>OZ023066.1:24305200-25505200 GCA_963992785.1 Tenthredo livida
CATCACTTCGAGAAGTTAACTCGAAGTGTGAAGAAGAACGACTTGCAACTACACGGAAAACCGTTTGGTAGAACCGTTCTCCTTTGCGATATTTTTCGGTCATCGGGTGCACCAAATTCACAGAGAACGCTTGTCTCCTGTGGTAAGGTAGGAAGGTTTCCCCATTTTGGGGGAACATCTCTACTTGAGCGGTGGGGATAGCTGCCACGCTATACTTTGGGCGAACCGTCGTCTCTCAGCGTAGAATAGTTCTCCTTTCTCGAAATTGTTTACTAACATACAATGCTCCCGCGTTCTCTCCCCGCTATGGTCAACGGTTCTCCCAAAATGGCCGACCCGCTCAACGAAACTAGAGTTCAACTATTCTCTCGCAGTTGGTAGACCCGTTTTGCCAAACAGTTTTCCGTGTACTAAAACTGATAAATATCTGTAATTTGCCATACGTATCAGAATCATACGCGATTGCAACGATTCAGATAGCTTTAGGATGGCGATAAAAAAGCGGTTGGTGCAGCATACAGGTCGTAACGTTGATTGAACCTTTTCGAAATTTGGATGAAACATTCTACATAAGTGTAATTCCGGACCAAACCAACAATATCCGACGAATTTATATTTGTAGTATGAAAATTATTCAATCCAAGCCGTGTTTCTATCTAATTCTACAGAATAATAGTTAAAAGTGAATAATTTCCATACACTGTTAGAAGTTTCTGATGTACATTTACTAAAAATGTATAGGAAGCATTATTCGTGTTGGCAATAGTGAATTTACCGAACATTTCTACAGTAATTTTAAGAACGAGTTTTTTAATTTTCTAGCATTGTTATAGTAATATTACTAAACTTTGAAGCAGGTCCTAAATTGTAAAAAAAAATTAGTTTTTATCCGAGTTTGTGCGTTTGAACACGTAAATGACCACAACATATGATTAACACCAGAGAAACACATTTTCAATTCGCTAAAAACGCCGAAAATATTTTGGTCGTAACCGGGATTTGAACCCACGTCCGCTCGCATTCGCTCATATTACTAATCGCACGCCCTATCCACTACGCCAAACTACCTATTGATTGTTCTTCGAATGTCTTTCTATTTGTTCGGAGCCTACACATCATACAATAGCTTCATATGCCATCAAGCTCAGTGAAACTCAACGTTGGACTTCGAGTTCAGATAGAATGCATAGCAATATCTTCTTCTTCACTAACTATTGAACTTGACATGCGTGTTTGATCAATTTCTACTAAAACCTGGGGTTTAGTAAATTAACAAAATGTCTCAATGAATTTCACATTAAGTTTCGGAAATTCATCTCGTGCACTTGTTTGGCACATTTAGAAGTATGTCCAGCAAATTCCAAACATTGTTTAGTAAATTCACGAGGACAATGCAATTACTATACAAATTAGTAAATTTATGATACACTTTTGTGCTTTTCGTATCAATTTTAATAAAATTAAGAATTTTTTCGCAAATTCAAAAGAAATCCATAGTAATTCACATTGCTTTGCCGAATTTGTGAAATTGGGAGTCTTTTGTATAGTAAATATGTAGTAAATTCACAACCATTTTTAACAGTGTACGTATACTTAAAATTTAAATTTATTGAATATTGAATATTGAATATCGTTTGTTTGGTCCGGAATTACATCAACGTAGAATGTTTCTGTTAAATTTCTAAAAGATTCAATGAACGATGCAGCCTGTATGCTACGCCAATCGCTTTTTCTACGGTAACTGAGAACTTTGAATTTTGCTCTATTTTTTTTTTCTGCAGGATTCGAAACAAATCGATCTGCCAATTTCAGATACAGAAACTTGCGTATTCGTTGGCCAATAGCAACAAGCAGCCAATAAGCTTCCCCAAGTTGGGTCATGTTTGGTTCATCATCGCGCGTGTCGTGCATCATGGACAAAAAAAAGAGTTTCTTGGCAAGACAGCTTTCTTCTCTTATGTTACCAAGAAAGGCTAAAACCTCGGTACTTTATTGAGACTGCAAAAATCAAAAGATACAAATTTTTTTCAATTTTCCGAGATTTATTCTCGATTAGATCGCTTTTCATTACTCTGCGCATGGCCTAAGAATGTCTGTAAAATGTGCATTCGTTAACAATTTGCAAAAAATTTTGAGAGACGCAGTCTCGTTAAAACATTTCTAACACGGTTGTTACAGAATTTAGAGTAGCTGTTCCCAGAAATCTAAGCTGAATTGAGAAAAATTGAAACGGATTCAGTTCGCGATTTAAAAATTCGTATTCATTGAAAGCCAGGAATTATTTAACGTAATTCAGAGCTTGTTCCATCAATCGAAACTCTGCAATAAATCTCATGTGTATAATGCATGCATGTATATAATTGAATTTTTTCAGACAAAGCTTGCCTAGTACATGGGATATTTTATAGTATTCAAATTGGTCTCGTTCTCCTTTCCGGTATATACATTTTTACTGGCTTGGACCCGAGGCTAAACAAGCATTTGAATCTGGAAGATGATACTAATATATATGGCGATAATCCTGGTGAGCTATAGATCCGGGTAATGCACACTATTCTAATTAGAAATAAGCTGTACTTAGGGGGAGACGCAACTGAAATCGCTATAAGTCCGAAATTTTTTCATATAACTGAATGGGCATTTGGCTACTTGTTTTTGGGTCTTAAGAAGTGAGAGCAGGCACTCCAAAAACGGAGAGCGTATCTGATTACCTTCTTCCCTAATCGCACCATTCGTTTTCCGAAACGGATTGGACTGTATTATGTCAGCCCGACATCTTGTTGAAGAGAAATAGAACTACCCTCACGGATCATTCAATTTCCACTTGATCGGCATTTGATCGGGGCGAGCAACCTGTGCCATCAGTTGGTCATGAGTTCAGTTTTGGTTGATGGTAATGTACTATCAACCGGAATTTAACTGATGGTAATGTATACCATCAACCGGAATTCAACTCATAATCAACTGAGTGCACAGGTTGATCCCCTGTTCAAGTGATCCGTGAGGGTAAGAGGTCTCGAAGCTATCGAAAACCGAAACATCCATTTTCAAATGTTTTTTGTTGTGGTTTTTATTACTTCTTTAGACCCAATAACAAGTAGCAAAATTCTCATTCATTTCTAGAGAAGTACTGGACCTAGCGATTTCCGTTGCGTTTTCCCTTGAAGCATTCGAATGATTATAATCATATGCCTAGTATACAAAGCCTAAGAAACTGTGAACGACGAAATATTTTGCAAATAGAAGACTGCCTGAGCTTTTTTGGAAAAGTCTTGACAATTAGGTAGAACGGGAAGCTAAAGGGTGCGTTCTTGGGATGTTTCAGGACTTAGCTTCAGACCAATGGCAGACGAAGTTGCGGGGACATCAAAGGCAATTATTTCGTACAAGATTTCTGATCGAGTAAGTTATCAACCTTGGGTCAGGTCTTTGGAAAAATTCCTCGAAGGTGAGATCAAGTTATTCATAAGCTCATTCGTTTATATAAAATTTCTGGAGTATGTACTCGTTGAATCTTCTTCACTATAGAATTGTGTTAAATCTCGGCATAACGTGATTATCTAAAACGATCGTTAAAGAGTTTCTCTGAATTCGGCTTTCCGGAAACAAAAACCAACCGATCCAATCGACGATTACAGAATCTATATTTCAGTTTACAAGACACCCGGTCTCAGTCCTCTCCGAGGTGCGAACATTCGTTACTGTGATTACGAAAATCCACCACCGCCGGGGCAGGTTTGCGATGTAGACGTGAAACACCTTTCTTCCTGCATACCAGAGAATCATTTTGCTTACCACAAAGGCTCGCCTTGTGTTTTTCTCAGACTAAACACAGTGAGTTTGATCATTTTATCTATTCGTCAGTCGATGTTTGAAGTAAGGAAACTATAATTCGTGATTATGTTATGTTTTTTTAAATAATTTTTTCACCACGCAGCCGTCTGGATGGAGGCCAGTGTTTTACAATGACACTAATTCACTGCCGGACGCAATGCCCGCAAGCCTTAAAAGCTACATTTTAAATTTGAAAAATTCAGACCCTCGCAAACTAAATACCGTTTGGATTTCGTGCGAGGGAGAAAATCCTGCAGACTTAGAGTTTATCGGCCCCATTGAATACCTTCCACTTCAAGGGTTTCCTGGGTATTATTTTCTCAATGATTACGCCGAAGGCTACCTCAGTCCTTTGGTTGCCGTCCATTTCGAAAGGCCGCAAAGTAAGTTTGTCCTGGACGATTAATGCTAATAATTCGCCAAAAATCGTGCACATTCCATTGTGTACGAGGTCAATAATTAAATTAACAACCGCTATGTGATACTTTGATACTGATATGATTATGTATTCTTGTAGTCGGACCCTTGATTAACATCAAGTGCAAGGCATGGGCTCGGAACATCAAACACGACAATGATTCCGCTCTGGGGGGAGTGCAGTTCGGACTGATGCTAGAATAATTGATACAATTCGGAAAATCCTGACTACTCTTCCATTTCGCTAATGCGGGCACAGCGAAAAAGCTGAGAATTATGAAGGCAACTGCTGCCTAATGTCTCATCATTCCGATGCCGTGTCGCCGAGATAATGTTTTCCTTAGATATTAAGTTATGGATTTTGACCTCCGATTTGCATAAGATGATGTTGTTCTCGGAGTCAATTATATTTTTCAAAAAATTTCATTATAATCTTATGAAAAACCATTATTTCGGCGATTCTGTACAGGATGAATAGCTTTATGGATCTGTAAATTAAAAAAAAAAAAAATCAGTTCATCCTAAGACTTTACTCCAATACAACTTTCTATCTCAAAATATAATAACAGCCGCGAAAAATATGTTCAGCAATGAAAAGAAAAAATGTTTATTGTACCACAATATTGTTTATGAAAATCGTTCTAACAATTATATGATCATTTTTCTCCATAGCAACTGGAATATTTCAATTTAGGAGATACCCATCTGAAATTCACCAAAATCTATACGTCGTGTAGAAGCCTATAGGCTACGTAACTTCAACCGAGAAATAAGCATAATTACTCATTATTTTTTTTTTTTTTTTATACTATTATTATTAGTTATAGTAAATCTCAGTAAGTTTTATATGAATTTATACCAAGACGTACGCTTTTTGATATTCAGCACATACATTAGCGTATCGTCTAATAAATAACCATTTACTACCTTATTACATTTGTCTCATCATATTTATCAGCCATTCTGAATAGGATACACATTTTGTATATCAACTGTACGAAGTAACTTCTTATGCCCTCGGATCCAAATTGTGGTGAGCGATTCGTAATACACAGGGAAAAATTGTTGATTGAGGTGGTGCTTCAGTAGTTCTACTTGCCTTTTTCGCAATACATGCAAAAAAATGTAACAGTACCTTGTAACGTATCGGATTGTCTAGGATCGTTAGATCGTTGAGACAAGCTGATCGTCGGGTTCTAAAAGATGTTGGTTTTTACCGTTAATTTTTAATTAAATGAAAGATGTTGGTTTTTACCGTTAATTTATAATTAAATGATAAATAATTTTGGACTCCACGACACTGTGAGGTGGGAAAAAGGGAGGTAATGCCACACAAAAAGCCACCTAACACAGATTTTTGTTTATGACAATGCAATCCTACGCTAATCAATGCTTCTCAGGTCTTTCAACCGCCGAAGTTCTTATATTGCAAAACCTAAGGTTTTGCCGACCTCCACTGAGCCAGGTGGTATTCCAAGCCAGTGGTCCCTGCTATTGCGAATTTATCTCTATCTTGCAGAACCAGAATCCTAGATCCGAGCCTGCGTATCAGATTCAGAATCACAACAACTGGCCCTCGGATACAGGTTGCTCAGACCGCAGCCGTACGCATCTGTTGATGTTTATTCTGATCTCTAATTTGGCCTTTGTATGGTGTTCTAATCTACAGGGTAGAGATACAGAAATGTCAGGCAATATCCAATTAGCTTCGTGAGAATTACTATATTTAAATGCTCAATAAATCTATAAATAATAATACAAAGAGTGCTTATCTAACTTATAACTCCTAATTCCCTACTTGAAATATTAAATGAATATCGAATCGAATTTAGGTAGCAGTGCTGCTTTAGCTAAAGCTCCTTAAGAATTTTACTGAGTTTACTATCTGCAATTTTAGCGAGAATAGATTTCTAAATGTTAAGACAGAGTGTTATCTGAAATTGCTATAATTTTAAATGACTCTACTTTATTACCCAGTCCAGACGACTGATATAATACCAAATGAGACGTTTGGGTGCTCTACCTCAAATCGCTAAGTTATTATTGTGAGTCGTGCCGGTACTATCCCTGGTCACGCTCTATGAAATGATATGAGTGAGTCGCACCGGTGCTTTACCTGAACTGCGCTGATGAGCCTACTCATCAGCCGCTTATATAGTCGCTTTCTGTCGCCTGTGACGTCAGAAGCGACGCTTCTGGACACGCTGAATTTGTCCAGAAGCGTGACTCTAGGCGTCCAATCGTAGCAGGCCTAGGGTCTGGCTGATTGGATACGTTACAACCTATACTATACGCCTGCTGCTCAACTCTAGTGGCGCCGCCCTGCCGACCAAATCAGAAACTTTGCAGACGCTCAAGCGTCGTCAACTGTACGGCGTTAGCACACGAATCGACGGTTTTGTGTTTCAAAATCGCTTGAAAACGAATAAATAATGCCAACTAGAAGATATTGTTGCATCATTGGGTGCAATAATAGCGAACAGAATAGTCGACACCTAACATTTTACTCGTTTCCGAAAAAAAGTTATCAAATCGACCGAAGAAATAGGTGGATACAAGCCGTCAAACGAATGTAAGTTAATTTCATACAATACCTCATTTATTTAAATCTAATCGTCATAAATGTATACATGCACGACGGTAGGAATATAATGTGCATTGCAAAGATATGAAAATCAATTGTTTTTATCGGCTATTTCTTATTCCCTTGTTGCAACGTTTTTCTAGCACTGCAGATAAAAAGCCATGGGAGCCTAACAGAAACAGTCGCATCTGCAGTGCTCATTTTGTTGGAGGCAAGGCATCAATCACTGTAAATAGTCCATCTTATCTCCCAACTATTTTTCCACCTATCTACAACAAAAAGGCTCCGTCGCAAGCAGTTGCAGCTCGATACGACAGACTCCAAAAACGGAGGGAGAAATTCAAACTATCCAAGAACAATGCACAAGAACACGGAAATATTGTAAACGATGTTGAAATGGGTAAATATAAATATTAAATATCAAAAAATCTTTCTTAGAAAATACGATTACAATAAAGTATGAAATTGAAAATCAAAATTTCCACTTTCAGGCACAGATGAAGTAGAAAAGCCACCAGAGACGGTTAATACTAGTTCCCAAACGGACGTGTATGATTGTGAAGAAGAAGATACTCCTCAGGCGAATGTTTTAGTTTGCTGTTTCATGAACAATAATGAAGCGTCTACTCAGACAAATATTTATATTCAGAAGCCCAAAGAAAATGTGAGAGTAATAGTTCGTGATCTGAAAACTGTGCGCAATAGATCTTGTGGACCAGATGAGATAATAAATTACGGTTTCACGGGATTTTCGAGTATCAAAATAGATCAGACAATAATGCAGTTGAGCGGGGTGTCGTTTAAGTTCTTCGATATCCTACTTAATCTGATTACTTTAAACGAAGCTGGCCAACCATTATACTACAGAGTCTTGAATAAGAAAGATAGATTGCTCCTATTTTTGATGAAAATGAAATTAGGCATTTCGTTTTGCGCCTTGGGTGTTTTATTTAATATACACGCCACCACTGTTTCTACAATTTTCTTTGAAATTTTGACTACTCTCACGTTAAAGACAAGAACTTGGATTTTCTGGCCATCCAAAGACAGCATCAAGAAAAATCTACCACCAGCATTTCGCAAATATCCGAACTGCAGATGCATAATCGACTGCACAGAAATTTATACCGAAACCCCACCAACCGTGGAACAACGTGTCTTAATGTATTCCAACTATAAGTCACGTTTTACAGTTAAATATCTTGTCGTAATTACGCCAGACGGTTTTATTTGTAAATTATCGAAAGGGTATGGAGGAAGAGCTACCGACAGCTATATTACAAATGATAGTGGACTGCTGCAATTGATTGAACCTGGGGATACTGTATTAGCGGACAAAGGCTTCCCTCAGATAAAATCTGAATTGCTGAAACGTGAGGCAGTATTGGTGATTCCTCCGTTTGCATTTGATCCACAATTCAGTAACGAAGATGTCGAGGAAACTTACAAAATCGCATCTGTTAGGATACACGTTGAGCGCGCAATTCAAAGGATAAAATTATCTCATATTTTAAACCTAATACCTGTTGAACTGTTACCACACATCGATTCGATTATGCACATGTGCTGTGTTATTGCGAATGGTAAACCACCACTGATTAAAACTGGTTAAACGACTGGTGAAAACTGAAAATGAACATTATTTTTCAATGAAATAGGTATATTTGAAGTAGATATATAGTACGGTATAATGCGAAGTATGAGACATATGGCAAGATTGAATGGAAGTGTTAAAATATATTACGTAAGGTGAGTATGAGAAAGAGATTATGTATTTTAAAATATTTCAAAATCTTAGTGTAGTATCGATATGAAAAATGAAACTAAAGTATATCTGAATAAAAATTCGGTGATGGACTAATTGGCGCTCACCATACGATTTCTTTTTTTCAAAACAATATCGGGAGGAAATACGTGAAGTAAAACCATTCAATTTTTGGAATCAGCTCTCTCAAAAACGCATCATCTCTTTCTACACATACGTGCACGTTATTTGCAGCTGAATAAACGAAAAAATGACACTGTTTCATATTAAGTATGTACATAGAAACTTGTATTTGTGTATGATACTGATGGTTTTTCTTAATAAAAACGTTCTTTTCTTGATCGATTTCTAAATATGGAACATTTGAAACTCTTGTGTCGAGATTTATAATGTCTTTGTTTTTGCAAGAAAACGGGCATTTTATTTCTAACAACGTGTTCTCACTTAGAATTATTCCATCTGGACTGGTTGCCAGAAATGGTTGATGTAAGTTTATAACCAGACCTACTAAATGTACTTCCAAGCCAGTTGCAGCGCTGAAACAGTCTCTTGCAACCGGTTCCATTTCTATACCATATTTCATTGCTTCGTTCATCTTTCCATCAAATTTGTCTTTTTTAAATTGTGACGCTAACGTTTCAAATGAATCGGTACGTGTTTTAATTCGATGAGCTTTGCTTGAGCAAGTGATTCTCTTCCATCTTTCTTGGAACCATTCGAAACAATCACTTTGGCTTATAGATCTTGTACAAATTTGGCAACAGTCATTTTTAGTCACAACAATTTTCTGGTTGTATTGTTCTCGGAGATTCTCGGGACACGTGAATTTCCTTACCCGCATTATCAAATCGTCCATTGAATAAACTTCATAACTGCTATAATTCATTCTTGAATCCTGTAGATTATAAATTTGTTCAACGAGACGAAGTGCTGCTTTTTTACGGGCTTCTTCCTCCTCCATCGCTACTTTTCGTTGCGGCTCTAACTCTTTCTCCGATGTTACATAACGGCCAAATAAACACTCAGTATCTGCCATGGCATGTGGCAGGTTTTCTAAGTCGTGGATCTTATAAGTAATGTTAAAATCAATCACCTGTTCTTCGGAAGGAAACAGGTTTTGTATTGTGGAACCCTTTTTATATTTCTCCATTTGACTTTTCCCAGGCTGGTTCCAAACTTGCGGTCGATCAGTTTTTGATTCTGTACTTTCATAGTTAATGAAAATACAGACGGCAGCAACGTGCTTACAACCTCGAACCGATAAACCAGCCTTGCAGCCACACTGAGATTTCGCGATCGTACGATCTCTATTCAGCTGTAAAAATTAATTACGTTTTCATCATTCTAGCCTCGAAATCGCGACTTTGTCGCGATTTCCTGGCTTTCGTGATGAAAAATAATAATCGTTACTTGTACGTAAAGGCTTTTTGACGAACATCGTTACAGCACTCGCCTTCGGCTCGTGCCGTAAACCTCTCGTTCCGTCAAAAAAGCCTGTCCGTACTCGTACTGAAATGTACTATTTTTAAGGGGAAGCTAAACAGACTTCATTTCGCAGAAAAGCGATCATCGTGCGTGTTTTGCCTCGCCTTAGGATACAATAATGTAATAATCCAACAGCACATCATTCCAATACAATTTTTGGTATCTACTGTGCACAAAAAACACGTCGAGTATACTTAAAAAAAAATTTAAGAAACCATAACACCCATTGTACAACAAAAATTATCCGTTACACTTTTGTTATTTCACATGCAAGGTATTTTTAGATTTTCTTAATCATCCTACTACTATGGTATGAATTATATAATTCATGCTGTTTGTCAAGGCAAAAAATAAAGCATTCATTGAACAGTGCAACATACAATTGGAAATAGGATATCTCCAAAACCTATGTTTAAAATACTTATTCCTGTAGTTTTCATTGTTGGTGTGTCTTCTTTCATATCTTTCACATATAGCAATCAACTATAAACATTTGTTAATTAATCGTTTTTTCGAATTAGATTTTAACCCTAGAACGACAGACCGGGGCATATATCTACCCCAGGCGAACTACGAAAAATGACGTTTTGGCTGTTTTCTCAGCGCTTTCAGGTTTTTAAATCGATTTTTCACCGACTAAACCTCAATGAAATTGAATTTACTGTTCACCATCCTCTTCAGCATGAAAAGACGAACAGATTCATGTACTCACGAGTCTCATTACTGCTTTCAGAGCGATTTCACGAACAAGTAACGCGTGGGGTAAATATTTACCCCGAATTGTAGTTTAAAGGTAGAAAAAATGGGTCTGTAGTTCTAGGGTTAATAGTACAATTTTGATTTCATTATGAATACCTCTATTCTTACGCCATACGGAGAATTATTCACCCTTGTTTGCGGGATTACTTTACCGGTCACAACTCGTTGGCCCTCTGAATTTAAAATTTCTTGCACTTCCGTGATATGACGGCTCTCGAACAGTTTTTTGCCTGAATTTGATTCAAAAATGGATCGAAAATCATATCATTATCTGTGCGGTATTTCGAATGCGTGAACAAGTAGAGATGCAGTTTGGTATCTTCGCAAACTTTCATTATTTGAGTCGATTTACTTACCTTTTGATACGGATTTTCCACGAAAAATATTCATATCTATGCTTTGGAAACCACATTGTATATACGCCAAGCTCATTTCGGTAATATCTATTGAAAATTTAGTGAATAATTGTTACGGGGCATACATTTACCGTGCTTCACAGTACGGATCCCAAGCAGCCGTGCGTCTGCTTTATGCGGCCATTTATCCGCTAGACGGCGCCACGGCAGGCGAACCACGATACGCCATGGGCGTATTCTAACGGATGGGATTTTCTTTGATATAGTAGATTGGGTACATTTGTAGTATGACATTCCTAACGAAACAGAGTTTCTCTTATTTGATCAAGGTAATAAAAAAAAATAGCCATTTGAACTCAGCAGTCATCATGCTTAAGTATGGGTGATTCCATGTGAAATGGAACAGTCCGGTCCCAATGAAGTCGGATAATCGACACTCCACTGTACACAAAATGCAATTTTTATATCTGGTTGAAACTGGCAGATCCTTCGTAATATGCACAAACTTCTTTCAGTACATCATTCACACCTCCGTTGTTGAAAGGTCTGAATCCATAAAAAGCCTCCGCTCCTTTTCCGCCTCTGGATCCAAGTCAGTATCTGCTAAAACATCTTCAGTAAACAAGAATATTTTGTGCATAATGCAAGCGGTGACAGTGACAAATGATATACAGGGTGTTGCAAAATTCGCGCACCATCTACATACCGGCGGATTCCTTGCGAAAAATTGAGACGAAAGTTACCTATGCAAAAAAGTCCGCGGGGACTTGGTTCTGCGGTAAAAAAAGATTTAATAACGGACCAATTAACGTTGGTCTATAGGAAATACTGTCTAAAATCCGCAAGAATCCGCATCGCCGTCCACCTTATGAGGGAGAACGAGACAATAATGTGTGGTGTTCCCCGCTCCGCCCGCCGCGCTCGCATGCAACGTAAGCGCCTGACATTAGACAGTCGGTTTGCGTGATGAGAATTCCAGAGTCTCGTTTTAAAAATTGATAAATAATTTTAAACGAATCGTAGAATGATGAAATTAAGAGCTAATTCAAGTTCCTTCGATAGGACGTCTTTTAGAATTAATTTTATGAGTCGATCAGAATCGGTTGGCCAGATATCGTCCGAAGAACGGAAGAGAACGTGAATTTCCGTATCGTATTTTCGGTGTCTTGATCTCACGGGTTGTCATCGCGTCCATACGACGAAGCAAGGTAATTCTATTCAGCCGGGAGAGTCGTAATCCGTTCGTAGACGGAATAAGGAATCCAGAGTCTCGTTTTGAAAATTGATAAATAATTTTAAACGAATCGCAGAATGATGAAATAAAAAGTTAATTCAAGTTCCCTCGATAAGACGTCTTTTAGAATTAATTTTATAAGTCGATCAGAATCGGTTGGCCAGATATCGTCCGGGGAACGGAAGAGAACGTGAATTTCCGTATCGTATTTTCGGTGTCTTGATCTCACGGGTTGTCATCGCGTCCATAAATGCCGAAAAAATTACAAATATCGATCCGAGGTCCCTTTAAGGGGGTATCCACACCTTTGAATGGGTTAAAATTCTGAAAAAGATATTAATGTTTTACAGCGAATTTGAGAGTCTGATCAAAGCCAAAAGAATCATGAAGTTTGGGGAGGGTTTGACCCTCATTATCCATACCTAACATTCGATATTACTTTGAGTCCAATAGTAGTTACGCTCCATATAGAAAAATACCAAATTACTCGGTTGTCGTAAAGAATCAGGAGTATCGTTGGACCAATTCTGGAGTTTTTGGTCTTTAAGTGTTCAGAAGAAGTGCCTCTATCAGATGAACAGACAACTCTTCGATATCGCAAAAATTGCCTGACTCGCTTAGTTTTTACTGAGATTTTTCTGATTCTTCAATTTTTTTTGTATATTTTTTCTATTTTCTCAACCAAAAATAGTGATATCAAAAAGTTGTCAGTTCATCTGATAGAGGTTTGGATTCTACAAATTTGAAGACCACAAACTCCAGAATCGGTCCAACGATGCTCCTGATTCTTTACGACAACCGGTCAAAATATTCATTCTCCAGAAATCAACTTTCAAACTTTTTTATTTTAATTTTTTTTTTATTTCCTATTTTTCCCAGAGAGAAAAATCTAGTTACAGGAAATCAAGTTTTAAGATTTTGCTTATGACTAATATGCTGGATCCGCAGCTGCTCTCGTATCGATGAGTTATGAGTCGAGTCGAGTCTAGACACATGTGCCAGGCGGAGGTTTGTAGTGAGTTTTGACCCGTTCTGTACAACAACAGTGTCAATTAGATGTCCGATGAGGCTATTAGAAAAATAATGAATTGCTTTAGAAAAAATCTGATCAAAATTGTTCAAAACATGAAAATTCTGTAAAATTTTTTATCTTCAATATTTTTGAGATTCAGAAGATGCTAGCACAATTTTTGTCAATACTAAGAAAATTCTTTCATCTTTCATCAATCATACCCTTTTTTTCTTATAATATTCATTAATTCTTGCAATTAATATATGTATTATAGAAATACTCATCTTTTTGGAAATCCAAATGTGTAGTCTCCTGCCATCGATTCCGAACGCACTTTTTGATGGATCATCTTCTTTCGATTCCAAAGTCTCATCTCAGATATATATAGCTACATTGTGTTTATCCGATAATCGAAATTACTATTGGTTTGAATTCGTACTGAGAGCACGACAATATTTACAAACAAGTGGACACCTAACCTAGAAAAAACGTAGATCGCAGCCATGTGTTCTGTGAATGATCACAATTTAAAAGAATATTGAAAATTCAATATGTGGAAGAATGATAATTACAAACAATTAAAAGATCACAAAATCAAATTCAAAATCGAAATATATCAAAACCTCATAAAAGTAAGCAGTGGTGTTGGCGGTGTTGTACAATACTTATGGCACCAATCTGAGGGTTCGCGCGCCTCGCCGCGGCGCTTTTTCGCGATTTGGCACTGCCATGGCTGTAACTTCTCAAATCCTCTAGATATCTTGACACCGATTTATTTGCAGGTAGAGTAGGTCACTAGCATTCAGAATAAATTATAAAAAAAAAACGATTTTTTGAAAATTCAAAGGTGTAGATACCCCCTTAATCATTACCTGTTGTAGGGCCGGGCTAGAGTTACACAGATTTCCGAAAATCCTTCATACGACGAAGCAAGGTAATTCTATTTAGCCGGGAGAGTCGTAATGCGTTCGTAGACGGAATGAGGAATCCAGAGTCCCATTTTCAAAATTGATAAATAATTTTAAACGAATCGTAGAATGATGAAATAAAAAGCTACTTCAAGTTCCCTCGATAGGACGTCTTTTACAATTAATTTCATAAGTCGATCAGAATCGGTTGGCCAGATATCGTCCGAAGAACGGAAGAGAACGTGAATTTCCGTATCGTATTTCCGGTGTCTTGATCTCACGGGTTGTCATCGCGTCCATAAATGCCGAAAAAATTACAAATATCGATCCGAGGTCCCTTTAATCATTACCTGTTGTAGGGCCGGGCTAGAGTTACACAGATTTCCGAAAATCCTTCATACGACGAAGCAAGGTAATTCTATTCAGCCGGAAGAGTCGTAATCCGTTCGTAGACGGAATGAGGAATCCAGAGTCCCGTTTTGAAAATCGATAACCATTTTGAAACGCATCCCAGAATGATGAAATAAAAAGCTAATTCAAGTTCCTTCGATAGGACGTCTTTTAGAATTAATTTTATGAGTCGATTAGAATCGGTTCGTCAAATATCGTCCGAAGAACGGAAGAGAACGTGAATTCCCGTATCGTATTTTCGGTGTCTTGATCTCACGGGTTGTCATCGCGTCCATACGACGAAGCGAGGTAATTCTATTCAGCCGGGAGAGTCGTAATCCGTTCGTAGACGGAATAAGGAATCCAGAGTCCCGTTTTAAAAATTGATAAATAATTTCAAACGAATCGTAGAATGATGAAATAAAAAGCTAATTCAAGTTCCCTCGATAGGACGTCTTTTAGAATTAATTTTATAAGTCGATTAGAATCGGTTGGCCAGATATCGTCCGAAGAACGGAAGAGAACGTGAATTTCCGTATCGTATTTTCGATGTCTTGATCTCACGGGTTGTCATCGCGTCCATAAATGCCGAAAAAATTACAAATATCGATTCGAGGTCCCTTTCATCATTACCTGTTGTAGAGCCGGGCTAGAGTTACACAGATTTCCGAAAATCCTTCATACGACGAAGCAAGGTAATTCTATTCAGCCGGGAGAGCCGTAATCCGTTCGTAGACGGAATGAGGAATCCAGAGTCCCGTTTTAAAAATTGATAAATAATTTTAAACGAATCGTAGAATGATGAAATAAAAAGCTACTTCAAGTTCCCTCGATAGGACGTCTTTTAGAATTAATTTTATAAGTCGATCAGAATCGGTTGGCCAGATATCGTCCGAAGAACGGAAGAGAACGTGAATTTCCGTATCGTATTTTCGGTGTCTTGATCTCACGGGTTGTCATCGCGTCCATACGACGAAGCAAGGTAATTCTATCCAGCCGGGAGAGTCGTAATCCGTTCGTAGACGGAATGAGGAATCCAGAGTCCCGTTTTGAAAATCGATAACCATTTTGAAACGCATTTCAGAATAATGAAATAAAAAGCTAATTCAAGTTCCTTCGATAGGACGTCTTTTAGAATTAATTTTATGAGTCGATTAGAATCGGTTGGTCAAATATCGTCCGAAGAACGGAAGAGAACGTGAATTTCCGTATCGTATTTTCGGTGTCTTGATCTCACGGGTTGTCATCGCGTCCAAAAATGCCACAGTTTCACGAAAATCATGGATACGACGAAGCGAGGTCATCCTATCCAGCCGGGAGACTCGTAATCCGTTTGCCGACGCGATAAGGAATAAAAAAAACGAAAAATGTGAATGCAAATACAATAAGGTACACAACGTAACATAAAAGAGTGAAGTATTGAAGATCACACGATAGATTTAGAGAAAATAAAAAATCAATCCTGTATACCGAAATAAATTCGAATGTTATGTGAACTTTGATATTTAACATGTTTTTATTTGAATGAGTATAAGTTTAACGAAACAAGTTTGATAATAATTAATCAACGCAAAAATGAAAAGAATAACATCATGTTAATAAACTCAAATTAAATCAATGGAAGGAACAAGTCAGTAATTTGAAACGAATAATGTGATAAATAACTATCAATTTACAACTCATTCACTATACAAAAGTTGAATAAAAAAAAAAAAAAAGCTTCGTAGTTTACTTTACTACGCCATATTTGTAATTTAAAAAAAAATTAAACAAATGTGTTGTAAATTAACAATCATTATTTACAGTGTATAAGTATATTATTAAAAAATGCTAGATATCTATAGTCGTTGAAAAGATACTACAAAAGGTGCTCGGATTGTGCACCACCTGCATGGATACACAGGTTTGCGCGATGTATCAAATTATCCACGCATTTTCGGAGACTTTTCTCCGACATGATCGCCGTTGCCTCGTGGAGTTTCCCTTCCAGGACTTCTAATGAAGCCGGCGGGTCCTGGTACACGAAGGTTTTCCAGCACCCCCATATGCCGTAGTCCAGCGGATTCAGGTCAGGAGAGCGCGGCGGCCATCTTATTGGCCCTCCGCGACCGATCCATCTGCCCTGGAAATTATTATCGAGCCACCGACGTGGACGTAAGGCAAAATGCGGGGGTGCACCGTCTTGTTGAAAATATATATTTTCCGTTGCCTCCGGTGGTACCTCGGCCATCAGCCCCGGTAGAGTTTCGGCCAAAAATTCGAGGTACCCATCACCGTTCAGCCGATCGGGCAATATGTAGGGTCCCATCTACAGAACGATAATCGCGAACATAAATTTTACATTACACATTGTCGATTTTTGAGAATTAATTAATGAAAAACCGTTGCACATCATATAGCTGGTACGTTAATTTAGAATCCACAATATTTGCAGTAACGTTACAGTATAATGAATTAACACAGTTATCGATATTCTAGAACTTCACCCAGAAAAAAAGTTTCTCGATTCATACCGGGAATCACCGACTTGACATGAGTCGGCATGAATCAAGTCCGGAGTCGATACAATTCAAGCCGTCAGTGACTTGATTTGTGTCGACTCCCGACTTGATTCAACCCAACTCATGTCAAGTCGGTAATTCCCGGTATGAATCATGAAACTTTTTTTCTGCGTGTTTGAACCTTTAACTCAACATTGATCAACGTTTTTTTTTTCAATCGTTGGATAACATTCTACCAGAACCTGCAGAATGATCCAGCTCTTTGCCGAAAATTGACCGAGATTATTATCGAATGTCGATGGATTATTGTTGTTACACGTAAGATATCGTGACTACCTACTGACTATGCTCATTAATGAACTTCATCAAGGTAAGGAAGAGTGGAGCACAACGGACTCTTAAAAACCCCTAAAAACATTTGTAATTTTATGAAAGGAAATAAATTTTTGTAAATCTATTTTATATCAGTTACTCAGTCACGTAGTTGTATACCTGACTGAAAATAAAATTTCATAAATTGACGTATTTTCCATGAACTGAAATTTTTTCAGAGTTGTAGGATGTGCCCCACCCTTCCCTTCTCCATAATAATTTTCTGAAATATTGCGGTTTACTTTCGGACAGTGCGAGCTCGATAACTTCAGGAAATATATTTTTCAGGTGTATTCCGTTCAGTTTATACGGCTCAGAGACTGGGCGGTAAACCATATCAATATTAACAAATTTCTATCCTCTTATAAATCGTGATATCTATGCGGAGGCACCCTTTTTTTGGCGTCACTGTTCCATGCAAAACTTTTACACGGATACAGCAAGTTTTTGAACGCAAAATTATTATAGCGGGCTTTGGAAGCCTCGAACACGGATAAAATCAACTCACCAAATATTTATCGATCACCCCGGCCCAAATATTCAAGCTCCATCGGTTCTGGAAGCTCCTTACTCTCTTCACGTGCGGGTTTTCGTGGGCCCAGTAATGGCTGTTATGTTGGTTAAATACCCCTTCACGTGGAAATAAGGACTCGTCCGTGAATAAAATTCTCCTTGTTATGTGAGGGTTGATGCGATTTTCCGCTAGAAGCCAGTGACAAAATTCGAGTCTTGGCGCATAGTCGTCAGGTCTTAGCTCGTGGACTTTGGTATAATGGAAGGGGTGACGTCCGTCGTCCGCTATGGTGCGGGCTACCAAAGAATGGTCTGCTCGTAGTTCTCGCCCAATTGATCGCGTGCTACGCGTCGGATCTTCTTCTATCGCATCCAGCACGGATTCCTCGAACCGTACCGTTCTCGTAGTCCGCGGCCGTCCCGCATCCGGACGAACAGGGATGATGTTCCCATTATTCCTGAACCGATCATCCAGTCTCGCCATAACGTTCTTATCCGGATGACGACGGTTCGGATAACGCACAGCATATGATCGGGCGGCAGCTGTCGTGTTTCCATGGCATGCACCGAGCATTAAGTGCATGTCGCAGTACTCTCTGACCGAATAAGCCATTTTTTTTATAAAATTTTATAAATTTGGGTTCTTATCACTTCTAATGGACGCGTACTAATGAGGCAAAGTAATCACTCGAAATAGTATTGTACAATTGATCATCGTTTCTCTTAGCAACTATTGTTACCCATCAACGGATTTGTTTTAAGAAATGATAAATATTGCAATTAGTGCTCGTGGCATGCCATGGAAGAGCTGGAGTTGCAGTCAGAGAATATACCGTGCGTTTGAAAAATTGTCGTCACGCAGTAAAAATTTTTGCGTCATTTTTAACATAAAGTCTTTGTGTTGAAAATGACGCAAAAATATTTACTGTGCATCCCGGAAGAAATATCATTTCAAGAATCGATGATCGGTGAAAAAACACTGAAAACATCGTCACTGTTGGTTACGATGCGGTATAGCCACGCTCTACGCGAACGTAGCGCGTTGATGAGTCTTTGCTGGATGCTGTGCAGGACAATCCAACTCGCAGCCCAAGATCTGTTAGGCTAGAATCTGGACGAGATCATTCGTTGATACGTAGGAACCTTCGGAAGAGACGTGTGCAATTCTTTCAGATACCCAAAAGTACAGTAGCTGAAGCATGACGACTATGCTCTGAGGCTTGAATTTTACCATCAGCTCCGCGCAGAAAATCGTCTCAATCAAACTTGCTGTATCCGTGTGAAAGTTTTGCATGGATCAGTGACGCTAGAGAAAAGGGTGCCTCCGCATAGCTATCACGATTTATAGAAGTAAAGAAATTACCTAATTTTGACATGGTTGACTGTCAAGTAAGCTGAACGGAATACACTTCAAAAAATAATTGCTTGAAGTTATTAAGCTCGCACTGTGCGCAAGTAAACCGCAATATTTCTAGAAAATATTCTGAAGAAATTGAGAGTGAATCACAACGGACAACTCTGAAACAAATTGTAATTCAATAAAAATACGATGATTTATGACATGTTATTCTCAATCAAGTATACAACTACGTGACTGAGTATCTGATGAAATATATATTTTCAAAAATTTATTTATTTTTCCAAAATGACGAATGCTTTTAGCGGTGTCCGTTGTGCTCCACTCTCCCTTACCTTGTTGAAAAAGCATGAATGAGCATGGTCAGTAGGTAGTCACGATTTCTTAAGTGAAACAACAAAAATCGATGGATATTCGATAATCATGTTTGGCAATTCTCGGGGTAGAACTGAATGATTCTGCAGACTCTGGTAGAATGTTGTCCAACCATAATACAAAAAAATTATAGTTCATAGATGTTGAAGTGAAGGCTCTATACATATTATCTATAACTGTAATGATTTATCAAACTGTATACGTTATTGGAAATATTGCGGATTAAAAATTGACGTACCAGCTATGAATGTACAACAGCTTTTCGTACAATTATTTTTCAGAAAATCGACAATGTGTGACGCAGAATTTATGTTCGTGATTATCCGCGCATTGTTGATGAAACCCTACGAATCCCGATCGTTTGTTTCGGAATGACGACTATTTTGAAAACGCCCAGTATATTCTGTGATACTGACCGATCAACTAACCAGTGATGGTAACTTCAACTTTTGGACTAGAGTACTACCGAACCTGTTGGCTGCATAACAAAAGATCAGTATTGATATTTTCGGCACTTTTAGACGCGATGACAACCCGTGAGATCAAGACATCGAAAATACGATACGGAAATTCACGTTCTCTTCCGTTCTTCGGACGATATTTGACCAACCGATTCTAATCGACTCATAAAATTAATTCTAAAAGACGTCCTATCGAAGGAACTTGAATTAGCTTTTTATTTCATTATTCTGGGATGCGTTTCAAAATGGTTATCGATTTTCAAAACGGGACTCTGGATTCCTCATTCCGTCTACGAACGGATTACGACTCTCCCGGCTGAATAGAATTACCTTGCTTCGTCGTATGGACGCGATGACAACCCGTGAGATCAAGACACCGAAAATACGATACGGAAATTCACGTTCTCTTCCGTTCTTCGGACGATATCTGGCCAACCGATTCTGATCGACTTATAAAATTAATTCTAAAAGACGTCTTATCGAGGGAACTTGAATTAGCTTTTTATTTCATCATTCTACGATTCGTTTAAAATTATTCATCAATTCTTAAAACGGGACTCTGGATTCCTTATTCCGTCTACGAACGGATTACGACTCTCCCGGCTGAATAGAATTACCTTGCTTCGTCGTATGGACGCGATGACAACCCGTGAGATCAAGACACCGAAAATACGATACAGAAATTCACGTTCTCTTCCGTTCTTCGGACGATATTTGACCAACCGATTCTAATCGGCTCATAAAATTAATTCTAAAAGACGTCCTATCGAAGGAACTTGAATTAGCTTTTTATTTCAGTATTCTGGGATGCGCTTCAAAATGGTTATCGATTTTCAAAACGGGACTCTGGATTCCTCATTCCGTCTACGAACGGATTACGACTCTCCCGGCTGGATAGAATTACCTTGCTTCGTCGTATGGACGCGATGACAACCCGTGAGATTAAGACACCGAAAATACGATACGGAAATTCACGTTCTCTTCCGTTTGTAAGGTCAAGTAGTCCATGCAGACAGATGCAATCATACATTCAGTTGTTTCATTAGCGTATGTTTTATTATATATAGTCTTTGGAGTAGTCGTTGTTTGACATTAATATAGTACAGACGTGTAATATGTACCTTTTTCATAATAAATGTTCGTTAATCCATATAATTTATCATTTAATATGAAATCCCGACCATCCTACAATTTCAGAAGTGGGATTCGCGAGTGAATAGTGAAATTTTTGACAAAATGTTACTTATCGTTAGAGTCTTGCCAGAAATGAGTGCTTTGATTTTGTCGCGCGTCATGAATCGGCTTGTTTTGCATTTGGTTTTAGATTGGGAAAATTTTGATTTTGTGTATTAGCCCGAGCTGTGTGCATTGGTGTCCGAATTTCTGTGTGAAATCGCGATCCCGGGTTAATTTAGAAAATTTTTCGTATTCTCTACAAACAAGAATTTACGGAGAATTTACGACGTCATTTTAAATTACGAGGCGTTAAAAATGAATGATCCGAATAATTTGACGGTGAAAACCCTGAAATACATTTTGACAAATCATAATTTGCCGACGAATGGATCAAAAACGGATCCAGTTCGTCGATGGTTGGAAGCTGATCCAGAAAAGGAATGGCTTGTGCTTGGGGCGAGCGGAGGTGAAACTTGGGAGAACGAAAGTGATCAATCGCCAAATTTGGAAAAAAATGGATCATCAGTCGTTAACAACGACGGTGACAACGGCGTAAACAACGACGTAGATAACGGAGTGAACAACGTACAAAGTGAGCTTGATCTTCTACGGCGTGAATTGGATTTACAAAAAAGAGAACTGTCATTTGTTCAACGAGAGAATGATTGGCTCGCTAGACAAGTGCAATCGGCATCAGCTGCTCCGGTCATACAGACGGAACAAAACAATTCACGACCGAGTTTCAATCTACGAGCTGTCGGTGAATTAGTGAGTGATTTTGAAGGAAAAGGAAACTCATTTAAAAATTGGGAGAAACAGTTACGTCTTTTACGGTCTACGTATAACTTGGATGACAACACAACGAAAATTTTGCTTGGTTCAAAGCTGAAAGGCAAGGTTTTAGCCTGGTTTCATTCACGTCCAGAGCATTTGGAATTAAATTTTGAACAATTGATGGTTGAAATAAAATCGATGTTTGATCATCGAGCGTCGAAACTGACTTTACGAAAAGAATTTGAAGACCGGAAGTGGAAAAATGTTGAAAGTTTTGGAGAATACTACCACGAGAAGATAATTTTGGCAAATTGTACTTCTGTGGACGAAGAAGAACTTGTAGACTACCTAATCGACGGTATTCCAAACGATTATTTACGTAACCAAGCACGTATGCAATGTTTTACGAAGAAGACATCACTATTTGAGGCTTTTGAAAAAATTTCGCTGCACAATCATACTGATTTCAAAAGTCGTCCGAAAGAAATGACTAAGAAAATTGAGGAGAAGCCGTTTAAAACCGTATATCACAATGAGGAGAGTGACGGAAAGGACCAATGTTCTACACTTCGCTGTTTCAACTGCAACGGGAGAGGACACATCTTTAAAGACTGCAGCAAACCGAAGAGGGAATGGGGAACGTGTTTCATTTGCGGTAAAAAGGGTCACAAGGCTGAGGAATGTCCAGATAAGAAGAAAGAAAAACCGAGGAATTCCGGGCAGATTAGCAACTTGGAGGGTTATCCCACGTTGGAAGACCAATGTAGACGCATCGTTAGTTTTGAGCTAGATTTGAACGGCAGCGATCAAAACAGGTTGTATCAAATTGATTTAGATACTATGTTTGATACTGGTAGTCCGATCAGTTTTGTAAAAGTAGCTCATGTGCCCGACGAATTGGTAAAACATTTTGATAGTTCGAATAGTTCTTATCACGGTATTAATAATTCGAAATTGATCGTATTGGGATCGATAAAAACTAATATTGATATAGCTGGAATAAAGCGAGATAATTTGAGTCTCTTAGTAGTACCAAATGATACTATGGTTCGATCGGTTGTTTTGGGTCGTGATATTTTGAAAAAGTTTGATTTTAAATTGATTGTTTCCAAGACTGTTGAAGAGGAAGAAAATGATGCGATTTTACAAATTTTGAATATTGAAACGACAGACGATAGAGACAATGTTTTAGATTCTGTGATTGTTAATCTAGAAGTATCAATACAAGTGCAGAATCAGTTGAAAGAAATATTTTTGAAAGAGTATGCACAACCCGAAAGACCGAGTGAGCCAAAGGTTCAAATGCAATTAGTTTTAGAGTTGCGTGCTCATGAACCATTTCATTTTGGTCCCCGACGACTAGCTTTCAGTGAAAAAGAACACCTTAGAAAAATTATCGACAGGCTACTCGAAAAACAGATCATTTGCCCGAGTCAGTCTGAATATGCTTCACCTATAGTCTTGGTTCGTAAGAGAAACAATGAGTACCGAATGTGTGTTGACTATCGACATTTGAACAAAGTTTTGTTACGCGATAATTATCCCTTACCAAATATTGAGGACCAAATAGAAATTTTGAACAGAAAAAGATATTTTAGTTCAATGGACTTAAAAGATGGTTTCCATCATTTGCTTGTTTCTGAACCTTCGAGAAGGTTTACAGCTTTCGTTACGCCATTTGGCCACTTCGAGTACATCAGAATGCCATTTGGCCTTAAGACGGCACCATCTAAGTTTCAAAGATTTGTGAACACGATTTTAGAAGAATTGATTAGGTCAGGTGACGTCGTAGTCTATATGGACGATATATTGATTGCGACAGAAACTTTGGAATTTCATTTGATTATTTTGAAAAAGCTATTCAAGCTGTTTGTGGAAAATAAATTAGAGCTACGGCTAGACAAATGCAAGTTTATTTACTTTGAGATAGAATACCTTGGATACATGATTTCGTTCGAAGGTATTAAACCGACTCAAAGAGGTATTCAAGCAGTTACGGATTTTCCAGTTCCGAAAGACGTACACAAAGTTCAAAGCTTTGTAGGTTTAGTTTAATATTTTAGAAAATTCATCGAACACTTTGCATTAATAGCTAAACCGCTATACGACTTACTTAAGAAAGAAAATAAGTTTAAGTTCGGTGAAATTCAATTAAACGCTTTTGAGACACTAAAATCGAAGTTGATCGCGAAACCGATTCTTGCTATTTACGACCCTCGCGATGAAACCGAACTTCATTGTGACGCAAGTACCCTTGGATTTGGCGCGATATTACTACAGCGTAAGTCTGATTTGAAAATGCATCCGATATTTTTCTTTTCAAAAAGAACTAGCGTCACGGAAAAAAAATACCATAGTTTTGAACTCGAAACTTTGGCCATACATTATGCGTTGGAGCGATTCAGAGTTTACCTTTTGGGCATCCATTTCAAAATTCTGACGGATTGTAACTCGTTAACGTTAGCATTAAAGAAAAAGGATATAAATCCGTGTATTGCACGATGGGCGATCGGATTTGAAAACTATGACTACACTGTAGAACATAGGGAGGGTAAACGCATGGCACATGTAGATGCTTTAAGCCGCAGCAATGGCATTTTGGTACTCGAAGATAATTCGTTTGAGCTGAACCTTTCGTTGTGTCAGAGCAAAGACCCTAAGATCGAAGCATGGCGTGATAAATTAGAAAAAACTGAACACAGTGATTTTGAAATGAGAAACGGAATCGTATACAGGAAGAAGAACGAAAATCTTTTGTTTTACGTACCTGAGAGTATGGAAAAGAATGTTATATTTAAGTATCACGACGAAGCAGGCCACATGGCAGTTGAGAAAACTTCTAAAATCATTGAGCAAAGTTATTGGTTTCCAGAATTGAGAAAAAAAGTAGAAATGCATATCAAGAATTGCCTGAAGTGTATTGCCTTTTCGCCTGTTTCGGGAAAAAGTGAAGGTTTACTGACTAGTATTCCGAAAGGAAATGTTCCTTTTGAGACAATTCACATTGACCATTGTGGTCCAATTGATAAGACGTGTCTAACAAAACGTCATCTACTGGTTATAATAGATGCGTTCACAAAGTTTGTTAGGTTGTACGCTACGAAAAGTACTGATAGCAAAGAAACAATAAAACATTTGCACGAATATTTTCGTGATTACAGCAGACCGAAAGTACTGGTTTCAGACAGAGGCACGTGCTTCACGTCTAGAGAATTTGAGGATTTTATTAAAGAAATGAATATTAAGCACGTTAAAGTTGCAACTTGTTCCCCTCAAGCTAACGGGCAAGTTGAAAGAGTAAACAGAGTATTGAGTCCAATGTTAGCTAAATTGGTAGATAAAGACGCAGGGAAAACTTGGTACAAAGTTCTTGAGGACGCCGAATTTGCCATTAATAATAGTCCAAATAGGTCTACTGGAGAAACGCCGAGCAAACTTCTTTTTGGGGTATTACAACGTGGTCAGAACATTGATAAAATCAAAGAATATTTGTCAAACGATTTGCACAAAGTTTCACGTGATTTAGATTTGATGAGGGATAACGCTGCAGAGAACATTTCGAAGTCACAAAGTTATAATCAAAAGTATTACGATCATAAACGTAAAGAATCACATAAGTATACTGTTGGTGATTACGTCATGATAAAAAATGTAGATACTACTCCAGGCGCCTCAAAGAAATTGTTACCACGTTTCAAGGGACCGTATGGAATTATGAAGGAACTAAAAAATAACAGTTACGTTGTTGGTGATATTCAAGGTCACCAAATTTCTCAAAGACCTTATCAAGGTGTATGGGAACCTGCTAATATGCGACCCTGGCAACTTGGCCAGTGAATAAGCTAGATGAATAATCTATGTTAGGTATACCACGAATTGTACGGATTGTACGATTTAATAATAATTGAATAATTTATGTTCTAGAATTACCTTATACTTACCTTGTTATTATGCTATTTAAACTTATGTATTTGAATTTAAAAAAAAAAATTAAAAATTGTATTAGATGGCCCGAGGACGGACCATAGTCAGGACGGCCGAACTGTAAGGTCAAGTAGTCCATGCAGACAGATGCAATCATACATTCAGTTGTTTCATTAGCGTATGTTTTATTATATATAGTCTTTGGAGTAGTCGTTGTTTGACATTAATATAGTACAGACGTGTAATATGTACCTTTTTGATAATAAACGTTCGTTAATCCATATAATTTATCATTTAATATGAAATCCCGACCATCCTACACGTTCTTCGGACGATATCTGGCCAACCGATTCTGATCGAATTATAAAATTAATTCTAAAAGACGTCCTATCGAGGGAACTTGAATTAGCTTTTTATTTCATCATTCTACGATTCGTTTAAAATTATTTATCAATTTTTGAAACGGGACTCTGGATTCCTTATTCCGTCTACGAACGGATTACGACTCTTCCGGCTGAATAGAATTACCTTGCTTCGTCGTATGAAGGATTTTCGGAAATCTGTGTAACTCTAGCCCGGCCCTACAACAGGTAATGATTAAAGGGACCTCGGATCGATATTTGTAATTTTTTTGGCATTTATGGACGCGATGACAACCCGTGAGATCAAGACACCGAAAATACGATACGGAAATTCACGTTCTCTTCCGTTCCCCGGACGATATCTGGCCAACCGATTCTGATCGACTTATAAAATTAATTCTAAAAGACGTCTTATCGAGGGAACTTGAATTAACTTTTTATTTCATCATTCTGCGATTCGTTTAAAATTATTTATCAATTTTCAAAACGAGACTCTGGATTCCTTATTCCGTCTACGAACGGATTACGACTCTCCCGGCTGAATAGAATTACCTTGCTTCGTCGTATGGACGCGATGACAACCCGTGAGATCAAGACACCGAAAATACGATACGGAAATTCACGTTCTCTTCCGTTCTTCGGACGATATTTGACCAACCGATTCTAATCGGCTCATAAAATTAATTCTAAAAGACGTCCTATCGAAGGCACTTGAATTAGCTTTTTATTTCATTATTCTGAAATGCGTTTCAAAATGGTTATCGATTTTCAAAACGGGACTCTGGATTCCTCATTCCGTCTACGAACGGATTACGACTCTCCCGGCTGGATAGAATTACCTTGCTCCGTCGTATGGACGCGATGACAACCCGTGAGATCAAGACACCGAAAATACGATACGGAAATTTACGTTCTCTTCTGTTCTTCGGACGATATTTGACCAACCGATTCTAATCGACTCATAAAATTAATTCTAAAAGACGTCCTATCGAAGGAACTCGAATTAGCTTTTTATTTCATCATTCTACGATTCGTTTAAAATTATTTATCAATTTTTAAAACGAGACTCTGGAATTCTCATCACGCAAACGGACTGTCTAATGTCAGGCGCTTACGTTGCATGCGAGCGCGGCGGGCGGAGCGGGGAACACCACACATTATTGTCTCGTTCTCCCTCATAAGGTGGACGGCGATGCGGATTCTTGCGGATTTTAGACAGTATTTCCTATAGACCAACGTTAATTGGTCCGTTATTAAATCTTTTTTTACGGCAGAACCAAGTCCCCGCGGACTTTTTTGCACAGGTAACTTTCGTCTTAATTTTTCGCAAGGAATCCGCCGGTATGTAGATGGTGCGCGAATTTTGCAATAATCAAGTCTAATCGCTTCCAACATTTTCAGACGGCATGGTCTCCTCTGCAAATTGAAGACATAAAATGTATCAATTCTTACTGGCAGCATTCACTTATTATAAATATTTGAAATAACTTTACGTATATCGAAAAGACTTTACGTTTACAAGACGCCGAAGAACGATCATTTCCCGTCTCTCCAGGGGCAATTCAGGATTACTTCTGTGCACCTCATGAAAGAATACAATTATCTATCAGAACCGTTGACATAAGATTACAGTGGACTTCCTCCCAATTGGACTTGCTTTGTAACAATGCTGCACCGTGCGCCTGGCTGTAGGCAGCCGCGACGACGATAACAGAAGTCAGGCAAAGTGGATGTTATCGTCTAGTCACTTCCTAGCAGTATCTTTAGCTGTGATCAAGAAATTTTGTTGCAGAAAGCTTTACCGTGTTTTCAAGGTACAGCTCTATACGCCATCACCTTGGAACCCAAGTGCAAGTATCTTCAATGAACTTCCAGGTGATAGGAGGTTTCGTGCAGACCCTGCACTCCATATTTTCCTCTCTCTACAGTAATTTCTCTCAGCACATTCTATGTGCAAATCCCGGGTCGTATCTGGACAGGCGGTAGTCGCTCTTGCATTACGGGGCCATCAGTTTTCCGAAAGAAATTGTTTCCTGACGCGTTACCAGACTAAATTTCGGTAGTTGGTGATAAAAGTGCGCTTCATAGCGCGGGACGGAAGGATTCCTAGAGAGAATTAACATTACATATATTAGCTTAGTACAATTTTCCTGTACCTACAAGTTTTGATTATGGCCGGCAAGTATAGTGTGGTGAGGTCCTAGATAACCACACGCGAAATTCCATCGTTCGCAACCAAAAATTGATTTTAAATATAAATGAAATCGCGAATCAACCGCCTCCGCGGCTGTTCTGTCATTCTGAAAGATGATTGAATACCTGAATGCAAGAACAACTCGAAGCGATTTCGAGATTGTGACCAGGGCCGGCGACTTGCGGGTTGTTCGTGTGTTGTAGCCTCTTGTGCCTTGGGGGGGGGGGGGGGGGGGGGGGGGGATGTTTCCAAGATAAAGTGAAAATTACAAAAAAAATAAACGAAAGCTTGTTGATCTCATCGTCTATGGTTTCAGAAACGGTTTTGAAATTTTGTCCCATGTGTCTACACCGAGAAAAAAAATCGTTTGGATCAAATGAATTTCAATTCGGTGAAACGAAAACGGCGATCGCGGGCGGCGAAGTGAAATGTTGATTGAATGAACAAAATTATGCAGTCAAATCAAAACTGAAAAAATGGTTGTGACGACTACACGCAGTATTTGACTCAAATGTCAAAATGTTGCTGGACATGAATTTTCAATTGTCGGAACGGCCAGATTTGGTTGATTCAAATGTATCACTGTGTTGATTTTATGGCATCAATCATTACCTCAATCCAATCATTAATTGACTCCAAATTTTTTTTTTTTTTTGCGCCTATGCCCAAATGATATGTTATATGGCATGAAAAAGATTTCACCACCAAAAAAACTATTTTTTCTGGCGCTTACGACCTTATGGCCTCAATGACGCGATATTATGAGCGTGAAATTACATATTAAAGATTTTTATATTAGAAAAACATCGCATTGTTTTGGTTGGGATTCGATCCGGGACGCACGCATTCGCTCGCATTTCTAGTCGCACGCTCTACTGACTACGCTAAACTATTTATTGGAATAAGTTATCACTTTTTTGGTTGGCAGATACTCAGTTGAAACAACTGATATTAGTGCTTTTCTGAGAGATTTGAATTTGACGGGTTTCACTTCGCCGATAGGTGGCGACCGATGGAAAAATATGTCTCACTAGCACTTAAACTAGATCAACGTTGGTATATAAGGAAGAGGCGACTTACATACATACATGTCACTGCGATGCGTCCGGACTTGCGAGCGAATAACTATTATAAGTAATAAAGTGTTTAAGGTTAAGATAGATCAGGTCGGCCGAGAGAGAGATATATCCGTGTTAACCTACGAAACAGCGTCATCATTAATATAAAATATATTGTGGGAAATACTTGAACGCGTGTGTAATTGACTCGAGTAAAACATGGAAACCAAGATGATCAAAATATCAAACTTTTTGCCATTTTTGCGGTTACATTCTTCTTCAAATGACTTGTAAATTCGAAAATTGACTCGATTACTTCAAGTATATCGTGTTTGGAGCGATCGTGTGACTGTTTGTCTTGATTAGATATTAGGTGAAATCAACATGTTATTTGGATGGTGAATATTTCAAGTTAGTGTTTTCAATTAAAAATTCAGTTGATTTCCCTAACTCGGTGTTAATCTAAATGTACATCTGTTTCATTCAACTCTAGCTGTACTATTCGAAATGATCATATTTTTGATTGTTCCAACCGAAACGGCGTTTCCCCGCCCGTGACCGCCAAGTTCAGTTCAGACAATCAGTTTTTGTTCAAATCAACCACATTTTTTTCTCAGTGTACTGCCAAATATCTTTTTTCATCGTCCTGAAGCTTTTCAGGGGGTGCCCCAAGAAAAATTCGGGGGTCAGGTTATATTGAACCACCCTAGTGTACACGTTTGAGATGCGACGCGTTTCAATAGTCTCATAAAACGCCACGCGCTAACCTGGTTTCATCAATTTTTTTTGAATTCAGACAAAAAAAAATTAGGTTGAAAAATACTACCGCTTTTATATACTTTTCTCAAATTTTGGTTGTTAAAAAACTAATTCCGCGTGTGGCGTTTCCACACTCGAACTTTTTCACGTGTGGTACACTGTAAAAAATAATTGTGAATTTACAACATATTTATGGCAGCCAATATGCAAAAGTTTTGCAAAACTACAAATGTGGCTTAGCAAAGTGAATTGCTAAGCTTGTTCTGTAAATTTCCAAATAATTTTTTGATTTTGCTGAACTTTTATACGAAAAACACAAAAATTATACTTGAATTCACAAAATTGTTTGGAATACCGATAAAAAAGTTTTGTATAATTACTATACCCGATTGGAATTTTGGCTAGATGTTTTGCCTATTAGCTTCCAATACATGCTTTGTGGAACTAGCATAGAAATTTCTAACAGTGTAGTCTCCACACTCTCCACACAAAAGTCGCCGGCCATGATTGTGACTAAAAAAAATTGATGTGATTTCAAATTTATATAAAGTCGACTATTTATAAGAAATATAACACCCACTGTGACCGAGGTCGTGATTGCGAGGAACCGAGACTTTTCGCTTTTCATTAGTTTGGGAAGTAGCGGTGAACCAATTTCAATCAATAATAAAACAGGAGGTCAATCACAATGCAATCATTTATTACAACATAAATTCACTATCTACACATATATATACGACACAATCTTCCGAGTGATAATCTTGCGGATTTCCGCGGAGTTCAAAGTTTTATCTTATACTCGATTGTGCAATAAGAACGAACAATACTCCAGCACTAAAATAGTATATCCTCCAAGTGTAAAACTTCCAGTATGGAAATACATGAGCGATAACTGAGAAGACATCCCTGCCGGAAAAATCCGATAGAATCTAATTCATTCGAATAGAAATATTGACTAAATCCAATCAGTTTCTATGCGGTCTATCCAGAACCGCGAAGTCGCGAATACAACACTAATCAGATCGTATACGATTCAATCAGATAACGGTCGCTATCAGGAAATGCCGATAGAATTTCTTTCCGCTTTTATCAGATTCTATACGATGTGAATTCCACATGTCGCACCTTGGCGACGAAAGTGACACAACTCAAAATATGGCGTTTTTGAGATAATGCCATATTCAAACTGGCAAGGTTCGATTCTACAACCCAGCAAAATGTCATTTCTGTAGTGGCCAAAGTCGCCTGGAAAGACAAAGAAAAAGCAAAAGTGACACAATCGAATGCACCCTTAATTGCGTCATCAAGGGCTCCCTATTAAAGTCGAAAAAATCCGAACTTTCATTCGTGTAATCCTAAATGGATTCAACTAATTGTTTGCCATGAATAGTTTTCTCCAGAAATCAATGGGATGATTTTCCAAACTCTTTAATTTTCTGTATTTGACCGTATCGAAGAATGTCATATTTTGAGTTGTGTCACTTTCGTCGCCAAGGTGCGATGTGATTCATTCCGATTTTTACTATAAAAAATGTATCCGATTGTATTCGGACCATCAAGAGTCTCATTCTATTTGATTTAATAGGGTCTGACTCGAATCAATTTCAATCGATTTCATTCCGGACTTGCAGCTTATCGTTCTGAAATTGAGAAAACCGATCCACGTTCTATTCGGTTTCCGTGCGATCTATTACATTCTTGTGGCCTGTCGATTCAATCCGGATTTCCAGATACCTTGCCTATCCGTCTACTTCCGATCCATTTACCTATCCGAGTTCTTCCGAACGTCGAGCTTCTCGTTTTATCCGAATCCTACCTGATCTTGCATGTTCCTGGCGCCATACGATTTAATCCAGATTTCCAGATACCTTCCCTATTAGTTTCCTACCGTTCCATCCACCAATCCTACTTTATCCGCAAGCCGAGATCCTCGTTTTATCCGGATTTTATGTGATCTTGTACGTTACTGGCGCTATAAGATTCAATCCGAATTTCCAAATACGTTGCTTATCCGTCTGCCTCCGATCCATCCGCCTATCCGAGTCTATTCGGGAGCCGAAATCCCCGATTCATCCGTGATTGTGTACGTTTCTGGCGCTATTCGCTTCAATCGGAGTGTCCAGATACCTTTCCCATCAGTTTCCTTCCGATCCATCCACCTGTCCTACTTTATCCGGAAGCCGAGATCCTCGTTTTTGATTCAAGAGGTTTTTTTTCTGCAGAAAATGTTCCACATGTGGAATCTTCTACTTAAGGCCCATCCCTAGTCGCCCACCTCCTTTTGGTCGAAATGTGTTACATTTCGATTATTATCCGAGCCCAGGCGTCGAAACTGCAAAAAAGAGATGCTTAGCGCAACTTCTATTTCAATTTCGGACACATACGTCCAAAAAAATGTTCGTTTCGTGCGAAAATAGTGTCTACAGATCGATTTTCGCACGAAACGAACATTTTTTTGGACGTATGTGTTCGGAATTGAAATAGAAGTTGCGCTAAGCATCTCTTCTGTGCAGTTTCGACGCCTGGCCTCGGATAATAATCGAAATGTAACACATTTCGACCAAAAGGAGATGGGCGACTAGGGATGGGCCTTAAATTGTTCCACATAGTTTTTTCTACAGCACAATTGAGGGGCTCGGTACAAAAAGGGCAAAGATGACAAAAATTAAAAGTTGCTCAAAAGTTCTTTTTGACCTCCAAGAACATTATCAAATAAAACAAATGTAAAATGAATACAAGAACTTGAGAAAAGTTTCTGAAACATATCGTACTTTGTATTGAGCAAAATTATTTAAGAAAAGCCGGACCTGTGTCCGACCCCCTTCGATTTGGCTGATTTTTTGTGGGCTTGTTACACACCTAGAGAGTGGTCAAAAGCCAAAATATTAGGCCCCGCAAAAATTTATTGGCTAAGCCAGAGCCATTTTTCGTTTTTTTTTCACATTTTCGACTTGAATTTGGGTATTTTTGATTACGCAAAGGTTTTTTGTACCAAGTGGACGAAAATTGGTTTCTCAATGTAAAATTGACCAAGGAACAAGAATATGGCCACAGATTTCACCTACGACGAATACCTGCAGAAATATTTGCCAAAAACACTCAAAATTGACCAAAAAAGTCCCAAATCTTGGAGAAATGGTCAAAAAACCTGTTTTTCACTATCCGATGCGGCCATCTTGTAGAGAAAGAACCAACGAACACAATGAGCACACGACCAGATTTTTAGAACTAACCGTTTAGAAATTACGCGGCGTCAAAGTTGGAGGATTTCGTTTTTTCTCAAAAAAATTGACATTTTTGACCTCGTGGGAGAATATCCGACCCACGGGCCTATTTTGCGGCGTCCTCCCTGACTGTCTAAATAGTGTATTGATAGGTTATCTTTATTGAATGAGATTCGTGAGCTTCTGCCGAAAATGTATAAATTTATGTTCATGTTAGACGAAATAATAAGAACCTTTATAGAGGCCTTCTTAAAATTCTCAGACTGTACATTTTGATAATATCAGAGTAAGTCAAGTACATTTTGTTAAGTTTTTCTTCAAGTGCTACTTCACAAAGCACATGTGGAAGTGGAATTGTTGCAGTTTTCATGTCTTTTGGCCAATTTAGCTCCTTAGCTGGCAGCTTTGGCATCAGAAGAGACACATCCGCTTCTGATTCGTCGCTGCGGACGTCGGTGACCATTGCAATGTATCTGTTCTTCGACAGCCTCACAACAACATACATTCCATTGAAAACACTCAAAGTTTCGGATAGTCTTGGGGCCTTGGTGAGGGCATGAATTAAAGAAGGTTTATCATACTGGTCATTTGAAATCTTCCAGCAAGCCACTGAATTGTCTGAAAAGAGAAGGGAAAAATGGATGCAAAACCTAGGAAAAAATTAGATACATCAAGAGAGTTACATCAATCAATGTTGGGTTATCTTACCTGTGCTTGGCTTTATAAAATGGAATGTTCTCGTTCCAGGTACTGTTTCTAGATTTGGCATAATTGTTATGTACATTTTTCTCAGATCTTCTACTTCAGTCTTTGAAACAAAATGAAATAGAAATTTGTCACTCATCTCTGAAGTACAAAATTCAAATAAGTCATGGGCATTGATGATTTGGTTGTCTAATGGTCTCTGCAAGCTAGCCCGTCTTGCCTTTCTCTTGACTGAGCCACCATCAGCATCACATTGCGATTTTCCGTGGCTGGTTGCAAAATAAGTATGCGACACTTCAAGCCCAAACTCTGATTCTTGACTGCAAATATTCTTGAAATACCCTTTGCTCTTATACTGGCTTGCACAGCCATCAGTTGCATATTCAATCTGCTTGATGTGAGGGAAATTTTCTTTTAACCATGATGCAGTTTTTTCCTGAAATTTTTTTACCAGAGGAACATCATGGTTTAGATCATCTGAAATGAATATAATGCTCTTGTGTTGCAGTTCATGGTTGCTATCTTTAAAATAAATGACTGTTGGATGAACTGTTGCTTGCTTTGGTGACCAATGGTATGACTGCACAGCTCCTTGTATTAAACAGTTATAATTCATGCTAAAGTCCATCGCAACAATCACTTTGTCGAGTGAAAGTTCTTCTTTCAATTTTTTCAAGTAGTCTCGCTGACTGCACGATATAAAGTCATGTGGAATCAGATCAGACATCTGTTTTGCTGCGATTTCGAGTAAGTCAGAACGGGAACAAACTTGAGCTGTCATTTCAGTTTTATCCGTTGACTTCCATTGTCTATACTTGACATTTTCATCAAAGAAATCGTACTCATCATCGGAAGAAAGTAGTTCCGATTCTGGAAGCTCAGGCATTTTAATTTGACTTTTGAGAATATCTTTCACCTTCTCAAAAGTTGGGCACTGTTCACAGATCCTTAACATACAATCTCTGTCTTTTAAATCACACACACATAATGCAATCAAATCACGGTAATGAGTCTTAATATTTAGAGCAAACATTAGTAATTTGAAGTTTTGGTGGATCTGGCAGATGCATTGTTCATGAGTCCCTGCTTCCCCAGCTGACACACACCATTTGGGTTTCAAGGAGCAAAAAGTTGAAAGTCCAACTTTCATACTTTCATGATCTTTTTTGAAGGCCTGGTAGAGCTCAGGCAAGTTGCTGAGGAGTAGCCGTTTCTGTTCATAGACTCCTTTCCTTATGCTCACGCAGTCTCGTGTGCCAGGCATAATTTTAGAATTTTCATCATTGCAGTAATAATTTGTTATTAGCAATTTTGTTGATTCCAAAACACTTGATGCTCTTGAAGAATCTGGGATGGGCAAAATTCCTTTCTCTTCTGTATATTTTCTTGCTCTCTCAAAAAGTGATCTGCTAACATTGAAAAATTGGGCCGCTTCTCTCACAGACATACTCGCAGGAACGAGGGAAAGCAACTGGTACCGAAGAATTTTTGATGCTGAAGGAAGTTTTTCCTTAAGTTTATCCATAAGAAGGTCGTGATCCCTAGCCTTCCTTGCTTCAGTATTTTCTATATCTTTTTCATTCAGTCCCAGAGCACGGCACACTTTTGTTTGGACGGCCGTTGCTGCTTCCTCAATCTTCCTTTTAGCAGCAGTGACTTTCGCTCGTTGCGTTCTAGTAGCGCGTGTACTCGTCACTAAAGGAGACAAACCTATTGACGTGAACTTGCGGCTGGCTGCTTCAGTTAGTACTGTAGGGCTCAAGGAAGGAGAACCCGTTGTACCACTTGACGGGCTCAAATGAATATTTCCGCTTATTGGGCTTGAAGAATTTTTTTTGCCCATGTCTTGGCTATCTGTGTCATCTTCAAAATGTGCTGCAAAAATACATAAACAATACGTATGCAAAGTGGTTACATAAGTAACGATCCTCGCGAAATTTGACAAAATCTTGGTCTTCAGAAAGATACAAAACAAAAACTCACCAGGGGACACTCTCCGACAGGTGGGACACCAGAACAACCCTACTGTCAAAACCGGGTGTCTTTCCTTGTCAGTTTCCGTGATTTCGCGAAGACCCTTGTGAATTGCAATCGAGTGAATTTTGAAGGGGTTGCAGCATTCGCCATCCTTCTCAACTACTTTGTATTTGCCGCCAAGATCCTTTTTCCCTGTCAGCACTAAATAAGTCAAATACAATCTAAATGTAAACAAAACAAATGTAAACATGTTACACCCCCTACCTGTAGGTTCATCGTCAGTAACATCATATTTACGGCAGGAGTCACACCAGTACGAACCAACAATCAGATTGGAGTTGGTTTCAGCATCATGAGCTGTAATTTTTCTTAAATTCTTAGCAATCGCTTTCTTGTGCCTTTTGTGTGGATCACAGCAAACATTTGATTCAGCTTGGTTTCCTTCTTTGAAACCAGAAGCTGCACTTTGACTTAGCGGAATTTGATTTGAACTACAATCAAGACCTGAAAATAGGTTAAAGTAAATAATTGAATTTCTATCCAACTTGAGGCCATCAGCAAATTTTTAATTTCATGACATCATGTACCTTGCAAAATATCCTGAATATTTATTTCACCCTGCTGTCCATCACCTCGCACCTCAATACCTTCGAACCAAAGTAGATTAATATAAATAAATAATACTAATAATGAATAAAACGAAAAGTAAACAAACATGGAATGCCATACCTGCATCTACAGGAACAACATATTTGCGGCAGTTATCGCACCAGTACGAACCCACGACTACATTAGAATTGCTTTCAACATCTTGAGCAGTAATTTTCCGTAAATTTCTAGAAATCGACTTTCTGTGCCTCTTGTAAGGATCACAGCAAAAGTTTTCTTGGGACTCTAAAAGGGTGAATGTAAGTTTTATTCGTTTCATGCAAAAGGTGAACGAAACACGTCAAAACCGTGCTCAATCAATAAAAAGAACAAACCTGAAGATGCCATTGTCACTGACTATTCGAACCTCTGCCTAGGCTCGGATGATAATCGGAATGTGTCGTTCCTCACCCCTTTTTCGACTAACAGGAGGTGTGCGACTAGGGATTGCTCTTCAACAATCTCGATTTATGAAGAAGTAAGAGGAGCACACCGGAGACCGACCCGCACGAGCAACGCAACAAAATAACATTTAGGGCACTCCACTCGCCACAATAGACGGCGAGGGGCCAGGCGGGGGTGGGGCGGGTGAGGTTGGAGGAAGGACCTTGCCCGTGTGCACAGCACAGCGCCTGACTCCAGCGACCGAAGCTCCGGGTAGGCTGGGAACATCGCAAAATAGCCCTGTGGGTCGGATATTCTCCCACGAGGTCAAAAATGTCAATTTTTTTGAGAAAAAACGAAATCCTCCAACTTTGACGCCGCGTAATTTCTAAACGGTTAGTTCTAAAAATCTGGTCGTGTGCTCATTGTGTTCGTTGGTTCTTTCTCTACAAGATGGCCGCCTCGGATAGTGAAAAACAGGTTTTTTGACCATTTCTCCAAGATTTGGGACTTTTTTGGTCAATTTTGAGTGTTTTTGGCAAATATTTCTGCAGGTATTCGTCGTAGGTGAAATCTGTGGCCATATTCTTGTTCCTTGTTCAATTTTACATTGAGAAACCAATTTTCGTCCACTTGGTACAAAAAACCTTTGCGTAATCAAAAATACCCAAATTCAAGTCGAAAATGTGAAAAAAAACGAAAAATGGCTCTGGCTTAGCCAATAAATTTTTGCGGGGCCTAATATTTTGGCTTTTGACCACTCTCTAGGTGTGTAACAAGCCCACAAAAAATCAGCCAAATCGAAGGGGGTCGGACACAGGTCCGGCTTTTCTTAAATAATTTTGCTCATTGTGGTTTACTTCGAGCATGTAATAAATTGTGCCGCCGCTAGGTCTTGAGGAAATACATGCGGATAGAAACCTGTACGTACCATCCCCGTCGCGAGATAAATCCGGATTGACTCCAATTCGGATCATCCGAGCGGTTGCGCAGCAGCGAACGGATAGAAACGTATTGGATTCAAACGGATAGCATCTGGTGGGCAGCGTACGTCATTTGCGGGAAGAAAGTATAGATACGGATAAGCGACGATGAGCAGATCCGCTGGGGCAACATGCGGATAGAAACCTATACAGACCATGCCCGTTGTAGGATAGATACGAATCGATACCTATTGCAGTTATGACGATTCGATTGCATTACTCTATGTGAATCTCACAATAGAAACGAACTAGTCCTCTATCCTGATAATCTGATTGTATGTACGGAAATCCGGAATCATAAACCTAGTTGAAGCGGACACACTTTTTTTGTATCAATTTCTATCGTGCACGGCCATCAGGTCAAACCAGAATGTGTGCTGATATAAACCTATACGGACCACCCTGCGCAAAATGTCAGATAGGTTCTGATAAGAACGGATAGAAAACCGGAAAGAATTCCGGATAGACCCGGACAGTAGTCATTGACGGTTTGATGCCGGATAGGATTCAGATAGGAGCAGATAGGTTTCGGTTTTTTGAGGTCGGTAATTCCGGGTGACTTCCGGACAAGCCCAGATCAGACCCAGATAGTATTTTGTGACCGAATAGAGTGCGGATAGAGACAGTTGGGAATCAAGTCGGACTCTATCCGGATTAATTCTGTCCAGTTTTCTATTCGTTCTTAATTATCAGAACCTATGTGAGATTTGGAGCAATACAGTTAATATTCTAAGTTGGAATCGGGGCTCTGTCCGTACCTATCCGGTTTCCATGCAATGTACATTACTTCAATATTTTCCCTAAGGCGGCGACCACCGCTTTCGATATTCTCGCGAGTGCCACCTATAGGAGTTGGTGAGTATATATAGAGGCGGAAAATAGCATCTATAACCGTCGCCTAATTCTTGTATTGGTTATGTGTTATCAGCATGTATGCTGTCAATATATGTTGCTCTCCCTAAAGGTCTGATCATGGAGGTATAATATGGAGGGCCAGCTTCCCCCCGTTCGACCGTAATTTTGGATCCCCATTCGCGGTCGCCGAAATAGTTCGGCAGGCCGCCACTGGAGTGCGTCAAGGGCGGCATGGCTATACTTTTGAATGAAAAGCGTAGCAATTCAATGGCAATTGCACGGGGTGTAACAATTAATAACTGTATAAAAGTGATTTATCGTTCTCGTGCTCGATTTGAAGAGTTGTCATATCCTTCAATACGTAACAGGTAATGTTCTGGTAATGTACTGCGTGAGATCGAGAGTTAATTCTGGTTAATACGGGCAAAACACGTCGTAGCATTACATCTACTCAAAGGAGGGGTAGATGTAACACTTATAATCTGGACTTTAGTGATGGAAACTGCATTCGAGACAATTCTCGTGTACAATTCTTCCTGAAGATTTGAAGTGAGGGTCTCTAGTAAGGTTATTTCCGAGACGCACTCTCTAAAATGAAATCAGTGAAATTTTCACTAATTGAAAAAAGTTGGTAATCACTAATTACTAGTTGTATGCTTCGGACATTTTTAAAAAGTGAATATTCACTATTAATTAGTGATTTTCCATCAATTCACTTTAGAGAGCAGACGAATAATTACGGAAATAGCTGTCATGGTTATACATTTATATAATTAATTAGTCATTATACATTGGAAGGCTGCAAGGGAGGTCAATATTCAAGTTTACTTTCATCCAAACTAGTATATTAAGAATTTTTAATTTTTAACCAATAGTTGTTCATATATTGAAAAAGTTATCAACAAATTTTTAATTCAAAATCTTTATATTGTGCGTAGTTATTCGTATTTTGACGTGACCTCTTTGGTACCTAATGGAGTTCGAAATTGTACCTGATCAATTCGTCCCTCGACAAAGGGGTTTATACCTACCTACTTAATTATACAATAAAAAAGATAATTTCTTTCAATCAAACTGTACAGATCTAAAAAATTATAGCTGTATGCGTGACAGCAGTTTTATAGCCACTGCTATGAGAATCGAGAAATTAATCATCTGAAAACATTTCAAAAACATATCAACGTACTCTCATTTCCTTTGCCCGACGCAAATAATCGAATTTCCGCGATTCCATCAGTTAAAATAATCCAAGTGTGTCAAGCGCGCCTATTGCCACCATGTATAATTCATGAGTCTTTATAGCCAAGCCGACGAGAGCGCTGCCTGCCGGCCACGGCGCGAGTTAATTCTCCGACCGCGAATTGGAGTCAGGTCCGCTGGCGCAGCTGGCCCTCCATATTATACCTCCATGGTCTGATCCTTTGGAGAAAAAAAAAAACGAAATAAAAACAAATAAAAACAACAAAAAAAACAAAAAAAAAAACAAAAAAAGACGACTAACGAAGAGAAAAAAAAGAGAAAAAAGAATCTGATTCCGGATAAGACCGAATGCGAGCAGATACCGCGTATCGTTCACATTCCAGATTGGACCGGATAAAAATCAGTTGAAAAATTTGGGCATGGCAAAAGAAATCCCGCATAGGACCGAACAAAAACCGGTATCAAAAACCACCTGCATTCCGGATAAGACCGATAAAATTCCGAGTCCTATCCGGAACCTATCTGACATTTTGAGCAGGGCATGCCTGTCATAGGATACATCCGGATTGATTCTAATTCGGAACGACGGAGCGGTAAGGCAGTAACAGACGGATAGATAGAGTCGTATTGGATTCGAATGGATAGCATCTGATAAGCAGCGTACGTTAAATTGCGAAAGAAACGTATAGAAACGGATACATAACGATAAGTATTGTTTCACCGCTAGCACACGTGGTAATGCGTGCGGATAGAAACCTATACTGACCATGCCCGTTGTAGGATAGACACGAATCGATACCTATTGCAGTTATGACGATTAGATTGTATTCACAGTCTATACGAATCTCAGACTAAAAACGAATTGATATTCTATCCTGATAATCTGATTACATATACGAAAATCCGGAACCAGAAACCTAGTTGAAACGGATACACTCTTTTTGTATCCGTTTCTATTCGGAACTTCCAGCAGGGATACGTTGTTCTCGCATCCAGGTATATACTCAATTATTTTATGAACTCAAGGGTTGCCCTCGGTATCTCTTGGTCTACGATTGAAGTATCTTGTAGCTGCAGGCAGAGTTGTATCTTGAATTATTTTTATCACGCACTAGTCGTCGATCATAAAAGCGAAATGTACAGACCCTTCTCGACCCTGACTTCTATCGCTGTAACGGATGTTTTGAGCCCAAGCTCGGCATTCGACGTTAATTATAACGTTTCCTAGACAAGAGAAAAAAACAGTTTGTTTAATTTGGAAAGAAATTTGTGAATTCGGGAGATATCTATTTGCAAGTAGTATACAGTACATCTATTAGGTATACTATACCGAGAATATTCGGTGAGAGTAGACAGTCTCCTTCCTACGGCAAAACCAACACAGGCGCGCACCGCGTCGTGAGGCTCGTTCGATGGGGATGCATAATGCTACTGGCATCTCATTCCCTGTAAACTGTCTACTCTCGCCGAATATTCTCGGTATGTTACCGATAATATGATAGACCAACAATCTGTAGTTGTCCGCTCGTTTCTCGGTTTGACTATTTTCGATTATAGGCAATTAGCAACTTCATTAAGGGCCTGCTATACTTTCTTATTACCGACTTACTATCGGGCCGTGAAGTTGAGGCACTCGGGTTTGACACACTACATTTAAATGAAAAAAAATCGGATACCCTCCGGATACGCATCATTTTCAAGCTTGTTCTATTCCCCGTTAGATCAGCCATGGACCATTGTTGTATGAAAATCAGCAGGGAAGTTATCGTTCAATGTATGCAAAAAAAACGTCGTTTTTACACATTTTTTCCGTAGCTTAACTTTAACGCACCGCCATTCTTCCAATATAGCCGAGAGAAATATTAAAAAAATCATGCTCAATAGGGTGTACCAAAAAAAAAAATCCAAACGCGCATGAAGATTCTGGTAGAGTATTTTAAATAGAATATCTCAAAATTGGGGTGGTCAATTTTAATCGGAATAGGGTCATATTTTTTGTATTCTATTAAATAACAATCAAGGAAAGTTTCGTTGAAATCCTTTGAAAAATCGTTCCACGCAACAACTACCTTAAGAGGGGGGTCTACTCGATTTTTACCGCCCTGTCTATTTTCTCGAATTTTCCCGAAACGGGGCCACCAATCGAATTGTTCTTTTGGCGGCCGATGTTTGACGAGTAATGAGTTCTAATTGGTACGTTTGATTGAATAAAATCGGATTTTTGTTTTCTGATCGCAACGAGGGGTTATTCACTCGACCCTAGGGTGTACAAGTGATTTCGTGACTTCAGATGATTTCCGATGATTTCCAATGATTGCAAGCGATTTTCAAGTGATTTCAGATGATTTCAGCTGATTACTTATGATTTCTGACCGTGTGTGAGGTCACGCGATTACACATGATTTCATGTGATTTCATACTGATTTTGTTTAATATTAGTGAATTCCATGCGATTTCAGGCTGCGTATGAGTGATTTCATCTGATTTCATGCGATTTCGGAAGATTTGAACCAAAATGTCAAGTTTGAATTTGATTTCAAATAATTCGGAGACGGGCCTGATTTCGTATGATTTCGTATGATTTCGAGGTGATTCGCAGTGATTTCGTATGATTTTCCGAGAATTCAGACGTGAATTCGGATGATTTCGAGATGATTTCAGTTGATTTCGACTGATTTCACCTGATCCTAATTGATTTCAGTTAATTTCAATTGATTTCAGCAAATATCGGGTGATTGGGTGATTTCAGCTGATTTCAGCTGATTTCAGGTGATTTACAACTACAGTGTCATATGATTTCATTCTGATTTCCAGTTAGAGTGTACAGCTGATTTCCGTAGTGAATAACCCCTCGGATCGCAAAGTGTGGGCGTGTGTGGGAGTGCCATTTATTTCGACATATCAAAGCCTACGCATCAAAAATGCAAATTCGCCCCCCACCCCCTGCCCTGAAAAAAATTACTTTTCTGTCGAATCAAAAATATTTGAATAAAAATGCACAAATTAGTATATTACATACCTAGGGCAGTAAAATAAGGAAGGTCCCAGATCACATGTAATTGTCGTCCGAGGCGAAGCCGAGATCGACAAACATGTGATCTGGGGCTTTCTTATTTACTGCCCGAGGAGTGTATACGATTTTTCGCATCGACGGAGCCGAAAAACGGGAACTTCGTTCCGCGCAGCGGGACGAAAGTTGTCGCTTTCGGCCCGGAGGTGAGAAAATGTATTTTACTCATATGTATACAAGGTAAAAGTAAAGCGAGAATTTTAATACGTACTTCTGGGCCGAAGAAAGTGTACAGCTACCAAGGGACTCAGGTAACCAGGTGTGTTTGTATAGGGATAATAAAATCCCGGAAACCCGCCAATTTTCGGATAGTATTCAATATCACCAATCATCTCGCGATCAGCTGGATTTTGACCATCGCAAGTTACCCACACGGTGTTAAGCTACAATTGTGACGACACAATACATAAATTATTCGATTTAAGATTTATTAGTCGTTTTGCAAGCTTTACTGATAAAAATTGAATGAATTGCTACCCTATGATGGAATAAAGTTAACTGAGAAGACGGTGTACTACAGTACAAAATAGCATGGTTGATCTGAGGATCCCATGAACGCATACTTCTGTGCAATTGAGTATATGGCAACATTTACGAAAACTTGTAATGGCACGAAATGATGGGTTGATGTGAATCTCAGATAGACTTTGACTTTACTATAAAGCTGGACTCCACTTTCTCATTGAATTTGTATTCTCAATGATGCAGATAGTGTCCAACATTTTTTTTAATGGTTCTACGAATATTACTCGAATACTTGTCAATGATTCCCATCAGTCTATAGTCTGCAGACTGCTGAGTGCTCGAACAGCCGAGAAAAAAAAATGTATTTATTTCAGAAAATAAATGTCTAAATTTATTTTGATATTGCTATTTGGGGCACAGATCTATCTTAGAAATCAGATCTTCTATTCATACTGGTACACTTACTGTGGAATCGTTTGCTGACTTTATGTAATCGGTCAAGGTTTCTGGCATATCTGAAGGTAGAGGCTCCTCGCTATTGTAATAGGTCGGTGTCCATCCATATATCTGAAAGGAAAATTTAAGTTTCTCGTCCATAAAAGCTGGATGACTTAATCGCAATAGGAATGAATGGGTTGTTGTGTACAGAAGACGAAATCAATCTCATGCTATAAATGTATGTGCAGTGTGTTCTTTTAGAAATGCATAGATATTCTTTATCTTCGTAGAAAAGAATGTTCTTAAGATTCTTCAAACGTAGTAAAAATCTAAGAAATTCTACTAAAAATTACAAAAACTTGTTTCGGTGAATTTTGGCACAAAATCAAGACTTGTCATACATTATTTAGGTAAATTTGAAAGTTTTTGGACTACCATCCTGAGGGCGGAAGCTGAGGGCGGATTTCGGCGCTCAAGACGGTGATGAGACGTGAAGAAACCGTTGCTTTATAAATTCACAAGTATACGAACTTTGTTCAGTTTAATGAAGAAGCATGGCGCCGAATTGTTGTAGCCGTAGCTACCGCCTGGCGAGCAATCGTTCCAACCGGTCAAGTCAACAAAGCACACTTTTCCTGGCAACACTGGGTGTGTATCACTGCAAAACTGCTGGTTTCGACCCTTCGTGAGCAACAGCGAACTGTTGACGTACACTACAGATTATTAGGAATGATAAAACTGCTAAAAATTATGTTGTACAGCCGTTACAATTTGTGTTTGCTAGAAAGTACATTTCAACATTGAAATTTTCGTAAAATTTTATATTTTGTGTATTCGGAGCTATACCGAAGTCAAACGATTGCCAGTTGTTTAGAAAATAGCACTATTTCGAATATTCATATATCTGCTCCCAAGTGACAAATTCAACATTCTATAAGTATGATTCCGGAAAGTAAAAGGAAACTGGAAGAAGATCACGAATTGCAGCGCGCATTCAATTATGTGGAATAAGTACCTCATGGGGCGTACAGTCCACGGGTGCCTTGAACCTAATTTTTTCTGAAAGTCTTGTCACTTCAGAATTCATTTCAGATTTTGATTGTATAACAATTTTGATGTTCAGAAACGTAATTATGGAAATCGCAGATAGTGCCGTTTTTTTTTAAGGCCACTTTAAAAAAAAGAAATTCAAAAAATTTTTATTTTTTGATTTTTATTCGGAAATTATTTTTTACAAAGTCATATTAACAAATTTAAGGGGGGAGTCTGGGATTTATTTTTCAAAAATTCGATTTTCTAAAATGTACAGATTCTTGTAGTAAATATATGTAGAATTGCCTATAGAAACTATTATTTAGGTGAGATGGATGGTTCACCCTCACGAAGCAAAAAAAAAAAGTAAAAACAAAAAAACAAATAAAAGTAAATCGCGTTCTTCTCGAAATAACGTATTTCGACCTGGCTGACATTCTAGGAAAGAAACTATTGGACCTATCAATCTCAAATTTCGTTGGCTTATTTGACACTTGTATAGCCTTCGTTGGAACCAATTTTATAAATTTTCATTAATATTTAATCCATTGTTTGAACAATTTAGGTTAAAAATAAATGATCGAAAATTTCAAAAGTCCGCCAGTTTGTTTTTTGTTATCGCACGTGAATAATTCTCGGTCGGACGATAGCGACAAGTTTATACTTCACTAATTTCGTAACGTTTTATATTTCGGATGGTCTAGAGTCGAGATATCGTGTCAGCCAAATTTAAGCAGGGGTCACTTCAGGCGGTCATACCAGCAAAATTTACCATAGGAAAAAGAAAAAAAAATGTCTGCGTATTACCTTGAAACCTACTTTTATAAGTATTCAAATTTCCAAATAAATCAACAAAGTTCACTATGAGAAAAAAATTCTTGAAAAAAGTCATTGAAATCCCTGACTCCCCCCTTAAAGAAATTTATTCTTATATGCCCATACAGTGACTGTCAACATATTGTAAAATTAGAACATAGATAGTTTTTATATCAATAAAACAAAAATATTACTTTACATATGGTTACTATGACAATCGCATATTGTTAAACAAAGAAGATAGAGAGAAACGAATAAGTGGCAGAAACGTTGCTGTTTTATGAATATAATATTATTTTCTTGATCCGCAACCGTTAATTTTATTAAATTGAAATGCAGTGTCGTTTCTCCAAAGATCATCATGCTACGCACGATGAGAACAGACATAAAATTTGTTTATTGTGCCTTGGTAAAACTGTTCAAATGTTTAAGATTGATAATTCATTACTACAGAAATTAAACAGTGCTCTTAAAACTAATATTTCACTTGAAGATCGTTTGCCATGTGCATTGTGTAGTTCATGTAAGAGAAGAATTTATTTTTTAACATCGGGGTCTTGTGACAGGAATATACACCTTCAATTGCCTGATTTCACCCAATTTTCATGTGAAACTAGAGCAACAAGATCAAACGAAAATTGTTATTGCCATCTATGTAATTTAGCTAGGACTCTACATAAGAAAAAACACTTCATTTCGTACTCAATCTCTAAAAAAAGTGAAGTTGCAATACAGCGATGTAATGAATGCTTGAATGAAATAAGAAAAGGTATTCGTCATATGTGTACTAAATCTAATTGTTTGGATAATTTGTCACGAGAAATAGAAAATAAACTGGACACAAAACAAAAGCAGCGACTGCTATCTACTCTATCGAACGGTAATGACAATGAAGTATTATCAATAAATAAAAGTGAAGTTACCAAAACTCATGTTATAACTACTGATGACATGGTCAAATTAAAATTGAAAAACAATTTGAGCAACAAAAAGACCATCGAAATTGCAGCAGACCTTCGCGTTGCAATGCGCAATCGAAGTTTGATTGAACCAGGGCTTAATAGAATTCTCGTTGAAAAAAATCATAGTGTCGATGAATTTTTCGAAATTAAAAAAACTGTGTTTATCAAAACTAAAACTAACGTGGAATCGTGCATGGATCAAACAATTATCCATTGTGCAAATTTACATGGTTTGATTAATTATATAAAAGAAAAGAGACATGTTTCTGACGTTCATTTAAAATTTGGTATACATGGGGGAGGTGGATTCCTCAAAGTATGTTTATCGATGCAATGTCTCAATAATGAAACAGTTAGTATGGAAAGCAAAAGTAAACGCCGAAAATTTCAAGATGGCATTGCAAACAAGGACTTCAAAGATTCCGGGGTAAAAAAACTGTTTGTTCTAGCGTTAGCACCATGTGCTCAAGAAAATTACGAAAATGTGAGTCAGTTATGGAATATGCTCAATATAAATCAATTTTCATACACGATTGCAACGGATTTAAAATTGGGTAATATATTATCAGGTTTGATGTCTCATTCTAGTATGTACCCATGTACTTGGTGTTATGTTAATAGAAATACATTGAAAGAACGAGGCGAGTTTCGTACAATCGGGAATAGTACAAGTAACTATGAAGCATATTCGAATAAAGGTTCTAACAAAAAAAATGCTAAGGATTTCAAAAGCTGCGTGCATCTACCAATATTCTCTGGAGATGAGAATACTAAAATTTTGGATATTATTCCACCACCCGAATTGCATTTAATACTTGGTGTTGTGAACACAATGATTGATAAAATGTCGGTAGAATGTGAGCAAATTACAAATGATTGGATCAAAAAGTGCAATGTAAAACGAGAAATCACTCACGGTGGTACACCGAGAAAACAGTTTATTTATAGTTAATAAAATTCATTTAATGTCAACAAATGGTATAGTTGTATTTGGCGAAATAAATATTTCTTTGTAGTTAACAAACCGTATATTTGAAAAAATCCTACGCAACTAACATATATTTACTACCAACAATTTGATGTTTGTTAATAGTTAATAAACCAATTTTGAATTAGAATTCGCAATAAGTTTGATGAAAAGGTGCTATCGTAACAGTTAATTGACATTTACGTGGAGCAAATAGATGGTTATTCGAGTCAAACAAAGCGTACTTGACACAAATATTTCCATATATTAGTTAAATCAACTAATGTGAATAGTTGACGTTACTGATTGAAAAAAAATTTATTTAATAAATAATTTTTTATTTTTGAAACTAAATTTTAGTGGCTAAATTTTCTATTATCATTTTCTATGTCAGATTCACTATAATAGGTTTATATGTGCGAATGGTTGCGAGTAGGTACAGGTTTCGGCTCGGAAGACTGGCTTCAATGTAATGGTCCTTTTCGCTGATTTTACATGGTAAATCTACGCCTAGTCAAGAGTTCGGAATGTTACTTTTATCGCGAGAGAACTATCCCTGCTTTGCGATTGTTTCATTATATTTATATTATACTAACTAACTATTTAACTCAGGTCGGCTTTGTTGAATAGAATCATAGTAGAATTTAAGGCAAACTTGATCGCACTTCATTCAAAGAAACATTTATCAATAGTTAACAAATCTTGTGTTGGAACAATACCTGATGTACTTATCGCCAGTGGTCATAAATTTGGATGAAAACGATCACATTATAGTGTAAAATATAGCTTTGTTGAGATGAAGAGAATTTGGAATTTGAATTTCTTAATTGAATTTTTATTTTATTCAAGCGTATCTACAATTGTCGGGAAGAAATCCCCTCAAACAAATGAGATATGTGATTTAAAGATAGATAATTTTTTTCGTTATTCCAGTGAACAGAATATTCATTAACTATAACAAAATATAGTAACAGTAAATATACGTTTTTAGAAAATGGCCAACTAAATTCATTCATTAATTGTAAATAAACTGTTTTCTCGGTGTACAGGCTTTAATGGTAATTCTTGTAAAATTTTGCTGAATAAAATTGATATTCTTCGAGCGAACAGTAATTTGCAATGTCTGAAATTTGTTAATGCATTGAATAGTTTCAAGAATGTTGTTGAAGATTGTTTTGGAAATGCGCTACATGCAAGATATGATAAATCAATTGATTGGTTCAAAGCTAGTTATTTGGATTTACAAATTTCAGTTACTCCGAAAGTACATGAAGTATTTTACCATGTAGTGGATTTTCGCTCTGAACATAATAGAGGATTAGGTGTTTACAGCGAGCAAGCGATGGAATCAGTCCATTTTGATTTTCTATCGACATGGAATAGATATAAAGTTTCAGCAAATCATGCTAAATATGATCGGCAATTACTCAGAGCAATTTGCGATTATAATAGTAACCATATGTAAAGTAATATTTTTGTTTCATTGGTATAAAAAATATCTATGTTCTAATTTTACAATATGTTGACAGTCACTGTATGGGCATATAAGAATAAACTTTTATAAATTTGTTAATATGACTTTGTAAAAAATAATTTCCGAATAAAAATCAAAAAATAAAAATTTTTTGAAATTTTTTTTTGTAAAGTGGCCTTAAAAAAAAAAACTGCACTATCTGCGATTTCCATAATTACGTTTCTGAACATCAAAATTGTTATACAATCAAAATCTGAAATGAATTCTGGAGTGACAAGACTTTCAGAAAAAATTAATTTCAAGGCACCCGTGAGTCCAGGATGGATGGTAGGGGTGAAGAAGAGCGGTCGAAGCAATAATTTCAGTCGTGAGGAAAAAAAATGCTAAAAATTGATTAGCGCCATAACAGCGAATATTAACTGCATATTAGTTCATTTTTATACTGTGTACAGTAATGTTCATTAATGGGTTCCCAGTGGCTAACTGTTTTTTTCGGACTTTTTCGGATACCATCAATAAAATAATATCATATTACTTTTATAAGGGGTCATAATTATTGTTATTATAATTTCAACTATCGGCACATGAAATACGACTAGAATGGACTCTCGTTTCCGGAAAAGTCCGAAAAAAACAGTTAGCCACTGGAAACCCATTAATGAACATTACTGTACAATTGTAAATATTAGATTGATAATTTGTGCTCAACGATTTTTAGTCTTTCTGCTCTCAAATTCAATTTTTGGCATAGTAGGCGTAAAGTACGCACTTCACGCGCGGTCTATGTGAACAAAAACTATCCTAACGCGCGCGACGCCCAATGGGCCCAATGGGCGTCGCGCGTTAGGATAGTTTTTGTTTACATACACCTGGCGTAGAGTCGAACTTGACGCTTGCAAAACAAGGCTGAAAATGCGTTATACTTTACGCCACTATGACGAAAAATATTGTTCGCAACTCGGGCGTAATTAAACTTGACACCCTTGTGTGATTGTGCGGTCCTCGGGCCGGCTTCGCCAGCCCTCGAACGCGACGCCACAACCCGCTTCGCCCTAGATACGAAATAGTATATTATGCAACTAGTGCGTAAAGTGAGTTTTTATTCACGAGTTTTGCGAGATCGCACGAGTGAAAAAAAAGTTAAGCACGAGTTGCATACCCTATTTTATGCACGACTGTGCGTAAAGTGCGTGTGTGACTTGCGGCTATTTACTTTACACACGGCGTTGAGAAAAGTACACATCACGCATCGAAAACTTAACTTTACACACGCACTTTACGCACAGTCGTGCATAAACTACTATTTGTTTTTCGTAATCCTATCATTTTGATCGTTCATACTGAATAGAAAGTTCAAATTGATTTACGTTCCGGTATTGGTAAATGTGGCTCAACACGTCGATTTCTTAACTAGACCAGGAATATCAGCGATTTCCATTTTTTTATAGAAAAAGTGACAACAGTCAAAGTAACGAAACAAATAAGAAATTTTCTTTTATACAATAGTCCATTGTGATACACGTGCGGACAGTAGGCAATATCCGAAGAGTATCGTTTGCAGCACGAGCCGAAGGCGAGTGCCGTAATGACACGAGACAGATATTGCCTATCCGCACGTGTATCACACGATATTTTTTGTAACTCCCTGCGAAGAAATTTTGATTTGAGAGACAAATTAATTAGTCAATATCACCTCACATCGCGACTGCCCGCCGCCATGACACAGTGCGCGAAAAAAGAACTAGTGCGTAAAGTAGAGTATTTGCGGTATGCGCATGCGCTAACTCTTCTCTTTTTTACTCCTCGGAACTCAGCTGTTGCAAAAAGTACAAGGCGAGATGAATTCACCCCGCAAGTCGCAGATGATATTTCACACTCACTGACTAATCAACATTAAGCGTGGTTACCTCTTTGTCGTAGGTCTACTTAGATTACATGGTGATGCAAGTACTAAGTTATGCATGACTTGAGAGAATTGACGGAAATGTTGATATTGTAGAAGCTGAATACATTGCATTTTAATGGATACATTGAAAGTCTGATGGAAAGCTTTCGTGCTGAAACCCTATGAAGAATCCGGATCTGAGCTTAATTTTCCATTCTTAAATATGCTTTACACAAAAAGAGAAACTAAGGCATCCCCATACCATTCAAATAACCCATGACATTTTTGACATGGAAACAAAATGTCTGTTATTAATTGTGTGCCCAGTTTTGCTATACTACAAAATTTCTCTGATGGGTGACTACTGTCGGCGCGTAAAGGTTTGGCCCCTCTGTTTGAGTGATCATAACTTCTACAGGAAAATTGGTAGAGCATCGAGTCTGATAAGATCGGAAAGCGCCAAGTTTTCTGCGTCTAATGGTTGTTTGCAAATTTCCGTGTGAAAATCGTGAAAGCCGTTATGATCTCCGAAAAGTTAAAAAAACGTAGTTTTTCGGAGTCCATCGCCGTACGTCAACTTAAACTCGTCACCGTTTGTCTGAAATATGTGTAAAAAATCTGGAAAAATTTAGAAATATTCCCTGAACATTAACGAACCTGATAGAGTTTGGAAATTCCAAAAATATTCACAAACCTGGACGCCAGGTGCAAAACGGTCCAATGGTGCGATTTGGGGAACGGATTGGTACGGGTGAACCTGAGATAGCTCAAAATTTTCGTAAAAAAATACACGTTTTGGCTCCGTGATCAGTTTTTGGTTCGCAATAGCGAAATTCCAGTAATTGACGTCAACAATTTTTCAAATTTGAGCGGGGCCGCGTGTGTCCCAGCCGCGATATTCTTCGCTGCATTCACATTGTTGTAACAGTGGCCGCGAGTAACAATTGCGTTTGCGACGGGCGCGGCGGGAGGGAAATGCAGCGACGAATATCGCGGCTAGGATATAGGCGGCCCCGTGCAAATTTGAAAAATTGTTGACGTCGATTACTGGAAGTTCACTATTGCGAACCAAAAACTGATTACGGAATCAAAAAGTGTATATCCTGACGAAAATTTTGAGCCGGCTCAGGTTCGCCCGTACTGATCCGTTCCCCAAATCGCACCATTGGACCTTTTTGCACCTGGCGTCCGGGCTTGTGAATATTTTTGGAATTTCCAAACTCTATCATGTTCGTTAAGGTTCAGGGAATATTTCTAAATTTTTCCAGATTTTTTACACTTATTTCAGACAAACGGTGACGAGTTTAAGTTGACGTACGGCGATGGACTCCGAAAAACTACGTTTTTTAACTTTTCGGAGGTCATAACAGCTTCTACGATTTTTACACGGAAATTTGCAAACAACCATTAGACGCAGAAAACTTGGCGCTTTCCGATCTTACCAGACTCGATGCTCTACCAATTTTCCTGTAGAAGTTATGATCACTCAAACAGAGGGGCCAAACCTTTACGCGCCGACAGTAGCTACAATATTGATTCTACTATTTCCCTGATGACTACTTTGAATTTTCTTCTTCTATTGAAAGCATATTGCGATTTTGGGTAATGCAGTATGTCCGATGTTATATCGGATGTTATGTATTGGACATAGATAATTCTGTCAGATAAAAATTTCATTCCAATATTCTGTATCCCATATCTGCTTTGCAAGTTAAGTACAATAAAAAGTATGGATAATTAAGAGTATTCCATGAGTTCATAATGAAACGATGACTAACTTATGAAAATATACTTTGGTAAATATAATTGCCGGAAATACTTCATGGTTAACGTTTATCTCAGAAGTAATTGTACAACTGATTCCGGTACGTCCGTCTTACAAGTTGCATTATTGTGGCGCTTACGTGTCATCGAGTTGGATACAGAGAAGACCGGACATCAAGAGACAAGGAGTAAAGTAAATCAGAGAGAAAGAGAGAGAGGAGAGAGGAGAGAGGGAGAGAGAAAGAGAAAGAGAAAGAGAAAGAGAAAAAGAAAGAGAGAGGAACATGATCTGACCGAGGGAGATAAAGAAAAAGCGGCGGATTGACCCTGGCTAGTTTGAATCACACTGTCGCTCTTATTACTGTATCGCTGATTTTTTTCTCCATATTTAAAGTCAGCAGATTCGAAATGATTTTCAATTGTTCTATTATATGTATAACATACAGTATATTATATTATCATATCGTAATATAGAATTATAATAATGAAAATAAAATAAATCTTTACCATCTAGGAATTTGTCAATTCTTTTAGTCCAAGCTGCAACATCAGTTGCGTTTGTAGCGTTGTACCAGACCAAGGATCCCTCATCTGTGTTTTCGGAAATCGGACGGAAACCAAGCCCTACGATTTGCCAATATAAAGGTAAGCAGCATTGGTGACGAAGTTCATTAATTTTTTTTAAACAATAACTCAGTATCATCCCTTCGTATCTTCCATTTTTCATTAAAAATGTAAAAGAAAACGGATGCACGAATATAGCAGATTGGATCACACAGTTTTATACTGTGCATCATTTTGTCAAATGTCAACAGCTCATTCAATAGTTATACAAACTCGTTTTGATGAGTGAATTCATTGCGATAATTTACATAAAGTTGATTTAACATAGGGAAATTCACAAGATTAAAAATCGTGCACAATCTTTACGTAAATACTGAATGAAAAATTGAATGTGATGATCTTGTTCCCCACTTGTGGGACACGTGAATTGAATCTTACCGGGACTGGTACCGATGAGACTTTCCTCTAGTATCCACTTCGGCCTTTTCAAGTTGATTGTCAACATTAACCCTCTATAGCAAATCGCGCAGAGGACTGCCAATACAGTGAAGAATACCAAGTAAAACAGACCGACGACACCTGCAAGAATGAGTGAAGACATTATGATTCAAAAAATAAAAATGTCATACATAGTAAATTGAAGAAATATTTTATGTTATTAATACATTGTTGATAATGTAGGAAAATGTCTAATAGATATAATCGTCAAAGTTCATCCTTAATAAATTGTAAGTGCTGTTTTGTCAAATACTAATACTGACAATGAAGTATCGCATAAGAGAATCAGAAAATGCGTAGTATTTTAGATAAAAAACGGGCCGTTAGAATGAAGGTACTGCTTATAAAAGAAGACTCGTGGACCAGAGCGGGTTTCATTCGTAGAATCACAATAATGAATCGCTAGATCGTAGAACGGCATATACAGGGTGATTCAGAATTCGTCACGAATCTCTTGAGGGGTTAATCCTTATTAAAATTGGGATCGAAAGTTCCTCAGCCATTTTTCCGAAAAAATAATTTTTTTTCTGGGAACTATAACACATTTTTTTAAGAACTTTCACCAAGTAAGAAACTTTTACCAAGAAATCTCTCTAATATTAAAAAAAAAAAAAAAAAAAACTCATTCACATCATTTAGGATTCTTTAAAATTGACAAATTATAAACATATAAAGAAAAAAATGTTGAACAAAATCGTTTTGTCGGAAAAAAATTATTTTTAGGAAAAATGGCTCAGGAACTTTCGATCCCAATTGTGACAAAGATTAACCCCTCAAGAGATTCTTCATGAATTCTGAATCAATCTGTATAGTATATTGTGATACTAGTGCGGAAGTTTGGCTCGTGCTGCAAACGACACTCGTCGGATATTGCCTCTCCGCACTTGTATCATACGTATGTCTATATTTTTTGTAACTCCCTGCGAAGAAAGTTTGATTTGAGAAACAGATTAAGGGTAGAAGATACTGAAATTTGAGGATAAAATTTCAAATAAATCGATTTTTTTTTTACGGTAAAGTGTCCTTTGAACCCTTATCTTTACGTACACAAATCCTTGAACCGAAAAAAAATTTATTAAGCCCCATTCACGCAATAAAGCGTATAATGGTCCAGCAGAAGTTTTCAATTTCCCTATATTTCGGTTATTGTTTTTTTACTTTGTGAAAAAAAGTAACTTGAGATGCAGTTTTCCATCAAGCTACTACACTCAAGTGATTTACGTGAGATAAAGAAATAATAATAAAAAAATAATAATAATGAAAAAATAATTCTTTTCAAATGACTGCTACACTACGAGAAAACATTCTGGTGACTCAGTTTTTTTACAGTTGATTAGTGCTATTTTGATACATAGTTCATGATTTTTACAGATTTCATGTCCTCCGCTGAACAAAAATTCAGTCCATCGAAGAAAAAGTAGTTGTCGTAGGGTACAGGCTGCTGCGTTGCTTGAAATTTCTTCAAATTTGCAGAACATATTCTGTATGAATGTAATTTAGGGGCAAACAAATAATATCTCATGTATTCAAGTTTTAGACCTAGAAATTTTTGATTGTAAAATACTTTTTCCAAAATGATGGAGAAAAAAGTCTTACAATCAAAAATTTCTATGTCTAGAACTTGACTTCATGAAATATTATTGGTTTTTCCCTAAGTTACATTGATACAGAATATTTCCTCCAAATTTAGAGACATTTCTTGAAACGCAGCAACCTGTACCCTACGACAACTACTTTTTCTTCGGTGGGCTAAATTTTTGTTCAGCGGAGGACATAAAATCTGGGAAAATCATGAACTATGTATCAAAATGGCACTAATCAACTGTAAAAGAACTGAGTCACTAGAATGTTTTCTCGGAGCGTAGCAGTGATTTGGAAAAAATCATTTTCAAGGTGTGTATACCCTAGGGTGTGTCATTTTTTATTTTTTTTTGTTTTGGGCTCTCACCCCCTCAGTATCTTATACTATATGCCATAATGATGTGGTATAAATTTGGGCTATGTCGGATTTTTTTTAGAGGTTCCTCATCGAGTTTTTCTGTTTTCCATTCATTTAACATAGGAAATTTGGCTACCCTTGACATAATGCCATATATCTTTTGAGTTTTTCTTGTAAATTGCGACCACTATGCCGGGAATTGTTCAGATATATCTACACAATTTTTCGCACCATCATTTATTTGATAATTAATTAATTTTTTTCAATTTTTGTTTGTTTCTATTCATTTTACAGTCATTTATTACAGAGCATAGGTGAAGATAGAAAAAATGAATGATGGTGCGAAAAATCGTGTAGATATATCTGAACAATTCCTTGCATAGTGGTCGCAATTTACAAGAAAAACTCGAAAGATATATGGCATTATGTCAAAGGTCGCCAAATTTCCTATGTTATATGAATGGAAAACAGAAAAACTCGATGAGGAATCTCTAAAAAAAATCCGACATAGCCCAAATTTATACCACATCATTATGGCATATACAGTACTCGTCAATTGAAGTGGGACAAGGTATTTTTTTCAGATTTTTGCATAAATTGAATCCGATTTCGGAAAATCAAAAAATCACATTCTAGGAAATTTCATAATCTTTCGAATAAGACTAGTTTCATCCCGATCGATTGAGAATTGGCCGATTGCCAGGGGACTTCGTAAATTGGTGATAATCGGGGTTTTGCGAACCCCCCGTGAAATGATAGTCGATGTTATCGTACCCGTTGGTACCTCATACCAATTGAAAGGGCAGCTCTTGACGTGCAAAAGACACCCCCATATGTCGCAATCGGATAACTCGTGGAGAAGTTATACGTCCAGGAAGTGAGAATCGCTCATCGGTGATAACTCCGGAACGCTTCGCTCGATTCCACTGAAATTTGTTGTGGAGTCGTTTTTTATTACGCCCTCAAATCTCACTTCAGTGTTATTGCGCTAATTGTCCTCGCAGAGGAGACCCAGGTTCTTGCTGAGCGCAAGGTTTCGTTTATCGACATTTTTCGCATTGAAAGACTTTGAATTCAGGGCTAGAAGTTAGTGATTGATAAAGGGGAAGTTTCAACGATTAAAATGCGTGGTCATTCAATATCGCGAATGACCCCCATAAGCAGCGGGAAGTTGATGAAAAACGAGAACGAAATCGTGTACCCGCGAGATTTCGATGCAGAGTTGCACGCCGATGTTCACTTGTCTCGCTAAAGGGGCGCACGCAACCATCCCTACTAATCTCTCTGATGATTGCGTAGGCTTCATTGAAGCTTTTGTGAGAGTTTTCAATGATAAATAATTATTAATTCATAATTAGATGAACGAATATCATACGGGTGTAAGAGCAAAAAAAAAAAAATCGTTTCTTTAAATATTAAAGGGACAAAGAAAAAAAATTCTTCTTCCACTTACTCTATTTCCATTTATACTTATTTTATTGTATTTTTTAATATTAAAAAATTGAAAAATATAGAAAAAAGATCGATAATATGTAAATAATTATTCACAATTAACTGACCGTGATTAATTATTTACAAATTAGCGATCTTTATCACAATTAACTGACCGTGATTAATTATTTACAAATTAGCGATCTTTATTCTATATTTTTCAATTTTTTAATATTAAAAAATACAATAAAATAAGTATAAATGGAAATAGAGTAAGTGGAAGAAGAATTTTTTTTCTTTGTCCCTTTAATATTTAAAGAAACGATTTTTTTTTTTTTGCTCTTACACCCGTATGATATTCGTTCATCTAATTATGAATTAATAATTATTTATCATTGAAAACTCTCACAAAAGCTTCAATGAAGCCTACGCAATCATCAGAGAGATTAGTAGGGATGGTTGCGTGCGCCCCTTTAGCGAGACAAGTGAACATCGGCGTGCAACTCTGCATCGAAATCTCGCGGGTACACGATTTCGTTCTCGTTTTTCATCAACTTCCCGCTGCTTATGGGGGTCATTCGCGATATTGAATGACCACGCATTTTAATCGTTGAAACTTCCCCTTTATCAATCACTAACTTCTAGCCCTGAATTCAAAGTCTTTCAATGCGAAAAATGTCGATAAACGAAACCTTGCGCTCAGCAAGAACCTGGGTCTCCTCTGCGAGGACAATTAGCGCAATAACACTGAAGTGAGATTTGAGGGCGTAATAAAAAACGACTCCACAACAAATTTCAGTGGAATCGAGCGAAGCGTTCCGGAGTTATCACCGATGAGCGATTCTCACTTCCTGGACGTATAACTTCTCCACGAGTTATCCGATTGCGACATATGGGGGTGTCTTTTGCACGTCAAGAGCTGCCCTTTCAATTGGTATGAGGTATCAACGGGTACGATAACATCGACTATCATTTCACGGGGGGTTCGCAAAACCCCGATTATCACCAATTTACGAAGTCCCCTGGCAATCGGCCAATTCTCAATCGATCGGGATGAAACTAGTCTTATTCGAAAGATTATGAAATTTCCTAGAATGTGATTTTTTGATTTTCCGAAATCGGTTCAATTTTTGCAAAAATCTGAAAAAAATACCTTGTCCCACTTCAATTGACGAGTACTATAGTATAAGATACTGAGGGGGTGAGAGCCTAAAACAAAAAGAAAGAAAAAAAAATGTCACACCCTAGTATACCCTCATAAGCCAACAACTCCAAAATGTGTTTTTCTACAGTTGGAAATCATATTGAAGTTGTTGGTCACACACTTCACCAGAGATGAGCATTCAAATTTATATAGCGAATCAATATTCTTCCAAATGTTTGTATTCATTTTACAGAACTAGATTTACAAGTTATTAACCGCATGATTCGCTGCCTGCAGGACAAATCAAGAGACTCGGTAGAGTCTCGCGCCAAGTACAATAAAAAAAAAAAAATATCATATAAGGTATATATATCTATATACGCCGCGCGAGACTCGACGAGTCTATATACCCGCACGGGAGCTAACTAGCGTGGTGGGGAGACGGTATTTTCCTAATATCTTCCGTTTCGCGATATCCCGGGGATTGAAATAATTATCTCAGAATGTAGGGACGAAGAGCCCTTCATTTGAGACCAACTTCAATTGAATCAGTGCCCGAAAAGCTGAGATATGATTAGCTTAAGTTTATGAGTACCCGTTTCGTCTGAAAATTTTTCGTCTCCTTCTCTTTCAGACCAAGTAGTCCTTAAACTTATGTGTCTGAGAATTAGGAAAGAGCGGTTCAGACCAAGTGGTCCTTAAACCTATGTGTCTGAGAATTAGGAAAGAGCGGCCACCACTGAATAGCAGTGCCAGGTGGCGCTCTTGTCGACGCTGTTGACGTATTCAATTCAATTCATCCTTTTATGACTTATCGTCCTTTCGGACATGTAGTCGAAACGCTGTTGACGTATGATCGTGAAATGATGCCCACTAGACCACGGAGTACGGACAGACGGGCTTACGAGACAGAGCTGTCAGTTCTGTTCATATTCGTATATCTCAACATTTTGCAAATTTCATTCCCCTCAATTCTCTTTTATGCTTCATATACTTACTTATTATGATAAAATTCACATTTAAAGTGGAGGGTGAAATTATAACGATCTCTCATGAAATGACAAAGTGTGCAATTTTGAGGTTAGGTTATAGGTATACGGTTATTGAATCGCATAAAGTTTAATCTACAACATAAATTGATAAGTGACAAAGATTTCATTCAACGTGGCAGGTCTTTAGTATATTATTATTCGTTTCCAAATATTTTCGTGTATTCAATGGGCCAAATATATTATATTTAATACATGCACACAAGAACATATCTTTACAGGGCTCGGAAAGCAACGAATGATAGCGTATGTCATTATTTCAGGCCTTTGTGCTTTCAACATATTTATATTATACTACCACATCTAACATTACTGCTCATCGACGGATTCAGATGATATAAACTGCATCAGCGTACATATACATGCATTGAGATACTCATGGAAACAATTGGCAGAATGCTGAGTACGGAGTGACCCTGACGAGCTAGGATATAGGAAAACCCAATCGAGCGAGCGTACGAGCGAGCACAATTATTAGGTGGTCAAGCAAAATTCTACAAAAAGTAATTTTTTGTGACACGTGCACCGAAAGTGGGGGTTTTTTGTCCTCATTTGAGAGCGGAAAATAAGTCTTTTTGAGTCAGGATCCAATTGGTTAGTTGTTTAGGTCCTAGGACAAAAATGCTGGTGAAATATGAAAATATTTGTCCTCCACTTCCGAACATCGCCACCATGCAGCGACGTCGATGTTGGTTGATTTTGATCGTTCGGCTATCCAGTTAGAATATATATCAGTGGGTTACCTGAATCCTGACTCAAAGACTCATTTTCCGCTTCTAAATGAGGACAAACCCCACTTTCCGTGCGCTTGTCACGAAAACTATGGTATTCAGCATGGACAGATTGACAGTGATTTTTGACCAGGGTGAAATTGGCTGCACTCGACTGTGGCTCGGGCTTCGCCCTCGCCTTCGTCTCGTTCATCCAACTTCACCCTGGTCAAAAATCACTGTCGTTCGGTCCTTGCAGCATAATATACTAATATTATACTACCACATTTAACATTACTGCTCATCAAGGGATTCAGATAGTATGAAATGCATCACCGTACGTGCATGAAGATACTCATCGAAATGAATGGCAGAATATTAACAACGAAGCGAGCCTAGCGAGCTAGGAGATAGAAAAATCCGATCGAGCAAGCGTAGCGAGTAAGCATAATCTACAACATGAGTTAATAAGTGACACAGCTTCCAATCAACCTGGCAGGTGTTCAATATAATATTATTTATTTCCAAATATTTTCGTATATATCCAATGGGTCAAATATATCATATTTAATACATGCACACAAGAACATATCTTTATTTAACATATCTCTAAAAACCGACGTGGGTTTGTGGCTTACGCATGCTGAAATATGTGTGTGCAAGCCCAGCAAGATTCAAGAATAACTCAGACGGATGGAAGGTTTTCGAATAAAGGCTATTTCAGAAACATTATGAGGAGTAACTCTGTACTTATTGTTTCAAATGACTTGAAATTTGCACAATGTCTATGTCTTGAGATGGCAAACATGTGTGTTAAATTTCATTTGAAAATATCTATTGGTTTATCTAATTTGAAAATAGCAATAGCTTGGCAGTTTTCAGTATCTCCTACCCTTAAGGTGGTTCTTGCAGTACTTGCAAGTCAAATAGGCAACCATTTTCATTAGTGACGAATATGTGTGATGTTAGTCCATAAAAATCAACATATAATTAGATTAATTATTTGTACCGTTTTTTGTGGTTATACGACCAATTTTACCCCCTACGTGATAAAACTATTCAGACCAAACTTCGGAATTTTCGTCGTCAGTCAGCCGGCTATTCTGCCGTGCTTAGGTAAAAGGCAGTAAACTCAATTTACTGCCTTTTATTATTTTGATGCCAATATATTCTTTCAATGATTCTCTACATATAAATTACAAAATGAATCATTAAGAATGTTATTTCAAAAAGATATTAATTTTTCAAGTTTGTCAAATATTCTAAATCGGTTACATTTCCTACATATAAAAGCAGTAAATCCATTTTCTAGGCATTTTAATTAATTATAATCTGAAATTACACTTAAATGACTTTTCATAAAGTCATGTCTTATATTATTAGTCATTCAATAATTGTTATAAAAAAATAATATCATTAATTTAGTTTGAAAATATCAGAAATTTAGGTTTCATATTTCTCTCATTTCAATTTTTTCACTTTACTGCCTTCTACCCAAGCACGGCAGTATTGTTCGTAAGACACAACCTAAATGCGAAAATGAGTGAGCAGCCTCGACGCAAAGGACCATTCGAGACGAAAAAGAAAATAGATTGGAAAAATAATATCATCGCGGGAGCCAAGGGCAGGAAATCGGATGGGAATAAAACTGCACGTAAAGTCCAGGGCCAACGAATCGTGGATATCATGCGAGTCGCGGAGGAGTTGTGGTGCAAGCCGTGCAATAGAGCACTTTCGTTCCGACACATCAAAAGTGAAACCATCCACGGGTTGGCAAACACCTTTAAGGTGCGGTGCTCAAATTGCGATATGTTAAAAAAAAGTCGACATGTGATCGGGCAAGAGATTCCAGTGATAATCGCAAGTCAAAGATTGACAATAATTACAAAGGAGCCATGGCTAGGTGATTATCGCCGGATTCGATGAGATTATCTTTCGAGAAATTTATAATATACAATATTTCAGGAACCATTGATGCAGGCATCGGCGTAACGCAGTTGAACACTTTCCTGCGTCAACGATGAACATCCCGTCAGTCCATGCTTCGATGTTAAAACGTTACGAACGTTCAGTTGCGGGGTTGCTATCGAGGCAACTGCGAAAAAGAGCTGTATCGAGGCAATAAAAATATAAGAACAGCTTTCTATTGCTGCAGACACGTGAGCTATAGTGTTATGCTACTGAAATATATATCTCTGTCATGCAACGCATGCAATAATTAAGAAAAACATTCATTTTAGGTCGATCCACGCATAAAGTAATGATCCTGTAATGATCGCAGCTTCCTACGATGCTGCCTGGCCAAAGCGTGGAAATGGTCACTCATATGATAGTTTGGCAGGTATTTCTGATATTTCGGTTGCAAATGATTGATATGCATAGATGCATAATAGTATGCAACTATAACAACAATATACAACAACATACGAACTCGATGTACAATTGACCATGAAATTATATTTATTACAATAATTATACTTATTACAGTAATTATACTCATAACAATAATTCAACTTTGTACGATACATTAGATATATGTTTTTACATTTTTCTTCCGAATATGACGTATTTTAAATATTTTCTTCGTCTCACAAAAATCAAATAAAAAAATCAACTAAATAACAGAGTGTGTATCCACATACACTATAACCCGGTCCGCTTTTCTACCTTCGAATCCTACATCCGATTCCATAAATCCTTCCCATTTTATTTCATCTCTCGGATCTCTCATTGGCTTGAACTCGAGGAAAAGACTGGGATGGTCGATCGAATTGGACTCGGGTTAGGCACTGCCGGAAGTGTCAAGCGGGGCATAACCCAAAAGATCACGATTGCCGGCTCAATTGGACCGGGAGTGCAAAAGCGATGGAACCAGATATAGCAGTAGAAATTATTGCAAAAAATAAAGATTTCGACGAGAATAACGTCAAATTAAGCCCAATTATTGGCGCCGATGACAGCTCTACAATTGCTGCAGTTCGTCGTGAATGCAGCCACCTGGTAGCCAAGTGGTCTGATCTGAATCATGCTACGAAGCAGTTGAGAATAGCTCTGTGGCTACAAAAACTTCCAAGAGACGTGATAGAGTACCTGAAATACTGCTTCGGATGTGCTTTGAAAAAAACAAAGGCGACGTAGAGGCTACAGAAAAAGCCTTAAAAAACATTATACCTCATGCGTTCGATGAACACGAGAACTGTGGCGCGTGATGCAGGTATAGAGACGATCCTGATGATTCCTGACTTCCATTGACTACCAATGACTACTAAAGACTTGCGATGACTTCCAAAGACTTCCAGAAACTTCCGAGACCAGTGTACACAAGACTTCCCAAGTGAATAGCCCCTCGGGCAAAGGACTCACTGGAAAGGCGACCCATGTGGAAATTACAAACGGGAACTGGCCAATAGTTGTCCAGTTCTCCTGTTTTCAATACGGGTGCTAGACAGTTGAGCTAGACAGCCACTGTCCGGAAATGTAACGCTGCACTATGCAGTTTCACTAGGCCAGTTTAACTGTCCGGGTTCTGTTCAGTCTGCCCGGCTTGTATTGTATTTCTCGAATTTTGTTTCTATATCATTCCAACGACAAAACGTGATAAAAAAAATTATTGACAAACGTTTTATCATCGAGAGCAGCACTTACATCTATCTTCGACGCATTTTGGAAAAACGCAGATAAACTCGCTCCATGTGGGTCTGGTCAATCGAATGAGGCGTTTAATTCGAGCGTGGCAGCTAAAAATCCAAAGTCTCACCACTACGCTGGTTCTGAATCATTCGACTTTCGTGTTGCTGCCACAGTGTGCGAGAAGAATCTCGGCACAAAGTAGGGGAAGTCCGGGCAAAGCGGATCCGTTAAGGAAAGTTGGTAATAAAACAAGCAAACTGTTACAATTACAACCCGATTTAATCATATACTCACTTTTTATACTATTATCTTTCAGCATAAAATAATGAAATAATTGAAACTTAAAATTCAAACCTGTGCAATTAACAAAACCGAGCACAACAGTTATCAGTACGTTACTGAAACAGCCGGGCAAAGCGGATACTACATGGGAGCGAAGTAAATATCCCCAAAATCTATGTGTCAGTCTTCACATTCATCACGGAGAAGCTTCCACAGCCCAAGTAGGATGAGTAAGCTTCGTGGACCCATTTCAGGCATTGACTACATTGAATCCAGTCTTGTTTTACCGGCCCAACACAGTCTTCACTGCAAACTAGGCGCAGGAGTATTTCTCCATGCCTTTCTTTAGATCCGCTTTGCCCGTATCCGCTTTGCCCGGTATGTCTTTTTCGAAATCAACTTGATGAGAACAATTGTTGAAGCCAAATATTAATAAAAGTTAACATATCATTGAAGAGGGTAAGCCATAGCGTTGACTATCAGGTAAGGTAAATTTGAATTGCTAAATAATAAGTACACATAATTCACACAAATACTTTGGCGAAAATCGTAAGAAAACTATGAAAAATGCAGAATTCCTCACCACAGACGTATTGTTGCTTGCAACAACTGACTTGCACTGTCATGGCGTCGGAAACGATCGATTAATCAATGGAATCAAGTGATATGGCATTATCTACTATAACTTAAAGAAACTAGCCATTATCCGCTTTGCCCGGACTTCCCCTATATCGTCAATGTGAACAAAATACTCGGCCTGTCTCTCCAGGTAATATAATTGAAACTTTTCGGAAGAAGAAAGATTACTATCGAGTTAAGAGAAGAGAACGAGCAGAGAGAACGGAAATCTAGAGACGACGTCTCTTGCGGCAAGCGCAGCGGTCCAGTAAGAAGAGTAGCGCCGAAAGAAAAGAAGGAATAACGTACTCAGGGGCGGATTACCCTATAGGCCGAGTAGGCCCGGGCCTAGGACGGCAAAATTTAGGGGACGGTAAAACTTGGTAAGTTTTTTTTTTTTTGTCAAGTCGCGCTTCTGTTAACTCATACGTCGACCGTTCAAAAATTCAGAAATGTGTCCATGGTACCTCGCCAAAAAAAAATTTGCCCGTATGGAGATTCTGATGATTAGAAATTTAAATCTTTAAACTGGATCCTTGCTCACTAGCTTACTCCAAAGTCCAAGTCCAAGCGTATCATTTTCATTTTGCTCTACTACAGTCTGCAGACCACAGATACTGGTACTAGGTTATTCGGTATTTTCGCTGTCAAAGAGCAGGCTCGAGCGGATTGCAGCACGTGATAGACAAGTTACTTTATGCAATTTTAGGGCCTCAAATGACACTAATTGTGGGAAGCATGGAAGAAAAATACCACTGCGTAGCGATAGACGCGAATAATATACCGTACCATATTAGGGTGATTTTTTTTCGACGGTTTTTTTTTTTTTTAGTCCTCACGTGAAATTTGGTTGAAAATGTCGAAAAAAAAATTCCCTGAAAGTTACAGCTCTTAATATTAATTTTAAGTACTTTCCCAAAGCGTGCGAATATTTTCCATTTAAAATACACGTAAATCGAGATTTTTTTTTTTCAAATTTCGATAACTCAGCCGCATTTTAAGCTATTGCATTGGTCTCGATTTTGATTTACTCAGAATAAAATACTCTACAAAGTGCCCATTGCGTCCAAAGTATAACTTGTACAAAAAACCGAGAATTTCAGGTAAAAATCAACCTCAGCGACCCGTACCAACTCACCAGTACAAGTTACACTTTGGCCGCACGGGGCAGTTTTGTAGAGTATTTTATTCTGAGTGAATCAAGATCAAGACCAATGTAATCGCTTGAAATACGGCTGAGTTATAGAAATTTGAAAAAAAAATCTCGATTTACGTGTATTTTAAATGGAAAATCTTCGCACGCTTTGGGAAAGTACTTTTTTTTTATTTTTTTTTCAAACCTTTAATGGCTGATCTCCTCTCATAGGAAGTAGCCGATTGGGAAAGTAGTCAAAATTAATATTAAGAGCTGTAACTTTGAGGGAATTTTTTTTTCGACATTTTCAACCAAATTTCACGTTAGGACTTAAAAAAAAAAAAACGTCGAAAAAAAAATCACCCTAGTACCATATGTGACATCTAGTTTTCACTCGTTTTTTAATCAAAAAATTGAAAACCCGAAAAAAAACTCCAAAAAAACACGTTTCTGTACCTTGCGCCTCGAACGCTGCTCAAACGAAGGCAGATAGACCATAGGTTGACTGGACCTTTTTTTGTAGAGCGTTAAATTGTCTACAGAAAAGTCTTCGACGGCATATATCTATAGTTGATATCCGATGCGTTCATTGGCGTAACTACGGGGGGGCCCGGGGGGGCACGGCCCACCCCAGGATGTTGAGTGCCCACCCCAGAAAGATAAAAAAAAAAGGAATTGAAAATTTCGGATATACATATAATACATATTCGGGTAAAGCGAAGTGAAGGATGGGGCCAGGCCCCCCTCAGAAAAAAGTCCTAGTTACGCCAATGGATGCGTTTGAGGCGATGCAAAACGCACCTACGATACCTTTTCGGTCAGTCGACGGAAAAGCGTTGCGTCGTTCTGGCTATTCTTTGCATCGGATCAGTATTGCTATGGTCTTTGGATTGTGATGATTTGACAAACAAATTCGCTGCCCAGAAGGCCAGGCAAAAGACAATTTGTGAGTAGCAATTTATTGTTAGACAAATTAAAATTGTAAGTATCCGTAACTAAATACACTGATTAATATAATTTCTTCAACAGCGGAGGGAAACCAGCGAGTTTCCATCTGCAAATGAGGATGGAAACCAGTCGATTGCCGGTCGTCGTTTGCGGATGGAAACTCGCTGATTCCGCTCCGCTGTTGAAGAAAATAGTATGTTCACCTCGGAGAAAACAGTCATTGGCGCGTCGTATGAAGTTGAGAACACCTCGGCTTCGCCTCGGCGCTCACCTTCATACTCGGCGCGCAATCGACTGTTTTCTCGCTCGGTAAACAATATACTATTCTTCAACAGCGGAGGGAAACCAGCAAGTTTCCATCCGCAAATGAGGATGGAAACCAGTCGATTGCCGGTCCTCGTTTGCGGATGGAAACTCGCTGATTCCGCTCCGCTGTTGAAGAAAATAGTATGTTCACCTCGGAGAAACCAGTCATTGGCGCCTCGTATGAAGTTGAGAACACCTCGGCTGCGCCTCGGCGCTCACCTTCATACTCGGCGCGCAATCGACTGTTTTCTCGCTCGGTAAACAATATACTATTTATCACTTACAGACTTTCCTTTCTTTCTTTAATTTGATTCCTATACGTTATTCAATTTTTCGCGTTTGAAAGGGGGAGGGGGGGGGGGTGGGGCAATCTTCCGTAGGCCTAGGGCGGCCAAGGTGTCTAATCCGCCCCTGAACGTACTCGACTGAGTGTGGACTTGATGGAATCGCAGATCTCATCGACCGCCCTATCGCAGGAAAAACTGCACCTGCCGACAGTCCTATAGTCTACTTCGATCTCGAAACGACGGGACTTTCTTTGCAATACGCAGAGATTCGTCGAATTGCTACGATATACCAAGATCAGAAATTTAATGCATTATACATGGTGCCGTTGCGAGCCATTTCGAATTCGGCTGCAGAGGTAACTGGCTTGTCAGTCTGCGCCGGAGGAATGTTTCTCAATGGACAGAAGGTCAAGACAATTTCATTTCACACTGCTCTTACCAACTTTCTGTCGTTCCTCAGTAATATAGGCAAGGAAATCATGTTGGTTGCCCATAACCGGTTCAAGTTTGACTCTCGTATTCTTATCGGAGATATCCGCGCAAACAGCCTGTGGGACGACTTTATACACTGAGAAAAAAATATAGTTATGGAAACTGTATTTTGACTATACACTTGGGTTAAATACGGCATCGACCCTAGTTTTATAGTGACAGAAGCCCTCAGAAATATTTTGATCATTGCTGAAAATTATAGTAATGCTAACTAAACTAACTAACTATATTAACATAGTTGACGCAGCTATGTGGCTCTTACTATAATTGATGTGTATTAGTGACACTGTCTGAGAAAAAAATATAGTTGTGGTAACTATTCTTCCACTATAAAAAGTAGTATACCCTTGCAACTAAAAACAAGGTGAGCCTTACCATATGACGTTAGTTGCACTGACTAATGCCAACGCACAGTGGTTTAAAATCCTAAAAACGTGGCCAAAAATCAAAATTTCAATTTTCGCGCCCAACCCTGAGCTTCATATATTCTTGTGTAGAGGGCTTTGGGGCATTATAATCCAGAAGGATAGGCCATTCCTACCAAATCTGTTTATGTGGTGAGCCGTCAAAGTCGACCCTCCGCCGCGTTCTCGCATGACGCCGCGTGATCATTTTTGGAAAGTTGGAGAAAAACGTCTCCCATTTAGTGAGTTTTTGGTGCAAATAGTTTGTGCAACATGGAAAATGTTCGCAAAGGTACGTACATTGAAAATTAGTAATGACACATGTATAATTCGAAAACGTGTTTACGATGTGCGCGATGTATTGCAGAGGAAAAATGTATTTTTTTTTACCCGATTTACAACTTCACGTAGAGAATTCTTTTCCGCTCTGTAAGTCTCTGTATCGAGATTCGTTGCATTATTCGCGGAAAAGTGTCTAGTTTTCGAAACCGTTTTCATTTACTGCCCCAAGCTGCCCCGGGTCGGAAATAGTATATTGTGTATCTAGGGAGGGAAAATGGCCATTTCCAGCGAGGGTGAGACGTTTTTAGCGCGAGTCGTAGTCGAGGGCGCCGAAGGCGCCCGAGACAAAGACGAGTGCTAAAAACGTCCCACCCGAGGTAAAATGGCCATCCCTCCCTAGATGCACACTGTACTTTTTATAATAAGGGCACGGAATGGGCCGACTTTGATGCGCGTCGATCGGATCGGGGATAGCGCGTGTTGAGTCGTGCACCACACACTTATAGATATTTTTCAACTTAAAAATAAAATTAACAAAAAAATGAAAAAAAAATTAAAAACAAAAATTGTTAATAACTAATAATAATTTATTATATAAAAACGACACACTTATAGATATTTTAATAATTTTATAATTTTTAATTGAACAGAAAAAAGTTGAAATTGCAAAAAAAATTGAAATTAAAAAAAAATTGAAAAAAAAAAAAAATTAAAAAAAAAAATTGAAAAAAAAAAATTGAAAAAAAAATTGTTATTAATTAATAATAATTTATTATATAAAAAACGAAAGATCCAAGATTTGCCGTTGGAGCGGGAGGGAATGATTCCCTCCCGGCTCAAGCGGGAGGGAATCATTCCCTCCCGCTGAGCCGGATATTTCGTGCTCACGTTAGAAACACGTGATTTCCCTCCCTCTCGACGAGCATGAAAGGAGGCCCATTTCGTGCCCGTGTTATGAAAAAGTCTTTTTTTCTCGTGCCGAATCACGATTTGGAGGCGGGCACATCGTGATTCTCCATGCACCGCATGGCACTCGGGCTCCAACCGTTAATCCCTCCAGATGTTTTTCTATTCATCAAAGGCTTTGGAATGTGGCCTTCGTAAAAGTGTATTGTGGATAATATATCGGGTGTTCCAAAGATATTTGAAGGTCATTTTAAAAATGTTCCATACATGTAAATATATGTCAGTAAAACGGAGTATGTTTTATAGAAAAAAATCAATAGTAATAAAAAAATTATATTACCATTATAATATTATTGAAATTATAATATAATAAATTATCATAACAAAATGGTGAATAAATAATAATAATAATAATAAAAATAAATATAATCAATAATAATAATAATAAATAAGTAATGACAATAAATATATATGAATAGGGTAATTCCGGGAGAGATGAACCACTTAAGCGAAAAACGGTATGAAAAATTATTTATTCACAAAATGAAAAGTTTTATTTCATATAATCTTTGGATGAACCTTAAACTATTACGTAGTACGTTTATAATAATTTTAAAATACGAGATGGACTAGCAATATGATAAGATACAAACATATTGCATCGGCCGTCTCACCCGGAGGGTACGGGTTAGATGCCCCCGGGTATTGGGGTGATATGCCCCACTCGGGAGAGATGGCCTCTGCTGGTAACGAAGTATATAGGATAGATATATTATATTATTATCAAGGTAAGTATATTCTTAATGCTTCTTAGCTACTCTCGCACGTTTTTCCGGACGTCTGCAGTCATTGCACTTGGTAACGAAATATATAGGATAGGTATATTATATTATTATATAGGTAAATGTATATTCCTAATGTTTTTTAGCAACTTTGGTACGTTTTTCCTGACGTCCGCAGGCATTGCACTTATCTTCATAAATAGTGCACGTTTCGTGCATCCATTCTTCACATTTGAGACATTGTACCCAATCCACCTTCTGTTTTGTATCGGTATACTTTTCCGAACATTCTACGCAATAATCTTCATAGTCGCTTATAGAATGAGAAGATGTCTCCAAATCGCTTTCACCTGAAGAAGATTTCGTTATCTTTTTATTCTTTCCTTTGTAAGACTTTCCCTTGGCTAAGGTGTTTTCTTTTTTTAGTTTTATCTTAGGTAGTGCATTTTCTTTCCCCGCGTTCTGTTTCGGCGTATTCCGATTATTTTTTACTTTTAATTTGTCAACCTTTTTTTCTTTAGGTGCTGGTTTCGTTGAATTTTGGTCGAGTTTCTCAGCTAGCTTCGATCGTTTTTCTTGAATTCTCTCAGGTGTTGTCAATATTTCAGCAGATTGCTTACGTCTTTTATTCAATGTCATCGGAATTCTTGGTAATGGTCGGATTTCCATCAACTGTTTGGTAGGTGATACTATGCCTATTTCAGGTTCAACAGTCGTCGATGATTTTCTAACTGCGCCCTGAGAGTTATGAACGGTGGAAGGTCCAGGAACGGATTCTACAGGGTCTGCTTCTTCAAGATCTGTAGGCTTCAAGTTCTATCTGACTAGTTCATTGGCATTTTGGGAGGTATCTGAAATGGCGAAAAAGTGCTCGGGTATCGCTTGCGGATCGTAGGGATATATTCCCGCTGCCTTGAAACCGGAAATCCCTGTCTGCACAGAGGTTGCCTTTATCCAAGCCTGTCCGATGAGCTGTCCTGCTTGTAATCTAGTGATTTTGCGTTGGGCGTTATGTAGCATCCAGTTTTGGGTAGCTTCTCTGAAATAATCCTTCAACGGCTTAAAAAACGCTCTGTCCAGCGGCTGTAGGGCTTGGGTGGTGTGACTAGGTAAACAGAATAGTATTATATCATTGGCGTCTGCAAATTCGAGCATATATAAGGCGGTGGAATGGGACGTGTGTCCGTCTAGTAGCAAAAGGACTTTTCCGGGAGATTTTCTGGGCACGAAATGTTCCTTTAACCATGTTAGAAATAATTCCGAGTTGACATACGATGACTTTTCGTTCATATATATTTTAGAACCGGGCGGTAGTCCATCCGAAAATTCTGCTTTTTGTCGTTTTCCTTTCATTATAAGGACTGGAGGGAGAAATGCACCTTCAGCATTACAACACGCAATAACAGTAACATTTTCTCCTTTTTCTGCAGATGTAACGACGTGAACATCCTTGGTGCCTTTAGTTGCGACCACTTTTCCTGGTTTGCTGTTGAGTTGTAAGCCGGATTCGTCCATATTATATATTGTAACTTTTCACAGGTTTGCGATATAGAAGATATCACAAACCGTGCCGTTAGTGTGAGTTCTATTGCTCGGTTAATGTTTTTCGGGACCACTCTTAATAATTAGACTATTGACGCTAATCTTACGGACCTCAAACGCACTGCGTTATCAGCCGTCTCCCTGACGAATAGGTACACGCAGACGTGCAACTACCGTCTTCTTCCCAGTTAGTAAACAAACCTACGCTCAGAACTGTGCCTGCAAGTGCAGACAAAGTCTGTCTCAGACTTTGACAAGGTTAGACCTTGCCGAAGCTGTCTCTACGCTATAGTTAGTAAGTTGAATTTACAAGACCTGGAAATTGGCGAAAAAGGGAGGCTACGACAAATTATGCTTTTTCTTAATCAAACAAAAACTATCATTTATTCAAATAAACTTAAACTAAGGTTGCAACCAACTAAAGCTATATTTACACTGTTGCGTTTGTTTGTGTGAATTGAGTATAACTTTTGCACAATAATATTCTTTTCATTACGTGACTTTTAAATGAGTGATTATTTCTATTTTCTTTTATGATAATAATTTTCTGATAAACTAATAATTTTCTAAAATATAATGTGAATCTATGGTATATTACTTCTTTAGTTAATATCCAACAAAATTGAAATTAGAGGTTAATGATCACTCGAGCTCTATGCTACGAGTGTCGAATATGAGTATTGAAGTGAATAGTGAGACAATGAGGCGTGTGGCCTATCAATTGCTGCTCTGCTGAGCGCCGTCGCAACTTATATACGATTTGTGACGTCACACGGCAGACGCGTTTGCTCGAACGTTCTAGATGATACATGAATTCGCAACGGTTGACGTTTGAAATGCTAACTGTCAGGCCTAGGTCGCCTGACACGTTACAATATATTCTCTGGTTTATTGAAAAAGTCGTGCTCGGTGTAAATTTTGAGTAGTAAGTCAAAAAATTGCTGGATTTCTTCTCTGCAGAATCCCTGCGCACGTGCCACTGATAAACCTTCTGACTGTCTTATCGTGAGTTCTTTGTTTCTTTCTAAAAATGACAGCAGCCAATCGTATCCTGCGCACTGTGTCTTTCTATTGAACCTGTGTTTAATACCAAGTTTCTCGGCGAACTGAAACGCCAAAGAGCGCACAGCTTTCCGATCGGGCGCGAAGCCACATTTTTCGAGTCTTTGTATATGTGCAACAAGGCGTTTTTCGTTTTCAAAGCCCAAGCACGCTGGTGGCCCTAATGACCGTTTTTCCAAATTTTGTGATTTTCTTCGTCGGCAGAGCGTCCGCTTAGGTATATTGTAGTACCTAGAAGCCTCATTCACACCTATTTCGCCAGCATCTAATCTTCTGACAGCTTCTTTGAGATCAGCTACTGACCACTGTCCCCGCGTGCAGACGTTAGTAACTCGTTTGTTATATTTTCTTGGCATTTCTGAAAAAAGGCAAATTTTCAATAGCCCTGCAGAGTAATTTTGATTGGGGGGAGAAAGAGGGGCATCCACCCCGATTCGGATAAGGGGCATCTATCCCGAGTGAAAAAGGGGCATCTATCCCGATTGGGGTAAGATGGCCTTTTCTTATCTGCTGCCCTCTGGAGAGTAGCTATTGAAGCCAAAACAGCATGAACATAACCTCAAACTCTCGGTCTTAATATTCCTATGTGTGAAGTTCACTTTCGTTATTGATTGATAAACGGAACCGTGACGTAAACACAGCAACAAATTATAACAGTCTCAATATTCATAGGACTTACCAGTGATGCGGTGATATCTTGGACCACAACTTCTTTTCCTTTTTTTTTTCGATCAAACTTAGGCATTTGGGTCGCGAATAACTACTAGGAATTTTATTGTCGACATCTGTTATGTATTTAATGAACTATAGATGGTCGGCCATCTCTCCCAGTAGTTCATCTCTCCCGGAATTACCCTAATATAATAAATTATTATAGTAATTTTATTACTATTACTATTATTAAATTATTATTATTATTATTATTATTATTAAATCAGCGGCCCGAAAAACCCATTTATACTCATTTTCAAGTTCTGGAAGAAGAGATGAAACAGAAAAAGATGATTCCACAGAATCAGACAGGATTTTGGAAGGGCATGGGAACCATGGACAACATCTACGTCCTAAACCATCTGATAAACAGAAGAGTGAACGGAAAAGGAGGAGGGATGGTAGTACTATTCATAGACCTCAAAGCCGCATTCGATTCCGTAAACAGAGAAAAGCTGTGGGAAGCAATGTACAAAAGAGCAGTGAGAAAAGAACTAGTGACAAGAGTCAAAGAAATATACAGAGAAACGAAGAACAGGGTGAAAGTCGGAAATGAGGTAGGCGAAGAATTCTGGACGGTAACAGGAGTGGGGCAGGGATGCCCGCTAAGCTCGTACCTCTTCAACCTACTAACCGCAGATCTAGAAGAAGAAATGAGTAAGGCTGGAGAGTTAGGAGGAATAAAGCTAGGCAACGGAAGAACGTACACACTAGCTTATGCAGACGACATAGCAGTACTAGCAGAAGAAGAAAAAGGAATGGAAGCACTAATAATAAGACTAGAAGAGTACCTAGACGGAAAGAAGCTCACACTAAACGCGAAGAAAACCAAGGTCATGAGATGGCGGTGACTTGAAAAGTAATCTTTGGGAAGCCATAACTGCCGTGTTTTTTATCATACCGACTTCGCGCTCGGGAGTCATTTTCTTCGTTTTCAAATTCTCTAGATGAGCATTACTTTGGTTTTTCCGATTTCACTCTACTTGAAGCGGTATGGGCAAATGTAATTTTCAACACGTATACTTCATTTTATCCACATTAGGGTGGTCGTTAATTTCTAACATATACTTGCCACTCTTCGAATCGATAGATAATGACCCAAAAACACCGTGTAATTTTTTTCAGATTTTTAGCATAATTGAAAACCATGCCGAAATCAATTCGAAGTTGAAATAATTGGAAAATTGAATGAAAAAATTCAAGAAAAAATTTTCCTCAATTTTTTAGTGAAAAACAAGGAAACTGAAGTTCGCTTCGGTAATATCATATGATGAAGCCAAAAGAGTGATTGACTCAATAGTTTGGTCAGAAAACAGCGAAAAAAATGTCGAATGACAAAACATGAAATCTTTTCGATAAAAAAATGTATTTTATGATAATCTCATCATATTACAACGTTATGGAGACTATATTCATTTGTTATCAACTTCTCGTCCATGGCGTTAACGTTACATTTGAAGTTAAAAAAAAAAAAAATTTCAACTTCAAATATATCTGCAAAAAACTTTAATTTTTTTTTCAACTTCAAATATAACATTAAGGGGGGGGTATACCGGATGTGTTACCGACACCGCCTATATCTCCGAAACGGGGCTACCAATCGACTTGTCCTTACGGCAGCCGATGTTTGACGAGTAATGAGTTCGAACTGGTACATTTGATCGAATGAAATCGGGATTTTTTTTTTTTTTTATCGAAAAGGGTTGGCGTGCCATTTATGTCGACTTATATCAAAGCCTACGCATAAAAAATGCAAAATCGAACGAGAGAGCCCGATTCTGTGAGGAATTCGGAACACAATCATCCCAAAACATCTTTGTTTTCGACAACGATGAAGGGGCCAGTTGTATTCTACGTTTTTGTGGTAATTTTGGCGATTGTCAACGGCTGAGAGCAGCTGAGAGCAGCCATTGCCGCTAATGTCATTATATTAGTTCCCAGACCACCCGTGAGATGTAGCCACGCGCAAATTTTTAGCTTATTAGTGAGAGACGATTGGACTGCAGGTCGAGTCACGTGGTTACAGATGTATCAACGTAACAGCGTGGCGACATCTCACGGGCGGTGTGGGAAGTAATATGATAACATTAGCGGCAATGGCTGCTCTCAGCTGCTCTCAGCTGTTGACAATCGCCAAATTTACCAAAAAAACGTAGAATACAACTGGCCCCTTCATCGTTGTCGAAAACAAAGATGTTTTGGGATGATTGTGTTCCGAATTCCTCACAGAATCGGGCTCTCTCGTTCGATTTTGCATTTTTTATGCGTAGGCTTTGATATAAGTCGACATAAATGGCACGCCAACCCCTTTCGATAAAAAAAAAAAAAAAATCCCGATTTCATTCGATCAAATGTACTAGTTCGAACTCATTACTCGTCAAACATCGGCTGCCGAAAGGACAAGTCGATTGATAGCCCCGTTTCGGAGATATAGGCGGTGTCGGTAACAAATCGGGTATACCCCCTTAAAGCCATAGATGAAAAGTTGCTGTAAAATAAATTTCTACATAATGTTGTAATATGACAAGATTACCATAAAATACATTTTTTGATCGAAAAGATTTCGTTGTTTGTCATTCTCCATTGGTTTCCCGCTTTTTTTCTGAACAAACTGTTGAGTCGATCACTCTTTTGGCTTCATCATATGATATGACTGAAGTAAACATTAGTTTTTTTATTTTTCACTCGACTATTAGGAAAATTTTTTTATTTCAATTTTTAAATCCAATTTGTTTTAATTTTTTCCACTTCAAATTGATTTCGGCACGGTTTCCAATGATGCTAAAAATTACACGGTGTTTTTGGGTCATTATCTATCGATTCAAGGGGTGGCAAGTATATGTTAGAAATTAACGACCACCCTAATGTAGATACACCCAGAAGAAAGATTTATTTGCGGTAAATAAATAATCTGAAAGGTTCATATACAGATGAAATTTATTTAGATTGAATAATTATTTCCCTGGGTGTAGAATGAAGTATATGGCTTGAAAATTACATTTGCCCATACCGCTTCAAGTAGAGCGAAATCGGAAAAACCAAAAAAATGCTCATCTAGAGAATTCGAAAACGAATAAAATGACTCCCGAGCGCGAAGTCTGTATGATAAAAAAACACGGCAGTTATGGCTTCCCAAAGATTACTTTTCAAGTAGGGTTGGGCAATATATATAAAAGTATCGATATTTTGTATCGATACGTATTTACTACTCTAGTATCGATACGACCAATATATTGAAGCCGTAGTATCGATATTGTCAATATCTAGTATCGATACATATATTTTCATTATGAAGTATGAAGTTATGAACCATGTAGAATCTAAGTTATTTCAGCTACAAATATATTTTTCAGTTTGTAAGGTTGAAAATAGTTAGAATTTCTTATTTGAATACAAAATTATTTTGCAGATATCGCGCCTAATAGTCACACTGATGACTGAAGGTAGTCACAAGGCTCGGAAAATCAGTTCAAGTCACCCTGATTGCCTAACGCAAATACGGATCATGTGGATAAAATTTTGACCGCTGGGTTACACTGTTATTTTTCAGCTTCGGAAGAGTCGGAAGATTCAAAACATTTCAAGCAGCTTTTAAATTTTTAATCTTTTAAGATAAAAGTATCGGAGACCAATACTTGCACATGGAGTATCGATACATCAATATATTGCTACATGAAGTATCGATACAAAATATCGATAATTGAATCCAAAAGTATCGATATTCGGATGTATCGATATATATTGCCCAACCCTATTTTCAAGGCACCGCCACAGGTAAATCAAAATAAAAAAAAACAAAAAAAATGCTTATCTAGAGAATTTGAAAACGAAGAAAATGATTCCTGAGCGGAGTCTGTACGATGAAAAACATGGTAGCTATCGCTTCCCAAAGATGAAATTTTGTCCGATGCAGATATCTTCAGGGTCATGGTCATGAGATGCAGAAAGGCAGGAGGAAGAAAGAAGAAAAAAAACTGGAACTGGAAAGGAGAAGAGATAGAAGAAGTGAAAGAATTCAAGTACCTAGGATACGTGATATCCAAAAATGGAAAACAAGACGCGCACGTAAAAGACAGAGTTAAAAAAGCAGGATTAGTGATGAAGCAAGCATGGGGGATAGGCAAAAGAAGATTCGGAAAGGACTGGAAAAGAAGAATGTGGATATTCGACAGGCTCGTATGGACCGTAATGGAATACGCGGCCGAGATATGGGGATAGAGAGAGTGGAAAAATGTCGAAGCAACACAAGAAAAGTACATAAGATGGGTACTAGGAATAGACAAGAAAACGCCAGGATACATGGTGAGAGAAGAGATAGAGAGGATCAAACTAAAGACAAAGGCAGGAAAAAGAGCATGGAGCTTCGAGAAAAGACTGAAGGAAGGGAAAGGAAGCGAGCTAGCAAGAATATGCTACGAACAAGTAAAAAGAAGAGCTGAGAAAAAAGTCGAAGAGTTATCGGACTGGGAAAAGGGAAGAAAAGAAAGAGAAGAAAAATCGAAAGAGGACAGCGAAACAGAAGAAGAAGAGGAAGAAAGACAAGAAGACACGTACGAGAAGAAAGAGCAGAAAGAAAAAGAAGAGCAAAGGAAAGAAAGATGGGAGAAGATATGCGAATCCAGATACAACAAATGGTACAAAGCAATAAAAACAGAAGGAATACCGAAATATTTGGAAAAAGGATGGAGCGAAAGCAGATGGTCAAGAATAGCCAGGTCCAGAATGGGAGGCGAAGCAAAAGAAGCGAGATACTGGGAAGAAGAGGAGAAAAGAAGATGCAGAATATGCAACTGGGAAGAAGAAACATGGGAACACATATGGGAAGGATGCGGAGGCCAGACGGAAAGCAAAGAAAGCTGGCAAGAGGCGGTGCAGAAAATCCTAGGAGGAAAAGGAGAAGGAGAGGAATGGATGAAAGAAATAGAAAAAGCAAGAGAAGACACGCAGCGAAGAGAAAGAAACGAAGAAGACAGAGAACGACAGACTGACAATGACTACCGCACACTCCACAGACCCCAAGCAAGGCCGAGGGGTGGACCCCCTTGCTAGGGGACAACGAAAAGGAGGAGGTAGAAAAAACAGACAGAAAGAAACCAAAGGAAGGCAGACAGAAGAACGAAGAGAGAGCGTCGAAAGAAGAGAGAAGAAGAACGGGGAGAGAAGAAGGAAGACAGAAAGAGAAAAAAGAAATTACAGCATAGTAGCTAAATTATAAATTATCATAACCCTTAATTTTAGCAAATTTTAATTTAATTCTAGTAGAGAGCGAATGTAGAAGGAAGGAGAAAGATATGTACCGGCGGCAACGCCATGTAACCCCAAGGGGAAACATTAAGGGGACCAGTACAGCTTGAATTTTCGAAAAAATTGGTTTTTCGTTTTTTGCAGTTTATGTTACCTAAAGATCTTCTACGTCTGTGAAAAAATCGAGTTTGACGAAATCCTCACGGTTTAGAAGTTACGGTCAAAAGTTCGTTATTTGGCTATCGCGATTTGGCGCAAGTGGCGCTGGCGCTTGATTTCGATATTGATCACATGGTGTATGATCGTCATTACTTGTGCAATACTTTTCGAGGTTGCGTGAGCGTCTGCTCGATTTCCAGTGTTTCAGAATTGAAATAAATAAATAAAAACAGTACTTTTCAGTACTAAATAATTATAAATTTACCTAATATCTATAGCGCGTAATCGTTGTACGGGTGTTGTGACTTGGTGCTTCGAAAACTATAACCTAAAAGTAAGTATTCAATCAAAATAGTAATATCTACACTAAGCTTCTGCCGAACTGTGTGTGCGGTCGAAGTTTTTTTGCTTTTTGTTCACAGATTTTTTGATAAAACAGAAAGGAAATATATAAAATATATCCAATATATTCAATATGAAAAGAAGAGAGAGGAGTTCTGGTGTTGGCACAAAAGGATGCATTGGCCGGTCAAAGAAAAGGGCGAAAACATTTCCGCAGAAGCAAACAGCGGCTGATGGACAGAGCACTCATGTTTCAACAGCTTCGGATAGAAAAATCAGTGGCGACTACGAGGCTAGCGATTCTGCTGGCTATAGGCTGTTTCACGTGAAACACTATTCCGTGCTCTGCGGGAGCATTTATCTTGCAAGACATGTGGTGGGTCGATAGTTATGACTGAAGTTAGCTTGAGAGGACTGGGTGGAACATACGGGATCTCTTGTGAAAATTGTGTCCAGCTAAAAACCTTCAAAAGTAGCCCTATGATTGATGATACACGAAGCGCGTATGAAATCGATAGGCGATCCATACTAGCGATGCGTTGTAATGGGCAAGGCAATGAGTCTGCGGAGGATGCAGCAGGGCCCTCATATGCTGCTGGAGCTTTTTAAAGAAGTGAGTAAGAGAAAGAAGCATGTATGGAACAAAAAAATACATGGGAAAAAAAAGTTCTGAGAAAATAGTTTGCAGAAAAGAAAAAGGAAAAATTAAATTTCCAATAAAAAAAAAAATTCTTTTTGAAAATTGAAAATTAAAAAAAAAAAAAATTTCATTCAACTTTGGTACAACAAACTTTTTGATGTATGAGCCTCCGGAGGAGTATATACCAATTTTTCTGCAAAAACTTCAAACTCGTTTATCTCATAACTATGTTTTTGGCGCTGTGTCGTAAGGTTTTTGGAGCACCGATGGTCCGATCTGGGTCTTTAATGGCTCATTTTCTTCAGAAAATTAATCCTCATGATATGAATGAGGGAATTTTTGAATGTTTTTTTTTTGGCCAAGTTATTTGCAAATTAGTGGCTCAAATTTTTGAAATTTTGGATAATTGACTGTAAGTTTTCACATGTTTTTTTCTTTTCAGATCCCCGCATTCATAAGATGTAGGACCGCTGTCTGAAGAAAGTGAGACGTCGAGACGATGAATTAGATCAACGGTGTGACTAAAACCTTACGACACAGTTTTTTTGAGAAACATTTTTTTTGATGTAAAATAAACTTTGGTTAACAAATAAAGTCATTCTGGAGTACTTGAAATATCTTAAACCAAGCTGTACTGGTCCCCTTAAATAAATACAATACAATACAATACTCATTTTCAAGTTAATCCGCAGAAAATTTCACAAACATGTCCGCCATTTTGGATCTGCCATTTTGAATTTTGGATTTCTGACTTCATTTTTGAAATCAGCGACCCAAAAAACCCCTTGATACTCATTTTCAAGTTAATCCGCAGAAAATTTCACAAACATGTCCGCCATTTTGGATCTGCCATTTTGAATTGAGGATTTCTGACTTCATTTTTGAAATCAGCGACCCAAAAAATCTAATATGGGTACTCGAACCAGGTGAAATATCGGGTTTCTGATTTTTGGCCACGTTTTTGGGATTGCGAACCACTGTGCAACGGTATGATGTACTATAGTGGTACTATGTAAAAAACCAAACCAAATAGTTAAATAAGGACGCTGCTGTGCGGAAAAAATAAATTTAGCTTGTTACAATGAATTTATAACATTGTATGATGCGTCCAGAAACACCTACTAACTGCATTCAACCGCATATTAATACAAAGTAAGGATTTTTAGATTAGAAAAACAGCGCATTATTTTGGCCGGGATTCGATCCGGGACGCACGCATTCGCTCGCATTACTAGTCGCACGCTCTACCGACTACGCTAAACTATTTATTGAAATCATTAATAACTTTTTCCTATTTATTTTGAACTCGGCATCTGTCTCAATGATATTAATGTTTTAATGCAGCTAAGATATCTGATTAACTATACATCTGTGTTCCAAATATCTTTTTAATTCAATTTCTTTCCTAGAGTTCCAAAAGTTCTCAACTGTAACGCTGACAATAAATATGTAGTAATATCTATAACAATATAGTCTCTGTTACTATTTTCATAGTTTACATTTAATCTCACTATCGTCATATGGTACGACGAACCCCTTATTAGTAAACATCACTATAAAACGTCGTTGTCTCCACTCTGAAATGTTAACTATGTCATTATAGTATCCTGAACCGAATCTTTTTTCTCAGTGTATAGTATTCCGGCAACGAAAACGAGTATTGGCTTAACTATGGTGTACATGGTATGGATTGACATTATATAAAGTTTGCAAAACTAGACGATTCAGCACCTCCAACTATCAACACGTTTGTGGCGACCGAAAAATAGTGTTGAATGTACTATAGAGTTTATTTGATCAGTGATTATTCTGCATGGTAACAAATACCCAAAGATGCAGTGGGTTATGGACTACAAGTACTATTGTAGTAACTAATGAAGATATGTTTCGTAACTATGACCGGTTTAGTACCCAGCTAACTGAAAATTATAGTTGATTGTACTATAGATATAGTCATTCTTCACGAACTCATCCATTTTGTTGATTGAACCAGCGTGAAATAGTTCAGCGAACTATTTTTCAGTAAGCTGCACTATAAAATTGGGTTGTCTTGACTAAAACACGTAAACTAAAATAATATAGTACCCCCAACCAAATTATTTATAGTATCGTCATGAAGATTTATTGAACGAATATTGTGACATATTGTAGAGTTCCTGTTACCCTACCTGAATAGCAAAAACAACTATAACATCGTTCTGATACCCATCTAGTATGATTTCCGCAACACAAATCCATCCTTACTGTGTGTTGTGATGGGAACATTACGTTTTACTTTCAGTGTATGATGACATATAGTTAGAGTGACTAGGCTGATTACTTCCAAGAATAGTTTACTATTAATTTGTGTATTCTCACCAAAAAATTAGTGTTCATGACCTTACAGGTTATTGATTAGATTTTATGTTCATCTGCACGGGCGAAATGAGGTCATCATTGCCATAATTTTTGGTTCATGTAGGTATGCCTCTATCGCTACGATTGCTCTCGTAAATATTGTGATGTGCGCAATAAATATGGATACTTTTTGTAGGTGTACTAGTAACTATCGCGATGGCCAAGATCACGATATTATTGTCATATTTATCATGATTATGGTCTCTGCAACCATAAAATTTCAACTATGGTGTATCGTGATGGTGGCATGAGGATTTTTTCTCAGTGTATCTATCGTACACGGTTTCGCGGATACTCTTGGCATTTTGAGAGCGAAATTGCCTGCCAGAATTGCCGCGAAGCTAAAATTTAACGAAGTGGATCTCGCAAGGGATTTGCTCGGCGAGAATGTCGTGGATAGCGCTCACAATGCGTTTAACGACGTAAAGATTCTCCAGAAGATCGTTGACGAAGCTGAAGTTATCCGTAAAGATTTGTTGGACAGCTCGAAATCTGTGAGCACCTTGGACCTTGGTGCAGATTATTCAAAGGTCTGCTTTGAAAAATCTCAATAAATTAACGTTGGGTTGTATGAAGGATTCTGTTTCTATATATGGGAATGATTGGTAAGATGGCACAAGCAGGTATAACACTTGATCATTTGCAGAGGTGAAAAAAGTCGATGGAAAATATGCAAAATAGCATATAACATTTCATCTAGATGATGTTATTATCAATGTATTCCACAGCTTACCAGACATTTTGAACTCAAATAGTAGTTTATGCAACAAGGGTGTAAAGTAGACTTTTTCGCATGAGTGATGATCGCCGCGCACGAGTGTCGGCGAAGCCAGCCCGAGTGTCGCGCCGATCACACGAGTGCACAAAAGTTTACGCCCGAGTTCCATACAATATTTTTCATCATTCTAACCTCAAAATTGCAACTTCGTCGCGATTTCTCGGCTTTTGTGATGAAAAATAATAATCGCTACTTGGACGTAAAGGCTTTTTGACGAACCTCGTTACAGCACTCGCCTTCGGCTCGTGCCGTAAACCTCTCGTTTCGTCAAAAAAGCCTTTCCGTACTGGTACTGAAATGTACTATTTTGATACAGCATGCGTAAAGTTCGTATATTGATTGATAAGCATAGTCCGAGGTTTGCAATTGAATGTGAATTGATAATCTTTTAACTGAACCAACCATCTACACTGATGTCTTGATTTTACTATTTTTTATCACGAATGCGTCACAAACCTCTGAGGGGGGGTCCAGGAGCGCAGCCCCTGGTGGGGTCCGTGGCAAAGCCCCCCAACTACTAAAAACAATCATTTTTATTTGATACAATACAAGTAGTAAACGTATCAAAAATCCGAAAAGGATGAACAACTCAAGTGGATTCCCCCCCCCCCCCCGTCGATAAACATCACATTGAAAAAAAAAATTTGAAGTCATAATGATGGAATAACATCAATTAAATGTAAATTTGTATTGTTAAATGAACGCATATTTCATGACAGAAGAATTTTATTGGTATAAAATCTAATTCCGCATACAAATACTTTTCACTTTGCACACACTTTAAACACTTTACATACACTTCAAATACCTTACACACGCTCGAACACTTTACACACACGTGTGCATAAAAGTTCACTTTGCGCACAGAAATTCGGCATTTTACACACGAATTTCACGAACTTTACGCATACTATATCAAAAAATATATTATACCGAGAATACTCGGTAAACGTAGACAGTCCCCTTCCTACGACAAAACCAACTCAGGCGCGTACCGCGTGCGTGAGGCTCGTGCGGAAGGGAATGAAGTGCCAGTAGCATTGCATCCCCTCCCGAACGAGCCTCACGCACGTGGTGCGCGCCTGTATTGGTCTTGTCGTAGGAAGGGGACTGTCTACGTTCACCGAATATTCTCGGTATGTAATCAGTAATCACAAAATAAAAATGATAATTTTTTTATTTTATAGAATAGTATATCAAAAAGGTCAAAAAGCCCACTTAGCCCTTGGTGCACACCATATTTTTTGTGACACGCGCGATTTTCGCGTTTTTGAGCGATTTCGAAGAAGTTCTTTTTGTCAGCTAGAAGTCGGTAGCGGGCAAAAAAGAACTATTATTGCCCGCTACCGACTTTTTTCGCCCGCCGGTACAAAAACGTTGATTTTACGCCCCATTTTTAGGTCAAAAAAACGCAAAAATCGTGCATGTGTTACAAAAAATGTGTCATGTGATAATAAGTATAATGCATCTGTGATAATAAATCAAATGAAAGGTATATAGGTATTACAATTATTTGGACATCCCATAACTTCATTATAATGAAACTTATTTACTCAATATTGAAGGTCTTTATCCAAACCTAATTTTTATTTCCTTTCGAGACGAATATTTTTGTTGCAGCCTTCGCTTGATTTGGCTTGATTGAAAGAACGAAAAAATGTCAATATTGAATGATTTGAGGTATGCGCCATATGTATCAGCTGACATGTGTGACGTTTCCAAACTGCCGCACGATTGCAGCCATCATTCCCGTCTACTCCTGTCTTGTCGATATAGTCAATCGAAAGTTGCGTTTTATTATTATATTGTACGGTAAATAACTTTAAACTTCCGTCAGTATCTTCTGAAATATTTATTGCACCGATTTATCGTTTTTCCATTTGTCGATCTAGTTTTAAAGTATTGTAATTTTTGCCGAGTAAGCGTTCTAGCCTCGTTTTTTACTTTGGGGCCTATACCCACCGTGTTAAATTGGCAAACTTTAGGAACATATATCTCAGGAACCAAGCGGTTAAGTAATCTTGAAATTTGAAGTCATGCCGTAGGAACCTTAATCTTTCCGTTCGCCGTATTTTTACTAGCCTATCTAGATTTGATGAAAATGCAAGAATCACCTTAATTGATTAACATAGCCTCACATCGCTACTGTCCGCCACCATGATACAGTGCGTGAAATTGAGTTATTTTGAAGTGCGCCCGCGCGAGAAAAGCACTAGTGTTGAAAGTAGAGTATTTGCGATGTGCGCATGCGCTAACTCTTCTTTTATTCACTCTTCGGAAATAAGGTACCTTACGCACGCTACATAGGTTTCGAAAATTAAACTTTCGGGCAGGTGTTGCAAAGAAATTATTTCGAAATTTTTCGAGGTGGCCCCTGGCCACTTAGAAAAAATCAAATTTTGATTTTTTAAACAAACATCATTTACATGAAATTTAATACTTAAATATCAAACAAATAATCAAAATATTATTGTAAGTATTTTCCGAATCAAAGAATTAGGGCCGAATCGTTTCCATTGAAATATAAACTACTGTAAACAGAAATATAATTGGGGTTGGAATTTTGCCAATGTTTCATAGACTGCACGTATTGATATACAGAGCGCGCTGTGTGCAACGGAGCGTGACTGGTAAAACCACATTTCTTACTGGTATTTTGGTTCCGAGCAGGTATAATTCTCGGATTTCGGTCTATCTCGATATACAATCTGAAAAGCAGAAATTGCATTCATTAGACCTAAAACATTACATAACCAGAATAGGGTGAAATAAGTACACCGTAAAACTGCTGGATTTTATATATTCGTCTATTAATATTTCACGGAGGAGGCTGTTAATTATTTATATATTAGAGAAAGAAGTTTATAGCAAAATTTCGTCAATCCTCCAATGCCTCATCGATTTTCGCATCTGATAAGTTCCCGGAAAACTGCAAGGTGCCATATAACTTATGTTATGATTAAAATTCCTGAGTGGTTATTTGAAGTGAGACGACATGCATGCACATATCACATACCTACATACGTCGACATTTCCGGTACGGATGAGACTGAATTGTTTGTGTGGCGTTCATGGAATTGATCACATCGGCTATACTAGCTGACGAATGAGTTAAATATTGCATACACAGGGTGACGAATGATCCGAATTTGTATCGCTTGTGTCAAACTCAGAAAATGAATTTCAGCAATTTATCTGTAATGAAATAGATTTTTTGCAACACCTGCTTCGAAAGTTTGATGTTCGAGGCCTCTGAAGCGAGCGTAAAGTACCTGAGTTCCGAGGAGTAAAGAAAAGAAGAGTTAGCGCATGCGCATACCGCGAATACTCTACTTTACGCACTAGTGCTTTTTTCGCGCATGCGCACATCGCAAATACTCTACTTTATGCACTAGTTCTTTTTTCGCGCACTGTGTCATGGCGGCGGGCAGTCGCGATGTGAGGTGATATTGACTAATTAATTTGTCTCTCAAATCAAACTTTCTTCGCAGGGAGTTACAAAAAATATCGTATGATACACGTGCGGATAGTAGGCAATATCCGATGAGTGTCATTACGGCACTCGTCGGATATTGCCTACTATCCGCACGTGTATCACAATATACTATTTTGAGTCCAGCTCAATAATGGAAGGAGCATTACTTCTGACTTGATCGAGAGATATTTCTAGAGTTCATGAAATCATGATGTAGCATATTTTACCAGTCAAGAATCAGATAGAGACAATATTGTATCAGAATAGTTGAGGAATATTTGAGAGAACAAGAGTTCACATACACCTTGACATCTAAATCAAAATATGTTTGGGAACCGATTATAGAATGATAAAGACTGGAATCAATTTGGTTTCGAATTATATTTTTCATCGATTATTCATCTATCAAATTGTCATTTCGACATATTGAAATAATTCATTTCGTCAACTTTTTGATCCGTGCAATAGGGCTAATCATCTGAAGTAAACCAAGTTTTTACATGAATATTCTAGACAGGTATACCGAGAGGAAATCTTGAAACTATACAGTCAACTGCGCACGCGCGAGTTTGAGCAGTCAAACTTTGTTTTTGGCGATAATGTAATTAATACGAATTTTTTCGGTTGAAATCTCAACTAAGGTAAACGGCCCAGTTTCCGACCCCCCTGGTCGTTTTTCGCTTTATTCTATAATATCTCGCTTTGCTGATGGAGGAGAGGTGTCACCGAAGAAAGTTTAGCCTTTTAGCGACATCTGTGCACCAATAGCGGGGGTGCAAATACATTTTTGCATAAAGAAATGTACCTTCCAAGTGTGCCCTGCTCGGTTTGTTGTTAGCCAAATGGTAAGAGTAGGCCGGGCACAAAAGTCGACTAATTGTGACTATGTCAGTGGAAAATACATTGAAACTTATATGTAGACATCAGGAATACATCAAATAATCTTTTAGAATCGTGTAATTATGTTTGAATATCTGTTCACGTGCGAAATAGGGGGGGTCGGATACTGGGTCACTTGTTCATAGTGGTGTCGCAGTTTCCGACCCCTGTATTCGCGAGTCGTGTAACCTCAATTGCAAAGACATTATATTTCACCAAAAACTGAGATTCTAAAATTGTTTGTTGAAAATTGAGTTTGAAGAAAACAGAAACGAAAAGAGAGAACATGAGAGTCAGAAACTGTGACATCGGAGAGGTCGAAAACTAGGGTAACGATGAATCGTGTATAAATTGAGGGTCGGAAACGGGTGCCTCAGGGGGGTCGGAAACTAGGGTACAGGAATATTTGAGGGTCGGAAACTAGGCCTTTCACGAGTCTCTTGTATTAGTATGATTATAAATTAATAATTCAATTATGGATTAAAACCATGGTCATTCCTTGGCCATGAAGTATCAATTAACGCAATAAAGCCCTTCACGTTCGTTTTCACGTTATTTTACTTGATATACACGGGAATAACCTCAGCTAGGATCCTTAAATGGTCGGAAACTGGGCCGTTTACCTTAACTGCGGTAGTGATTCGAAGAAGCGGGGAAGGCTTTTATTGTTGAGATTGAAACTTGATGTCCTGAGAGAACCGTCGAAATTTATTCCAAACAAGTAATTGCTGCTTCGATTCAATGTATCGGTTTATTTATAGTGGAACCTTTGGTGCAAAAACCTTTCGCCAAGTCCATTAATGTGTAGATCACTCCACCAAAAAATAATCAAAAATAATCACTGCGCTCGCTCACTCGATTGGTTGATGATTATCAATATACAAAAGCATTGAAATCAGATACAACTGCCAAATACCTGTAGAAGAATAAAAGTTTGGAATTGAAAAATTTGTTCAAACTAAATAACGTTGTACTTGTTCGCTCGCTGCGCTCGCTTACTCTATTGGCTTATGATTATTGGTTGGAAAAACAATTCGGATGAAGAAATTGAAGATGTCAACATTTATCTAAAAATATTCATAACGAAAAAATAATTTAAACAAAATTGTAAAAAAAAAGTGTGGAGTCCGTGGTACGTTGGCGGGCCAATGTTTGAATATCTATTAGATGACATTGGCATGGTTCGCGATCGATATTTCATATTTCTTTTTCTACAAAAGGCCCCCCAAGTACCACTACCTCCAAATTTTTTTTTACAATTTTGTTTAAATTATTTTTTCGTTATGAATATTTTTAGATAAATGTTGACATCTTCAATTTCTTCATCCGAATTGTTTTTCCAACCAATAATCATAAGCCAATAGAGTAAGCGAGCGCAGCGAGCGAACAAGTACAACGTTATTTAGTTTGAACAAATTTTTCAATTCCAAACTTTTATTCTTCTACAGGTCCTTCACACTTCGCTTGAAGGGGAAAGAAGTTGGATGAAAATGTATCCAAAATCGCTTTCCATACGATGTTTCTGTACCATTTGTAGGTTCGAAATCAGTAAAACTGGAAATCCTAGCTGATCCCCTTCGAGAGATATTCACATTTTTATATTTTAATACGGCAAGTGATCTGTACACGGGGTTCCGCTCTCAGCATTACCCAGAATCAACGACGTGGACGTGGCGGATATCTGATCCCGTGTGTGTGTGTGTGTGTGTGTGTGTGTGTGTGTGTGTGTGTGTGCACGCGCAACGATTAAAATTTAGAGGTGAAGAGAGGAAAATTCAACTACTGCTTTTTTCAGTCTTGGTGCATAAGATTCATCGTCTACATAGTTTATCTTGTACCGTTTCCAAAATTCTGAAAATTTGTGATGAACCGCTTCTCCGCTTTGCTCGGACCAAACTCCCAAACCATTGTTATTATCAATGTATCGCAAACTTTCTTCTACGTGTTCCAGAATAACATGAATTTTCAATGTTTCGGAAATGTTACTAATGCTTTTCAAAGCATTACGCAATTCATTGATATGAGAATTTAGTGAAGTTCCAACTTTACCAGAAGTGAAGCAGCAATCTACGAGCTTGTTCATAGCTTTGTAAGCATTAATGTAAGGTACAATTGCAAAATATCCCACACTACTGTAAATTTCTGAGTCATTGAGCTTATCAGCTTCTTTTAGCAGCTTTCTACACGCATTCCCTTCGAATGCATCTCCGTGGTAGTTCTTTGCAACAACTTTCAATTTCTTAGGCCATAACAAGGCCTTTTCTTGACCTAATAGGGGAACTAAGCCTTTCCAAAAAAGATGGTTGACAAACCCCTGTAAAAGATGCAATTCGGGAATAACACATTTTTGCAAAACTTTTACACTGTCATCTCCAGTAAAAAGAGGAAGATTAATCGTGCTATGGCAGTTTTTACTGTTTTTTTTATCTTTTCCTGCAAGACAATATTTTTCATAGTCGTGTCTTAAATCTCCAAAGGTTTTTAATCTCATAGGATTTTCAAATTCCAAATTATCAATTCCACTTGTAGGAGCAAACTCAGTGAATTCATTCGTAGGATTGTGGAAACTTTTTAAATCAGCTAGTGAGATGAAACAATATGGACAGGGGAAAGTTGCGGATGCAGTTTGCTGTCCATTAATAATTAATGGAAGCTTGAAATCTGCAGCAAATTTGAATGGAATATTATTGATTTTGGTTAGTTCAAACAATATCTTAACATTCTCATACGATTCTTTAATTTGAGGAACGACACATAACAAAATCAATTTATCCACACTTGAAAGCTTATTTTTTTTACTCATGCTACCACCTTCGGAATACAGTTTTCTCTTTCCAGTATGTTGATTTGAATTTTCAAAAATCAAGTCGCCACTGTCTACGTCGTCGTCACTATGGTCGATAGAAGTATCTGATGTAGGTGAATAATTTTCAGGCAGGATAGTTAAGCTTATCTTAAAAAAGCCTTGACCACCGTCAGCCATGGCCTTAATTAGAACATTTCCTACTAAATTTCTTTTTTCTACAACAGCAGTCAAAAGTTCCTCAGCATCCGCATACACAACAGGTCGTTTTTGTTTAGTTGACGACTTATCACAGTCAAATTCATAAATACCGTGTTGGTATACTTCTTGCAAAACTTTCGATTTATCTGACAAATGCTTCGAATAATTCAGTGCAATAGACTTTCTCCCGACTGTACATCTCAGAAAATTAGTCACATTTTTCATTTGATTAATTGAAGCTCCTGTACTGATTCGAAAATTATCTAAACTTTCGTTGCTGAATTGAGGATCTTTCTTTTTCGTAGGATTCACAACAATTTTCAATTTTCGACCACCAGTAGACAGAAGCTTGTCAACTAATTTTATTACATTTTCTTTAGCATTTGTACATTTATGTCTTATACCTCTACCAACTACTTGAAAACATTTGTTACATATACACGACTGACGGGTATCCGTTGTATTTGTTACTCTTGAAACAGAGGGCTGATCGGTTGGTAATGATCTACGTCCATAAAGTCCATTGGATGTATCAATTAGATTTTTTACATTTCTCTTGTGGCCTTTGCCCTTTATAATCTTGGCGTGCCCTTTAAACCGAGCAGTCATACATATATAGCAGTAACATTCATCGTTCATAGCTCGAGTCGCTTTTGGTAAAAGTAAATCTCCATAGTTTGGCATGTCTTGTAAAGGTCTTTTTATAACGCCTTTTTGGTGATCAAGTAGAGTAAGGTAACAAGTTCCACAAATACCTAGGGGAAATTTCGAATCATCAATATTGAAATCCTTGTCGATTAATGTTTTAATCAGATTTTCAGTATTTCTATTAATGAGAAATTTGTTTGGTTTAGTTTTGCCAAACACAAGTTTTTTACCACACGGGGCGCATACCTTTTTTCGGTTCTCATCGTGAGAACACTGACCTCTATTCATTTTCCAACAATTATATTTTTTATCGTCCACTTTAGAATTTAGTCAGCTATTAAAAGTCCTACTGGTTTTTAAGTCTGACCGAATATGCTGCTCATTGATCAATTTATTATGCAGGACTTGTAGGCGCTACTTAGAGTCTGGCCGCACGCCTTCTATTGTGGGAATCGCGTTTCCGTATCTGCGCCACCTAGTGGACAGAATGCTCAACTAGATATACAACGCAGAATCGATGTATTCTTGTTCTTACATGAAAGTGGGTGAAAAAATCTGCACCCGTTTGTCAATTTCACGTAAACTGAGGCGGGTATTGATATTAAAATATAAAAATGTGAATATCTCTCGAAGGGGATCAGCTAGGATTTCCAATTTTACTGATTTCGAACCTACAAATGGTACAGAAACTTCGTATGAAAAGCGATTTTGGATACATTTTCATCAAACTTCTTTCCCCTTCAAGCGAGGTGTGACTTGGCAGTTGTATCTGATTTCAATGCTTTTGTATATTGATAATCATCAACCAATCGAGTGAGCGAGCGAACGAGCACAACCTTTGATTATTTTTTGGTGGAGTGATCTACACATTAATGGACTTGGCGAAAGGTTTTTGCACCAAAGGTGCTTTTTGGGGTTGATTTCACTACTTTTTGTAAAATTTTGCTTGACCACCTAATAATTGTGCTCGCTCGCTACGCTCGCTCGGTTGTTTTGTACTATTTCATACCGCCTGAAGTCCCTCGATAAGGAGGAACGTCAACAGCAACGAGCACGCGTGTGCTCATAATTTTCCCAAAGTCTCAAATTTCAATTTCAATATCGAAACATTTTTATTGGTGACTATCACATTAATGTACTGGGCGTAAGGTTTTCGCACCCGTGGGCTTTTGGTGGGTATTCACTAGTTTTTGTACGTTCAAATTTTGTATTAAGCATTGCTCGTACTTTCTCTTATTTGGGATTTAAAAACATGAAATGACAACACGCGTCTGCTAGTGTAGCAGACGGTTTCTGTCCATAGAGATATAAGAGATAGAATGCGTGAGTCGGCCGATACAGCCAGCACGGAATAGAAAGAGAGAGAGCAAGTAGTACGTCGCTATTTGCTGGTCCATGCATGACTAGACAGAGAAATCCGACGTACTACTTGCTCTCTCTCTCTCTCTCTATCCCGTGCTGGCTTCTCTCTATGTTTCTGTCTGCGATACTGGCGCTAACTATATTGTGACTCTCGTACTGACGCCGCTCTATACAACTTTTGTGTGGTTTCTCGTCTAGTGATTTATATAGGAATGGTTTGAATTGGCTGAATCTTGGTCTGAAGAACACTAAAGAGAAACATTGGACGAGGAAACGGGGTATCAGAATCTGAAGTTAATTATATCTCAGCACTCCGGACACCGATTTAATCGATCTAGGGCTCAAATGAAAGCTTTTCATGGCCACATCCTAGATTAAATCAGTTTTAATTCGTGTATGTTGTGAGGTGAAAGAAAACGAAGATACTAATTCGCGGTATAGGTTAGGGTAGTTGCCTCTCGGGTATATAGACTCGGTGAGTCTCGCGCTTGAAAAAAAATTTTTTTTAATGTACTTGGCGCGAGACTCTACCGAGTCTCTTGATTTGTTTTATCCAATGACAATTGAACACTAGAGGTCTAATTGTGAATGATGGATGCTTGGAAGAAACGAAGTAGCTAGGTGGGAACAGTTTATTCAATCGTGTTAATTTAATACAGTAGAAATTAAATCAATACCAAAAACAACATAACCTCGATTGATTACGCGCGAGAATTTGGAAGCTCTCGCTTCATTTCTTGCAAGTTGGCACCCATAACAAACAATTCTAACGAGCGCGGTGATTTTTATTAATTGAGAATTGGCACGGTTTTTTTTCTAAGTTATATTTTAGTATTTTACAAAATAATAATTCGGTCGTAATTTTTCTTTTTAAATTCACCAAAAATTTAAGCTCATACAATAGATTGCAGACTACAACAATACGACGTCACCCATGGTAAGATACATCGGTATATTACAAAACACTGAACTTCGATTAGCGCAATGATATTGGGAATTAATATTTTTGATGAAAAATAAAAGTATGACCTAATTATTCTGAGTTACTCACTACTCAATACGCGTGTAAACCTTTATTCCATATTCAATCATCAAAATTTATAACAATTTATTGGTTCTTTCTGAATGATAGTATATATCTATTACCAATTTTCGTTTTGTCAAACAAATTTTAGTGATCTTTCAACTTTGAAGTGCAACCATATTTTGGTACTGTAACGCAGTTTTCTAACTTGGAGAGGAAAAACCACAGATCTGGTTACAATTCGGCACTTTTCCGTGTTAATTACTTAATTACCAAAGTGTTGGGCGCCAGACGCTACTGCGTCGTTTCGATACGATAACACAACTTACTAAAACCAAAAAACTTACGGAAATGCGTCGAGCGACAACTCGACTAGCTCAGATAACAAAGCCTTAGATAGAGGGGCAGGGTACACCACGTAAAACAATATTAATTCTTTGAGATAGTTGAGATCACATCAATCAATTATTTATTAATGAAATTAGATAACTTAGACGAATCATACAGAATTGGCGATATTATTAATTGTTTGTTACGATAGTTTTCCTAACTGTTCAGGACAGAATTTACTCGGTTATGATACAATTAACTCAGAGGAATGTGTCAGAGCTGACTCGATATAAAACGATTAAACTAGACTCCAGACTTGGTATCACAGAGCGATACATCGTACCCAATAAAGGCAAAAGTTTATATTTCATAACACACCCTGAGATTAAGAGTCTCATACTCTATTTGCTAAGATTTTAAGCAATATGATCGGTAACAAACGATACAGGTTCCCTACTCATTGCTTCAGAACGATAGATTGATCTTTAACCAAATTCCGACGATACGAGATCGATAATTACGATACTAAATTATCCAAAAACAATACCAGATCTTACATACGATAACGAACTATCCAAAATTGACTATATCTTACTAACCTAACAAAATAACGATAATGAATTATCCAGAATTGACTGAACCTTACTAAACTATAACAAATCAGCAATAATAACCTAAACTATACGCGAGGCCTAAGCCCCCGCGGCTATCTTCGCTCAGGGTACTCCAGGAAAAGGTATTTTCTACAGTATTTCATGCACAGTATTATTCTAACATACTAAATCAAAAATAGAAGCCATACGAGAAGCGATAAGCAATAAATTATAGCCAAAAAGCAATAAAAGATCTATGTAACTCAGCCAGACTCGAGGTTGTTCGATAAATCAATTAAACAAAAATTAAAGACGAGCCTCTTAGCTCAATGACCAAAAACGAGCCTCTTAGCTCAATAACCAAATTAATAACCAGAACCTTATACGAACGACCTCGTGTCCTCACAAAAGAATTAAGACCTTACCTTAATTAAGTTGCTCAATGTAGCACAAAACACACTATTTTATTAATACTCGATAATGCGATAGATGATACGATAGGCGACACTCGATGAATTATGATGCTTGATGAGTGGCGTAGACCAGAGCGAAGAGTAGACCGATTAACAGGTGTACCTTCCTTATATAGTCTTTATTTCCAGCCGTCAGCTCATCCTTCAGATTTGCGCAGTCACGTGACATATCGGTAGTCTAATTGGTCGGTGAGCGACAGATTTTGACGAACGTAATTTAGGAGAAGTCTACCTCACCCCTGCCGCTGCTAATACCGCTCCTATTACCGCCTTCCTTTTGAATCCCCGGGCGCTGGACTCACATGAAGCCTCGCTCGCCCGGCCACCCGATATTTCTTCTAGGGTCTTACACCATTGGTCGATCCACCAGAAAGTTAGTGGTAGCTTCGTGTCTCGGCATACTAGGGCTTCACCCACGAAAAGATTCGATAGGTCGGAACGCTGATCCGGGGGTTGTCATGACCAACCACGGCCGCGATAACAGATTCGGAGACAGTTTGACGATAGTAACTGCACTGACCGATTGTGCCTTAGGTGGGAGGCGGTAAAGATGCACCTTCACATGCCCTATTCACCACCCTCACATCAGCATTGCATTTTCTTGTAGGCGGTAGCTCTCCGGATGACGGGAGGATTTCGTTGTGCTTCTCGCACATCCCTGTACGCCGTCAATCCGATAGTTGGAGGTGGTAGATCTTTCCACTTGAGAGGAGGCGCTGACCTTGGGGTTTTCTGGACCAACCATGGTTTGCACGCCGACAGAATCGTCTTTGACGATATTGGAGGCTTCTTACGTTCGGTAGAATCGCTTTTCCTTCGGTAGTTCCCACGACGACAGACGTCTCGTGGAGTATCGAGCTCGAGATTACATAGTTTACAAAAAATAAAATAGTGTTAATTAGACCTAATCATTTTTCCCTAAGTTTTCTCTTTTCCTGGAGACCCTGTCTACGCCACGCATCGTTGCATTTTCGAGAGAATCGCCTTGTGGCGGGGAATTTTAAAATACCACGTCACAGTACATACAGTGCAGTGTTTCGGATGCTGGAAATTGTTGTACATTTATACGAATACATAATTATGCATCGTGATCCGGGACTGAACATCAACCGATTCATAAGTTATATTGCTAAATAATAAAGGAAATTGTTCGGTGCAGCGACAAGAAGGCGAAGTAAATGCAATAATACGAGGGGTAAATCACTCGATTTAGTGTACACCAGATTACATGATGTCAAATATTACAAAGATTACAAAGATTACATAGATTATAAAGAATACAAAAGATTACAAAAAATTTCAGGAGATTACAGAAGATTTCAAGATATTCTAAAAGATTTCAACAGATTATACAAGGATTTGAAAGAATTACGAAAAATTTCGAAAAAATTACAAAAAATTACAAAAGATTTCAAAGGATTACAGAAGACTTCAAAAGATTACAAAATATTTCACAAGATTCTCGAAGGGGTGTACACCAGATTACACAAGTGATTAACCCCTCGCCAAAATAGGTGCTAACGAATACCTGCAGTTCTTGTAATTTGGTCGTCTAATTATACATAGTATAATTATCGAATCATTCTTTACGAAAGCAGATTTTATGAAATGAAAATGAAAAATAGCATTAAAAAAATTAAACATGTAAGTTTACACGTATCGATGATTATTTTTCGCAGATTGTTAACATGTTTGTTAATATTGTTCCCTCATCTTCACTTCATAGAAAAAGTTACCGCATATCATGCTCATTAACCCATGAATAATGTGAGAATGGCAGAGGTACGTACTACATATAATTGACGAATGCCTCGAATATGTGGTGCTGAAAGCTTTGAATGACTATATACACAGCATTTGGTGCCGAACGTTGCATAGAAATTTGCTACAAAGGTTGTATGGTCTGCACACTATAATTTTGTAGAAATACTTTGGCAATCAGCGTACGTTTAATGGTGCAACATCTAGTGTCGATTTTTGAGGAAAAAAAAATATCATCATCATGCTGCTAATAGTTACCGACATTCAATGGATGTGGTTGTATCATGGTCAATTTGAAATAAATATACTTATATGGTTTGTGTAAACTAATGTAGTGATTTTTCTTTCAAATAATTTCAGATTGTTTTCAAAATTCACTTCTAACACAACGATTCTGGTAATGCTAGAGGATTCATTTGTATTTTATTTTATAATACGAGAATAATCGAATGATATACGATTATAGTATTTTTATGTCCTAAGATTTTTTGCATAGATTCCATAGAATCGTGTTGAACAATACAGTGAAAACTAAAAGCGAGAACAAAATATTTCATGAAATTTATGTAAAAACACATCGAACATGTTTCACTTTAGTTACAGTACTATACGTAATGATGAAATCTCGTATACCTAGATGTAAATTGTCGCACGCGTATATCTCGCATTTTTAATAGAATTCGTAATGTGATATCACGTATCTATATCACTTATACTTATTTAATAGAGTATCACCTTACAAAGCCGATATAATCAATGTCGTATAATCAGGTTACCGATTTTTATGAACATTAATACAGTCCTTCAATATTTCACATTTTTTTCCATTCTCGCCGACTACGGGACGTCGTATTTTCGTACAATCTTTGTTCTCTGAATGTACAATATAACAAAAAAATAAACCATTGTATATTACGTTGACGATTTCCGCACAATCAGGTCGCGAAAAAGGCTGAGCTTTGTACAGAAAATTTTACTCCTTCGTAAAATCAGATCTGTCAATCATTGATTCGACATGCATTACAAAATTCTCTGAAACCGCTATAATTTTCTGGCTGATATTGCGGATAACGAAATAGTTTTCATCCGCGCTATTTCTAAAAGATTCGACTTCATTGCGGACGAAGACAAATCGAATGAAGGGGTTTCAACGATTCAAATCTTTCACACCGTAACGAATTATCTCTGAACCTGAACTTTTTGTCACTTTACACCCATATCTAATTTCTTGCACTTATCCCTTGAAACATTTTAATTTTCCAACTTTGAACGCAAAACGCTGCAGCACGGTGTTCATGAAACCGCAACTTTGTCGACGTCTGGTTTCAATTAATACCTTCGAATACATATTCTGCTGGGACGTAGTAAACAGACTGTTGTAAAGAGTAGAACGCATACACCGTGGTGACAGGCGCGACTGTTACGCTTTTATTTGAACAATCAACACTAGTACATGTTTCATAAGAGACGATCGATGAATGATCTGTGGAACATTATAACAGACTTTGTTGTCATGTTGTCGTAAAAACTTTTCCAACGAATGAATTTAAATTAGTATTTCGTTCATTCGGTGATTCAATGTTGACTTATAATCTGAATATTGCTAACGAGTTTTGTCGATGAACATGAAAATATTAGACGATATAAAATTGTCGTTTGTAACGATAAATTATGTTTGAAGAAGACCCATTTTGATGACTGTGAGATTATTCTACGAACATTTTTATCGTTTATTTCCGTAATAATATAAATAGGAACCTCAACGTCCGATGGAAGATTCTAAATCGTCATGGCCGTTTTCTTGAACTAAAAATATCCGCGACTCTGCGGATACGGTTGTATTGAATCGCAAGCGGGCAGATTCTAAGCCGTTGTAACCGTTTTCTCGAACTAAAAATAACTTTGCAAGTATTAGGATAGTTCAGTGTTATTCCAAACGGCAAGTGCTGTACTCATGATAGTAACGCGGTTACGTACCGACCGTATTCTACGTCCCATTGCTGAAAAATGGTAACTTTTGTGTCACTCATCATACTAATATAAATATCCTCGCTTCTAAAATACAATCACATACGGATTTTTTTCTTTCTTTATTTTATTTTATTTTTTTTCTTCAACCCTGCATTTTGTTGTGCGAATTATTCTCTTTACATTATTCTGTCGTCTCGTGAACAATAAAATACGTCAATATGTATTGAATTGAATAACAATAAATGGGATGACATATCTGTGTCAATAATTGCGAGATATATGTATCTACGTGTATCGTATGCCAAATGCTTAATAATTCACCTACCGCACAATGGAAAATAATTACAATACATCTTGTAATATAAATATCACGTATATTAGTTTTGAACAGAAATATGAATGGCGTTGATTTTATGTTCAGTAGATTAAAATTATTTGATTATGGGATAATATATTCATCTTTCACTTATTTGACCGTTGATTTTTTCTAGTAATTTTAATATTAATGGCGATATGAAAACATAGTGAAATAATTACCCCAACTGGATCGCGTACGTCCCAAAATTTGCCCAGTTGATGAATCATAAATAGCAATACGTATGGCATGCCATCGAGAAATTGCATCGGGCGGACGTCTGCGGTCCTCGAACTCGTAAACACCCATACTACTTTCTTTACCAGGGATGCTCATGGTGTTATTATTATTACCGGCGAAAAAAAGCCGTGCGAAAAAAAAATAACAATACAAAATGGGATGACAGCTTTTCAAAATATATTGAAAGTAATAGAATTATTTAAATATGAAAGACGAACTGATATAATGCTGCATAATCTGGTATAATCATGATTAATTGATAGACATTTAAAGGTAACACGATTAATAGTTGGTAGTATCACTGCTTAATACTATTCACAGAATCATTACCATCGCGTACCGACCCAACGGATGCCAGACACTTACTGGTCGCAGTCACTGCACTGTGTTGCAAAGTCGTAGACAGTCAGCGGCTCACGTGTGTCTCGATTCAAGTCCGCCGAGTACGCGGGGCGCTTCAAAACGATATCTCAGTAGCTGCTGGGTACAGTGCCGAACTTAGCCTAAGGCTGAGTAGGCGCCAGCCTACAGGCCCCCACCAAATAAAGGCCCTCACCAAGTTATATTAATTCAGGTTTCAAGTAGAAATCTATCATTTACAACCATAATATCGATCATAGAGAGATCACTAAACATTTTTCTTTCTAGAGCTAAAAAAAGAAGAGTCCCAATTTAGACCCATCATTACTTTTAAGATGATTAAAAAAACTTTGTAATTTGATTTTAATAATCGATATATTCTTATTATATTAAATAAGCGTTCAAAAAAATGATTCTACAATCTACATATTCATTTCCAATTTTTCCTGCCCACTAGTAGGCCCCCACCATTTTACTGCCTACAAGCCCCCACCAGTCATAGTTCGGCACTGGCTGGGTACCTTACTGACGATGGTAAATGAGTAGCCGGTAACCAGTCGCTTAATGCAAGCCCCCGCCACACACACACACACACACACACACACACACACACACACTCACATAGCCTTGCAAACTGTTTCGTTTAGCGTGGAGGCAGTCTCTCAGGGCCACCGAAAAACAGAAGGCAGAAGCCAAGCCTTCTTTGTCTGTTTCCTGGAATGGTTCGTGAGAAAGATTTTTCCCCCGGCTTCAAGGGATGACTATTAGAGTGTCTAAAAAAAATTGACGTCATTTTTGTTACTACCACCAGTTTGAACGTCGACTACTGACACAGCATTCAACTTCGACTGTAGATATGGAATCCGCGACACAAAATAATGACTTCTTATGTGAGTTTCCGAAAAATTAGTTGTCAGAAAAAGCGTGAGCTTCAAAAAGTTGAACAAAAATACCCGGATAAAACATTGTGAATGTCAACAATTACCGTCATTAGAAAAATAGTTCCGCCGGCCAGAAGACTCAAAAACATCATTCTCTTTTTCAGCTACATATAGATTAAAAAAATCATTTCTTCAGACAAAACGGTATGAAAATCTCGTACGTGAGATCAGGCAACAATGCCAAGCGATCCCTCAATTTATTTTCATATAACATATTATTTCGGAGAATGGAACCGTGAACGGTCGGATCTGTTCGGGTACAAGCGTATTTGATTATTCTCGCAGAATACTTATGTAAACAAACAATGGGATATACTCCCAATCACTGCAACATGATAAGTATAGAGCAACAGCATTACTTCGTCAGCTATCGCAAAAAGGGAGACACGATAGCGGATCGTAAACTCATTCTAGAATGTCAAGACAACTCCTTTCGTGACAATCTCCAGCTCATGTCAGATTAAATAAGACTACCTCTTTCAAAACAACATTTCTAGGGCTCGTTCGACAGAAACATCAGCATAAAAGCCTCTATCTCGCAGCATCAGTCTCCCCGCACCTTGAATTCTCTTTCTGTCATTCAATGTTACACTAAACCCCGCACGGAAATATATATATATATATATATATATATATATATATATATATATATATATATATATATATGGGGCATTCCACGCCAACTCGACCTGCCGCGGACCCTCACCATTTTTGATTTCTTTTTTCTTCGAGTATGATGGAAGAGAGCACGAAAAATGAATGTGTGAATTACAGTCGGGACTCCCAATAAGAGCGCTACGGGGCTGTAGGAGAAGGAATTTCCGAGAAATGTGGTACCCCCACTCTCTTTTGAAAAGCTCGCTCGCTCGGAACGTAGACCGGTCTCTCAATAAACAAGCACGGTAGTGGGGGTACTGCTCGGCCACGGATTAGGGGAAGCGCTCTTACTGAGAGCCCTCTTATTGGGAGTCCCGACTGTATTTCAGATTTTTTGGACCGTTGAAAAGTTGACTTTTTTTCAGGCAGACATGTATTTTGAGATCCGTTAGTCGTACGAAAAAATCACTCAAATGAAAAAGTTTGCCAATAATATGAGGCTACGAAATCTTATTTTCTAAGAATTTTTCAATATTCGTCGATGCTGTTTTTTCGATAAAATACTCTTAATTTGGGATTTCCATCGCGTTAGCCGTTATCGATTTTTGTGAAATTTTCACCATAAATTCTTTGTGAAAATACGAAACTTTTGAGATTATGCCGAAAGTGGCAATAGCTCTGGTTCAGATGCCAGAATTAAATGAATTTCGAATAAACTGAAAATACGAGTGAAGTGGACGCACTGCAAAAACGATTTGGGCTATCCCGACTGGAAATTTGTTGAGGCAAACCTGATGATCCGTTTGGCCCTGATCAGGGCTGGTCAAGGCTTGGTCTATCAGAGCCTGCCTTCAGGAGCCCTGACCAGGTCGACGCTATCAGAATCCTACTGGGGTGTTCCTGATAGAGCCCTGACCAGGTCGACGCTATCAGAATCCTACTGGGGTGTTCCTGATAGAGCCCTGACCAGGTCGACGCTATCAGAATCCTACTGGGGTGTTCCTGATGAAGCCCTGACCAGGTCGACGCTATCAGAGTCCTACTGGAGTGTTCCTGATAAATCCCTCATCAGAAACACCTCGTGGAAACTCTAATAACAAAAAAAAATTCACTCATACAATCCATAGTAAATCTGGATTGCGTGTATCGCATCAGTAACGTCGTAGTGAAAGTATCGTACACAAAGCATTGAAAAAATCACATTTATTATGGAAAAAAACTTTGATTTTTTTAAAAAAAAATTTTTCAATTATGATTTTTTACAAATTTTTTTTCAAAATTTCAAAATTTTTTATTTCTTCAGTTTGTTTCCAAATTTGCATATTTTGTGACACATGTCCCTCATGTTTTTGGACAAAAAAGAAACTTTCTAGGTGGTGAATCAAAAAATTTTCTTTTCAAGGACCACCCTAATATGATATAATATTTAGTCATTAATCGTAATACTATATGCAAGGACTTCAATCTAGTCCTGCAAATACCAAATTTTGATGACATTGAAATTTTTCGAATAATAACTTGACACTTTGATGGGCTCTGAACAAGTAGGGGAGTATTGAGTTATATGCTATGCGATAGTTTAGCATAGTGGTTAGGGCGTGCGACTAGTAATCGAGCGGACGTGGGTTCAAGTCCCGGCGGGGATGAAAAATGCGGCGGTTTTTTCAGTGGGTGAATATTTCAATTTCATCGATATCATGCGTAGGTAGGCTCAACTGACGATTAAATATGTCGATTTCTGTTTTTTTTTTTTTTTTAATATAAATTAGGGACTACTACAAAAATTAGTAATAATAATACATTCCAAAGCCGTGTGTGGGCCTTGGGAGGTTTTTCTGGTCTTATCAGGAGAATCGCGCGAGGGCCTCGAAAGGCCCCCAGAACGCCCTGAGCAGGTATATTCAAATAGTGTCCCGACTACGGCTGATTCATACAGCCTGATCAGGCTATAGTGGAACGGCACGTTACATTCCTGGTCAGGTCCTGAGCAGGCAGCCTTATGTGGCCCTGATCGGGAATAAGGCGTGCCTGACCACTGCCTGGAAGAGGTCGCGTCAGAATTTCCAGTCGGGATGTTTGACGTATGGAATGAACGACGTCTTTGCATTCGTATGGTGGCATATATCTTCACACCATGAAACAGCTGAATAGAAACAAAAATGAAAAAAAAAAGATGACCAATTGTTACAATATTCATTGTATTCTGGTATCTGAACCAGAGCTGGTACCACTTTCGGCATAGTCTCAAAAGTTTCGTATTTTCGCAAAGAATTCATGGTGAAAATTTCACAAAAATCGATAACGGCTAACGCAGTGGAAATCCGAAATTAAGAGTGTTTTATCGAAAATACAGCATCCGTGAATATTAAAAAAATGAGTTTCTGTTACCTCATATTATTGGCAAACTTTTTCATCTGAATGATTTTTTCGTACGACTAACGGTTCTCCAAATACGGGTCTGCCCGAAAATAAGACAACTATTGAACCAGGGGTCCAAAAAATCTGAACAAGTTCAGACGCTTATTTTTTGCCCTCACTTACATCATACTTAAAGAAAAAATATATCAAAAATGGTGAGGGTCCACGGCAGGTCGAGTTCGTGTGGAATGCCCCATATGCGAAAAATATATGCAACATATTTGTTTTTTGCGCTAACCTTTATTTTTATAAATTTAATATAAATGTCAAGATATATGTCAACACTATGTAAAACTCATCAAACATATTATGTATTTTGCATACATACCGAGAATATTCGGTGAGACTCAACGATCCCCTTCCTACGGGAAAACCAACATAGGCGCGCACCGCGTGCGTGAGGCTCGTTCGGGAGGAGATGCTATGCTACTGGCATCTTATCCCCTCCCGAACTAGCCTCACGCACGGGGTGCGCGTCTGTTTTGGTTTTGCCGTAGAAAGGGGATCGTTTAGATTCCCCGAATATTCTCGGTATATATGGGCCATTCCACGTGAACCGGGTCAGTCACCTCTCGGATATTTTTTTAATTTTGCATGTCGATTGTCCTTGGGGAGTGAGGGTTTTGTGCCAACGGATTTTTCAATTAGTGCAAAATACGTTGAGTTATTTGCATAAACAAATTCGAGCAAGGTTTTTTTCAAAAATTCATAACTCCGCCAAAAATGACACTAGACTCAATTTTTTTTTTTCAGCTTACGCGGAAAGATTCATAGAATGTATAAAAAAATATGTACTTCAAAAAAAGTTTGTTTATCCATTGTTTATTTAACAATTAAGTTTTCAAAGATTTTTAAAACACACAGTGACACGATCAAAAAATTTAAAAAAAATACTGACATATACTTTTTACTATACTACAGCCTGTGGATTAATTTTGAGGACGTGTTATTTTTTGTTTTCGAGTAAAAAATTATCGTTGGCGGCGCGCGCCAATTCCGGGTCGACCGACGCCGCGCCGCGTCGAACGTATAATGGCGTGCGTTAGACTGCTGTTCGCCGCTACTCGACGGACGCGTAGCAGCGGTATTCAAAAGTCATTTTCACAATGAAGGACACGATTTAAAAATCTGAAAAAAATTCTGTAGTTTCCTAATGGCAACTATAAGCGACACGTTAAGTTTTGAGAACGTGTTCTTTTTCGTTTTTGAAATATTGCAGTTTAAAATCTTAATATGTATGCTAAGCATGTATGCTAATATTTTAAACTGCAATATTTCAAAAAAGAAAAAGAACACGTTCTCGAAACTTAACGTGTCGCTCATAGTTGCCATTAGGAAACTACAGTATTTTTTTCAGATTTTTAAATCGTGTCCTTCATTGTGAAAATGACTCTTGAATACCGCTGCTACGCATCCGTCGAGTAGCGGCGAACAGCAGTCTAATGGCTCATCTACAATAGTCGCTCAATCGCAAGTCACCGGTCGCAATCGCAAGACAGTTGCAAAACAAACGCATGCATACATATAAATACATATAAGTTCTATGCATGTATGCCGTTTGCGATGTGCGTTGCCACCTGCGACTTGCGTTTTGGCGACCATTGTAGATGAGCCATAACGCACGCCATTACGTTCCACGCGGCGTCGACCCGGAATCGGCGCGCGCCGCCTACTTCAATGATTTTTTACTCGGAAACAAAAAATAACACGTCCTTAATAGTACATTATGCTGTTAGGGAGAGAGGTGAGCGATTTTGATGAGGGTGAAGTTCGCTGCGCGAGCGAAGCGAGGGCAGCTTCACCCGAATCAACATCGCGCCTCTCCCGAACGACATACGATATTTTTTCTCATACATGCATCAAACTAACCCCATTTCAAGCGTGTCTTACGAGAGAGAAGACTCACATATCTCATTCGGCCTAATCAATATCTAAGAATTTGAGGGGTGCAGCTTAATGCCGAGAATTCAATACGTATAAATAATACTGTTGAAATCCGAATTATGTATCGAGTCAATTCCTTATCTTTACCCTTATAGTATTGACGGACTCTGTTTTATCGATATATATTAGGTGACTTCACTATCTATACTCTACTAACCTCTCTATGGTTATAGTTTCAATTCATAGTTGGTCTCATCTTCCGTAAATTCTTTATGTCAAAATAAATTGTTCTTACTTGCAAAAACTAATTCTCTGGTCACTGGCTTCATCCATATCCTCTACAAATACGTTTTTTGGGTGATTTTTGCCTGAAAGATTGTCTGACCGGGGCCGTGCAAGACTCCCCTGGTTAGAACCCTACTGAAAATCGCGGGATGAGATCTGATATCAGATCTCAGATAAGATGTGATGTAAGCTTATATGAGAACTGATATCAACTCACTTCAGATCTCACCTGCAGCTCACATGAGATGCTGGTAACGAAATTGAACTGGGTTTTCATTCCAGATCCCATATAAGTCCCATGTCAGATATCTTGTCAGATTTTCTGTAAAACTGAAAACGTTTGTAGAAAAAAAAAATTCCCGTGTAGCAAGACTTGAACTCAGGACCTTCGGTTTCGTAGGCTCTTACCTTACCACTGCACCACGACACTGCTTACTAAATAATGAATTTTTCATGTATATTTTGAGTTACTAGTAACATTAACTTCAGTTATTTTCAGGTAATAGTCATAGTAACTTAATATATATGCGAAAAAATCCTTACCTTGTAAGCAGTGTCGTGGTGCAGTGGAAAGGTAAGAGCCTACGAAACCGAAGGTCCTGAGTTCAAGTCTTGCTACACGGGAATTTTTTTTTTCTACAAACGTTTTCAGTTTTACAGGAAATCTGACAAGAGATCTGACATGAGACTCATATGGGATCTGGAATGAAAACCCAGTTCAATTTCGTTACCAGAATCTCATGTGAGCTGCAGGTGAGATCTGAAGTGAGCTGGTATCAGTTCTCATATAAGCTCACATCACATCTTATCTGAGATCTGATATCAGATCTCATCCCGCGATTTTCAGTAGGGAATGCCGGATAAGAATCCGGAGTCCAAATTCTATACGGCCCGATACGGCAAAGTGTCGTATTTTGAATGCCAATTCCTTACGGTTTTATGCCATTCTATTCGGACGCCCCATCGGTGTCCCTATCCGGGTCTATGCGTGACAGAACCGCGATTTTTTAAAATATTGGTACGCCTCTTATACGGTTTTATACGGAGTGTAGGATGCCCCCTGCGTATGCGGTTCTATGCGGAGCGTATTCGGTCAGATCCGTAATGTACGCGCACATAAAAGTATGCTCGACATACTATCCTATCCGGAACGTACAAAAATTACATCAATTAACATAGCATGGAGCATTATCGCAGTCCTTTTTTTTTTTTTTATTATTTTTTATCTTCAAGCATCAGCGCTTTAGGAGGGAGCCCATATATCGACAACATACATACTGATAACACATGACCAATACAGGAATTAGACGACGCTTGTAGATGACATTCTCCGCCTCTATATATACTCACCAACTCCTATAAGTGGCACTCGCGAGAATATCGAAAGTGGTGGTCGCCACCTTACGAGAAAATATTGAAGTAATGTAGGGGAAGTCCGGGCAAAGCGGATAATGGCTAGTTTTTTTAAGTTATAGTAGATAATGCCATATCACTTGATTTCATCGATTAATCGATCGTTTTCCGACGCCATGACAGTGCTAGTCAGTTGTTGCAAGCAACAATACGTCTGTGGTAAGGAATTCTGCATTTTTCATAGTTTTCTTACGATTTTCGCCAAAGTATTTATGTGAATTATGTGTACTTATTATTTAGCAATTCAAATTTACCTTACCTGATAGTCAACGCTATGGATTACCCTCTTCTACACGGAGAAACTTTCGCTAGGAAAGATTACAATACTTGCGAGTGATCTTGGGATATCCCCGCATTTTCGGTAATATTACCAGCCGTTACGGTACACTTCGTTGCCGAGAACTACCGAAATATCCCAGATCCAAGTACAAAGTTTACCATACTCGCTGGTAATATTTCCGAAAATGCGGGTATATCCCAAGATCACTCGCAAGTATTGTAATATTTCCTAGGAAAAGTTTCTCCGTGTATGATAGGTTAATTAACACATGATTGGCTTCAACAATTGTTCTCATCAAGTTGATTTCGAAAAAGAGATACCGGGCAAAGCGGTTACGGGCAAAGCGGATCTAAAGAAAGGCATGGAGAAATAGTCCTGCGCCTAGTTTGCAGTGAAGACTATGTTGGGCCGGTAAAACAAGACTGGATTCAATGTAGTCAATGTCTGAAATGGGTCCACGAAGCTTATACATCCTACTTGGGCTGTGGAAGCTTCTCCGTGATGAATGTGAAGACTGATACATAGATTTTGGGCATATTTACTTCGCTCGTATGTAGTATCCGCTTTGCCCGGCTGTTTCGGTAACGTACTGATAACTGTTGTGCTCGTTTTTGTTAATTGCACAGGTTTGAATTTTAAGTTTCAATTATTTTATTATTTTATGCTGAAAGATAATAGTATAAAAAGTGGGTATATGCTTGAATTGGGTTGCAATTGTAACAGTTTGCTTGTTTTATTACCAACTTTCCTTAACGGATCTGCTTTGCCCGGACTTCCCCTACATTACATGGAAACCGGATAGGTACGGATAGAACCCCGACCCCGAGAATATTAGCTGTATTGATAATCACGTTATGAATCGCGGGATAGAAACCGGATAGGTAGGGACAGAAGCCGCAATTCCGACTTAGAAAATTTCGTGGGAATAATCACGTTATGAATCGCGGGGTAGAAACCGGAAGAAACCAGATTGGTACGGACAAAAGCCGCAATTCCGACTTAGAAAATTTCGTGTGAATAATCACATTATGAATCGTGGGATAGAACCCGGATAGGTACGGACAGAGCCCCGATTGGGACTTAGAAATAATGACACAAACAGCAAATATTTCTATGACCTTGCAATGCGCAGCATCGAAGCCCGACGGTAACGGATAGAGCCCTGCGTCGGACTTGGAATGTTCATGGTAATCTCATCGAGTGCAAGATCGAAACCGGATAGGAACGGGCGGAGCGCCGGATGGGACTCTGATGTTATAAAATGCGCGATCGAAACCAGATAGGGACGGGTATAGCCCCGTGACGTACTTTAAAATAATTGAGACGCGATTTTGTATACCATGTTAGCCTCGCCATGGTACATGGTGAAATGCTTCGTATGATGGTACAAATACCATGTTCATGGTACGTCTGGCAACGTTAGAGCTGATTGGTGAATACGGCCTGCCGCGTTGTGCCGCGCGCGGGGCGCCGCGTGCATGGAAACCCAGCATGACGTTCCGTTACGTTAAGTCCATCGTAATCCCGGCTTTACTGGATCGTTCTCTACACGTCCTAAACTGTCAACGGAACTATTGAATGTTTAAAACGAATAGATTGTAGTGGTAATCCCTTAAAAAAAAGAATATGTTCAATATTTGTACCATGTTCGCTCACTATAAAGTTATTACTAATCGATGCTCTGGGTCAAGGTATTCCCTCCTGCCCCGGTTTTGGAGAGATAAACCAACAAACTCCAGTAACTTGCCAAATGTTTTCACTGTCATCCGAGTGTACTTGAAGAATTGCTCGTCGTCTTCAGCCCTCATACTGGCGAACAGATTATAGAAGTGACCTTTTTCTTTCCGTTGCAAAAGTATCGGACGAACCCACCAACGACGACTCTTCCTGCTTTTTTTCTTTCTCCACCGTAGGAGCATCGAGAGTACCGATAACGTACTTATCGTGAGGAAAGGCTGCAGGACGAGGTCATACAAATCCATTTCGAATGAAGCGAATGAACAAATTCATTTCGCATTTTCACGAGGAAATACGAAAAGCGGGGTATGCAGTATGAGTCGGATGTTTGTGTTGTTTGAATGTTTGAATCATGGCGCGTGCCGTTCGTATGACTGGTGTTGTATAAAGAGTCGCACATGATTGGTCAAACGTTTATAAAAGTTGGAATATCGCATATTCTACGGGAACGGGGACGGGTGCGCTACGTGCGCATTCAATTGTATAACTCGGTATTTCAACTATCGTATCCATAGCAACGTCGTCCATACCGAAGAGTAGAAGAGTCGTGAAAGAAAAGTAGCCGTGAAAAGAAAGATTATAAAATCCAAAATGTATCGCACCAGCTCTGAAGACTTTTTGAGATCGTTCTTCCCTTTACTTTGTGCTCTCAAAATATCGGGACTATTAACAAACGATCTACGGAAAGTGAATGGCAACCTCAAAACTAGGAGGAGTATAATTGGCACTATACAAACTGTAGTATCCATCGTAATTTATAGTGGAATAGTTCTTTTCATGACAAAGAATAATATAGTTTTGATTCAATTAAATGGTGTCTCGATGTTCATAGAAAATATTCAAGTGTTTGCATTCGAATCGATTTTTTACACTGTAATGGTGTCAGCTATCATTAGCCGAAAAGGGTTTGTACGAATTATAAAGAATATTTCAGAACTTGATTCTCTATTACTTCAATTAGGAGAAGAAATCGATTATATGAAGGAATACAAAAGAAATATGATTCTTGTCGGGTTACTTTATATAATAATCGGATGCAGTGTTATAGTTGAATTTATTAAAATTTACCAGCCAGGTTTTGAATACATCTTGCATACGTTACGGTGGTTTTCACCACAATTTTTAATGCACTTAATGCTACTACAATATGCAATAATGGTGTTCTCTCTAAAATTACGCTGCTCTAAGCTCAACAATACTGTGTCGAAGATGATTAGCTTCAACAACACACAAAACTTGAATATTATTCGAAATGATCGGATCGAACATCGAAACTCACAAGTCGAGTACTTCCGCTATAACATTGATGGTACAATGAGGAATCTATCAGTTGTTTATGATATTATTTGTGATACGTGTAAAACTATCAACAAAGTATTTTCATTTCAAGCAACATTTGGTTTGGGAGTCACAAGTGCTTTCCTCACTTTTGTCATATACGAAATTGCAACCTCCTTAACAGACACAACGCGCCCATATGAATGGCCGAAAGTTCTTGCAATACGCTCTACATCACCCCTACTTCATATTGTTACAATATTTGGGATAATATATTGCTGCAGTGAGACGAAAAGCGAAGTAAGTGAATCCGTTCACTCTTAAAACTTCAAACATAGGGTTACATCCAAAACGAGTTTCATCAGTTTTGGTTTCGTATGCGGAGTTCAGCTCAATATTCACGTTACCCTAATTGGATTGTGTATATCGATTATACACGACTCTATGATTATTTTCATTGTAGGCAGATCGAGTGACTATTTTGTTGCACAAAGTGAAGCCCAAGAGAGTCGAGCATCGCGAGGTGGTAAGAAAATTTGCAGTCATGAATGGCAGCATATTCGACTGGACTACACCGAGCTACACTGGTGTAGTGTAGCTATCTTCATCCTTTTTCTTTTCTATGAGGAAGAGAGAGACATAGATGGCTACACTACACCAGTGTAGCTCCGTGTAGCTCCAGTCCAATATGCCATAAGTACAGTATCGTCGAATATTTTTCGCAGATAATCGAACAATTTTTAGCCAAGTATATTGGTGACAGTCTACTATCTTATTCAGCGAGCGAACATTTAATTCTAGATCAACACCTTTTCGCTTCAATCAATGCATCAGAAGGTTCAGTTCACTGCATGTGGCCTTTTCAACCTCGATTACACTTTTATTTACCTGGTGAGAAACGAACCAAGTATTCCATGAATTCTTGTGAAATTAATCGTTATATATACATTTTTTCAGCTGATCTCAACAATATCAACATACATTGTGATTCTTGTCCAATTCGGCTACTAATTTTCCTCGATACATCGAGGTATCCATTTTTAACTAATGGCAGACACGATGAACTAATTTCACAAATAATAGGTATACCTTTTTTTCCGACAGCTGCAACAGTTTTTCAAGGCTGGAAGATCGATAGAAAGTTATGAATCATATACTGTCACGGGTGGTGGAGTGGTAAAAAGATACCCTCAGTCCCTTCACGAACCGAAACCGTTTGCACTCTACTTTCATGAGTGATATTCTTCATCATTAATATACATATCACAATTCGCAAATCGCCGCCAATTAGCAAAAAAAAAATCATTCATTCTATTATTATATTTTATATTAGTTAGGCGAGCGCAACCAAGAACTATTCACCCGAGGCAATGCTTATATACCTGTAAACATAGCGTTATATCTTCCGAATGAGTGCTGTAATTCATTGTATAGAATTAGAGAATCATTTTGTAAAGATTGTGTCCAATGCAAAAGCCGAGATTATGCTACAAATTATATCGCTTTGGAATGTAATTGTTTATGAATAATTAATTACGGTCATGTACGAGATCTATAAGTTGTACGACTTCACGAATCTAACGATTGTTCATTCACATAATACGATTCATGTAAACTGTAATCACGTCGCATCGGCATAGACCAGGTCTGGAAATGGATGGCGATTGCATCAAGACCTGTGATACAACTTTCAGTTTCCTGCCATATGCCGATCAGGATATGTTGCAGCAATTAGAGATGATGATCGGATATGCAGATAGCAGTCACGGAATGGGTGAGTTTATTCCGAATTTTCATTCCCTTGCTGTGAAAGTGTTGATGATTAGTGTACTGCAGATCCAATTTTCTGGCTCAGTAAAGGAAGATTAATTGGTTTACAACAAATAATATTTCAAAATAAATATATACGAGAGTAGGTATATTTGGTGACCACATAATCTATTGTGGTTTCGAATAACGTACTGACTAAGTTTCTTTTGTTTTTTTGTTTTATATCGGATGATCATATCGCGAGGACAAGTTCTGTTCAAATGTTCATTGGAACAAAAAAAAAACACAAATTAATCGAAATCAAAATTAATATCAATACCTTTTACCCTCCACTGACCTGATACTTGTGATACTGGTAAAACGTGAGTGCCCGTTCAGTACTGTCCTTCTACAGTTCTTTATAAAATTAATTTTTATCCTTTACATAGTTTAATTTTTTTGTTTTTTTCTCTAATAACTCATGAAATCACTTTCAATTCTATCCTCAATTCTTATTTACGTTTACGCAGCGATTCATAATTATTGAATGTTGAAATATTTGGGATAAGGAAAATTCATTATAAATCGCAACCTCATAGAGGATCAACTTGTTGGTGGTCACTTGCGACAAGGTAGAATACTTACACACTTTTACAATTATAATTATTTTGAGTGTTATTCTTACGTCAAAGTTTATCTTTTCTCCCTTCTATAGTAGTTTTTTTTTTTTTTTCAAGTTCTAGTTTTTACGTCTCAAATACTCAAATAGTGATTCTATAAGAAGGAAACCCGTTACAGCCCACGACCAGTGTTGCCACTGTTAAAGAAATTTCTTAAGATCTTAAGAATTTCTATTAATTGCTAAGAAATAAGAAAAATAAAAGAATCTTTAAGAAATTTTTAAAAGGTCAAAGAAAATGTTACATGTCTAAAGAATTTTTTTTCTCCCGCTTGCGCACAACCACTCGATGTACGAGAGAAAAAAGTAGAATCGAAAATCAACTTGTAAATAGACCGAGTTGTCATTTTATGATCGATTTATAGATCGCTTTTTTCAGCGATAATGATACTTTCCGTATGTTTGCTCGTTCAGAACGAACATCCTTGTTTTTTTTCATTCTTATTGACGAGTTTTTCGTCTGTTACGATGTGCGACGTTTCATTTCAGGGTTCAAGTTCAAGGTTCAAGTTTCTCAAGTTCCATCCATGGTGAAAGTTTTTTTTCAACGATAACAATACTTCCTGTATTTTTGTCACTGATTTTTTGTTTGTTCATAACGAACGCTATTGTTTTATTTTTTTTTATTTTTTTTTTGTCGAGTTTTTTGTCGAGTTTTTTGTTTACCACGACGCGCGTCGTTTCATTTCGGGGTGTCAAATTCTTTAATGATCCAGGATCGAGGTTTCTTTCAAGATAACGATACGTTCTATACGTTTGTCCGTACAGTCTGTCCCTGTTTTCTTTCTACAATTGTATTTCGCGCCTCTTCCTCGAGATCATAGATGTATGAGTTCACGTGTCTGCCGTTCGGTCTCAACGTTGCACCTTATGTTTTCACGAAATTATTGAAACCGATAGCGGCATGTTTAAGAATACTTAGGATTGATGTTTGATTCCAACAAAATGAGTATAGAACTGCCAGAAAATAACGTTTGGAGAAGGAATTGGACCGAAAAAAGAAGAAGCGTCGTAAGTACAGCTTAACTTAACCTCTTTCTTCTTGGTGTTAACAGAAAGAGGGCGCTATCGGCTTAGGTAACCTTGGAAAGTTTACGAGGCCGTGTACCGAACCAGCTAGTTGGTTACACGCAAGCGATTTTATCGTTATGCGTCGTACTTTTGGCTCTTACCAAAATGTACACCTTTCGTTTTATGAAGGAAGGTTAAACTAATTGTTAAGTTCGGATATAGCACTATCGTTCATTTCGAGATGGACCTTTTCTTTTTTATAACTAAACCTAACAGCGCGGTAAGTTGTATAAAGCTGTAATAAAATTAGAACAGAAAGGCGTACGATAAATATATCTGCCGTAACTATCTTTAAGCAACTACATCTATGATCTCGAGGAAGAGGCGCGAAATACAATTTACGATTGAACGAACTTACCTAAGTGAAGTTCAATCGTGATTGTATGAAGCGCCTCTTCCGAAGAGATCAGTCCCGCCCGCCCTTTCATCTCTGATGAAATACCCATTTGTTAAGTTACGGCAGTGTCTTTGAAGAATGAAGATTCACGATGGATGCAAGATGGATGCAAGTCGGGCATGGCGTGCGCGGACGCGTACGAAAATTTTTCGCTAGCTTTAAAATTTGTGGCGACACCTGTGGGAAGTGGGGGGTTAAGCTGTACGTACGACGCTTCTTCTTTTTTCGGTCCAATTCCTTCTCCAAACGTTATCTTCTGGTAGTTCTATACTCATTTTGTTGGAATCAAACATCAATCCTAAGTATTCTTAAACATGCCGCTATCGGTTTCAATAATTTCGTGAAAACATAAGGTGCAAGGTTGAGACAGAACGGCAGACACGTGAACTCATACATCTATGATCTCGAGGAAGAGGCGCTTCATACAATCACGATTGAACTTCACTTAGGTAAGTTCGTTTAATCGTAAATTATTGTACGCAACATTAAATTCAATAATGTTTTAGGCCCTAAGAAATTCTTCAGAAATTTCGAGGCCTCATCCCAAGAAATAAGTTTTCACGGAGTGGCAACCCTGCCCACGACTCTACTTATACCTACTGAGAGGATTTTCTTGGAACTATACAGTCGACTGCACATGCGCGAGTTTAGTCGTCTGCTGAAGCAGACTGGCCATCCCGAGTGTTGATGTAAAATATGTTTCATAACATCTGCTCTGAAACTTCAGCTTTCAGTGCCTGTTTAGCCAGTCGAAACAAACTAATTTCATGCGAATGCCGTGAAAAGCTGTGAGGTACGCTGCAATCGCGACTTCAATGTTTTAGCGGTCTGAAAGCTGCGTTGCCTTCGTCCCACAGGGAAGAAAGCAACTGCTTTCATCCCTGTGGGAAGAAAGCAACTGCTTTCGTCCCGCATTTCAGACCTGAAGTTTCTTGCAGATGTTATGAAAAACATAGTGTGTGACACGGGATGAAACATGAATGCAGGCACGGGTGATGTCAGCCCTCGCCTTCGGCTTCGGGCTGACAACTTCACCCTGGCCTGCATTCACACTGTTTCATCCCTTGTTACACAATATACTATTTTGCAACGCATGCATGAGAAGTGCTTCTCATGCCTGCAGAGAGTGGCCTAAGTGGCGCTTTACAGCCATGGATACAATAAGAATGCTGCGCATGCGCAAATCGGCCTGATTTTACTTCTCGCACTAGTGCTTTCTTCTCGGACCACTTCTCACACTCCTCTCGCGCGCTCCTCTCGGCAGGCACGAGAAGCAGCACCTCTCATGCATTTGTTACAAAAAGTATTATGTGATACATGAGCGAGAGAGCGACCATCCGAAGGTTGTGAAGTTGGTCACACCCTGCGTATAATGATCGCTTTCTCGCACTTGTATCACAAAGTACTATTACCAGCCAAGAATCAGATGGAGAGTTGTGGAATATTCGAGGGAACAAGAGTTTACATACACCTTGACATCTAAATCAAAATATGTTTGGGAACCGATTATGAAATTATAAAGGCTGGGATCAATTTGGTCGATTGCGGAATAAAATTAGAAAATCTACCCGATGCAATATCATTAGTTAGAATGTGAATAGGGGATCTGAGAATATTAATCTCAAGTAACAATTATTTGACGATCTCAAATATAGTCACGAGAGGCCAATATGAGATAAGATTCCAGCACCACTTATACCGAAATACTTCACTTCAATTGTAATCTCAACAGAACTAGCACATTTTACAACAATCATCAGACACATACGAATAAGATGGACTAGCGCGGTAATCGACCAACTCAATAAAATTTCAAAAAATAAGCTTGTGATCATTTGCTTTTGCGAGTATTTGTTACTTTCAGGCGCCGTTTGAGTGAAGACATAATAAAGACATCCGATCCCCGTACACTCAACGAAATTATTGAGTTTCAGTTCGTTATGTTGTAATAATCATTGAATATAATGGACGTCCCGGGTCGAAATATCTGGCCTCGATTGATTCTTATCAAACTCAAGTAAGCCTCGATTCAGCCTAACCGGTATCAAAAGGCATCTGTAGCCTATAATGATGCTAAAAGAGACGAGATGAGCCTCATATAAAACTAATCGAGACTTAACTGAAGTTAGATGTTGTATTGATCTATAAATCATTTAAAAATCGCTTTTTTACCGCCACCATGATATCAGTTTCATGTATATCCCCTCCAGCCCAATACACAGAGCTAATTTACCGCCGAGGATCGTAACAAATTATTATTATTATTATTATTATTAGTATAAACATACAGGGTACACGGAAAGAAATTTAAAGAAGAAACTGCTATGTTGCATTGCAGTCGCGGACCATACTCGGACTTAGAGACATCCTACAATTCCCTTACCTCCATATTATTGTGTGGTTTTTTCAATTTTGCGATTTACCATACTAAATTTAGAGTAAATTTCAATTGTTTTATTGACTAATTCTTGAATTTCACTATGTTACATACGAAATTCTGCAAGATATCGCGTATGGTCCTGCAGTGCATTGCTCCATAGCAATTTTTACTATAGTAGCATTGTATAAACTACTAGAAATTTCTTTCTGTGTAGAATTACCGTTTTTGGCCACTTCAGATTTGAGTCAATATATCAAGCATTTCAAAATTACTATGTTATTTTTATAGAATTGTCCAATCTTTCAAATCATAGAATAATCTACATATATTGTCACAGTATTTTTAGAACGTTTTTTAAACCAACTTTCATTTTATTCCAATTCATATTTATTAACAGGAATTCCTATGTACATTTTTTCATCTATATTCATTAATACACAAATATTCAATATACTACTAATCGAAATGATAATTATTTCGTTTTCTACGTGACATTCATGCAAAAATCCAGTGCTGTCAAACCGGTATCGATCTCCAGTAGAAACAAATACTCCATCGGTTATTATTTTCTTTAATACAGCATAATGATTTCCATCACAACGACAAATATTTTCCTCACAGTTGCAGTTAGTAATTTTAACAAAGTAGGAAACTAATCCTAAATATGATCGATCGTTGACACTGTAATGAATCGCATTTGATTGTGTTTGAATTTGTTTTTGGTACATCGTAGATATATATAACTTGCCATCTTTTAGTAAGCGGTAGTATTGATGAATTTTAGCATTGTTGTTTATTAGAGCTTGACGTAAAAGATTCAAGAGATCATCAGGAAGTGGATTTTGATACGTATAGGTACCGACATTGTAGCAAGTTTCATTAATCCTTTCAATGATTTTTACTTGTTTTTTTTTATTCAGACAAAAATCACGTACACCACCGATTGGTAATTGGTTGGCAAATCGTACCATATTTATATTTCTGCTATGAGCTTTAGCAACTTGAGTGTCAATGTGATTTGTTCCATGTATAGCTGTTAACGATTGACCATTTATATTCTCATATTCATAGCAATGTGAAGACCAGAGTGGACCTAATCTACGCACACAATCTGGTAAATGAAGCGCTTGATGGATATTAATAGAACAATGCCTCAATCCATACAGTCGCTCGAAGTCTCTCACAAATTTGTTCAAGAAATCTTCGGCTATGTCAAGCAATGTAGGAGTAATTTCATCGAAGCTTAGTATTGCAGACGCCATTATAAGAAGTTTATAATTTTCAAAATAATCTTCTCGTTGTATATTTTTTAGTACCGGAATTGAGTAATAAAAAGCCCACATTTTAAACTCTGATACTTTCCAATGAGTTACATCAGTTATACCACGAGTCAAGCGATGTACAAAATTTAGTGGTTTTATTGATGTTAAACGTCTGTTAACATTCTCAACAACATCGTATAAAGAAGAGGCTTCGTTACGATACTGTACATCAAATAGCAATATCAGAATTTTTTTTATAACTCCTCCTTCAACAGCATGCATCCTATCGATAGCCATTCCTTCGATGCAACCAGGCATAAGAATAGATAAAGTTGTAGGGCCTTTTATACCAAAAATCGGCCTTTCTTCGGTTGCTTCTCTAGCCCAATCTATACAATTTCTTGAGGATCACATTTGAATTTGCTGTTCATAAGGATAAACATGAACTGTTCCTCCATTATCAGTTGCTAAACTTTCTCCTTTAATACAACATGACATACATCCATACGCACCATTAAATTGCATGAAGTTCAAGAATCCAGATTTTGCAGGAGTATCAGCTGTTCCTGATATCAGAATTCCTCTAATTGTGATAGGCTGATCATTACCCGGAATCATAACATCGATACCTCTTGCTATTTTTGTTAGTTCGGATTCAAATTGCAACATAAATAAGTTGGCATTCGGTTTCTTCTTACCAATCCATAATCCAGCAAGTAAAGTATTCTCTTGCAATTTTCTCATTTTAAATGGCAATTCATTAATCGTTAAAAAAAAAGGCCACATACAGTCGAACCTCCCGTAATGTAGAAATAATTCTCAGAATTTCGCTCAGCTTAGGCGATTTCCACATTCTGGGAGGTCGTGAGCTCATAGGCTGTAGAGGGGTGCGAAGAGAGGTGAACGTCACCGAAACCGGTTTAGCTGTAACGAACATAGATGAAGTATAGGCGCAAGAGGAATGGTCGGGGCGACGGGGGAATTCTTGGAAATTCACATTGATCGCGAGACTCTCTCAAACCGAGGTACCACATTACGGGAGGTCCGACTGTACTTATATTAGCAGATTTGAATACAGGAATCCCATCAGTATTCCAATTAAAACTTATATTTCGACAATTTTGCAAAAAACCATTGTTCATCCAATACTTATATACGGATCCGTCATAAATATCAGCAATAACATTATTACCAATAAGTCTTCGGAAACGATTTTGTAAAGATTCGAAAAATCCATTGCGCAAAAACATTTCTTTCAGTTGCTCAATAATCGACAATGTTATAAAGTATGAATTTTTTGTTCTTTGACACGATGGACACCTATGATCCACTGAATGTAGATGACGATCACACTGAGTACAGTAGTAATGTTTTTTTATATTATCGTTGTCCAAAGAAAAAAAAAGTTTGAATTTATATAGACTATTTTTTCTCAAGCCTTGGTTTGGACAATGTAAATTTAAAACATTGATCACATCTTCAATACAAGTCATCGTGAGTTTATGTTTAACTAGAAGTGTGAGAAGGAGAAGCATGCTATGTGCAACAGTTAACGTAGAACCAGCATATAGTGGTTGGTCAGCATGTATATTAGCATTTCTGTTTCTTCGATCTTGATTAACACCGTCACCACCACCACCTCCACCGTCAGCATTACCACCTTCACCAGCATCACACATTTTTATAGTATTTCTTAGTGTTTATTTACAATACTTAAAAATATTCATGATAATTTTCTATTTAAATAGGGTTAATATTGAATAGTTGAATTCTTTATTTTTCTCAAGTATTTAACTTACAATTTATTATTTGCAATTTTTGATGTGTTTTATTTGGTATTAATTTTTTCTTTAAATCATTGAATAATTAATTATTATCAATTTTAGTATAAGCTTTAATATTTTTAAAGAAACTTTTTATTTTAAAGTTATACGTCCGCAGCTAGGTATTATAGACTTTATTCTGAATGTGCACACGAGTGAAGGTAACTCACTAAAAAAATGAAAACAATTGATATTTAAATTACAGAAATAATAAAGCATCTCAAATAACTCATTTGTAATTTTAATATCATTTAAAAATACATAAATAATTTCAATAATTCGGCGTCATGAGTCAGGGGAGCAAAAAAAAATACGCGTTGATTTGGTGGCTTCAATCGTCTGAACGAGATACTGTAGCACTGATGAAAATCCCCCAAGAATATCGAAAAGTAGGTGCTGTTGGTGAGGTTATTTGGAAAGACAATACAACGAAGAAAGAAATAAAATCTGAAATGAAAGTGCTAGCAATAAGTAGTAAGCATTTATGATACTGATAAATACTTCTTCAATCGAATCAAGTTTAGCACAATTAAATTGAGTACCTGGGTGCAAGAACAACCTAAGTCGACTTAGGTTTTTTAATATTTTTTTTTTTTTTTAACAATACCTACACCAATCCTTGCAATTAATTAAATAAATAATATTACATAAGGCATATTTTCGAAAATATATAAAAAGGGATCTATGAGCTCTCAATATATATAGTAAAATTAATATTTTATGTTTGTAGCTGACGAAGCAGCATTGAACAAGACATTTGTTAACGTCAAAGGTGAAATAATTGACCAGAAAAATAAAATATTTGACGCAGATGTCCTTAGACAAAAAGTGGAATTCAAAGAAAGCACAAATTTGATCGAGGGGCTCAAAAAATCAAATAAAAATAAACTTGAAGAAAAGATAAAAAATCAGTTACCGATCTTTAGTAGAGTTGGTCCTCATTTCTTAGGTGCTCCAACTAAATCGTCTGTTCAAAATTGCACCCCAATACAATCTATGATTTCGAATTCAAACAATTCAGATAATCACATGATTACCTCTTCAGCTATTTTTTCAAGCCGACCTACATATACCATTCAAAACAAAAGCTCAGTCTTATCAAATCAACAGTTTGATGACGTTCAACATCACCATTTGAATAAATCAATAGAGGAACCAGAAATTCTACATGCCTGTGAGGCATCTACATCGACAAATGAAAAAAAACACGTTACAAACGTTACTGAAGTGGCTGACAAAATAGCTGGATTAATCCCACAAAAAAGTAATTAAAAAAAAAAGATACTAATAATTATTTTGGAGAAATAGATAGAATCATTTTTATGAAAATGAGAATTACAAGCTAAAATCAATTAAATTTACAGTTACAAAAGAAGTTATCGACTTTTTAGAGGCCATGACATCTGCTGCGAAAAATATTTATGCAGAATATCAGGAACATGATAGCGGACATGTGAAAGAATTTACAGTATGATGCGTTTTCAAATTATAACCGATAATATAAATTTATCTTACTAGACAATTTAAACTTATTTTCGTTTATAGGTCCCAGCTCACTATTTTCGAAGTGGAGATGATAAGGTAGTAAAACAAAACTGTAATCTTTAAATAAATGATTTTTAATCATATTTGATGAATGGTTCAGGAGGAAATCATGGCAAATTCGGGTTTCTACTTGACGAAAGATAAGAAGTCCATTCTAAAGTTTAGAGCTGATGGAAATTGGAGAAAATTAGTGAAAGAAACTCTAGCTGAAGTTTATGGTCCAAACATCGTTAACTTTTCAGCTAAAGGTTCTGCTTCGACTTCAAATCCAGCAATTAATTATCGTTTATTCAAAGGACTGTTTGGTATGTATTTTTTTCTCAGCGAAAAATCGACGTAGCGAGAATGAATAAAAAAAAGCACATTAAAGCTGAATGAACAAGCTAACTGACCTTTGCATCGATTGAATTAAAAAAAATTCTCAAGTACTTTAACTCTTTGAAAAAAAAATTTGATAGCGGTAGCTCACAAACATTTTTGGCCAAAAGATCTCAAAACTAGAAACTATTAAAGCTTCGAAATTCTTTTTTTTTTTGATCTTCATATAACTATTTTTTACTGAGATGCGGTCTGTCAAAAATTATTGAAAATTCAAGAAATTTCATTGTTCCCCTAATATTTTATAGTAGTGTATTTTTCTCTAAATTTTATCTTAGGTAAAATAATCTTATATAATTAATAGATTGGGCGAATAAAATTCAAGGAGGACAAATAGAAACCAAAAAATACACTAGTTGCATAAATAAATGTGCTTCTAATAAACGTAAATACACATCATGTGAAGATAAATCAATGGCTATGCGAAAAATTATAAAAATGAATGGGGGAGGAGATATCTCTGGTGAGTGTATGAAATGAAAAAGATTAAAAAACAATGGTGATAATGTTATTTTACATTTTTAATAAAGATGGAGAAAGCGATGAATAATAATATAGTAATAATATTACCAATTCAAAAATGGAACATCTTCAACACGTGGGAGGGCCCCGATAGTAACCTAGAGTTGATAGAATAAATCCTCATAATACCTGTGTGTAAATTTATGTTAACACAGAAATAGAGAGAATAAAACTATTCATCAAACACTTGTTGTAAGTGTTTTTATTTACTGAAAATTCAAGAAATTTTACCGTTTCTTTAATATTTTTTAGTAGTGTTCAAATGTCGAACCAGAACCTTTAGCAGAAAAGTTAACGATGTTTGGATCATAAACTTCACCTATAGAGTTTCTTTCAATAATTTTCTACAATTTCCATCTGCTCTAAATTCTAGATTGGACTTCTTATTTTTCGTCAAGTAGAAACCCTAATTTGGCATAATAATTAATAATTGATAATTTGTTATAATCCTCGGCGGTAAATTAGCTCTGTGTATTGGGCTGGAGGGGATATACATGAAATTGATATCATGGTGGCGGTAAAAAAGCGATTTTTAAATGATTTACAGATCAATACAACATCTAACTTCAGTTAAGTCTCGATTAGTTTTATATGAGGCTCATCTCGTCTCTTTTAGCATCATTATAGGCTACAGATGCCTTTTGATACCGGTTAGGCTGAATCGAGGCTTACTTGAGTTTGATAAGAATCAATCGAGGCCAGATATTTCGACCCGGGGTATGATAGGTAAGTGAATGATTGAAAAAAACCGATGGTTATACAGTACGTTGTAACTAGTGTTTATTACCAAAAATTTCGTTATAACAAGTTAAAATTAGTATTGTTATATGTAATGTAAGAGGATCATATGTGAGGTATCTAAAATATTGGCATCTATTCGTAAGTGAAAGTATTTAACAGTTCCTCGTCTTGCACAGCACGGTAGATGATAACGCTGAAAATATATTCAGCTACTTTTTCTTGTCAACGTTTCTCTGTAAGTACAAGGTTATCGATGGTTATTCTTTTAACTACCAGCTTTTCAAGACTTATTTAGAATACTCTCGAGAGTGAGAATTCATTTGATTTTTTCACAAATTTCAAGAAAATTAACAAGCACGTGAGAAAAAATTTGGAGGACAGTGCGTCATATAATTTCAATGGCCACTATTGAAACTTGTATCCATTCAAACTAAGACCTGCTCAACTAGATAAATAGAAGTTTCTATACTCTCCAAGAGAGAAGCTTACCTATCATTATTTGAAAGTCCACAGAATAACCATTTTTGACGTCGATATTCCGAGCCCACGCAGTACAATCTACGGTTAATAGCCTGTTAACTGCAGCAAATGAATTATGTTATAATTTAGTAATATATTGAAAAAAAAATTGAATGCAATTTTTAAATACGTGTAATATGATAAATACAAAATTATTGCACAATATTATATCATCATTATCATCATTAGCATTACGTATCCATGACTTAGCCATACGGCGGGATCCTTACAGATATTGTTCGAAAATTGGGATAAAAATTTTGTGAAAAATATGTAATAAATTTCTCTGGTATATATATGTGAAAACGTCTTCAAGATTTCAATTGATGAAGAGAAGATGAGCAGTCATGAAATTAGCGTTACATAAGTAACATTCATTTATAGTTAGGTCTGCAGTTATTTTTGGTGCTCTGAAATAAGAGACTATTTTCCTCGCTATTTTCTATATTAAAAGTGAATTATAAATAAAAAATTATTCAATCGGAAAGATGGATCTAGTGAAGATGACACTTGATGAGTAGGGTGTGCCAAAACAAATCAACGTTTTTTCCTAGCTCCACCGCAAAAATCTCCAGAATTACGTTGAAGCAATGCTGTCATTAGGTAAGTGGCTTACTGATAATAGGTTTTCCGTTTGTTTAACACGCAGAACTGGTTTTATTTTTATGCCCAGCTCCACGGCTCCTTAGGTACTGCCCGAGTGGCATACATCATTTTGATCAGTACACTAAGTACTTCGTAAAGGTATCTCAAATTTCATCGAAATAGGAGTGTAGACAAATATCCAGGAAGATTAATTCGTTAAGAAGTTCTAATTCTAGTATGAATAAGAAAAACTACTCAGGCTGTCGAAGAGAACCTCTCGATAAAACATTATATGCATGGTTTGTTCAACAAAAAATTGAAAGTATAGGAACCAGTCTCAGGGTCGGATCCTCAAGAAGAAGCAATTCTGTTCAATTTAGAAATCCGCGTCCCAGAAAGTTTAGCACCGAGTACCTAATGGATAGCTACAGCGCTTCAAAGACGGACATAGAATTCACCCACTTTCCATCCAAGGCGAGAAGCTATCTCCTGGACATTAGTGCAGCTGTAGATTTTTCAGGGATTCTGTCAAGTTTACGGTAACAAAATAACTACCAACTGGATGACATTCATAATGCTGATGAAAACAGGAAATACTCGAAGTCTCTGCCCTGAAAGACCCTTTTTTGCAGAAGATGAGAAGAGCTGATCAGACCAGAAGGAAGCAAAGAACAGAGTGACAGCGATGATGGTCTGCTGTGATGTAACAAGAATACACAACATTTGTCTGCTCGTGATAGGAAAAACACAGAAGTCAAGATATACTAACGAAGTAGCAGCTGAAAATCCCACGATTAGATACACTGGGCAACAGTGTGCCTGGATGGACCGAAATATATTCATGGAATAGCATAGGGATATATTGTTGCCAGAAGATAAGAAGAAACATCCAGGACCCTCACAGCATCCAAGAAAGGTGTTCCGTATACTCGCCAACGCTCCATCATATCTTCTGATTACTAATTTGAACGTTATTGATAACACATGGCAGGTATCAGTAACAGGAAGCAAAAGGAAATATTATTTACTCACGATGAATTTGAGATTTGTAATATTTTTGCAACAGCTATGCTTGCAACAAAACGAAGAGAATGTACAGAGAACTTCTACTCAAGGAACTTCTGCTTCAGAAAGATGAGGAGCTCATATCCGTACCGCTAAAAAGGCACGCGTACCACAGTAAAGAATTAGTACTACACGGAGAGAATTTTATGGTAGAAATTACTATACAGGGCGACCCAGGTTGAGCGCACCATATTTGGTGGGTGTACTCCTCCCGAAAATCTAAGACTAAAGTTCCTTTACCAAAACTCTCAGGGTCTAATAATTCAGGAGCTACAGGAGATCTTAGTCGACCAATCAGAGGGCTTATGATGGACTAAGACAGGGCCGGTTCAAGAGTGTAAGGCGAGCAGTGCCCGCGTCGGATCAATTTAGGTGGTTCGCTAAGTATTTCTCATAGTCCAGGTCCTCGGCTTCGTAGTTCTCGCTGTCCAGGTCGTTCGCTAAGTATTTGTCGTAGTCCAGGTTCTCGGCTTCGTAGTTCTCGCTGTCCAGGTCGTTCGCTAAGTATTTCTCGTAGTCCAGGTCCTCGGCTTCGTAGTTCTCGTAGTCCAGGTCGTTCGCTAAGTATTTCTCGTGGTCCAGGTCCTCGGCTTCATAGTTCTCGTAGTCCAGGTCGTTCGCTAAGTATTTCTCGTAGTCTAGGTCTTCGGCTTCGTAGTTCTCGTAGTCCAGGTCGTTCGCTAAGTATTTCTCGTAGTCCAGGTCCTCGGCTTCGTAGTTCTCGCTGTCCAGGTCGTTCGCTAAGTATTTCTCGTAGTCCAGGTCCTCGGCTTCGTAGTTCTCGTAGTCCAGGTCGTTCGCTAAGTATTTCTCGTGGTCCAGGTCCTCGGCTTCATAGTTCTCGTAGTCCAGGTCGTTCGCTAAGTATTTCTCGTAGTCTAGGTCCTCGGCTTCGTAGTTCTCGTAGTCCAGGTCGTTCGCTAAGTATTTCTCGTAGTCCAGGTCCTCGGCTTCGTAGTTCTCGTAGTCCAGGTCGTTGGCTAAGTATTTCTCGTAGTCCAGGTCGTTCGCTAAGTATTTCTCGTAGTCCAGGTCCTCGGCTTCGTAATTCTCGTAGTCCAGGTCGTTCGCTAAGTATTTCTCGTGGTCCAGGTCCTCGGCTTCATAGTTCTCGTAGTCCAGGTCGTTCGCTAAGTATTTCTCGTAGTCTAGGTCCTCGGCTTCGTAGTTCTCGTAGTCCAGGTCGTTCGCTAAGTATTTCTCGTAGTCCAGGTCCTCGGCTTCGTAGTTCTCGTAGTCCAGGTCGTTGGCTAAGTATTTCTCGTAGTCCAGGTCGTTCGCTAAGTATTTCTCGTAGTCCAGGTCCTCGGCTTCGTAATTCTCGTAGTCCAGGTCGTTCGCTAAGTATTTCTCGTGGTCCAGGTCCTCGGCTTCATAGTTCTCGTAGTCCAGGTCGTTCGCTAAGTATTTCTCGTAGTCTAGGTCCTCGGCTTCGTAGTTCTCGCAGTCCAGGTCGTTCGCTAAGTATTTCTCGTAGTCCAGGTCCTCGGCTTCGTAGTTCTCGCTGTCCAGGTCGTTCGCTAAGTATTTCTCGTAGTCCAGGTCCTCGGCTTCGTAGTTCTCGTAGTCCAGGTCGTTCGCTAAGTATTTCTCGTGGTCCAGGTCCTCGGCTTCATAGTTCTCGTAGTCCAGGTCGTTCGCTAAGTATTTCTCGTAGTCTAGGTCCTCGGCTTCGTAGTTCTCGTAGTCCAGGTCGTTCGCTAAGTATTTCTCGTAGTCCAGGTCCTCGGCTTCGTAGTTCTCGCTGTCCAGGTCGTTCGCTAAGTATTTCTCGTAGTCCAGGTCCTCGGCTTCGTAATTCTTGTAGTCCAGGTCCTCGGCTTGGTAGTTCTCGCTGTGCAGGTCCTCGGCTACGGAGAACCACGAAGCCGCGGACCTGGACTACGAGAAATACTTAGCGAACCACCTGGACTACGAGAAATACCTAGCGAACCACCTGGACTACGAGAAATACTTAGCGCACGACCTGGACTACGAGAACTACGAAGCCGAGGACCTGGACAGCGAGAACCACGAAGCCGAGGACCTGGACTACGAGAATTACGAAGCCGAGGACCTGGACTACGAGAAATACTTAGCGAACGACCTGGACTACGAGAAATACTTAGCCAACGACCTGGACTACGAGAACTACGAAGCCGAGGACCTGGACTACGAGAAATACTTAGCGAACCACCTAAATTGATCCGACGCGGGCACTGCTCGCCTTACACTCTTGAACCGGCCCTGTCTTGGTCCATCATAAGCCCTCTGATTGGTCGACTAAGATCTCCTGTAGCTCCTGAATTATTAGACCCTGGGAGTTTTGGTAAAGGAACTTTAGTCTTACATTTTCGGGAGGAGTACACCCACCAAATATGGTGCGCTCAACCTGGGTCGCCCTGTATAACTAGATTACCATATAACTGCTATACGATAAACAGTTGATTACAATGAAAAATATATTGTTATACGATGAACAGTTGATGCAAAAACTCTTGTACTATTTTTTTTTACCATTGGCTTATCATCTTTTTAAGATCTGTAGCCTTCTCTTGTACTATTTTTTTTTTTTTTTTTTTTGCCTTTTTGGCTTATCTCCGATTAAGAAGGTAGCCTATCTCTTGTACTATATTGTATAGTATTATACTTGATGGCTCGTTCTCATGATTACAAGGTAGTATCTCTACTTTCCGCGAGAGCGCGCCACATTTCAGAGTTAAAAGATGAATGACAACCCCTGCCGCTCATCGCCATCCTCATATCGTTTCTTTGTGCGAGTCGTGTCACACGTAAGAGCTTTAATCTCCCATCTTTTAGTGTTTCTTTTTCAGAAAATGGGAGGACACCGGAGGCATAAGCACTTCACGGATGAAGACGAGCACCGTGTCAAAAAATTGACCAGAAAATTGAGGAAATTGGAGAAGAGGATACGAAGAAAGGATCCGGATTCTCGGTCGCGTAGCCGAAGCCAGAGCACAACGGGCAGGCGCCATCCGACGCGTCGTCCGACCGTTCACCTTCACGCTCATGGTCCACAGAAATACACGCTCGAGATCGTGTCTCATCAAACGAGATTCGAGGGACGAATTCGAGAGAAAAATCCCGATCTACTTCAACAGAGAATTCCACCTCGATAACTCGAGCTCACACGAGAGGTGAGACGAGTGAAAAAACACGTGACAGGCTTGCACGAGAGGCAAGAGGTCATAAGAACAGGGAATCGACCTCACAATCACTACACAAAAAAGACCAGGCCAATAAAGAAAACGAGAGACCCAAAACCCCAGAGCCTAGTGATCAGAGGGACCAAGAGCTAATAGTAACAATTGACGAGGAAACACTGCTATTGCTAGGGGAAGATCCTACAAAAGAAAAACCACGTCAGCAAAAACTACATTCAGACCTGCAAACCAGATGGTCAAGCTGGGTTGTAACTGGGATACAAAAAGAGGTTAAAAGCAACACACTGGAGAAGTATCCCATCGAGGAAGGTCTGGATGCCCAAAAACTGAACCCGGAAGTAAAATTTTCAATGACGAGTTCTGCTATTATAAGAGATGAGCATTTTGCGGAGACGCAAAGGGTCACAGGTGCTGCAATGACAGCGCTGGGTCTGGCACTATCAGGTCTTCTGGATGCTAAAAAACCGATCGAGAAGCAAAAATTGATCGAACAACTAAGCGATGCTGCAAAATTAATGGCAGAACTGCATCACATGCAGCAAAAGGCAAGAAAAGCATTTATTAATCCAGGAATTGATAAGCCAATGATGGAGATACTTGACAGTGCGAAATCAGATCAGTTTCTATATGGAACTAATCTGTCTGAGAGAATCAGGGAGGCCAAAACACTGGAAAAGATTAGTGGTGATATAAAAACTCAGTCAGCCAAGAAGTCAACAACGGTAAAAACACCTTTCAACTCCAGGGGCCCGCCTGCGGCGAAAACGTATTCCCGTCAGGTGGGCTACCGGAACAGACAGAAAACAGGATCATACTCTTACCCAAAGAACAAACAAGCTGCGCAGACATACAGGTCGTCGAAACAGGGCCGATCGCAGAATTTCCAGCCGGAAAAGGGACGCAGGAGATAGAGGTAAAGTATGCAGGTAGATTATCAAGGTACACTCGGACCCCACTTATTTGACCACCAGTTATTTGACGGCCCCAGTTATTTGACGGAGTATAGACTCAGTTATTTGACTCCCTCTACCCCCACTATTGAGACAAAGTGTTACGACGTACGGGTCTGAACTAGCGTGGGACTGCGCATGTACAACTGCGCAGGAGCGGCTGCCATTTTAAGACGGAAAGTGGGGACCCCTACTTTGGTCAAATAACTGAAGGTACCCGGTCCCGAGTTGGTCAAATAAGTGGGGTCCGAGTGTACTATCATCCTCGCTATCAGAGTCGACAATGAAGCATTATACTTCCCCCCTGAGAGCTTGGTGGAAGTTCTGTGAGGAGCATGGATACAAATATTATGGAGCAACAGTCAACAACGTCTTAGAATTTCTATCTGAAAGATTCACAACAGGTGCAGCATATGGGACTCTTAACACAGCACGCTCCGCTTTAGCCCTCATTTTACAATTAGATATTTGTAACGATCCAGTCATAAATAGATTTTTCAAAGGAGTCTATAGAAAAAGACCAACGAGGCCAAGGTACGATAGGACATGGGACACAAGCGTAGTTCTGCATTTTCTAGAAAAACAATACCCCTTAGAGAACCTGTCACTACAACAACTGGGAGAAAAGCTAATCATGCTACTGGCCCTCAGTACAGCACATAGGGCACAAACGCTGTCTCTGATAAAATTGGACAATATTAGCAGGAACACATCTACAATAGAAATAGAGATACCCGATCCAATAAAAACGTCTGGGCCTAGCAGGTTTCAACCACTGTTGGTCTTACCATTTCTCCATCAAAATCCCAAGTTATGCGTAGCAGAGACGTTATTACACTATGTAAACAGAACTCAGACGTTAAGAGGTAACACAAAAAACCTGCTAATCGCTTCTAGAAAACCATACAAAGAAATCACTACGCAGACAATAAGCAGGTGGCTAAAAAATGTATTGCAAAAAAGTGGCGTTGATATTGAAAGATTCAAGAGTCACAGCACCAGACATGCCTCGACGTCATCAGCCTTGACAAAAGGGCTCAATATGGACACTATCAGGAAGACTGCAGGCTGGTCTGAAAAATCTCAATCATTTGCAAGGTTCTACAACAGACCGATATCAGAGAATAGAGCTGGTTTTGCACTTGCAATACTGCAAAGTTCATAAGGAAAGTCTATTGAAGCTGTACCTGTAGTAATATAAAATATGGACATATTCTATCTTTTGTTACCTAAATATAAAGAAATGTATAAAAACATTATGTATAAAAAATAATAATAACATAAAAGGATAACAGCAACTACATGAGCGGAAGAAAGAAAAATTTCTTTGCTCCAACTCTAAACAACTACCTTGTAATCATGAGAACGAGCCATGAAGTATAATTGACGATCAAACGAACTTACCTGTTGTGAAGTTCGATCGTAATTATATTAATGGCTCGTTCGAAATGATTACATCCCTCCCTTCATTGGTTTCCCCTTTTCCTGCATAAGTGTTCAGAACAATACTAGGAAAAAGCCCATCCCTAGCTTGTCGCAACAGAAATTTTTTCATCTCCACGAATTACTTTAAACAATATGAGGATGGCGATGAGCGGCAGGGGTTGTCATTCATCCTTTAACTCTGAAATGTGGCGCGCTCTCGTGGAAAGTAGAGATACTACCTTGTAATCATTTCGAACGAGCCATTAATATAATTACGATCGAACTTCACAACAGGTAAGTTCGTTTGATCGTCAAATTTCTACCATAAAATTCTCTCCGTGTACAGAATCACCAGCTCCTGGTATTTTCTAGCCGAGCAGAACAGTCGAAATGCCCAACATAAATCACTGGCAAATCAGCATCTGGAAACTGATGATTCTTGCCATGATGGGGATGCAGATTGTAGAAGAAATACCCGAATATAAAAACTCTACATATGATGATGCGAAGCAATGGCTGGAAGAGGATTTCAACGATCAAACAAGAGATTTTTTGTTATTAATACAAAATATACACTAGACTGACAGTTATTTTGATTATCGACGAAATGTTTCGCTCCAAGTACATGAATCGGTTCCGAATAAATAAAAAAAAAGCCTCGCCAAATTTTAGCCCTTAATTTTAATATTAAGGGGTGCCGACAGCCACTTACTTTTTCCCATTTGAATAACATGGGCTTTTCGACTGTTTTAATCAATTTTTCTCTTGAAGACCCAATTATTCGTCAAAAAAATCTCAGATTGGGCGACAATGTCGGTGATGATACTCTCTCCCAGTCAAACAAAATTTGGTAACATCCATTGGCAATTTCGTCTTCGTTCTCATCCCTCAAATCTTATTTTTAGACTCCGAACAATGAAATAGACCACATGAAATTCCTAATGGATGTTGCCAAATCTTGTTTTATTGGAAGGGAGTATCATCGCCGACATTTGTGCCCAATTATAGAATTTTTGACGGATAATTGGGTTTTCAAGAAAAAAAAATGATTAAAACAGTCAAAAAGCCCATGTTATTCAAATGGGAAAAAGTAAGGGGCTGTCGGCACCCCTTAATATTAAAATTAAGGGCTAAGATTTGGCAAGGCTTTTTTTTTATTTATTCGGAACCGATTCATGTACTCGGAGCGAAACATTTCGTCGATAATCAAAATAACTGTCAGTCTAATATACACCAAATATGAATATTAAAGAGCATATCAAATAATCAACTCTGATCGGCAGCAGCTGCCAATACCAGATACGGCGCAACTATTGAATCCGCAGCACATTGACATCAACAACGCAGCAAAGAAACTTTGTGAACAGGATTCTGATGACCGCGAGTCACGATTAGTTCAAAATGTGGTCAAGATCACACGTGAAAACTTGTCAATAGTTATAAATGCTTTGATTGATTAATGGCCCTCTGTGCATGCGAACTCGTGATGCGATAGATATAATCATATAATAGCAAGATATAAAAACTGAGGACTTGCCTGTTACATTCTTGAATTGTACAGCAATTAACGGAGACATATGATACTTATTGCCAGTGTACGGAAAGTGTACAACTGGAAATCCGGGGCTTGGAATATACAAAATTTCGCCCAAATGCTCTCTGTCGACCTGATTGGCTCCAGCACATGAAAACCAGATGTTTGGCTGCGGTTGTCACAAAAAAAGAAAAATTCACATGGTTACCGTTACGGAATGACTCTCATTGTTGATCCTAACTAGTGGGATTCGTGGTTAATCCCTAAAATTCCAAGTGTACAGCTTTCATTTATTGGCGGTAATCTGATAAGCATTCGATGGCAAATTTTGATAATTGAAAGTCTTTTTTCTGCTACATTCCAACAGAAACAAAAAAGCTGGAATTATTCAGCTCTTACCCCAGTTAGCACAAAACTAAGAGTTATCTATCAGACGTAGACGTAGATTTCTAATATGCCAGTTTCTATAATCTAAAAGCAGACTTCTGTTAGATGACGGAAGTTACCACATTGGACATTTATATAAGACGTCTGGTGAACAACATTCAGTTTAGTGCTGTTCGGGAGATGATTTTGCAGCATATGCATCGTGGAATCAGATATGAAATAAGATCCGATAAGAGGTATGTATGTTGCTACATACTCGTTACATTGTTGTTTTGCGATTTAAGGTGCTGCCGTACGCAATTCTACCGAACCTGACCACCCTGGTTAAAATGCCATATAGGATTTTATAGGAACGTATAGAATTTCGTATAGAATTCAGTATTTATGTCCGACACCAGTTCATGCGGTTCTATCCGCATCCTATCGCATCGACAGAATGTACTCGGGCCGCTGGAGGACCTATCCGGATTATGTTCGGGACCGAAAACGCAAGCTCGGTGATGTATACGATTCTATACGGTCAGCGTTCGTCATTAAAATCGCGCCTGAAATATTTTAAAGTACGTCACGGGGCTATACCCATCCCTATCTGGTTTCGTTTGCGCATTTTCTAACATCAAAGTCCCACGCGGCGCTCTATCCGTCCCTATCAGGAATATATTCGGGACCGAAAACTCGAGCTCAGTGATGTATTCGGCTCTATCCGGTCAGCGTTCGTCATCAAAACCGCGTCTATAATATTTTAAAGTACGTGACGGGGCTATATCCGTTACCGTCGGGCTTGGATGCTGCGCATTGCAAGGCCATAGAAATATTTGCTGTTTGTGTCATTATTTCTAAGTCCCAATCGGGGCTCTGTCCATACCTATCCGGGTTCTATCCCGCGATTCATGATGTGATTATTCACACAACATTTTCTAAGTTGGGATCGGGGTTCTATCCGTACCTATCCGGTTTCCATGTAATGTACACTAAACGTAATGGATTCTGAACCGGATGTGTTCGACAATCGAAGAAACAGCCAATCGGCGCTCTGGATTTTTGTAGTCCAGAGCGCTGATTGGCTGTTTCGTCTATCTAGATTACACATCCGGCTCAGAATCCATTACGTTTAGTGTACATTACTTCAATATTTTCTCGTAAGGTGGCGACCACCGCTTTCGATATTCTCGCGAGTGCCACTTATAGGAGTTGGTGAGTATATATAGAGGCGGAGAATATCATCTACAAGCGTCGTCTAATTCCTGTATTGGTCATGTGTTATCAGTATGTATGTTGTCGATATATGGGCTCCCCCGTAAAGCGCTGATGCTTGAAGATTAAAAAAAAAAAAAAAAAAAAAAAAAGGACTGCGATGATGCTCCATGCTATGTTAATTGATGTAATTTTTGTACGTTCCGGATAGGACAGTATCCCGAACATACTTTTATGTGCGCGTACATTACAGATCGAACCGAATACGCTCCGTATAGAACCGCATACGCAGGGGGCATCCTACACTCCGTATAAAACCGTATAAGAGGCGTACCGATATTTTAAAACATCGCGGTTCTGTCACGCATAGACCCGGATAGGGACACCGAAGGGGCGTCCGAATAGAATGGCATAAAACCGTAAGGAATTGGCATTCAAAATACGACACTTTGCCGTATCGGGCCGTATAGAATTTGGACTCCGGATTCTTATCCGGCATTTTATGCAGGGCAGAGCTGCCAACGATTACGAACACGTACGGCCCAAAACATCCCTACTTAAAACGCCGGATAGGAACCGACGAACCGGTTCTATCCGGCAAAACTCCGTTTTTTGGATACGGTAATTTTCCGGATCCTATCCGGGTTCGGCGTTCGCTCTCTATCCGGAGCTATCCGCAACCGAACTGGAATTTCTATGCGTTACTGCACTGCGATTTTTAGAAAAATATCGGGTCGCCTCTTTCACGGTCTGATACGGAGTGTACGGATGCCCTGCGCGTATACGGGTTTAAAGCTTATTTTTACAAAATACGATACAGTATCTGCAAATTACAATGATTACGTAGGAACAGTTTTTTTCCCCCTCGATTCATTCATTTTTTTTTTTTTTTTTTAATTCATTCATTCATTTTTTTTTAATTTATTCATTCATTTTTTTTTTTAAATTTATTCATTCATTTTTTTTTTTTTAGTGCTTCATAGGGGGCGCAACATATAATGGCAACATATATATTGAAGGTTTGAAAACCTTCTTTACAGAGGGTTGGGGTGGGGGGCCGGGGCCCGTTACGTGTTACGCTGGGGGGGGGGGGGTCAGAGGGGCTGAGGTCAACGGAACCGTTCACAGAGAGAAAAAAACTTCCGTTCACACATTAGAGGTCCCTCTAATGATCTGAAGTCAGATAAAACAACGAAATTCGGAAAGTCAATTGAGAGTGTGGCAGACAGTTGCTTTCGCGTCTGTCAAATTAGCAGTTGTCAAAATTTCCAATATCTTAGTTGTCAAAATTTCTAATATTCTACAATTAATAATCTCAAGTGATGCACATAAGTATTATTGTTACAAACGAGAATAGTTACGTACATCGGGAAAGAGAGAACACATTTGTTATATAGCTGAAAACACCGTGATGAAAAAAGTGGAGCAAAAAAATGGACAAGGAAAAGAGTGACCTACCAACATCTGTTGAAAATGGCATTGGAACGAGACTTAGAGATAAGGTAGATGAACCAACAACATCTCAAGTGAAGCCACCAGCCGAGCGCATGGCGGAATACGGAAAGCGTAAGCGTGACGGAAAATGTAAAACAACAGCCATCGAGAACAGTGTTGCTCAGCAGCTCGATAAATCACCTGCAGCCGAGCGAATGGTGAAATACCAAAAGCGTAAGCGTGACGCGAAATATTATAGTTATAGTTTGTGCATCCACTGGCAAAGCCGCTTCTAACATCTACGGAGTGACTGTTCATTCAGCATTCAAACTTTCTATACATAACTTCAACACCACTCTAAGCGGACAGGCAAGACAGGAAATAGTAAATGCCTACAGGCATACTCAAGCTGTAATCATAGACGAGGTGAGCATGATGTCACACCGTATACTAACAATGGTAGACCAGCGCCTACGACAAACTAAAGGAACACCAGACCAAAGTTTCGGAGGTATAGATGTCATATTATGCGGTGATCTTCACCAATTGCCACCCGTGCAAGACTTACTTATATACCGAAGTCGCGACACTTTTGGACCATTACTCTGGCTGGAATTTCAGCAGTTTGAACTAACTCAGATAATGAGACAATCCGACATCATCTTTTCTACCATACTGACCAAAATTGGAAAAGGTGATCCTCTGAGTGATGAGGAAAAATGTTTGATCGAAAGCCGTTTTATCGTCACGTCTGACCCAACAACTGTAAGCACAAAATATATACCCACCAATGCAATTCGTGTGTTTTCCACAAACAAGTTAGTCGACACATACAACAATCACAGATTGCAGGATGCACCGATCATACTTGATGCCATCGATACGTTGGAAGGAGACGTGTCTGTAGACGCCGGGAACGTCATGTTGCGAACAGTTCGCTACCGTTCATCCACCGAAAATAAAGGTCTGCCTACTGTCTTAAAACTTAAAAAATACACACCCTATATGCTCACATCAAATATCGACACCTCGGATGGATTGGTGAACGGAGCGTTCGGAATACTACAAGAATACGAAATGACAACTGAGCTGGAAATACCAATACCGAAACGGCTGTGGATTAAGTTTGATTCCATAGCAATTGGCGTTGAGGCTCGGCGTAAGGTGCAAGTATATGCTTCAGAAAAACAGTATCCTAGATCCTGGGTTCCAATGGAACGGAAACGAGCACGCATAATGACAACAACCAGTAAACAGGGTGGAGTGATACGCGATCAATTTCCAATAGTTCCATCAGCCGCAATTACTGTGCACAAATCCCAAGGTTCTTCGTTCGATCAAGTAGCTTATCACTACTCGGAGAAAGATTCTCGACAGCTGACCTACGTGGCACTTTCACGCAGTCGAACAATAAACGGCCTCTATATTACTAGTCCCACACCTACATTCTTCTTGGCAGACTGTCGCAAAGCGGATACCAACTTACGCAATGACTTAGCACGGGCAGCCAAACATCAATATGTTACAATGACAGAAAGGCTACAACGAAACACATCACAGTTCACGATCATGTATTACAACGTTCAAAGTCTACCTGCCCATGTGAACGATATTGCAGCCGATCCAACCTTCCTAGAGTGCAACGTACTAGCACTGTCAGAAGTCTGGTTGAAAAGCCTAGATAAAACTCCCTCGATTGAAAATCACACAGCATGTACTCTTTGCAATGTTCGGACAGATGAACAATCAGGTGGTACAATTCTTTATGCGAAAAATGACAATCTAATTACCAACATTCAAAATCTCGAGAATAATGAAGAATCCAAAAACATTGACATAAGCCAAGCAATGTTTCATACAAAGAACCATCTAACAATAATCGTTGCTGTAATTTACTGTAGAGTTGGCACCAGTATTCATGAAATTTGCGAAACATTACAGAAAAATTTAAATATTCACATATCACATAACTTTGCTGCAACTGGCTGCAAGTATACGTTTATACTTTGCGGCGATTTTAACATTAACATGCGCAGCAAGCATGGTAAATACTTAGTTGATTATCTGTGGGAAACACTAAAACTACGTCCAATATCCAACTTAAATCACAGTACAACAAAAGGTGACAGTCTTGGACGCAATATTTTCACATCGTCCAGTACAAGCGCATGTAGAACTTTATTCTAGTTACTGGTCATACCATTGCCCACTTCGTATTTCGATCAACCATTGTGCGTTTTGATCTTTTATTGATCTTTGTTTAGTATTTTTGTTATCTTTAATGTAGTTCAAGTCTTTAATTGGAATTAAGAGATTTTTGATGGCTTATGCAAATATACCGGAAAGAAATCTTGATAGTATACAGTCGACTGCCGTCGATTGCGCATGCGCCAAATAATTTATTTTCATTGGTCGGTAAGATCGTCCCGCGGCCGACTACGTCATAATACTGCCGCGGGACGATCTTACCGACCAATGAAAATAAATTATTTGGCGCATGCGCAATCGACGGCAGTCGACTGTATACTATCAAGATTTCTTCCCGGTATGTATTATGTAAATATATAATTATGATCGAAAATATACATTGATTTCAAACAATTGTACCGTATATATGGTTCTTCCAGGCATACGTCAAGTACTGTTTCCATCATTTGTTACAAAACAAACAAATCCCACTTATAACAAACTTGCAAGACTTGACATTTGGTTGGTTCCTAAAAAATTTAAAGTTATTAAAATAATCGTACTTAAACTCTGATATATCTAATAAACGTAGTTAATCGTAACAAAACAGTATTTAACAATGTCTCGCCGAAAGCATGAGGAATCTCCACCAAAAATCGCGACCAAAATACCAAAATTGTCAATCCGTACCGAAGAAATCCTCCCATACACTACTTCAGATTTTCTACAAAATGTAGCTTTCAACGATAAATTTGTGTAAGTGAAACAAAAATTATGCGAAGCATCAGTATTACGCTGAGTATTACGCTGATTTGCGTGAGTAATATACAAATACGATGTTTCAGATCGATCGTTGGTTACGTACAAAGTATAAATGAAATCAAAAAATTAAGAAGTAAAGACGGCAAAGATCTATTATTATTCAAATTCTTGATAAACAATAATGAAGGCTCAAAAATCTCTTGTGTGGCATGGAACGAAAATGCAAGCAAATTCGCCGATATGGTCAAAATAAATCAAGTAAACAAATAATAGTTATTTGTGTGGCAAGAACATAGACAGGGAATATTGTAAGGGTGCTTGAAACACTAATATATTACAGATTCTTCTTATTCAAAACTCTACGGCGAAAGAAAAGTCCGGTTTTAACGAAGGAAACATGGCATATGAACTCTTAATCAAAAATTGCACCACAATTACGAAACTAGGGACTTACGTTTTGAACGAAGAGAACTTTTCAGAAATTAATAGGTTTCTTAAAATGGCCGAGAAATGCGGGTGCTGGATAAGTAAGATAAAGATCAGACACTACATGCTATAACATGTCTACCGAAAGAATAACAATCTTAACTAAATAAAATATCTAGAAATCAGAGGATACTTGAGGGACGAGTTTATCAAAAAACATAACAACGCGAACGAGTACATGGGCACTATAACGGACGGAAAATTCAAAGTAGAAATTGAACTTTCTAATATGGCGAACAAAATTTCGTACAGACAAGGGCAAAAATTGGAAATAGTCGGACAAATTCAGGCACACGGTATGAGCAATTTTGCGATACAATTACTCGAATGAAAGTTATACCAAATACATTACATTACATTTTGACTTCTAGAAAATGACATCATCTACTTGCATCATCACGTGCACGTGATCGATGTAGATGACATACAGCTCGCGGACGAGACAAAAATGCCACTGCGAGACTTACTATCAATAAGAGAAATTATAACCAAGAAACCCGCCTAAAACTTCGGAAAAACTTACTATTTTATAAATCATTCACATTTTTGAAAAAAACTTTTGTTTTATGAATGATAATATTTACATTAATTATTATATATTATATGTATATAAAAATATTTATTTTCCATGTTATAAAGTCACGATGCTTTCTTGTGTGGCATGGGACGAGAATGCAGGCAAATTCGCCGATATGGTCAAAATCTGGGTAGATATGGTCTTATTCAAGATAGAAGATGCACTTTCGAATATCGTGAACCAAATTTCGCACAAACAAGGGCAAAAATTGGAAATAGTCGGACAATTTCAGGCACACGGTATGAGCAATTGTGCGATACAATTACTCGAATGAAAGTTATACCAAATACATTACATTACATTTTGACTTCTAGAAAATGAAATCATCTAGTTACAAGTGGATAACATACAGCTCGCCTAAAACCTCGGACTTGCTATTTTATAAATTATTTACATTATAAATTATTGTCGTATTTAAGAAAAACTTATTGTTTTATAAATGATCACATTTGCATTAATTATTATATATTATATATTTATCGAAATATTTACTTTTCATAAAGTCACGATGCTAAAGAAATCCAGTAATTTATTTCATTTTCATTTATTAATTTTCATTCGTTTCTTTCAATAAAAATCCTATAAGAATGGGTTTTCAAACCAGCTTTTAGCCATAAGGTGAGGAAGGTTTCTGAAGTTACTGCTAAAAGCGTTTCAATTTTAATTGTATCGCAGAGGCAAGTTTTTTATAACACATAACCAATACAGGAATTAGGCGACGCTTATAAATGTTATTTTCTGCCTCTATATATACCTACCAACTCCTTTAAGTGGCACTCGCGAGAATATCAAAACCGGTGATCGCCGCCTTACGAGAAGATATTGAAGTAATGTACATCACATGGAAACCCGACAGGAACGGATAGAGCCCTGCGTGGGACTCTGAGATATTTTCGTGGCAATATTTCAATTACCTCAAAATGTACCGATTCGAAAGCTGACAGGGACGTATAGAAACCCGAGTGAGAGAATAAATATTTTCGACGTTGAATATCTGCCGACTCAAAAACTGATAGAGACGGATCGAGCACCACTTGATATTTTGAAATACTTCCTTGGCGTTGTTATCTGTGGGATAAAATCCTGATAGGGACGGACGTAATTCGGTACAGGATTCCGGTGACAAATACTTTCGATATAAGACAAGATAGATTACCGACTCTTTCAATCTTCGGATTCGGATGAATTCAGGATAGGACCTTATAAGGTTCGCACAAAATTGACAAGGAGGATCAAATGCGGATAGAAACGAACCAAATCCGATTGAACCCTGCACGGAACGCTATCCGCAGTCCTATCCGGTTCTATAAATTCTTATACGCCATTTTTAGTAGGGATGTCCGTTTTGAGTTGAAATAGACAAGTTATGTGTGAAAAACGCTTATTTTTGACACTTCCCAGCAAACACATAACCATCTGGTTATATAACATGAGTCCCACAAAGCAACCTAACGTCGGTAACGTTGCTGCAATGTTATTGTAATGTAACATTTGTTAGTATCTCTCAACTAACGAATGCAATGTAACTGTAATGTACCCGGAGCCCCACTAAATAACATGACATCGGTTACGTTGCATCAACAATAATGTAAAATAACATTTGCTGCTAATGCAATTCTAAGTTTATATGAGCGCGGCGGTTCGTAGCCGTTGCTCTTGGTACCGCGTCCCGGCGTGGTAGAGAGAGTTTTCGTAGTGAAGAGAGTGAAATTTGTGCCGTCGTGGTCAGTCTGAAAAACAATACTCAAAAATTGTAGGTTATATATTATACGTACAAATTATCAATAATAGCGTCCGAACTAGTAGTATACGAAATATTAGTTAATGGACGAATAATGAAATTCTAACCTTACTTTTGGTTGTGCTTATACACGTGGGCCTCACAATACAAATTATTTTCATACATCTTCACGCCCTTGTTGTAATCTTGCTCATAAGTGATTGAAAATGCCTAAAGATATTCGGTATTTATTGTAGAATAGATATAGTGGTAATAAACATATCGAATACCTAAATGGCGAAATAAAGTCGTCAGCTTCTAATAAACATATGGAAATATATTATGGCTATTTAATGAAATCTCAACTTGAATCTATTGAGAAGAATCCGTGTACAAAAGTTCAGTGAATATATCGAATCTTTTGGCATATTCACTGTTCTTTCGTGCGTGGATTCTTCGAAATGGATTCGAGTTGAGATTTGAAGCCTATATGGCGCGTACTAACATATTTATCACAACGCTATATAGCGTGTTACCATCTGCTACCTAACTATAATGCTACTGTCAGGTATTGGACATATTACACGGTTACATGTATGTTATGTACCTGCCACCTTGAACTGAGCGGGAAATTACCACTAACCCAGCGGTAACAGGCAACTAACCAGCTATGTAACGTGTTATATTGAGTTAGATGTAAGTTACCTTTCGTTTACATAACTGTGTTCGCTGGGTTGGCGATTTTCTATAGGGTTTTTGAGGTGTCGGTGACACTTCCGAGATGGCGTGGCGCACGAATCTACGACTCGGATGAGTGTACGATAAATTGGACAGAATCGAATCAAACCTAACCTAACGAAGGTGAATATAAATGACGTAATGTATACCACCACTGTATTTTGTTGATGCACTTACCAAACGTTATGGCTTGGTTAGTCTTCTGTGTAGCCTGACCACAATAACAACATTCTATAACAATTTTGGAATACACGCATATTTATCACTGACAGCTGATTTATCGAACAGTGATCCGAGTCGTAGATTCCCCAACAAACGAGAAAGTATTGAAACGAAATCGATTTCAGAATTTTCAATTCCGTTTCTTTGAATTTCCGAATTCAGTATAGGTTATTCTAATCACAATCTATTCGTTTCAATTCGTCTATTCGATTCTATTTGGTTCCATCCGTTATTTTTTATCCCGTCCTATTCGCGGCAATGCTGACTTTCGTCGCCAATACGATTCAATTTTGTATTCAGAATAACTTATTGCGATTCCGAATCCGATTCAGTTCTATCATTCCGAATGAATTCTTTTGATAGAATACAAATCATCCGAATCAATCAGCATAATTTTTCGTTCCGAAAGAATTCTTTTGAAAGAATACGAATCGTCCGAATCAATTCGAATCAATCAGCATAGTTTTTTGTATCCGTATGAATTCTCTTGAAAGAATACGAGCTATTCGAATCGATTCGAATCAATCAGTACAGTTTTTTCTATCCGAATGAATTCTTTCAAAAGAATACGGATCATCCGAATCAATCAGCACAGTTTTTCTATCCGAATGAATTCTTTCAAAAGAATACGGATCATCTGAATCCATCCGAATCAATCAGCATAATTGTTCCGATCCGAGTGAATTGTTAAGAAAATCACGGAAAATAGGAAACGGAATGCAATTCGTTTTTTTTCGTTGCATTCAATCCGAATGAATGCCTTAAAAATGGTATATTCTCATCTTGAATTGAACTGAATCATGGAATGTACAAATCAATTATTTTAACGAATTAACTTATTGATGAGTTCGTCTTAATTCGGGACACCTTCAATATATTAAATTTACTTACTACTAGTACACTATTTGATTATCAAAAATCTTCGGAGTGACTGTGAAATTTCGCTATCATTTATTTTTTTAAAGCACATATTGATGTAAATCCTCACGAATCAAAGTTTACCTATCGAGTCGAAAAGTGTTAAGAATTGTAATAGGCGGCAATAGATCCAGATCGACACCGGACATCAGATGATCAACCAAGTTAAGCAATTTCAACTGCATCCAGAATTCGGATGGGTGACCCACGTGAATAAATTTAATTAGTCCGTGAATAGATGATTTTCACCATCCTGGAAATATTAACTGTGCTCTACCACTCGAAAAAGAATCAACTATTGATGAAAAAAATATTTTTTGTTCGGATAATATATCGAAAATAAACAAAAACAATAAATGTATTATGTCATTTTTTAATTCGTTTCAATACAAATCAACGTATTAAGGAATCGAATTAAATCGTATTAAAAAATAATACCAAAATTATTCTCTATTCGTTTCCATTCGATCGTATGCGGATTGCCATTTTTCAATTCGTTTTTAGACGAATTATCGAAAAAACAAACCGGATTCAACCGTATTGAAAAATCTCAATCCGTTTCAATACTTTTCCGTCTGTTGGGTCGTACGCCACGCCATCTCGGAAGCGTCACCGACACCTCAAAAACCCTATAGAAAATCGCCAAGTGTAAAAAATAAGCGTTTTTCATACATAACTTGTCTATTTCAACTCAAAACGGACATGTTTTGGGCCGTACGTGTTCGTAATCGCGCCTGAATTTGCGCGGGGCATTTTGTTTCATTGATTTCGGTGCCCAGGTAGAGATATTCCGTTTAATAGCACCTTTTTTAACGATGTTGGCAGCTCTGGTCAGGTTTGGTGGAATTCCGTACGGCGGCACCTTAATATAATGCCAAGCATAAATGACATTGTATAACGTAAGTGCTACTCACCTTCGTAGATTGTCTAACAATTTTTTTTAACCAGTCTGGCATAGCTGGTGGTAGATCAGATGTTGCATCGTAATGATGAGGCACCCAGTAAAACATCTGATAATTATGAAATAAAAAACCAATTCAATTTGAAAAATGCGTTCAATGAAACACGAATACTTTGACACCGTTTTCTGGTAAGTGACAAGCTGCCGAGCTCTGAACAATTAAGGTGTTAGCTGGATATGGGTCTATTTAATGGGTTGAAAAAATGGGGTTCACTCTTTACAGTCCTGAACCGTGCGTCAATGAAGAAATCAAAATGTGCCCTGTGCATGTATCTTATAAGAATCAATTCCGAGGCATAGACTAACTTTTGGAACCAGTTCTAGAATCTTACCTTATTGAATGCTATTATGACACATGGTTCCTCATTCGTGTATCCGTAAGGTGGTTTACTGCATTGTCCTAGCACACTGATGTTGAAAAAGCAAGGCTTTTCCGTGTTTACTGCGATCCAAGTATTATCGGTTTTGCATTGCCTGGTATGGGATAATTTCTCCTCAGTGTATCCTACAAGTCAGACGAAAACTAGTTTTGTAAGTGACATGTAATATTCCCAAAGGTAATCGCCTGAATAGCGTGTTATGGTTCAAACAGATTCTAGTTATCATAAAATGATTTACGAAGCGATGTCTCGTCCATATTTACTACAAATATTGAATATTTATCCAATGATAATTCTTGAAGATGAATAGGATACTAATCAAAGGACAAGGTACAAATAAATCCAAGAAAAATTAAAAAAAAAAAAAGTAATGCTTGCTGGTTTGTAAAACGACACGAATGGGTGATGATGCTAACTTCCAAAAAACTCATTCAGGGCTTTAATGTATCTCGTTGGCTCTGCCTTGCTACTTGTATTGCTTATCCAAATAATTGGTGACGTCATCGGCGTCAGGACATTCGGCTTGAAACTAAGCCCTGAAATTGAAATGGAAATCTGTTGAAGATTTCTCAATGAGACGCTCCAGTCTTAGGGATGCTATAGAGTTGATGGGTCAATCACTCATAAGTGTTGGAATACATCAGATTTCAAGGATTTCGATTAATTTCACGTAATTTTAAAGGTTTCGTATGATTGCAGAGGATTTCAAATGATTTCACATAACTTCGAACACTTTTTAAAAGATTTCAAAATTTTTGAAAGATTTTACGGCGATGTGTACGAAATTTTAGGGTGACTTGTACCTCTTGTATAAAGTGTACCACATTGCAGGAGATCCAATAAAATTTAAAATAGAGACTTTTAGGTTTTTTGTGACTGAAAAGGAGAATACTTGCAAATAAACAGCGCGAACAACTTTTGTATTGACGGATTTGGGGATGGAAACTTAAAAATGGGAGACAACGCAATGAGCCTGAATACCAACCGGGTCCGTTATTGAGAGCTCGTCTATTAGGCAGTGGCATTCCCTCGCTGCCATCAAACAAAGTTCTCGCATTTTTCGATACAAAAACGTACGGATCATTCATAAAATAAATATACTGTAAAGTGACCCACATTTTGAAAGCGAATAACGAGAATATCACTCCGAAGAATATCAGGTAGAATAAACCGATCTGAGCTGGAAAACATAAGATTATCAGTTCAATGGTTAATGAATATAAAAATTCGGACATTACCCCAACCTTCACACGTTCTATCAAGAAATGATTTTTTTTCAGGATTCCATATGAAACGCTTGAAATTTTTTAACGTCCCCAAGTCAGGTTGAGGTTTCCTACTTTCGTAGTACGCATCGTCATGTAATATTAACATTTTCTGTAGCACAGTATTCTCAATCTGTCATATGTATAACTTTATACATTTTGCGTTGATATGGTGAATAGTAAAACAATCGCGTTGCTATGAACCGGAAAAAGTCGTTACATCTTCTAAGGGTGCGTTCCGAACTATAAAGGCCACCGCACACTATTGCCGCTCGGCACAGCGCGGAGCGGCACGGCACAGCCGCCGCTCAGCCGGGCGCCGCACGTCGCCGCCCGGCGCGGTACTTCGGCAGTATCGCGGGACTGCATGCAATTAGGCGCAAAATAATATGGACCATTCGGCTTGAAATCTCAAAAGTATGTGTATATTAAACCTCTGGTGCAAAAACCTTTCGCCAAGTACAATAATGTGATCACTACCCCCAAAATAATCTACCAATGAAAATTCCTCCACAACGAAAGTGATACTATAAAAATGTCTACCTACAAAATGATTGAAATCAGATACAATTGCCAAGTACATGTCCGCCGTACAATTATAAAACAGAAGATATAAAAAAATAAAAATTTGGAGTACGTGGTACTTGGCGGGCCAATATTTCATATCACTTCAGGATTATTGACATAGTTTAATGGCTGTTTTCTCGTACTTATCTCTAAGAGGCCCGCCAAGTACCACTACCTCCAAATTTTTATTTTTTTATATCTTCTGTTTTATAATTGTACGGCGGACATGTACTTGGCAATTGTATCTGATTTCAATCATTTTGTAGGTAGACATTTTTATAGTATCACTTTCGTTGTGGAGGAATTTTCATTGGTAGATTATTTTGGGGGTAGTGATCACATTATTGTACTTGGCGAAAGGTTTTTGCACCAGAGGTGCTTTTGGGGTTGATATCACCACTTTTTGTACAATTTTGCTTGACCACCTAATAATTGTGCTCGCTCACTACGCTCGCTCGTTTGGGTATTCCTATATCCTCGCTCGCTTGTCAACGTTCTGCCAATTCTGTCTATGAGTAGCTCAATGCACGTACGCTATACATTTCATACTATCTTACACCCTTGATAAGCAGTAATATTAAATGTGGCAATATAATATAAATACTTTTTCTAAAATTTTACTTGACTACCTAATAATTATGCTCGCTCGCTACGCTTGCTCGATCGGATTTTTCTATATCCTAGCTCGCTAGGGTCGCTCCGTACTCAGCATTCTGCCAATTGTTTCCATGAGTATCTCAATGCATGTATATGTACGCTGATGCAGTTTATATCATCTGAATCCGTCGATGAGCAGTAATGTTAGATGTGGTAGTATAATATAAATATGTTGAAAGCACAAAGGCCTGAAATAATGACATACGCTATCATTCGTTGCTTTCCGAGCCCTGTAAAGATATGTTCTTGTGTGCATGTATTAAATATGATATATTTGACCCATTGGATATATACGAAAATATTTGGAAATAAATAATATTATATTGAACACCTGCCAGGTTGATTGGAAGCTGTGTCACTTATTAACTCATGTTATAGACTAAACTTTATGCGATTCAATAACCGTATACCTATAACCTAACCTCAAAATTGCACACTTCGTCATTTCATGAGAGATTGTTATAATTTCGCCCTCCACTTTAAATGTCAATTTTATCATAATAAGTAAGTATATGAAGCATAAAAGAGAATTGAGAGGAATGAAATTTGCAAAATGTTCAGATATACGAATATGAACAGAACTGACAGCTCTGTCTCGTAAGCCCGTCTGTCCGTACTCCGTGGTCTAGTGGCATCGATTCGCGATCATACGTCAACAGCGTCGACAAGAGCGCCACCTGGCACTGCTATTCAGTGGTGGCCGCTCTTTCCTAATTCTCAGACACATAGGTTTAAGGACCACTTGGTCTGAACCGCTCTTTCCTAATTCTCAGACACATAGGTTTAAGGACCACTTAGTCTGAAAGAGAAGGAGACGAAAAAATTTTCAGACGAAACGGGTACTCATAAACTTAAGCTAATCATATCTCAGCTTTTCGGGCACTGATTCAATTGAAGTTGGTCTCAGATGAAGGGCTCTTCGTCCCTACATTCTGAGATAATTATTTCAATCCCCGGGATATCGCGAAACGGAAGATATTAGGAAAATACTGTCTCCCCACCACGCTGGTTAGCTCCCGTGCGGGTATATAGACTCGTCGAGTCTCGCGCGGCGTATATAGATATATATACCTTATATGATATTTTTTTTTTTTTTATTGTACTTGGCGCGAGACTCTACCGAGTCTCTTGATTAATAGAATGGGAGTTTCATTTTGTCATCAGTAATTTCGGCATCATTTATAACTGAAACGTTTATGATGTCCTGAAATTGCTGCTGGCGTTGGTTTTGCCGTTCAGGTCCTCCAGGTTATCCTTCTCGTCATCCAGATCGTCCGCTTCGTAGTTGTCGTAGTCTAGGGCGTTCGCAACGTGGTTTTCATCGTTCAGGTCGTGCGCTTCGTAGTTTTCGCTGTCCTGGTCGTGAGCTTCATAGTTTGCCTCGTCCAAGTCATACGCTTCGTATTTGTTTTCGTTCAAGGCGTTCGCAACGTGGTTTTCATCGTCTAGGTCGTGCGCTTCGTAGTTTGCGTCGTTTACGTCGTGCGCTTCGTATTTTCGTCGTCTACGAGGCACATAACCTGGACTACGAACGCTACGAAGCGCACGACCTGGACGACGAAAACTATGAAGCGCACGACCGGGACAGCGAAAACTACGAAGCGCACGACCTGGACGATGAAAACCACGTTGCGAACGCCCAGACGGTGCAGGGTCCAAATGTTCGATAATTTAGCTACAATACTAGAAATCTACGCTCTCACGTGCGGGGTCTGACCGTACCGGTATTGATTTCGGTCTAAAAGTGACTTTTATCAACGGATCTTTAAGTTTTCGACCCTCTAGAATCCGAAAAACAGTTTTTTAAAAACTTGTTGGTATGTCTGTCAGTCTGTCCCGTCTGTCACTCTGTATTCTATTGCTCACATCATCATAACAAATCACGAAGTTCATCAATTTTTTTTAAATTGCCATGACAAATATACAGCAAACAGACATTCGTTCTGCTCAGTTTCTGAAAAGCGAAAAATCGTATCGCAATATTATGGATAGTTCCGAGGAGGAAACTATTTTAGTTGCATTCGAATCAGAGGAAGCCGAGAGGCAAGAACAACGTGCAGGTCTGAAGCTCAAGTGGGCTCACGATATCTGTATGAATAGGACACGTCATGGCGAATATTACACTTTATTTCCTCATCTCGTTCGTGACCCATCAAAATTCTTTTAATACTTTCGAATGTCATACACAAAATTTCAAGAACTGCTGAGTTATATTACGGTGGACATAACGAAAGAAGACACTGCTTTCCGGCGACCAATAGGAGCAGAGCAACGACCGGTGGTGTGTCTCAGGTAGGCGAAAAAACAATAATTTGACGATTAAATTTCATCGTAGCTTGCATATATTTCTAGAAAATGCATAAAATACCTGTAATTTACGCTCCAGATTTCTGAGCACAGGCGATTCTTTCGCAAGCATAGCCTCAAGCTATATGATGGGAGAATCGACAGTGCGCAAAATTGTACACGAGACCTGTGAGGTAATCTGGAATCGGCTATCCCCGAAAGTGCTTCCAACTCCGGATACGGATGCGTGGCTGAGGATCGCACAGCGATTTGAGGAACGGTGGAATTTTCCAAATTGTATCGGTGCACTAGACGGAAAACCTGTAGTCATTCAAGCACCTGCGAACAGCGGCTTGATGTACTTCAATTACAAAAAGTCATTTAGTATCGTGCTTATGGCATTTGTAGACGCCGACTATCGTTTTATCGCCGTAGATGTTGGTGCATTTGGGCTATTCCGCGTCAACCGGATCAGTCATCTCTCAGATATTTTTTTAATTTTGCATGTCGATTGTCCTTGGGGAGTTAGATTTTTGTGCCCAAGGATTTTTCAATTAGTGCAAAATTCGTTGAGTTATTTGCATAAACAAATTCGAGCAAGGTTTTTTTCAAAAATTCATAACTCCGCCAAAAATGATGCTAGACTCAATTTTTTTTTTTCAGCTTACGCGGAAAGATTCATAGAATGTAAAAAAAAATATGTACTTCGTAAAAAGTTTGTTTATCCATTGTTTATTTAACAATTAAGTTTTCAAAGATTTTTAAAACAGTGAGCAACATGACCAAAAAATGTTTTTTTAATTCTGACATGTTCCTTGAACTATACTACAACCTCTGAATTAATTCCAGAGATGTGTTTTTTTTCGTTTTCGAGTAAAAAATCATTGAAGGTGTCGATGCGCATGAAATTGCGGCGCGCCGAGTCTCTACGTAATGGCGGGCGGCCAGTTGCCGTCCACCGCTACTCCGCGGTGACGTCGCAGCGTTGGTTTAGACTCATTTTCACGATGTAGGACATGATTGAAAAATCTGAAAAAAATACTGTACCTTCACAAGGCCTGCTCGAAGCGATCAGTGAAGTTTCAAGAATGTGTTTTTCACCGTTTTTCTGTTACAGAGATTGCTCACATTTCTAAGTTTAATGCCCAGTTTGATCAAAGATTAATAGATTGTATCCATAGAATAAGCGATTTATTTGTATAAAATATATAATTGTAAGTGCGTTCATTTCGCAGCTTCCACATATCTTCGGGGGTGATTATGAGTACCCAAATAAGTAACAAGTTTTGTAATTATTATTATTATTTATGTGCACTCTCATGGTATGTAACCGTTATTTTGAATCTCTGTAATAGAAAAACGGTGAAAAACACATTCTTGAAACTTCGGTTATCGCTTCGAGCAGGCCTTGTGAAGGTACAGTATTTTTTTCAGATTTTTCAATCATGTCCTACATCGTGAAAATGACTCTAAACCAACGCTGCGACGTCACCGCGGAGTAGCGGTGGACGACAACTGGCCGCCCGCCATTACGTAGAGACTCGGCGCGCCGCAATTTCATGCGCATCGACACCTTCAATGATTTTTTACTCGAAAACGAAAAAAAACACATCTCTGGAATTAATTCAGAGGTTGTAGTATAGTTCAAGGAACATGTCAGAATTAAAAAAACATTTTTTGGTCATGTTGCTCACTGTTTTAAAAATCTTTGAAAACCTAATTGTTAAATAAACAATGGATAAACAAACTTTTTACGAAGTACATATTTTTTTTTACATTCTATGAATCTTTCCGCGTAAGCTGAAAAAAAAAAAATTGAGTCTAGCATCATTTTTGGCGGAGTTATGAATTTTTGAAAAAAACCTTGCTCGAATTTGTTTATGCAAATAACTCAACGAATTTTGCACTAATTGAAAAATCCTTTGGCACAAAAATCTAACTCCCCAAGGACAATCGACATGCAAAATTAAAAAAATATCTGAGAGATGACTGATCCGGTTGACGCGGAATAGCCCATTTGGCAAAAGTAGTGATGGTGGTATTTTGACAAATTCAACTTTTGGAAATAAAATTTATAATGGCACGATAAATATCCCGAACGACAAACCACTACCTGGAACTGACCACCCTGCAGTGCCATACGTAATTGTAGGGGACGAAGCCTCTCCTTTAAATAAAAACATTATGCGACCTTACCCAGGTGCGCACTTGCATGACGATGAAACGGCCAAAATTTTTAATTATCGATTGTCTCGCGCGAGAAGAGTTTCTGAAAACGTATTTGGCATATTAACTCAAAAATTTAGATTATATCAACGACGAATTAATTTATAACCGGAGCACGTGGATAAGGTCGTTCTAACAACTTGTTGCTTACATAATTTTTTGAGAAATGACGTTTTAGAACATTCTGCGCATCTACCTTCTATAGCACGGCATATTCCAAATTTAATAGTCCCCCCGCTAATCCATACTTTGGCGTAAATGCAGTAAACGCCGCGATCGCTATTCGCGAAATATTCAAAGAATATTTTAATTCTGCAACTGGTTCGGTTGAATGGCAGCAGCAAATGGTCAGACTAGGTAGAAGGAATGTTTAAGAGTATTCCCGGATAAAAAATACTCAGTTTTCACTTTTTGGCGATAATTTTCATTTTCAAAATTTGAACATGTTCGAATGTAAATTCTTCTAAATTTTTTAATTTTCTCATCGAGCCGCTGTTCCAGAGGTCATCACGCGAGTTTGTTGGACAGATGGACGGACAGACTGGCAGACAGACCGACATGTTTCTAAAAACCTAAAGATTCGTTGCTAATAGTTAGGGCCAGGAATTTGGTTTCGTTAAAAGAGAGAGATGAAAGATGGGAGGAGCTAAAACTTTTTGTTTGTTTTAATTGGTTGAATTTTTATACATTTGCATTTGTTTATTTGAATCGAGTGAAGCGAGCAATGAAGTAAAAATAAGTTTTATCAATCCAAAACGAATCAAGAGACTCGGTAGAGTCTCGCGCCAAGTACAATAAAAAAAAAAAAAATATCATATAAGGTATATATATCTATATACGCCGCGCGAGACTCGACGAGTCTATATACCCGCACGGGAGCTAACCAGCGTGGTGGGGAGACAGTATTTTTCTAATATCTTCCGTTTCGCGATATCCCGGGGATTGAAATAATTATCTCAGAATGAAGGGACGAAGAGCCCTTCATTTGAGACCAACTTCAATTGAATCAGTGCCCGAAAAGCTGAGATATGATTAGCTTAAGTTTATGAGTACCCGTTTCGTCTGAAAATTTTTGCGTCTCCTTCTCTTTCAGACTAAGTGGTCCTTAAACCTATGTGTCTGAGAATTAGGAAAGAGCGGTTCAGACCAAGTGGTCCTTAAACCTATGTGTCTGAGAATTAGGAAAGAGCGGCCACCACTGAATAGCAGTGCCAGGTGGCGCTCTTGTCGACGCTGTTGACGTATGATCGCGAATCGATGCCACTAGACCACGGAGTACGGACAGACGGGCTTACGAGACAGAGCTGTCAGTTCTGTTCATATTCGTATATCTGGACATTTTGCAAATTTCATTCCTCTCAATTCTCTTTTATGCTTCATATACTTACTTATTATGATGAAATTGACATTTAAAGTGGAGGGCGAAATTATAACAATCTCTCATGAAATGACGAAGTGTGCAATTTTGAGGTTAGGTTATAGGTATACGGTTATTGAATCGCATAAAGTTTAGTCTACAACATGAGTTAATAAGTGACACAGCTTCCAATCAACCTGGCAGGTGTTCAATATAATATTATTTATTTCCAAATATTTTCGTATATATCCAATGGGTCAAATATATCATATTTAATACATGCACACAAGAACATATCTTTACAGGGCTCGGAAAGCAACGAATGATAGCGTATGTCATTATTTCAGGCCTTTGTGCTTTCAACATATTTATATTATACTACTACATCTAACATTACTGCTCATCGACGGATTCAGATGATATAAACTGCATCAGCGTACATATACATGCATTGAGATACTCATGGAAACAATTGGCAGAATGCTGAGTACGGAGTGACTCTAGCGAGCTAGGATATAGAAAAATCCGATCGAACAAGCATAGCGAGCGAGCATAATTATTAGGTAGTCAAGTAAAATTTTAGAAAAAGTATTTATAATATATTGCCACATCTAACATTACTGCTTATCAAGGGTGTCAGATGGTATGAAATGTATAGCGTACGTGCATTGAGCTACTCATAGACAGAATTGGCAGAACGTTGACAAGCGAGCGAGGATATAGGAATACCCAAACGAGCGAGCGTAGTGAGCGAGCACAATTATTGGGTGGTCAAGCAAAATTGTACAAAAAGTGGTGATATCAACCCCAAAAGCACCTCTGGTGCAAAAACCTTTCGCCAAGTACAATAATGTGATCACTACCCCCAAAATAATCTACCAATGAAAATTCCTCCACAACGAAAGTGATACTATAAAAATGTCTACCTACAAAATGATTGAAATCAGATACAATTGCCAAGTCATGTCCGCCGTACAATTATAAAACAGAAGATATAAAAAAATAAAAATTTGGAGGTAGTGGTACTTGGCGGGCCTCTTAGAGATAAGTACGAGAAAACAGCCATTAAACTATGTCAATAATCCTGAAGTGATATGAAATATTGGCCCGCCAAGTACCACGTACTCCAAATTTTTATTTTTTTATATCTTCTGTTTTATAATTGTACGGCGGACATGACTTGGCAATTGTATCTGATTTCAATCATTTTGTAGGTAGACATTTTTATAGTTATACTATTCACATAACTATATACAGGGCGACCCAGGTTGAGCGCACCATATTTGGTGGGTGTACTCCTCCCGAAAATCTAAGACTAAAGTTCCTTTACCAAAACTCCCAGGGTCTAATAATTCAGGAGCTACAGGAGATCTTAGTCGACCAATCAGAGGGCTTATGATGGACCAAGACAGGGCCGGTTCAAGAGTGTAAGGCGAGCAGTGCCCGCGTCGGATTAATTTAGGTGGTTCGCTAAGTATTTCTGGTAGTCCAGGTTGTTCGCTAAGTATTTTTCGTAGTCCAGGTCCTCGGCTTCGTAGTTCTCGTAGTCCAGGTCGTTCGCTAAGTATTTCTCGTAGTCCAGGTCCTCGGCTTCGTAGTTCTCGCTGTCCAGGTCCTCGGCTTCGTAGTTCTCGTAGTCCAGGTCGTTCGCTAAGTATTTCTCGTAGTCCAGGTGGTTCGCTAGGTATTTCTCGTAGTCCAGGTGGTTCGCTAAGTATTTCTCGTAGTCCAGGTCGTTAGCTAAGTATTTCTCGTAGTCTAGGTCCGCGGCTTCGTGGTTCTTCGTAGCCGAGGACCTGGACTACGAGAAATACTTAGCGAACGACCTGGACTACGAGAACTACGAAGCCGAGGACCTGGACTACGAGAAATACTTAGCGAACGACCTGGACTACGAGAACTACGAAGCCGAGGACCTAGACTACGAGAAATACTTAGCGAACCACCTAAATTGATCCGACGCGGGCACTGCTCGCCTTACACTCTTGAACCGGCCCTGTCTTGGTCCATCATAAGCCCTCTGATTGGTCGACTAAGATCTCCTGTAGCTCCTGAATTATTAGACCCTGGGAGTTTTGGTAAAGGAACTTTAGTCTTAGATTTTCGGGAAGAGTACACCCACCAAATATGGTGCGCTCAACCTGGGTCGCCCTGTATACCGTGAATATTCGTATCTGCGGGGTTGTTTGAGATTCTAAAATATCCACTTAATAATATTTTGAATGATTTTGAACTGAGGATATTATTTGAGAATATTTTAGGTGATATTTACTTTCAGTCTTACTTTATGTCTTAAAATGAAGTCTTACTTTATGTCTTGAAATGAAGTCTTATTTTTTGTCTTAAAATAAAGTCTTATTTTTTGTCTTAAAATATAGTATAAATCGAGAAAAATCAAGCCGAAATCAAATTATGAGAGTTGATAAAGTTGATAAACTGGGCCGATGGAGATCTTCATTTCAAACTCAGCTAGAACATCACTAATTCACTTGAGAAACTAAAAACTGATCATATTATGTTCAGAAAACCATACTTCAACTTTATCGATATCTTCATCTCCTATTCTCATAATTTGATTTCGGCTCGATTTTTCTCGATTTATACTATATTTTAAGACAAAAAATAAGACTTTATTTTAAGACAAAAAATAAGACTTCATTTCAAGACATAAAGTAAGACTGAAAGTAAATATCACCTAAAATATTCTCAAATAATATCCTCAGTTCAAAATCATTCAAAATATTATTAAGTGGATATTTTAGAATCTCAAAAAACCCCGCAGATACGAATATTCACGGTATATATAGTTATGTGAATAGTATATTCGTTTTGGATTGATAAAACTTATTTTTACTTCATTGCTCGCTTCACTCGATTCAAATAAACAAATGCAAATATATAAAAATTCAACCAATTAAAACAAACAAAAAGTTTTAGCTCCTCCCATCTTTCATCTCTCTCTTTTAACGAAACCAAATTCCTGGCCCTACTAATAGTACATTACGATACGACTGCAGTAAATTTTTTTTACAAGAAGTTTTCCCGTCGAGTATTGTACAAAATTTTGCTTCCATAATAAAAAAGTAAGAGTCACTTTTCGACAATACTTTTTACATCTTACGTCATCAATTGATGAACTTCGTGATTTGTTTTGAAACCACCCTGTTTGTTATTTTACGCTTTTATTAATTAAAAAAAAAACATCAGACGTATATTTTTTGAGTTACATATTGCACGCTTGATATAGGGGAGAGTGGGGCTACTTCGATCACTTTTTTCTTGGATACGATTTTCATGGAGGAAGTGGACGAATGTTTTTACTTTTTTGTATGGAAATCGAAGAGCAAACATCTAGCTACACCGTACATGATTTATAGAGTCTTTCATAGCATCCTTCATTATTAATATCAATATGTACTTCAAAATGTCATTTGATCGAAGTAACCCCACCAGTGGGGCTACTTCGATCGACCTGTGGGGCTACTTCGACCAATAGATATGAAAATGTAGGTACCTACCTCTAAACTATGGAAATACTCGAACCAGTGCCTCAATCAATTAAAGACAATATTTATTCTATAATTATACTTGATAGCAATCATTTTTACAAATTGAACATATTTTTATTCATCCAAAGAAATCATTGCATTACATTATAACAAGATAAAATTTTTTTCGCACTTCTTCCACTATTTGCTCTTTTTTCTTTGTTTCCTCGACGCGGGCTGTTTTTTTTTTTTTTTTTTTTTTCTTCAATTAAATTTGTTGAGAAACCATAAATTGTTATCCTACAAATGAACAAATCAAAAATTGTACAATAAGAATCCCTACAAATTGGAAATAGAACGAAATGAAAATGATAAAACACGCTCTAATTTGATTCAAATTGAATAAACACTAAATCAAATTACACATTAGATTAACAAATTGGACAAGCACTGTTGAAAGAATTGAACAACTTTAATTGACAAATTGATCGAAGTAGCCCCACAAAAAGTGATCGAAGTATCCCCGCAGGTTAGGAACAAATTGGAAACGCGCTCAAAAATTGATAAAAAAAAAATTCGAGAAAATGTTAGTGTAGGATTATCAGGGTGTATATGTACTTACGGCACAACTGAAATTTCTCTATCCGAAGAACACTCGTTGAATCTGGAAAACTTTTTACGAAAATTTTGCGTGTCACGATTTTGACAGCTTTCCAGACAATTCAAATTAATTGGCGAACATATGGCGTAACAAACAACTGCGCATCACTGCTTACAGTTGGGTGACTTGTAGAAGTAACCCATGGCGGCAATTCGAATTAAAAATATAAATCCAATAGCAAAAAATTGCCAGTGATCGAAGTAGCCCCGTGATCGAAGTAGCCCCACTCTTCCCTACACGTGTCATGCAATTGTGAAATAGGTATGTAATTTGTTATGTGAAAAAATCAAATAATTGAATGATCCGTTCAACCTGCGCCCAGATAACAATTTCCATATTACGATATTATACAAGAAGAAATTATAAAATTATTGCAAAATCTATAGTCTACAAAATATACCTTCTGCGAAATTTGAATATTATATGTCATTTTCCATGTAAAAATAGGTGTATGCAAGAAATTATACACTTTCTACAAACATTGAGAACCTCATAAAATTCATAATTCCTTTTATGTGATTATGATGAATCAGTCGTTATTACTCAAATATGTGTGCGAAAGTTTATAAAGCATTCATAAGTTGAATTGGAATTGAAGTCCATTGCTTTGGATTCAAATATATGGTATAATTTACTGGTCAGAATATATATACATCAAAAAAGACGAAAGATACAGTGTATAATTGTTTTCTAATTGGCATTATAAAAAATATCGTTAATGTGAAATATGCCAAGAGTATATAATAAGCCATAGACAATAACAACGTTCAGAGAATTATACATTTATTCCAAATTTACATCTACGGTAAAAGATACGAATTTGTGATTTCCATAAATGAATAATAATTTCATAACATTGAAGTTTATACGAAAAAGTTTACAAAAAATGTATAATCTCCGGTGAAATCAAAGTTTGATCACTACGTGCTATCGTTTAACTTGAAATATAGTCCTATGAAAAATTACTCACAATATCCGTCCTTTCATGTACTTGTGGATATATAAAATTAATGTGTATGAAATGTATATTTTTTAGCATCGCGTGAATAGAAGCTCAAATTTTTGGCTACTGCTAGGAATCATTATAGGCTCACGCGTGGTTATGCTTGCATGTGCTAATGATTATTACAGTGTACTCAATCGAGTTTAGTGTGTGAAATTTAAAATTAAGATTCGTGAAGACCTTGTTCACATGTTAGTCGTGTTATATATACATCCTACGTATCGCTGGAGAAGATGAATGAGAATAACAAAAAACATTCTGTTAAAAAATCGGGTAGATCGAGAAGTGCTAAAAGTAGAACACTGCAAAGATGGAAAAATGATTTAAAAAATAAGCTATTGACGGATGTGTGTGAATCTAATAATGGAACTGTTTGCACTGCCAGTAATCGTCCTGAGAATAGTCTATGCCATCAGCGTAATAATGCGACCGATCAGTCTACAGACGAAATCAATGATCGAATAGAAGTCAATGAGGAAAGTCGTGATTTGAACCAAGTTCCAGATATCAGCAATAGTAGTTTTAGTTGTAGTACAAACATACCGAAAGATTGTTTTCTACTGGGTAGTGCAGAAACTGGCAAACAAAGTACCAATGATGATGGCGATTGTGACATGGATAACGAAAATGATCCACTCGACAGTACATTTCCTTTGGATGAAAGTGATACTGATAATAGCGACGATGACGACGAAATAGCCGCATCAGTCGTAGCTGAGGATCAAAAACTGAATATTAAATTATCTATAGCCGAATGGGCTTTAACGCATAATATTAGCCACAGTGCATTGGACGACTTATTAAAAGTATTCAGAAATAACGGCTTCGAAACGTTGCCGCAAGATTCTAGAACTTTGTTACAAACGCCCAAAAAAATTCCAACTAAAGTAGTTGAACCTGGAAATTACTGCCATTTTGGTATCGAACCAAATTTAATTGCTAAGTTGACCGGCCTCAAATCACTTGAGTTAAAAGTTGATAAAATATTGATTGACATTAATATTGATGGCTTACCTATATTTAGAAGTACCAACTTGAGCTTTTGGCCTATCTTAGGGCTCGCGCCACAGATTGATAATGTACCGTTTGTCATAGGACTGTACAGCGGATCCGGAAAACCGAAAAGTATTAACGTTTATTTAGAATCTTTCGTCGAGGAGTACAATAACTTGAAAGTGAACAATCTTACGCATGGAATGAAAAAATTTGATGTAGCTATTCGAAACGTGATCTGTGATACCCCAGCAAAAGCTTTTGTGTGTAGCACCAAAGGGCACTCGGGATACTTTTCGTGTAGTAAATGCAAAACGGAAGGAAATTATTATAAAAACAAAATGATATTTCCTGAAGTCAATGCAGCTCTTCGTACCGATGTAGATTTCAAAAATAAAACCGATGATGAGTTTCATAAAGGATCGACAATTCTAGAGTCAACAGGTATTGGAATGACAAGCCAAATACCTTTGGATTATATGCACGTGGTACTTTTAGGAATTGTCAAACGTCTAATATATTTGTGGATCGAAGGCCCCCTAGCAGTACGATTGAATGCTGCTAAAGTAAACGAGATTTCGAGCAAGCTGCTATCACTGCAATTATTTTCTCCAGTAGAATTCACGAGAAAACCACGGAGCCTTAATGAGTATAGGCGATGGAAGGCAACCGAATTTAGAAATTTCCTGTTATATACAGGTCCAATAGTCTTGAAAAATATTGTCAGTTCAGATATATTCGATCATTTTATGTCGTTACATGTAGCTATCCGAATATTGTGCTCTGATGAATTTTGTGTAACCTTAAATTCATATGCCAAAAGTCTTCTGACGTATTTTGTACAAGAAATACCAAATATTTACGGTGTGGAAGAAATAAGTTACAATGCCCATTCTCTGATTCATTTGAGTGATGATGTTTTGCGTAATGGACCTTTGGATATGTTTAGTGCATTTCCATTCGAAAATTTCCTAGGAAAAATTAAAAACATGATACGTAAACCAAAATTCGCTTTAGAGCAGATTCATAACAGAGTTATGGAAATGAATCAATATCTTATTGATTCGCAGAACGTAAACAACAAGAATAATACAAATCTAAGGTTTTTCAATAAAGTAAAAAATACGGAGGATAAGTTCTATAGCTGCACGTTTCAGAATCGAAATACTACATTCAGTGGTCACAGTGAAAAGGACTCGTATGCCATGTTGAAAGATAAATCAGTTATTCAAATAAAGTATTTTCAATTGAAGTCAAATTTGAAAACCGTCTTTTGCCATCAAGTCATTAACGTTAAATATCTATATGAAGTACCCGTCAACTCTTCCAAGAATTTGAATCAATTTATTGGCAGAAGAAATATTAATTCGGTTATTGAAATTGACATGAGGGATCTTAAGTGTAAAGTGTGTATCTTCCGTATTGACGATGCAAATCATAATAATGATGGCTTGTATGCTTTCATGCCAATGCTACATATTATCAAAACGTAGTGAAAAAGTATTTTAATAGTATTATTAGCATTTCAGCATTTATTACTACCAACAGCATCGTTAGCTGAAGAATAATCAGTACTTCAGCCAGCTAGCGTTTTACTATGCGGAAATTGTTCAGAATTTGAATAGGGTTGTTCACGATTTTTTTTTTATTTCATATTCCGGTAGTCCAGCGAAAAATAATTAGGACATATTTTTTCCTTTTTTGTTTAAACAAAAATTGCAGTATTTATAACGAATTGAAAACTACTAGTTTATGACGTCACCCATGTTAAGGTATATCTATATATATCAAAATTAGTGAACTTCAATTGCCTATAACATTCGCAATTTTCATCGGAAAAAAAAAAAAAAAAATTATCTCACTATTTTGAGTTATATTCTACTTGATGCACCCCAAAAAGTGAAACAAAATTTTTTTTTGAACAACCCCATTTGGCGGTAGACAACCTTCTAATAGGCTGCGCCTTTGTGTTCCTCAATACATCATTCTAAACGTTGGCTGCGTTCGGTCGCGTTAGGACGCGTAACCACGTGCCACAAGTTCAAACAGTTCTTGGACAGTTGAGACTTCAGCTCCCCAAATACTTCATATAGCTACTCACGGTGTACGTAAAGTTCGCGCTGGATTAACTGAAGGAAGAAAAAAAAAAAGTTCGCGCTGAAGATTTTTTCGACTATTTCGCGATTTATACAAGTGGTGAGAAAAAAAATAAAAAAATTAAGAACGATGTGGATCATAGTGAATTTCATTGAAGACGATACTGTAGCTATAGTTCCCAAAGCTTGGCTCCAAGACGGAATGTGTCCCTGGGAAACTGGCAAAACATGCCAGAAACTTATAAAAAACTTGTGTCCACCGAGCAATCACTTTGAAAAGCTTCAAGCCACTCAAATAAGCACGTTTCAATCAGGTACGTATTCTCTCATATTGTAAAACCACAATCGTTTCTTTGAAAATCTTACTTGACTTTTCTCATCAGTGGAAGTGAATTATTCTACTTGATTGAGAAATTGACTTCTTTTTTGACACAAAGATAATATTTCGTACTTTATGCATTATTTTTCGAAAATCATAACCTGTACATCAAAGGCTAAGAACCAAAGCAGGCTGTTACAGCCTCTATTTTTGTATAATGATCTTCATAGGTATGTTGTTTCAGATAATTACCAAGTTGCCTTACGAAAATTACGATTGGCTGAGGACACATCAAGCTTGTCATGTGATGATGACAGTTCCTTGCTACAACCAAGAAAAAGGAATCCGAACAGTTCATACGTGGACTTTGTGTCCGGCGAATCATCCAGAACCATTGCAGAACCCCCTATTCTGGATATGCAGCTTGCTAATTTCTTGACTGAAGCTACTAATCTCTTGGATTTGGACAATTCAGTAGCAGTGGCTCATGCAAACAATAATTTTGCTACCAATCTAGCAATAGAATTGGATAACAACATCGCAAAAAATGCTTTGGATGAAAATGCGAATGACAAAACACCTGCTCCTACTGGTGGTAAGAACCTACTGATATAAAGATATTTTTATTTGATTTGTACTTGACTTCTGAAGTCCCAACCCGTATTCATCTTGCTTTGAAAAGTGAGACATATGAATTAGATTCACACATATTTCACAAAGTTTCTGTACAGAGTTATATTAGAGTTGAAAAAATTTGAATTTCTACAGGGTAAGTTTTTTTTATCTCCGTAGGCCAATATGTTCGTAACTGATAAGGAGAGTATCAGGCCTCCGGTTCACAGATTTTGCTTAAACTCGAAGGGGTGTTCCGTCTGCCCAAAAAATGAAACCCACCGTGTTCCATTCCATTTAATAGGCACTCCTTTTCTTGGCGAGGTTCACTTAATAGTAATATCCAGCACTAGATCAATATTCGACGCGGGTGATACTAATTTGTACTTCTTCATTGCATTGAGTTCATTTTTCTAGAATCTGGTGGGACACAACAGAAATGTGAGTTGCCGTGTTGATAAATATATATAACAGATAGGTACAGCTAGCTTGAAATACACTATTCGTGGGTTAGGCGCTAGTAAAATTGATGAAATTGTATGAGAATGATAAAAAAAGTAAGTCAGAGCAGTCCAAATAGAGCCTGGCTCGAATTTTATCGTCAAATTATGATCATTATACTAGTTTGATGTAGTTTAAACAGCTTTCAAGTCTCCTACGAGCCTGCAAGTGGTTCTCCGCCACAGTGAAATAGCCTCCGGTACTCATGTTGCTGGCTATGAAAGAATTTCCACCTCGACCACGTAGGTCTTCAAGCTGACAGAGCTCATTCGAAATTAGCTGACAACAGTAATAAGGAAGTGAAATATGAAGAATGGCTTTTAACTTCAGAAATTTTTTTTTTTTGTTGTTACATGCTCAGATTCAATCTTTTGCATCTCATTATTTGAAGAACATGTATTCAGAGCAAAATCAGAGAATAAATCTCCTCATTTTACTTCCTCAATAGTTTTGATACCTAATTTCGAATAAGTTTTGTGAGTCTGAAGGTCTCTGGTCCGTGTTGGGATTCTTTCGAAGCCAACGACTATAGGACTGAAGGCTATTTCCCTGTGACGGAGGACCATTCGCAGGCTCGTTGGAGGCTTAAAAGCTGGTCGAATTACCTCAAACTAGTAGAATGATTATGATTTGACACTAAGATTTGATCCAGGCTCCACCATGGACTGCTCCGGTTCACTTTTTTATAATTCTCATACAATTTCATCAATTTTACTAGCGCGTAGGCACAAATAATGTATTCAGAGCTCGCTGTACTTGTATATTAGGGGAGACCGGGGAAAATTGAACCATGAAAAGTTTAAAGTGATAAAACAATTTATTTTCAAAATCAATTCTTTTGTAAATAAGTTTGAGATGAGCTTTGATCTTTAATAAACATTAATCGATTATAAGAATAAGTCATTTCAAGAAAATATTATCATTATTAACAATTATAATGAACGAGTCAGAAAGGTTCAATTTGCCCCAGGGCCGGGGTAAATTGAACTTGAGTCGGGGCAAATTGAATTTATGCAGAAAAATATTAGAAAACGGTTATTTACTGAGTTGAATTTTTTTTGTAAAATGGTACAATATTATGTTGTACTTAAATATTAAAATCAGTTCCAGATGTAGAAGAAATTTCATCTAATTAATTATTAAAAACTCATAACACATATTGTGTCAGACAAGAGAGGCATTTGAACGATTGCGCATCTTCTACGCGCAACCTCCTCCTAACCATATCCATTTCAAATCGAGTGTGAGGTGACAGGCTGATTTGAACTTATATAAAAGAGGTTACGAATCAACTTTCAGGAATTTGAAAAAGAAAATTGATAACACTAATTTTACTTTATTTCTTTACATTAATATGTTAACATTTAAACATTTCGATATTGCATTATTTTCCTTTTTATTAAAAAATAGAAAATTCAAAACACTTATGCAGATAACGATTGAATTATTTATTTTTCAACTCTAAATACTGTTGTACGACTATCTCTGCATTTATCACAAACAAAGTGGGTCAAACTCCTTAAAGCATTAATAACACAGTTTTCATGAGCCCAATTCTTGCATTTCTCGCATTGAATCCATTGCTTAATTAACCATAATTAACCATAATTTCAAATTTTAGATAAATACTAAAATCAAAAAATATTCGGTTTTCACCGAGTAAAGTATTAGGTTGTATTGGTTATATTTATATATTTATAGGTTATCGTTTTAACAAAACTGAAATGATGTTTAAAAACTTTCAAGGCCTGCGCTACACCGGCTACACGAGATTTGTTTCTACAACGATTACGCAGCTTCTACGCGCAGTCCGTTGCTCACTTACTCAAAGTCATTTTGCCCCGACCAATTTGCCCCAAACTGCATTTTAAAAATAATATTTATTTCAACGGATATAACTAATACTTTAAATATTGTTATGATTGTTGATGAATCATTCAATGATTGCAGAACTCGATAAAATAAATTTTAATGTAAAAACTTAACGAGAAGTATATGTAAACCAACAATTAAAATCGCGAAAATTATGGTTAGAGAGCACCAAAATATTAATTTCGCTTTTTTTCCTCAGGAATACAAAAATTTTAAAACCCATCGACTTCTTTACTATAGCGATGATATGAGACTTCTACGTTTCTATTTTCATGTGTTTACATGTTCCCATATCAGAATAATTACGAAAATTCAATTTGCCCCAGAGTTCAATTTGCCCCGGTCTCCCCTATATGTTTTCTAGCATGCTAACTCACATTTCTGTCATGTATAACCAAATTCTCGCCAAGAAAACTCAATCTTCTGGAGAAAAACAAAGTATTATCACCCCCGTGGAATATCCATCTACTGCTGCGTATTACTATTAAAGAGGGACAGTACTGAAACTTTGTAAAAAACCTTTTTTTTTCCACTACTCAAAATGGTTCAATCAAAAATCGCCTCCAGCAATTTTTAGATATTATTAGCATGTGTATTGGAAAAAAATATCAACCTTATGCGATGAAAGTGTATGCGCAGAGGGTTGATATTTTTTTCCAATACACATACTACTAATATCTAAAAATTGCTGGAGGCGATTTTTGATTAAACCATTTTGAGTAGTGGAAAAAAAACAATGGTTTTTCACAAAGTTTCAGTATACTGTCCTCCCTTAAGTGAGGAATGGAATGGAATATCGTGGGTTTCATTTTTGGAGCCAAAAGAACACCCCTCCAAGTTGGAGCAGAATGCGTGACTCGGAGGCCTGATACTCTCCTTGCTAGTGTTTGGAACACCACCCTCAAACATGAATGTGCTGCAAAAATAATTGTGATGCAAGGAGCATCTGAAAATTCTTGATTTTTGATATGTAATACTGGAGAACTACTGCATTTCGGTTTGGATTTTTAATCTCGGGGTGAAATTTTTTCGAGTCAAACAGCACGAACATGAAAACGAAATATGATATCAGTTTTTGTAAAATTATGAAATATTTACTTTCTGTACAGGCCTTTTTTAAATAGAACTGCAGAAAAATCACTGGTTAAATGTGAGAATTGTTGGAAAAATCATGAAGAATCCAGTTTGAAACAGTGCAAAGCTTTATGCAATAATATACTACTGGTTTCTGGTCTGTAATTATACTTGTCCAAGTTGGTTCTATAAGCTATGAAGCCTTCGATGATGCTGGACACTCTGATAAAATAGTCTCTTCATGCCCACATGATTTTTGTATAGAAAGGTTCTCTGCGTTACAAAAGTTGATCTAAAAGCTCAAAACCTATCAAACTCATTCACATTAGAGGAGCATTCAAAAAAAGAACATACAGTGCAAAATTCGTAAAGTATTTTAAAATTACTGTATACCGAATTTCTTCACATAACGAACAATAGTAAAAATCAATCTCAATTATGTACTGAATTCATTAAAAAGTATGGAGCTACTGTTCACATTTCATTGCCTCTTGTCACGCCATTTTGAAGACGGTCTCTCGATTTCATGTTTTCTGGTAAGCTTTTGAAACGCGGTGAACATTTTTTTATGTAAAATCACAGGTTGGATTATCATTTCATGGCAAAGTCTGTAGCATCATCAGAGGCTCAATAGCTGAACATTATACCACCAGCTTGCGCTAGCCTAATGTCCAGAACCTAATAGTAAGTTTCTATTCAGTACTCAAGTGGTTTCTCAAAATCTATTTGACATAATTTTCATAACAATTCACTTGTCTACCATCGCATTCCTTCAGAACCCAAGCTGTTTTCCAATACCTACAATTTTGAAGATTGATCACAAAATTATTCACTACTCTGATATCAGCTAACTGTTGTTCGCAGAATGTCACACTTGCAAAAATTTGATGACACAATTTGAAACACTGAAAGTTCAGATTGAAGTCAATCAGAAGTGGATTACGCGTACAGTTGAGGACATATCCAAAAAAATACAAGATTTAGTTACTATGACGTCCTTTCACAATGCTGCTACTGAAGATATCAAATGGAAGTTCCCCATCGAAAGTCTAGAAGATATGGATCGTTTCGAAAATGATTTGAAAGCTCCAGACTTTAAACTCAAGATGGTAGGTAAAAAACTAACTCATTTACTTTATTGTCAGAGTGTTTTTCAAGCTGTGGATCCCTAAAAAAGTCACTTGACATAATGCTGCAAACTCTATCGTTTAGGAAATCATTCTATCAGTTACAGCACCTCAGTCGTGTAGGAGGGAGTTCTGCAGAAGATTCTACACGAAGGTTATGGAAATACTTGCTAACTGTAGAGCTGCAATACAAATGTAATTGGACCGGATTGAAAAATAAGAGACCTCTGAAAGACACATTGCTGAATGAGCTGATTCAACGTAAGTATTGACGGCAAAAATATCTAAATACATTTATGATTATATTAGGCACCAAATAATAATTGCAATAAAACCGATTATTAGTTGAGAAAGTCATTTGGAATTTTGTGCAAATCAATTTGCTTGAACTTTGTTGAAAAATTGAGGCAAGTGAAACTTTTCACAGTTATACGGAGCGATTCTGTGCGATAGTAACGCTCCTAAAAGGTAGGCAAACGAGAAACGCCTGCATTGAGCAGCTCAAACATCGCTGATCGGTTTTTATTTCCCACGTAACAAATAAAACCTACCTACGTAATGAATAAAGCCTACCTTTTAGGTGCATTACTTACCACAGACCCGCTCTGTATATGTATAGTCCGATGTCTCATCAGTTCGATGATTTTGGTTTTCAGCGGCATACCAAAAGTGTTTTGCATGAGATAAATTGACCAATTGCGAGGTACTGACAAATTTTACATTTTACAGGATTAGCGTCACAAGTAAACTGTAAAATATGTACAATTAGAAATCACAATTTCGTTGCAATAATTTTTTTAATTCCATTGAGACTCCTATTGGGAATATATTCTACCATAAATATCACATATAATTAGCTATATTCTCTAAAATTTGGAAGATTTCAATTTACTTTCTTTACCTTTGTAAAACCAAAACTTTTCAAATGATGGTGGACCAAAGTCAGCAAAGATGTTTGCCTGTGGTCGATAATCTTCCTCGCCAGTTACCGCATTGAACCTGATTATCTGGTCATTGTGTTATTGTAGTACAAATTTTTAATGTTCTTGAATATCATATGAAAACGTTTTTTCACATTGCACAGTCAATATGAACAGCAGAACGAAATGGTATTAGATCGGTGAAATAATATTGCATATCGACGGCTGAGCGGAATAACATCCTATCTCAAATTGTGTTTGGAAACTAGCCTATATCAAATGACGATTGGAAACTAGCTAATCTCAAATTTTGACTGAAAACTATCCTATCTCAAAATGCGTTTGGAAACTAGCCTATTTCAAATTGTGTTTGAAAACTAGCCTATCTCCAGAAGACATTCGTTTTCTCCGAAATTGAGTTGGTACCACTGTGGCGGTCTCTCTACACGGCGATTCAGGTTGGACGGTGCATATCATGTGTGCAGGGTCTAATAATTTAGGAGCTACAGAAGATCTTAGTCGACCAATCCCAGGGCTTATTGACCAAGATAGGACCAGTTCAAGAGGGTAAGTTGAGCAGTGCCCGCGTCGGATGGACTCTTAACGCCCGACGTTCCAGTCCGACTTCTGGATGAGTATGATGGCGTCGTCTCCTGGAGATATATTCGTACGACATACGCATCCGTTCTCGTAGTCCAGGTCCTCGGCTTCGTAGTTCTCGTATTCGAGGTCCTTTGCTTAGTATTTTTTGTAGTCCAGGTCCTCGGCTCCGTAGTTCTCCTAGTCTGGGTCCTTCGCTTCGTAGTTCTCGTAGTCCAGGTCCTTTGCTACAAAGCCGAAGACCTGGACTACGAGAAATACGAAGCGGAGGACCTGGACCATGAGAACTACGGAGCCGAGGACCTGGACTACGAAAAATACGAAGCAAAGGACCTCGAATACGAGAACTACGAAGCCGAGGACCTGGACTACGAGAACGGATGCGTATGCCATACGGAGATATCTCCAGGAGACGACGCCATCATACTCATCCAGAAGTCGGACTGAAACGTCGGGCGATAAGAATCTATCTGACGCGGGCATTGCTCGACTTACACTCTTGAACTCCCCCTGTCTTGATCAATAAGCCCTGTGATTGGTCGACTAAGATTTTCTGTAGATCCTAAATTATTAGACCCTGGAAGTGTTGGTGAAGGAACTTTAGTCTCAGATTTCGGGAGGACTCACCTGATATGCACCTTCCAACCTGAATCGCCGTGTAGAGAGACCGCCACAGTGGTACCAACTTAATTTCGGAGAAAACGAATGTCTTCTGGAGATAGACTAGTTTTCAAACACAATTTGCAATAGGCTAGTTTCCAAATGCATTTTGAGATAGGATAGTTTTCAGTCAAAATTTGAGATTGGCTAGTTTTCTATCGTCATTTGATATAGGCTAGTTTCCAAACACAATTTGAGATAGGATGTTATTCCGCTCAGCCGTCGATATGATCACTTAATTTCCCGTGTTTGTTTGTTATAGATGCTGTCCAACAAAGTTTTGGTACAGCAACGTTGAAAACAATTCAAGGAACAACGAAGGACTACATCCAACATGCATCGAACCGTAAGAAGAAGTAATCTGCGGGCATTTCCATACCTTGATACCATAATCTTAAGTTTCAGTTTCCGTAATTTTAGATATACCTAACTATAGTCATTATTATACGTTCAAAACGCAATAAGAATAGGTAACTGCAATTTGACTTGAAATCATGAGTTCAGTCAGTTGAAGTCATCTTAAGTTTCAGTTTCCGTAATTTTAGATATACCTAATTATAGTCATTATTGTACGTACAAAACGCGATAAAAATAACTGCAATTTGACTTGAAGTCAGGTGTATTCATTTGAATTCCAATTCTATCATATGCATGACGGGTAAAAGTATTTCATCTTGCCAAACTCTCATTTTTTTATATTTATTATGTTATATGTAAATACCATGATTCAATTGAAATTTGTATCGACGATGTGTAAAACATTTCAGGCTGTATATCTACACGTCAAAGAATAGTACATTACAATACGAGTCCGGTGAAACTGTTTCTGACGAGTGTGAGGTTGCAGCACGAGCCGAAGGCGAGTTCTGCAATCACACGAGATCAGGGGTGCGATTCTGTAACTTTTGCGCTAAATTAGCGAAAAATTAACGATTGCGCTAACTATTTCCCCTATTTTTCGCGATGCAACTGTCCGAGAATCAACAATTGAATACCTAAGGAAATCCGGCTCTGTGACGAGGTTCTCGCGATCGAGCGCTATCTTAAGGTAGTACTGTCAGTACATAGCTAGTCATAGCCCGGTCAGTCATTCTCGTGCCCTACGTCGTTCGGCCCGTAGTTGACGTTGTCCAGCTGGTCAAACTCGTGACTTACATTCCCCAGGTCTTTTGCTCCGTAGCGTTCGTTATCCAGGTCGTCAGGCTAGTGATTTTCGTACTCCAGGACTTTTACCCCGTAGTTGACCTTGTCCAGGTGGTCAAACTTGTGACTGACGTTGCCCAGGTCGTCCGCTTCGTAGTTTTCACTCTTTATTGTCTTCGGGTTGTTGATTTCTGTCCTCCAGAACTTTCGCTACGTAGTTTACGTTGTCCAGGTGTTCAAACTGATGACTTACGTTACTCAGTTCGTCCGCTTCGCAGTTTTCACTCTCTCTCTCATCAGGTTGTTGATTTCCATCCTCCAGGACCTGCGCTACGTAGTTTACGTTGTCCAGGTCTTTTGCTCCGTAGCGTTCGTTATCCAGGTCGTCAGGCTAGTGATTTTCGTATTCCAAGACTTTCGCCCCGTAGTTGACCTTGTCCAGGTGATCAAACTGGTGACTCACGTTGCCCAGGTCTTTCGCTCCGAAGTTTTCACTCTCTGTTATCTTCCAGTTGTTGAAGACTCACGTGTCCCACAAAATTTTTACCAGAACCTAGTTGTATTACAGAAGGTTGTCAGTTTTTTGGAACATGATTGAATGAAATTTTTGAACCAAGAGAGGAAATGGTTACCAAGTCCTGATTTTGATTGATCATACTCCAAAATACTAGACAAGTTGGGTTAAGGGAAATTTTTTTGGGACCCTGATCTTTGAAAAAAACTTTCTTCTCAAGTTTCTATTGCACGTCCCTCTGAGCAAATACAAAAGCGGATTCATTCGAAAGCAAAACTTATAAGAGAAGAGCAATTATTTTTGGTATCTTATTCGACCGAAGAATTATAGAAAAAATAAATAATCAATGTTCGTATTTTACTTTGATGAGAAAATCGTAATAAAAGACGAATAAATATTGCTATTAATGTCAAATCAGTAATTATATAAGTACGGACGAATCAATGTTCGTATCTCATTTCAATGAGAAAATCGTAATAAAAGACGAATAAATATTGCTATTAATTTCAAATCAGTAATTATATAAGTACGGACGAATCAATGTGCTTATTTTATTGTTACCGTAGATGAGTAATAAATGTGTCACAAATTTTACCATTAGTTTCGGACGACAAATTATGATAAAAACAATAACCAGCAAGACTATTTCATTACAACTACGAATTCGTAAGAATTGCGTAGGAAGCATGAGTCTTTCGATCTGATATCCAAGTACGAAGAAATGGTTATTTAATTCAAACTTCAAATGGTAAGAAAAAGTATTACTTCGTTATACAATAAATGTTGCAGAAGTATAAGTTCGGTTTATAATAATGTTATAACGAATATTGGTAATATCATATTATTCGATATATAATTGTTAGAAATAAAATATGAAAATTGTTATCTGGGCTGAGCCACCCTGTATATTAAATTGTGCAAATTTTTATAAGTATGATAGTTGAACTAGGAGCTTTGGAAAACCGAAACAGAAGTTCATCGAGTTCTGTTAAAAAATAAAGTAATCAACGATATATTTTACGCTTTTTTTAATTTGTTTGAAAAGAAAAAAACATCAAACGTATTTGACGATAAAAAGTATGAACGAAGAAGATCTTATTTTAACTGTTCAAACGCATAAAATATTGTGGGACATGCGAGACCCACATTATTCGAATAACCATCGGCGGGAAAATGGCTGGCGAGAAATTTCAAAAGCCATGAAAGAAACACGTAAGTTTAAAACTATTGTGATGCGCATCACACAATGAATATTTCACAATGTGCATGCTATATATTCTACATTTCCCGATTTAATAACTTACAGCGAATTGTGATGTTTTGTATTATTTATGTAGCAGATGCATGCAAAATAATGTGGAGAAAATTGAGAGATGGGTATAGAAAAGCTAGGAAAAATCGAAGTACAAAGAGTGGGCAGGCAGCGGTTTATTACCGGCCATGGAAGTGGGAGAGAGAGATGGGATTTTTAGACGTGTGCATGGACGAGCGGGAAACAATATGCAATATCGAAGCGGATGTGATGTCGAGTGGTGATGCTGCAGGTATCGGAGACGCACGCTATCAAACGGAAACCACCTTCGATAATTCGGGTTAGTTTGATTTAATAAATTTATATTATGTATTTTTCGAATTTAATTTTAAATGAGATTTTGCGGATTATAAAAAATATATATATATAAGAAAAACGAACTGAAAACAGAAATGTTGAATTTTCAGGTGCAGGTTACAGTGGAGGCCCGACAAGAACGTGCCGCACTGAAGAAGAATTTTTGGATCCGACTGCGTCGACTGGTCAATCGGCCCCAAAAAAAAGACAACGTACCCAAATCGCGGAACCACCGTCTCAGGTTGCGAATGCACTCGTGACATATTTTCAAGAAAAAGATTCAGCAAAAATTAATAACACCTGCAACTCGACTACTCCATTAAAAAAATTGTTCATATCAATGGCAGAGACTGTTGAGACATTACCCGCGAAGTTTCAGGTCGAAATCAAGTCCAAATTTTTCAACATCCTTACCGAATACGAGATGCGAGCAATAAATTCATCAAATTCACTTCCAACACCTGTGATTGTTCCGGAAAATCAAAATTTACATGACGACGAATTAGATTTTTACTCAGACCGAACGAACAGTTACGATTTCGGATCTTACTCGCCAAATCCAGTACAGGCATTACCCACTACGGACGAACATCTTACGAATATACGCAAAATTGCTTACGATACGTCACCCTGAAAAAAAAAATTGGTTTTAGATATGAAAAATGACTATTTGAAAGAATTATGTGGCCAATAAAATACAGAGCGACAGACTGATAGACAGACATGTTTCTAAAAACCTGTTCTTCGGATTCTAGAGGGTCGAAAACTTAAAGATCCGTTGATAAAAGTCACTTTTAGACCGAATCCACTACTTTTTGTACATCAACATAGGTGATGAAGAGTAAAAGAAGCGAACGGACAGTTATGAATTTGACTTTGATGACTGTACGCAAAATTTATTACGATTCGCAGCAATAGCTTTTTACGTTGTGGAATATTACATCATACTGATCTAATCGTCTGCATTGTTCTAATCGCAATAGATGAAATAACACCACGAATAATAGTATATTGTATACCACGGAGGCAAAGAAAGTCTCTTAACGCTCGGCGTAAAAGACCTTCGCCTCCTTGGTACACACGATATTTTATACAACAAAAGTATGTTTTACAAGTTCATGCTCGATCCGGTACACAAAGTCGACGGACATACACGCATAGCAACGCATAACAACGTGATTTGAAGGCTACGGCGCGTACGTTAGAGACCACTTTTAACTCCTAGGACTCAAAAGTAGCCAAAAGTGAACTGTCCGCATGCGCATTCGCAGACTCGCTCAACTGTCTCTGAAACGCCAACTTTGTGTACCGAAATCGAGCATGAAAAACGCGTAAAACATGCTTGCGTTGCATAAAAACGATTATTATTGAAAAAAAGTGTTCAAGGTATTAAAAATTATTAATAACAAAGTAATTCTAATTACTTAACTTAATTTTAATTACTCATGGTTTTTTTACGGCATAATAAAAATGGATTATTGATTAAGTGTTGATAATATTAATTATTTCAATGATTGATTATTACAGCCTCTTGCGGTCCTGACATTTATATTAAATTCTGATAAGCAGCTGAAATATACATCTACAAACATTTAAAGCGTATTTTTTCATCACCCTACTCTCTAAATCTGAATATCAGCGAAAATTCCGCTATTCTAATCGGTGAACGATATTTTCACTGGAAATCAGCGAACTCCGCTGTTTGAATCAGCGAGTCTCGCAGATTTGAATCTGTTTCAATTTCGAGACAGTGACATTTGTTTGCCCGAGTCAGAGAATTCAGCCTACATGAGTCTACATGAGCCTTTTAATTGTTATAACAGTTAGAAAAACAAGGAATCAACAATATGTAGACTCATGTAGGCTGATGTAGGCTCAATTCTCTGACTCGGGTGTTCCTTGTCCTTCGGTCTTCTTTCGTCGCGTCAGTGAGGACTTTCTGTTACAACATTAGAACAGCACAAGCTAGGTAACGAAATACTTTATACAGATTCCAGTACGATTTACTTGATATACGATTTATACACACACCAGTGTTTGAAGTCTTTGACGCAAAGATAACCTCCATCAATTTGGGAAGCCGACTTCTTCCGTATGACCTAGGGTCTTGTGACATCATTACTTGAATAGTCGTATTTTTTTTCAAGATACAATTACTATAATCTGCCCCGAAGACGTCATGAACGAGCCTTACGAAGACGACGCTCGTGAAAATCATTCCATGCGAGATCTGGAATATTGTTTCACTGATTCAAATGTTGAAACTTTCACTGGTTGAATCAGTGAAGTAAGTTTTCACTGATTCAAACAGCGATTAGTCGCTGATTCTCAGTGGTATACTTATAGCTATTTCAATCAGCGACTATTCGCTGACAATCAGCGACATTTCGCTGATTAAGATTTAGAGAGTAGCGGTTTTATAAAAATAAAAATAAAAAATGACATATTCCGAAACGGTCCGGTACGGTCAGACCCCGCACGTGAGAGCGTAGATTTCTAGTATTGTAGCTAAATTATCGAACATTTGGACCCTGCACCGTCTGGGCGTTCGCAACGTGGTTTTCATCGTCCAGGTCGTGCGCTTCGTAGTTTTCGCTGTCCCGGTCGTGCGCTTCATAGTTTTCGTCGTCCAGGTCGTGCGCTTCGTAGTGTTCGTAGTCCAGGTTATGTGCCTCGTAGACGACGAAAATACGAAGCGCACGACGTAAACGACGCAAACTACGAAGCGCACGACCTAGACGATGAAAACCACGTTGCGAACGCCCTGAACGAAAACAAATACGAAGCGTATGACTTGGACGAGGCAAACTATGAAGCTCACGACCAGGACAGCGAAAACTACGAAGCGCACGACCTGAACGATGAAAACCACGTTGCGAACGCCCTAGACTACGACAACTACGAAGCGGACGATCTGGATGACGAGAAGGATAACCTGGAGGACCTGAACGGCAAAACCAACGCCAGCAGCAATTTCAGGACATCATAAACGTTTCAGTTATAAATGATGCCGAAATTACTGATGACAAAATGAAACTCCCATTCTATTAATTTAATATACACATACTTTTGAGATTTCAAGCCGAATGGTCCATATTATTTTGCGCCTAATTGCATGCCGTCCCGCGATACTGCAGAAGTACCGCGCCGGGCGGCGACGTGCGGCGCCCGGCTGAGCGGCGGCTGTGCCGTGCCGCTCCGCGCTGTGCCAAGCGGCAATGGTGTGCGGTGGCCTTAATACGTCATTTATTATTTCAAATGTATCATAATCTATCGTTAATATACCTGCTATTTGTTTATAAAAATACAACAGCAATATCAATATGTGAAGAGATACACCGAGAGAAAGGATTTTTTGAATCAAGCAAATATATTTTGTTGAGGCATATTTGTTTCGATTGAGTATTCCTCATTTGACTTAAACGTCATGTGTTTATTCCAACCTTTTCGGTGCAGTTTGTTTGACCAAATAATTTAGTCAAATAAAATTGTTGACTGGACTGAACCTTCGTTTGTTTGAATTGAAGTTTCAGTAGATTTCAGGGGATTGAGTTAACTGATTACGCATTTGATTGCAACGTATATTTAGTTCTCATAAGTCAATTTTTGTTGACTGGAATATAATATTTATTCAAACTGAATAAAAGTATGAATTCAACTGACAATCTCATGTTTCGACCTGAACCACATATTTTGTTGATTGAATTGGGTATCAATTGACTTAATCGAATGCTTGATTTGAACGAATTATTTCAACGAGTAATACGAACTCAACGTGTTGTTGTTCCAAACAAATGTTGGATTGATAATACAAAATTTTGTATTGCACTCAATGTACCGGATGGTTTTTATATATATTATTACATATTCATCTTGAGCGTTACAGTGAGTGAGAACTCTTGGAACTCTAGGAAAGAAATTGAATTGAGAAGATATTTGGAACTCGGATGTTCAGTCAAGATATCTTAGCTGCATTAAAACGTTGATATTATTGAGACAGATGCCAAGTTAAAAATAAATAGAAAAAAGTGATTGCTTATTTCAATAAATAGTCTGGCGTAGTCGGTAGAGCGTGCGACTAGCAATGTGAGCGAATGCGTGCGTCCCGGATCGAATCCCGGCCGGAATAATGCGATGTTTTTCTAATCTAAAAATCCTCACTTTGTATTAATACGCGGTTGATTACAATTAGTAGGTGTTACTCAACGCATCATACATTGTAAAAAATTCATTTTAATAATCTGAATTTATTTTATAACTTTCGACCTAGATACCTATCTCTGACATTTTTTTACATTGCTATTAGTCATTCCAATTCAATATTTTGTTAATATAACAGCACGAATCGAGTCATTCTAATTCAATATTTTGTTGATATAACAGCACGAATTATCACAAGAAATGGATACGTTGTGTTACTGACTGAATACTCTGTTAAATCAAGCATTTATGTCGCCAAACTGATGGCTACTATTTTATACAACTAAATAGTTTGGTTCAATTAACACAACATTCACTTCCCCATATTTGATCGCCACATTTTGCTCAGTCAAATGAATATTATTTGCTCCAACAAATCCTTTTTCTCGGTGTAGATTTTGGTGCCAAGAACACTCTCTCCAAATTGCAAGTTGATAAATGTGCCGATTCCTCGAAAATCATCGTCTCAAAACCCAGAAAATATCTTTTGCGAACTAGACAACTCAACCAGATAATATATAAGCAGTAATTAATTTACGAATAACCCAATATTGAAATGATAATACTTGAAAAGAATAGGGTGCTAGATTTCGGTGTCGAGAACGCCCCCTCCTCATTGCGAGTTCAGAAGTGTAACGGTTCGACAGATATCGTGGTCCCAAGATACATGCATGTATGCATCAGAAAATAATGCGTCACTGCCCCCCCCCCCTCCCCCCCAGCCGTTCCGAGGCATTCGCGTCGGTATCGCAAGTTGCCAGTCTTGTGACGAACGTATTGAGTATACAGGAAATTTCCTGTATTAACGAATTTCGGAAAAAATTCATACGTATTTAGAAAAATTGACAAATCATTTTCATCTAAAAAAAAAGTTGGGTCATCGGCTAATTTCTTGAACAGTTTTTTTTTCCATCAATTTGTTGATAACTTTTTTGAATTATTATCATGCAAAATCAATCTCCCGAGGATATTCTACATGCTTGATTTTTTTCAGATTTTTTTCCCATCGAGAAGTATTCAAAATCTTCTCTGAAACCTACGTTTGGTGGGACTGTACCGGAAGAACCACCTTAAGGTGGTGATTCCCACCTATGATTCGTACTTGAAATATAATCTAATTTATTCAGATGGAATCCATTCTTAACGAAAACGTCACAAGTCATGTGACTCGTGCACCCTTATACTTTGTTCTGCAATTTAAAGAGAAAAAGCAGTGGGCCAAAATTGATTTTCCCTACAATTTTGAAACTTTTGTTGCTAAAGGTAAATTTATTGACGCTATTTCTTTTTCTGGATACTAAATAAATATAGTGCTATTGTGTTATATCTATTACAGCACGTCAGATTCACCCTGATCTACTCAATAAGAATTTCACATTCACTGACCAGTATGACGCGCATTTGCCACAGGACTTTTTATCTGAATATGTAGAAATGTCTGCAAGAGGTGTCATCATAAAAATCAAAGAAGACATCGATTTCCATAGAAGTGAGTTAGTGAATTTTCAAATAGTTTTCTCTTATTTCTGAATTAAATTTCTTTGTGAAATTCATTTAGGCATTACTGGGCTCGGGAGTCCTATGCCCAGCTCCACTGATACAGATCAATCAGGTAGTACTCTGACATATATTTCATCCACCGATGAAACTGATATCGAAAATTCATCAAGCACAAGAGAATCAACAACGTACTCTGGCAAACGAAAATTAGATGACAGTGTCATTTCCAAGGGGGTATGTATACCGATTATTTATTCGTTTTGTTATTATGAGCAACTACTTGAGTGAAGGTCCATATTATCTCACGGATGCGATAACTCTTTTACTTCATTCAGTGTAATTCAGCTTCGCGTGGGTGAAACCCTTATTTTCATACCTGATAACGTAAAATTTTGTACAGTAATATACGCGACGGAAAAACTTCTTCTAGACTCGTGTGATTGCAACACTCGCCTTTGGCTCGTGCTGCAACCTCATAGTCGCCAGAAAAAGTTTTACCGCACTCGTATCGTAACGTACTATTCTTTGTCCTCAGATACTTTCAAATATTATTCAAAAAAGTTCTTGTGGGCGAGATATTATTGGGCAATATAATAATGACCACTTTTTAACTGATAAATCTCGAAAAACATTGGTAAAAATTGTCGTCGATCACATGTTGAAACAAAAGGAAAATTTTAAGCGTGCTCTCACTTCACTTGATAAGTGCAAATATGCAGAAGCAATAATTGAAATATTCTCCAATTTGAAAGATCCTCACGGCACACTCGGTTATGTAAGTTCTCAGAAAGCAACAATAATTTCATATACACTCAGTTAATGAAAATCAAAGGTCTGATAAATTTTTTTTCAATTTTATTTTCTGAAAATAGTTAGGGAAATTATATAACCCTTCGACACCAAGTACGAATGTAATCTAACGACAAAATCCTTCGTTTGATTTTATTTCTTCGTATTTTTCATTTTTCTCATATCTTCATCGTATCATCTATTTCAGGAACAATTCTATGATCCACAAACAAAAACTGGATACCTAGCGTCGAGGTTATCGAATTGCCAAAGAGGTGTTCAGAAAATAAAACGGAGCTGCAAAGACTCTGAGAAAATCACGGTGGGAGCTGTTGACATCAAAGAAACAGATGAAATCAAAGACGCCATTAGTTTTCTAAAAAATGCTGTTCCGAAGATCCAAGAAGCGGAGATAATTGAAAAAACTAAGATTACATTTGCTTATAGAAGACAGTCTTGTCTGAATGAGCATTTTTTTCAACACTTCCCAAGATTTGCAGATACACCGAAATTAGTATGTCTCAATATTTGAAAAGTAGAAATGTAATAGCACTCAATAGAATTTTAAATCAAAGAAAGATGCAAAAATTATTCCTTATGTTGCAGATCGATGTTGAACTCGAACTTCTACATCCCAAAATTGATCCAAATAGTTTCACAAACAACTATGACAAATTTGTAAATGCGATCATAAGATTATACAGCGTTGAAAAAGGAAATGAAAGCATATTTGGTAAGGAAATTGGTCATGTTTAATAATTATTATTTCCTAGTTGACCCACGTTTGATTCGGCCCCCAATGATTTGGTTGCATGGAAGAATTCCATCGGTATAATGCTTTCACAGAATTCAACTCTCGATTCAAATTAATCCGTGTTATTTCAGAATGGGATCGGATAACTAACTCTTTAATTGCTCTGACACAACTCTTACCTCCTGTTGCTCGAGAAAAAAAAAAAGCTTCAAGAGAAAAAGTCTCAAATTCCATTGAGAAGTTTATCACATTCAAAGAGGTACGTTCCAATTATGTTTCAATTTACATGTAAAATATAATGTCCAATTAACTAATGTAATATTACAAATAATTATATGAAATAATAATTTACAGAGTGGAACACCAATAGAATTTCAAGGCGAAGAGAAGACTAAACAGCCTAAACTGATTGCGGTTGGGCCAAAAAAAACCGCCATTGACCAGTATTTCATCGCAGTTGATGATTATGTTATTTTGCTCCCAACCAAAGAAATCGTCTCTGCCACTGATTACTTATTTAAGGCAAGTTTCGCTTTCGATACTTTATTCGATTCGAACTTATCTGGTTTCTGGACGTTCATTCAATTTTACTTCTATGGAATGGGAGGTGCCATTACACCAAAAATTATTGACGTTCATACAAAAATCCATGCAATCAAAGAGAATGAAGATGAGGCTCTAGATTCCCAATTGACCTGAATCTACGCGTGAGGTGTAGTCAAGAGGCATAAGACTTGAAAAATATATATATATATATATATATATATATACCTATGGATTATTATCATCTTGAAAAATCTTAACATATTTGTATAACAATACTTTCATGCCTTGAGGCTTATTTGCTCGATATTATAATATTTTTGGTAAATTTCCAAATTAAAATTCTTGATCTCATCGAAGATGGATTACTCGTGTTTTAAATGTAATTTCATGACGTCAGATATTTCAATTTTATGTAAACACTTACGAGACAAACATATGTTATTTGAAGGTTCAAAATTGAATCTACAATGTGGCCTTCTTGATTGCCCAGCTAGTTTTAAAACTTATTCAGGATTTCGGAAACACCTTCTAAAATGCCAGTGTAATGCAAGAGATTCTGATCCTTCAGCTTGTTTTGTCGAAAAATGTAAAGAACAAAATTTTACAAAAAATGTTAACGATACAGAGAATGACCCAGAAGACTATGTAGCAACGTCTGAAGATTATCAAATCGACCCTCATTCAAATACTTCTGAAACGACTGAAACGACTGAAAATCATAGCGATGATCTTGTAGAAAAATATATTTTAAAATTGTATTCTTTAGGTCTGCCTGACACAACCATAGATACGATTATGAAATGTACTTCGGAATTAGTATTACCACTTTTTGAGATTTTGTTAGAGGAAAACAACCGTGATGATAATAAATTAGACCATTTGAAAAGTTTGATGCAAAATCAAATGACTAGATATAAGAGAAAGAAGGCATTCCGAAATGGAATGGTACATCCAGTTAAAAAGGCTCATGGGATCAGAATCGATCAAGTTTACGATGCTACTCTTGATAAATACGTACAAACACCTATAACTTGTACATTTTCATATATACCTCTTTTAGAAACACTTCAATTCCTCTTACAAAATGAGTTCGTTCGACAATACTTATTACAGAACTTCACTATCAATCGTGAAGCCTATACACATTTTGTTGATGGCAAGCTTTTTCAAGAATCTTGTTTCTTCAGCGACAACCCAAATGCTATTCAAATTCAAATTTACTACGACGAATTCGAAGTCTGTAACCCGTTGGGTAGCAAGGCAGGAAATCATAAAATAGGAGCATTTTATTTCGTAATCAACAACTTCCCTATACATTGGAATTCTTATTTGGAAAATATTCACTTGCTAGCGTTGTGTCATAATGCTGATGTCAAACAATTTGGCATAAATCCTGTTTTAGATGTGATAGTACGTGATCTCAAGTTATTAGAAACTGAAGGTATTTTTATTGAAGGTTCAAATATAGCTGTAAAGGGTTCTTTGATTTCATTGAGCCATGATAATTTGGGTGGCGCTACCTTGTTAGGCATGGTGGAATCTTTCCAGGCAAACAATTTTTGCAGAATATGTCGCATGACAAAATCTGACTGTAAAAAAACTTCTATTCAAATCGATGAATTGCTAAGAACTAGGCAGCATTTCGAAGAACATTCCAGCATGATACTCGCTGACAGTGGTTTGAATAATGTGTTCGGAATTAAGAACAAAACCGTCCTCAATGATCTTACTTACTTCAATACAGGACAAAACTACACTGTAGATATTGCTCACGACTTTTTGGAAGGGATATGTCAACTCGAGATAAAAAATTTTTTAATCTTTGTAGTCGAAAGCAAAATATCCTGCCTTGACGATATAAATAAACGGGTTCTTGCATTTGATTACGGTTTGGAGAATAATAGTAATAAGCCCAGCCCAATAAATATTTATAAACCTGGATCCTTGATAGGTCAAAGAGCAGCTCAAACACATTGCCTCCTCATATTCCTACCATTAATCTTAAGAGATATTACAGAAAAACTTGACAGTGTGCAGATTTTGAAACGGAATGTTCTATTATTGCTCATAAAAATCGTGAAAATAACTTTTGCTACTAAAATTACCCACACCATGTTAATAGAACTTGAGTTTTTAATCAAAACACATCATGATCAATATATGAATGCATTTGATACTACACTAACCCCCAAACATCATATTATCACACACTATCCAATGATAATCAGAACGATGGGGCCACCAAAAGCATATTGGACACTACGATTCGAAGGCAATTATGGCTATTTTAAAGATTTAGCCAATAAATTAAAAAATTTCAAGGATATCTGTAATACTTTGGCTTTCCGTGATCAACAAAATGTCTTATATCAGTGGGGAAATTCAGAAATTTTACAACCGATTCCAAAACTAAAACATTTCCAAAAAATCTTATTATGAAACAGTACTCATTGCTCTGTAATTCCAAGTACCCTGAACATTTCACCAGACTCACATGTCACTTTTGGAAAACGAGTTTCATTCCGTGGTGCGAATTTGAGTTTGAATACATTTGTATGCATGCGTCATTCAAATAATTTACCAGTATTCGGGAAAATTTTAACGTTTTTTTATGTAAATTCTCTGGTGTATGCGATATGTCAGTCTTATGACACCTTGAGTATATCTGATGAATATTTGGGATATTCTGTGAAAGAAGTGGATGATGATGTGATTATAGCGGAAATTTCTAGCTTACCATATGCCAAGTCGCTGCGATCTCATATTGTTGCTAACACTGAATTGATTGTTACTGAGTATTTTATATAAGTTTAAGTTAGTCCGTACCGTACGCTGTGATACAAGTACTCAAAGTTCCTATTTCTATTTAGAATGTAAAGCTTAAAAACTTAGAAATAACGAATATTAATTTTACTATTTTTCCTATTTAGAGTGTAACATTTAATTAAAAACTTAAATTCAACAAACATTAATGCAACTATATTTTTCCATAAAGAGTGTTGTACCTGAAAACGCTAATGTAATGTTATCAGTCAACAGGCTAATGTAAAGCATGTTAAGGACGTTGCCTACCCCCGGTGCAGCGCGCGCTTGTAGACGTTCACGCGATGCAAGTTTTCTTCGTCATTTATAAAGATATCGAAGTTGTCTTAGAAGAATATTAAAGGTAAAGGAGCAATCTGTGTCGTGTATTTTTCCGAATTTCGAAATTATTTTTCAGTGTGCCAAAACAGGCACTGAAAGTAAGCAAAGTTTCCGTCGTAATAAAACGAGAACGAATTTTTTTTTCGAGATTCTACGAAATACACGAACAGATACATCCTTTACCTTCAATTTGAGACCAAAAGCAATAAAATCGGACGTAGGAGCTGTGAGAAAACTTGCATGAGCCGAAGCACAAAACAGCGGATTTTCACCGGAGCGGGCTAGTTTCAACGGAGCGGGGGGCCTTAGTGCGCGAGGGGCATAGACTCAAGACCTGCCCACTCTTCCCCTCGGCCGCCTGGCTCGAGTCGCGTGGGAAGCCGAAGTTCCCGCGCGAGCTTGGTAGGCAACGTCCTTAATTTGACTATTTTTCAATAAAATATTTAAAAACAAAAATTTTAATTAATGTGCATCCCATACCACCAAATCCAATTCCTGGCATATACAATATATTGTGCGAAACGTTAAGGGGGGACAGTACTGAAAATTTGTAAAAAAACAGTTTTTTATTTTTTCCACTACTCAAAATGCTTCAATCAAAAATCGCCTCTAGCAGTTTTTAGATATTAGTAGTATGTATGTTGGAAAAAAATATAAACCTTCTGCGATGAAAGTGTATGCGCAAGGAACCTTTCGCAGAAGATTTCCTTCGGACCACTATTTTTTTCCAATATACATACTACTAATATCTGAAAACTGCTGGAGGCGATTTTTGATTGAAGCATTTTGAGTAGTGGAAAAATGAAAAAAAAAATTTTTCAAATTTTCAGTACTGTCCCCCCTTAAGTCAACTCAAATTGAAAGTCATAAAGTGACTTTCAATATAATGTAGTAATAACTGATTTGATAAGTGCAAGTAACACATTTTTTAGTTTCAAATCAACATTAAATTAAAGTTGATAAACGACAGTTCATTATATGCTTCAAGTTATTAGTACATTCACCATTAGTCAGCCTCAACATTTGAGATGTGTATACTTCACTTTCTTCGACCGTTGAATTAACATCCAATTTATCAATTGGAGTATTCAAATGTATTCTTAATTACTTTACGGTGATGTTGAAACAACTCTTTGAAAATGTCGTTACGATATAAATTGTGTGTTATATTTGTGTTGAATCTTTAACATAATTCATTTGTTGACTCTGAACATCAGCTGCTTGTGTCAAAATGACACAAATTCTAGAGTGGACCTCCTGGGACTTTAGAAAAATGTTAAAATTAACACATTTTTTCCAACAGTGTAGGTAACTCCGGAACGATTCATCTGAAAGCAAAATTCTACTAGGGTTTTTTTCTTTCTCTTTCGATTACCTAGTGGCGGTATTTTATAGTTTCTTTGTTTCCACGCAAACTCCGACTTTTCCCAGGTTTCCCAGATATAACCTTTTTGATAAAAAAAAAAAAAAACATAGTATAAGGTAATCAGTTCGACGAAAAACAGACTTTCCGTCGGCCTTATAAAAAAAAAATGAGACAAAAATTGAAAAAATAAAGATTGAAAAACTAAAAAATACCGCCACTAGATAATCGAAAGAGGAAGGAAAAACCCTCGTAGAATTTTGCTTTCAGACGAATCGTTCTGGAGTTACGTAGTGCTAAAGTACTAATCGATCTTAAAAATGAACTAAAAAATAACGCCAGTAGATAATCGTACAAGAAAGAAAAAATCCGAGTAGAATTTTGCTCTCGGATGGATCGTTTGGAAGCTACAGCTTGCCAAAGTTCATTTTTACAGATGCAGAAATCTTGAAGGTCATTATATTAGGTCGTGTTGTCGGTATTATTACGTCGTTGTTCTTTTTTTACCATACAGACGCTCTCTTAGACGAAAAATTTGTCAATTTGAAGAAACGCAGGAAGTTAGCGAGGTGTCAAAAGGGTCTCTGCGTTTTCAAGTAAACGCGGTGGAAGAAATCACTGCCCCTGTCGGTAAAAATTCTCAGGAAGTATTTAAAAATTGGAAACCCGAGTGCGTCGAAGATTTGCAAAAAGAAGTTCGCTATGAAGAGCTACACGAACAAGATGGATATGAATCGCCAAGCAAGAGGTCAAATTCGCCACTTATTGCAGATTTACATGTGAAAGTACAATCCCCGAATGATGAAAAAAGTATAGATGCTCATAAATTGTGTGTAGACAAGAGTGTCGATACGTTTCGCATAGAGGAAGCTCGGTTGAAAGGTCGATGTATAGCCCACATAGCAAACGTACATTCTACGTATATCGTGTGTATATCATATTTGGTACATCGCACATTCTGTGTATATGCTTATAATGTGAACGGTATATAGGCCTCTTGGATAACATACAGACAAAGTAAACTAAGCTTGTGTGGCGTATACATGCATAACATTGACGTCCAAGTTTTGTCAGACGTCCACGTTAGGCGGCGCTGTCAGCCGTATATGTACACAGCTCTCACGCACACTAGTAGCGTGTCTGTATGTTATCCAAGAGGCCTATTCCATGGAAGTACTCTGCATATGACAAAGTTACCACGTGATTGTACCGGGTATATCCAGAGTATGTGCGTCTGTACATGTAAACAATACGAAATGTATGTACACAGTACATACAAATGCATATTCTCTACGCATATCGTATAGATATAGCAGGTATATGTGTCGAGTATGTTCGCAGTACATACAAATGCACGGTTCCCATGTTCATCGTATGTATATCGGGTATGTGTCGAGTATGTTTGGAATACATACCAGTAACGTTCAACACGTCATGTGTATGACACATACTGACATTTGGGCATATTATATTACCGTATGTATGTGTTGAGTATCTCTCTAGTACATACATATTTTTATCCCACGGATGTATCAACTATGTGTATCCAGCATCTACAACGATATTATCGATTTGTGTAGCACATAGGTGGTACATCTATAAAATTCCAAATTCGGTACATGCTCGCCCGGGGTACATATACCGTGAATATTTGGTGAAAGTTAACGATCCCCTTCCTACGGCAAAACCAGCACAGCCGCGCACCGCGTGCGTGAGGCTTGTTCGGGAGGGGATGCAATGCTACTGGCACCTCATTCCCTAACACTAGACTTTTTCTCGCCCAATGTGACACCACTACTCATTTTTCGCTCACTCTCTGTACATACGCGCGGAGGCGCTGCTAGCCTAGCGAGTTCTAGTACCTACACATATCAACTCTCAGTGCACATACAATGTAAACAACGCGCGTATACGCTCCTGAGTTTGTCTCGGAACGGAGCGCGTCGAGCCCCTGCAGTCTCGTGATTTGTGTCTTATATTCGGAGGTCTTGAGGATGAATCCCACCTTTGCGTTGCGAAGCAAAACGAAGTTTTATTAACATGCTTTTCTTATGTTTCTTATGGAAGTATACACGCACACTCCTAAGAAAACATGTTGATTAAAAGTTCGTTTCGTTTCGCAACGCAAAGGTGGGATCCATCCTTTATATCCAGAGTCTAGTGTACATATTTTTTCGTGATATTTCATGTATATCCATATCTCAAATTCCTCGGGATATACATGCGACGCATGTACATGGAATATAGTATGTATCTGCACGAGCGCATGTACATGCAGGTAGCGCCGTTGCATACACACACGAATGTCCATCAATGTATGTACACTACATATTTTTTCGTGATATTTTATGTATATCCATATCTCGAATTCCTCGGGATATACATGCGACGCATGTACATGGAATATAGTATGTATCTGCACGAGCGCATGTACATGCAGGTAGCGCCGTTGCATATGGGCATATCCATAGAATTTTTAACTTTTGTGAGGGATAGTGGTTGTGTCCATTCCAAGTACAAATTGGATACCCCAAGGGTGTTTTCGACTGACAAATACTTTTTCTTGAAGCTAACTGTGATGTTCTAGTATATTTTAATTCATTTCCGCATGTTATGAGTACAAAAATCCTAGCGAAAACGACAAGTCACTGTGAGGATGGAGCATTTATTTTTTTTTCAACCACTATAACTTGTTGACCGATGATGATAGCAACCTAATTTTTTTTTTCATTAATTGTAAGCACGTAAACATTAGAAAAATGCGAGTCAGATATATGTGCCGGCCAGGTAAGCTCTAATAAAAATTAATGAAATAGCGATGACGAAATTTCTTGAATCGAAGATGATTTTACTTTTTTCATTACAACTTTTTGACCGATCCATTTGAACGAGCGACCTTGAAGTATCTTATTCTACGTATCTTAAGCTATAAAACGGTACTCGACCGGAAAGTGTGCCCACAACCTGAAAAAAGTTGCAAGCTTTTGAAAATTACCATCTGAAGAATAATTCGAAGAAAAAAATCACTATTTCTGCTGGCACACCTGTATATTGATTGCGATCCCATTCCAAGCAATAGTAATCGATAACATTCGTTATAAGAAGTATATTATCAAATCGGTCGCTATTTCTATGCAAACTTCGAAGAGATAAATACAAACGAGTAAATATTTTCATAAATCATCAATTTTCATATTTGTTAAAGAAATGTTTACAAACATATCTTTCACGTGCAGTATCCCAAATGTCGTTTTGAACAGCACGAGTATTTATTTTTTATTTATTTTTATTCATTTTTATTCATTTTATTTTTTTTCAATTTATTTTTCTTTCAAATTTTTTTTTTGTTTTTTTATTTTATTCTATTTTTCGCGTTTATTATACGCGTAAGACTCTAGGCTCCGTCGAACCGGAGTGCGAATTCGACCACAAAAATAGTTTTTCAAAGATTATTTGAAAAAGAAAATTGAATTTTGATTTTTGCTCCATCAGCACTTGACCGAACCTTGAAAATGAATTATTCTAATTTTTTCCATGTATACTGAGACTCAAGAACACAGATCATTCTAGTTTTATAGGTGTGCCGTCAATTTTTCCGAAATTTATTTTTGTACCTCAAAAGTTGAAAATTCCATGGATATGCCCATATACACACGAATGTCCATCAATGTATGTACACTACATATTTTTTCGTGATATTTTATGTATATTCATATCTCAAATTCCTCGGGATATACATGCGACGCATGTACATGGAATATAGTATGTATCTGCACGAGCGCATGTACATGCAGGTAGCGCCGTTGCATATACACACGAATGTCCATCAATTTATGTACACTACATATTTTTTCGTGATATTTTATGTATATTCATATCTCAAATTCCTCGGGATATACATGCGACGCATGTACATGGAATATAGTATGTATCTGCACGAGCGCATGTACATGCAGGTAGCGCCGTTGCATACACACACGAATGTCCATCAATGTATGTACACTACATATTTTTTCGTGATATTTTATGTATATCCATATCTCGAATTCCTCGGGATATACATGCGACGCATGTACATGGAATATAGTATGTATCTGCACGAGCGCATGTAGGGGAAGGTGGGGTAAGACGGGGTCGCGAGGTAAGATGGGGACCCAAGCAAAACCTATGTTCCAAAGGTGCCATAAATATACTGCTAATGCTATTTAACGCCCCTTTTGGGAAGTTATTCAGTGCCATAAATACAATCGTCGAGATTGTGCACTTCGTGATTTGGTGATTGAATATTTATTTTGTTGCTATTTGATCTAATTTTTGAGGTATATAAAGTGCGTGACCGTTCAAAATACATGGCGTCCAATATCTAGGAAACATTTTTTTGTCTGGGAAGCTTTATTCTTACTATGATAAATACAAAAACTCACTCCGATGGGTTTCGTTTCATAATCTCAATCGACGCGGTCCATAACTGCCCAGTTTGCAAGGGGTACCCCGTCTTACCCCATGGGTTAGGCAAGATGGGCATTTTGCACTCTTTCGAAAAAATTATTTTTTCTAGATAAAGAATTACATTTTTCGTTTTGTTTGATTAGCATTATTTAGAAGAAAGAATGATTATCACTTAATAAAAGTTTCCAATTTGTGCGATTAAAATTTGAATGTTTTTTTGATTTAATACCTTAAGGTCCCCGTCTTACCCCACCTTCCCCTACATGCAGGTAGCGCCGTTGCATATACACACGAATGTCCATCAATGTATGTACACTACATATTTTTTCGTGATATTTTATGTATATTCATATCTCAAATTCCTCGGGATATACATGCGATGCATGTACATGGAATATAGTATGTATCTGCACGAGCGCATGTACATGCAAGTAGCACCGTTGCATATACATTGAACATACATGACGTTATTTTCACATCATGGATATTTGATGTATATTCAGATGATATCGGATGCTATGTGGGAGTAGACCTTTCATATTTTCTGGACCAATTACATGAGAAATTTGATAATCATCATCGAGCATTATCTTGTCCATTCCGAGATTTAGTTGTAGTAAACTTACGTCAGCACGGCCTGAAAGTACAAATTTTTTTGCAATGTCGGTTGTGTCACTTCCAAGACTGCATTTGGACAGACAAAGCTGAAGCTGACCAGATGGATATCAATCGCTCCGCTGTCTTAGGAACTATGGCAATTGGGATAGGACACTCACAGATGGAGGAATTGTTCGCATGCATGGATATTCATACCATGGCGTCATCTGCCTATAGAAAATATGACATGGATATGGTAAAAGCACTTGAAAGAGCTGCAAGACAAGAGATGCAAGAAGCCGCGGAAATGTCGAGTAGATTAGCTGTTGCACGTGGCGATTTCATAATTCACAATGGTAAAAAAATACCTTTTATTACTGTGGTGGCAGACTCCAGTTGGATAAAAAGGTCCTACAAAACTGAGAAATACGATTCTTTATCGGGCGTTGGAGCAATTATTGATAATTTCACTGGGAAGGCTGTTTTCGTCGGCGTCCGTAACAAATTTTGCGCTGTCTGTGAATGGGCCACACGACATAACGTACCTTGTAAAGAACATACATGCTTCAAAAACTGGGATAGAAATCGAGCGTCCACGGCTATGGAGAGTTATATTATGGTCGAAGGTTTTATCACGAGTATCCAGATGCACAATTTGATTTATACAACTTTGATCGCCGACGGAGACAGCAGTGTTTGCAAGTCTGTTCTGGACAGCCATCCTTACAAAGAGTATGATATAGTAGTCAATGAAAAAGAATGTGTTAATCACTTGCAAAGAAATTTAGCCAAAAAAATGCGAGACGTTTCAAGTACTAAAGGACGAAATATTTCTCAGCAAAAGCGATTAGTGGGCAACAGTATCCTGAAATTTAAGAGAGCGATTGAACAAGCTGTAGCCTTTCGTCAAGAAAGTGCGGCTCAGGATCCATCAACTACGAATAGCTGTATCGAATTGTTGAAGAAAGATATTCTCAATGCACCATATCATGTGTTTGGTGATCACTCAAAGTGTAAAGATTTACGTGGTTATTGTGATGGACACGCTCCTGCGAACGAAACAAATGTAGTTCAGACTATAAAAATAGCTGGATTATTCCAGTCTGTTGAAGATGCTATTATATACCTAAGTTATCATGCCGACAGCCTATTCTACGGCGCAACAAACAACGTTGCTGAGGCATTTAATTCGATCGTGTGTAAAGTTGTTGGTGGTAAGCGAATCAATCTTGCCGTGAGAGGCTCGTATCAAGGTAGATGTGCTGCAACTACGTTACAGCACAATACTCAAAACATGCTCAGCAAAGTACATGCAAGCGAGAGTAAGGTCCCAACTGATAGAATCATTGCTCTAGAACGTCGCCGGAAGCGCAAAATCCGCAACAATGCAGAAATTCGACTGAAGCAGCTAGCCGTACGAGAAGATTCACCAAAGATAACCATCACGAAACGAGGATACGATAAACATTATGGCCCTAACGCAGAAAAGCCAGATGTACCCGACTACATCTACACGGAGAAAAAAAAACATCAACCAGTGATGCGCAGGGCATTAATGTAGTCAATGTAGTACTCAGAAGCATACATTATTCAATCAAACATCACGGATTACTTCTACGACAGCAATAGTTACTTTCGTCACATAAATGCGTACTGTTAGAAACTGTAGTGGCAGATGATTCGCACATCACGGCAAAAGCAGCAATAGTTAATCTACAAACATCGTTCACTAATGTCACAACGATAACCAGTCGTGTCATAACCTCACGCGCAATCGTACTGCGCATCCTCCACTGTAAGACATCCCGATCCCACTAGAAATACCATGGTCACATGCGTAAGAATTATTTTGTTGTTGACGTTATTAATTAAAAATATGTGACATAATATTACACCTAAGTGTTTTTAAAACTAATTGTTTGTTTAATTTTAATATTTTAAGGTAAGTTTAGCAACTACTATTTATAACATGACATAACCTCACTATATGAGATGTCAGCCTGACTGTTCAATTTAGTTTCATTATTGCAAACCATGCGCAGTACGATTGCGCGTGAGGTTATGACACGACTGGTTATCGTTGTGACATTAGTGAACGATGTTTGTAGATTAACTATTGCTGCTTTTGCCGTGATGTGCGAATCATCTGCCACTACAGTTTCTAACAGTACGCATTTATGTGACGAAAGTAACTATTGCTGTCGTAGAAGTAATCCGTGATGTTTGATTGAACAATGTATGCTTCTGAGTACTACATTGACTACATTAATGCCCTGCGCATCACTGGTTGATGTTTTTTTTTCTCCGTGTATGACGATCTTTGCCGAATACACCAAGACAGGTTACTTGTAAATCAACAGAATCGTAATCGGATTGAGATAGACACAAGAGGGCAAGATCGAAGTTCTTTGTGGCATTCCATACCAAAATCTATTCTAACTGCTTCGCATTTTGGTAGAGTGATTAAAATGCGTAGTACTTCTTCGTGTTCACCGCCCGTACAATCTATATTATACCCGTCGATTAGAAGTACACCTGCTTTGGTATGGGGTCGTACAAATGAATCAATTGCTATCAAGACTTTGGAAACAAAATTAGCTGCAGAGGGTATAATAGCTACCATAGTATCGTGCGGATTATTCATCGATGTATCGTTGGAATACCTCGGCGCCAGTCCGGATGGTCTCATCGGTGATGATGGTATAGTTGAAATTAAATGTCCGATATCAGCTAAAGATTATAGCCCGAATGATGCCATAAAACTAAAGACGACCGTAATTTGCAGTTACTTTGACAGAATTGATTCGTTAAAAATGAACACCTCGCATGTTTACTATCACCAAGTGCAAGGTCAATTGCACATTACTCAGAGGAAATATTGTTATTTCGCTGTTTGGACACCACACGGGTTGAAATATGTAGGGTAAGGTTGCTATCGATGAACCGGTGCAACCGATGGACCAGTTGAATATTTCAAAAACGCGTTGGTAGGAAGAGCTCTTCCCAGTTGGAATTGAGGGCACTAGTCGGGAAGAGTTGAAAAAATGTTGAAAAGAGTCACTCGGTTACAATAGGCGTGCGGAAATCTAGTAAAATAAGAATTTGCCTTCTCTGATCTTATTTTTCATGATTTTGCGAATGTGTTCGAACCCTTATCCATTTATTGGGGGTAAATTCGCCTTGCACGCTTTGATAGCTGAAGGTTTCAAGATTCGAAACGATACTAGACATTTATTTGTATGTTCCAACTGGGGGGTAGTAGAACAGGTTATGTATTGCTTTGCGAATTTCCATGGATGGACCATGAAACAGTGCCATGAATGGACCAGTAGTTTATAGTGGCAGATAGTCTATAATAGTTGAAAAAAATAGAATAGGTATATGGCTGTTTCTCCACTAACTGGAAATTCCGTGTCCCACGAATATTTTACCCATAAAATGACTTGAATTGGATATTATTTCTTACTGAAATTCATGTTAACAAGTTGTTTGATAGACGCAATAGTCTAAAAATATTAGAATAAATGCATATAAGGGAAAATTTTCACATCAACACCCCTAAAAAAACAGTCCCCTGGGATGTCCCAGATGCAAAATCGAGATTATTTCATAACGTGTAGTGAACAAGTAATAATATTTTCCAATACTACTCTAACATAGTTGTCTACAATAAAGGCATTTTACAATTTGCATGGATATAATTTTTTAATTTACTTTTTTTACGCCGAAATTGTGAGCTAAAGTTTGTCCTTGATTTTTGCTAACAGTCCCCTGTCGCACAGAAAAAAGATTCTTTTAAATGGTGTGTGACATCCTCGTCACGATTTATGCGTCAAATCGAATGTAACCGCTGTAAAGTTCATAGCAAATGACGGACAGCGATTTGGCCCTATTTTATTCAGCCGTTTCTTCGCGTTCGGTGCGATGCTTACGCGTCTGGACCCCTAAGAAGACCAGTCCCCTGGCGAGATTTTTTCTCTGAATGAATTATTTCATTCACCTATCTAGCAAGACAACATCTAACGGCAGAAGTCACATTACTATTAGTGCAAGTTAATTTGATGAAATATTGTTAGTTTCGGCATAATTATGTATTTTCGCCAAATTCGTCAGTCCCCTGTTGCACCGTCCCCTGCCTGAAATATGCCAGTTTTTCCGGATTTTACTGTTAATGAGTTAATTTTATGAGATATTGATGTCAGAATTTGGTTTTGTGACATGTTGATTTGATATAAAAAGAAATAGTGTTTTTGTTTAATTTGATTTTGATTATTTTTTCCAAACATGCGAAAAAAGTGGCGAGGACAATTTCAAGTAGTTTTTTTCCAATTAGTGGAGAAACACCCATATACAGAAAGATTTTCACCTAGTTTTCAATGAATCTAGGTATGAGATATTGTTCTGTTATGCATAGACGTGTAAAATCAAAGAATTTCATTTTATACATTCGAACTGATATCCAAGATTAGATAACGTACTAATATAAATGCGATTTTGTATAATATAACTTTTAAGACTGCTGTTTACATGAAGATCTACCCATAGTGCATCGATTTATCATTGACACCAATAATATGAAGTCATTGAACTGTTTTAAGTTCATTATTTAGGTGGTCCAACGAAGGAAACCGAGTGGTCCATTCATGGAGAGGGGTTGCCATGGATGGACTAAATGCAAAAAATACAAAATCGGTTTTGCTGAGTCGACAATTAACGATAAATTTGTCTACATGTGAACGTTTTGTAGAAAAGGTTTCAATGAAGAGATCCACCATTGATTTTTCATGTCTGACATGAAAATGTACTTTTTATGACCAATTTGGCTTAGGGGGTCCATCGATAGCAACCTTACCCTAAAAGTACTAAGAGATGACGAATTCTGGAAAAATCGCATGGAGCCTTACCTTTCGCGGTTTTATAGGTACTGCTTGTTACCAGAAATAATTGATGGACGCTACAATCGGAACATGCCCATCCGAGAGCCGGCCTACATTTTGGAGGCTAGACAGCTGAGAGATGAAGCTTCCCAAGCCAACCATGGAACTCAGAGTAGATGTGTGATAGGTAAGGGCACTGCGGAAGACGCCAAAAAATGGGTGGAGGGAATTCAAGATACTTTGCCGGTTCCTCATAACAAAGAGAATTTGTCACAAATATCGGAGACTGTGACGCATGCTGTTCTTCAACGATCAAAACCACGCATAATCAGTGACGTTAGAGCTGATAATTTACGAATAACGTTTAAAAAAGCAATTCCGAATGACGATTCCAAAAATCTTTCGTGCATAAAAAAAGTCTCCCCATTAAAGATCTTTAAGACAGATTCTGAAAATGAAAGTTCCTAGGTCGTTTCGTCTGTAGATGAGCGAATAAAGTTAAAAAGATCAATCTCGGGGGATGATAATAGTTGGTCTATTTTCAAAAATCCTCCGTTCATAAGGAAGGTCCCCGCATTGAAGCTGTTTAAAAGAGATTCGGAAAATGAAAGTTCATGGGTCGTTCCGTCCGCAGATGAGCGAATGATTCCTCGAACACTAAAAAAGGAAGTATCGAATCGTAGGGTTCAGTGCGCTGTATCATCATCGGATGAGCAGTCAAATCAAAGAGGATTGAAACGCACGAACAGGGAATCTCTCTGGAAGAACCTTATATTATCAAACAAACGTCCGCTGCCCCGAGCGGCAAATTCTTGGGTAGTTATATCGGATACTGAAAACTCGAATAAACTTTCTGAATATGAGATTTTAGTCCTACAGTCGATAAATAAGAATGTCGAAATAGCTGATCTTCGAAAAGATATACTATCTGCACATTCATTGCTCAATGACTCGTCTGTAGACACATTTCTGCAGATAGTTAAAGATACGACCGATTTTGTAACAGTGACAACGCTTTCCGTTGCTTATCCACGAAGCATCACGCCATCATGCACATCACAAGATATTCAAATGATTGGTGGTAATTCAATTCGGCACTGGCGTTGCTTTTATTATGATGGGTCAACAATGCAAATATACGATAGCTTAGGGTGCAATGGGTACGATGCTTTGAAAAGTGAAGAAAAGCGATTCATATCCTTGCGTTATCCAATGCTCCAATTGCACGATATCACTTTCCCAAACGTGCAGAAGCAACCTGATTGCTACAGCTGTGGGGTTTATGCAGCAGCTTTCGCCACCACGGTCATTTTAGGACGAGATCCTTCAAAAGAAATTTATTCGAACGATGCTATGAAAATGAGAAATCACCTAATCGGGATAATCGAGACTAAAAAGCTATCCGATTTCCCACATGAATAATATGTCATTTCTAGTTTGCAGCACTAGATTTCGCAATTGTGTGATATAACTGTTCACAATAATTTTCATTACTGATACTCTTTCAGAAAACTTTAATAGCATATGATTTACAATATTTTTGTCATTTCCAACTCGTAACCATGTACCTAAATGAACAATTATCGGTAATACTGCTACAACAACGATGTAATGGATACATTTCAACAATTTTATATTGCTTATATTTTTGTAACTTATGATGTACTAACAATATATGTCATAACTTTTTATACTCTGCATGATTATATGACTGGTATAGTTCGGCAAGTGATGTTAGTTTAAATAAACACAGCTATGATAAATGTATTTAGGGAACTTATACAGACGATGGCACGGAAGTACTCTTCTATGGTTTTTTTTAACGGTTTTCGAGGATCTAGCTAAAAACAAATTTCATATTCAGAAAGATCAGACATTTTGACATTAAAAGCACATTGGATCGAATTCTCTTTTCAGCGATCGAGATGGGATTAAAATTCGAATGTAAAAGTCAATGTGCTCGAAGTTCAAAGATTAATCAGCAAGTTTCTCCTGAACGGTAAGGCTTGGAGGTCTAATACTTGGTGGATTTTTACATCTCAACACACACTATGAAATATCAAAATTGCAGACAAATCGAAATTTTGACCTCGGATCGTTCACAGATAATTGGTGGACCTGCCCTTATATCTTCCACATTTAGAGTGGTCAGACAATTTATGAGGTATTCCATGCGAAAACAAAAGTGATATTTTGATCTTCGGGTTTTCGATTTCGATCGAAATTTTTTTTCGTATCACTTTTTGCAAGCTAAAACGATACCCCCAAAGGGTTTTTCGATTGCAGCTGTTTTTTTTTCAAATTATCAATTAATGAAAATATGCCAGATTTACCATTTGACTAAGTTTTCCATTTTTTTCTCGGATACCTCGTGCTCTGGCGTGAAATGAACCGGATACAAAATGTTTGTTTTCTATCGTATTTTCCGAAAAACATTTCTTCGAACCTCCACCATTAACGATCATGGAAGATATTCAAGTGTAAACACTTAATTTGAAATTCCAAAAAAAGGCTATTTTTGATTTAGATTATTTTTTCTTCCAAAAAACTCAAGAAAAAAAACGAAACTTTTAATTAATAATTTATAATTTATAAATAAATAAAAACATTAATAATTAGTCAATAATTTGTGCGGAATAATAAACCTGGCCAAGTTGAGTTGCTAATTTTCAGACAAACTATTAATTTTCGCAAAAATTATAGTAATTCAATTCTACCTAATTTTTCATTTTTCAAAGAATGAGTAATCGATTATCAAATATAGTATTATTTTGGTAAAATCGCTCTATCTTGGCCATTTTTCACGCTCGCGGAGCGTATTATTTTGGTAAAATCGCTCTATCTTGGCCATTTTTCATCCAATCAATCTGAAACTTTCTGAAAAACTTCCTGAAATGTTGACGAACAAATGTCTCACAGAAAGTTCTTCCAGTCTTCAACTTCGCAACATACTTTGTCTCGTTGAGCATACATAACCTCATAAGCAATCGCTCGCTCGTTTAACATTCAACTTTTATATTAAAATAATCAAATTATTAATTTTTTGCGACATTATCGGCAGCGCTAAGGTATTTTACTATGCCGTACCAAAAATTAAGAAGATTCGTTGGTATTTGACGAAGTTAGGACGAATTAAGTTTAAAAAACGAGGTCCAAACGCGCATTGTAATTTTTCAGTTTTTATTTATTTTTTTTCGAAAACTAATGATGATAGAAAAAAACTTTCAGCACAAAAAAGTTGCCTTTTTTGATCCTCTACATAATAGTATTTTTTAAAATTTATATCCGTGACTTTCAAAAAATTTTAGTTTTACGTCCTATTTTAGCTCTTTCTCGACGAGCCGAGCGCTAAGGACGTTGTTGCATGGAAGGCTTCAATTGATGATAAATTACGTGATAATTTACACAATAAGTTATATTATAAATGGCAAGTGGAATCTGGTCATAACTTCTTAAAATTTATTGTGTAATTTATCAGGTACTTTTTCACGTGATATTTTACCAAATCTTTTTCAGTAGGGGCAGACAGAAAGATCGGGAAATGTCCACTGGCACAGCGAAGTATTGCAAACACGCTACATGACATTGTTATAAGGAAAATTAAAACTTGAATTCCGTAAAACCATGAACTTTCCCGCCTTCATACATTTGTTTGTTATTGATTGTGAAAGTATGAATTGATTTCGTTGGTTACTTTTCGAATAAAACGAAAAACAAAAGTTCGGCGTCGACTATTGCATGCCCTTAATAAAATTCATTTAAGGTGCCACAGAAGTGACATGTCCTATATATATTTTGTGACGTCAGAATCGTGAAATACGAGGAATTTCGTCGCGATATTGAGCCTAAACGAGGAAACGAATTCCACGGGTATTATTTTTCTATTGAAGCTTAAATTAATCTGTACTGCGCTTGCTTAGTGATTTTCGGCGTAGATTACCCAGTGATGTCCATGGTGAATAAATAAAAGTGACAGGTCGTTTAATACATATCCAACATGGCGGCATCAGAATCCGGCCATCACCGTCTTGTCGTATTTACGCTGCATCCAGGAGATTAATACGTCTATCACTAAATACAGGGAGCAAGCGCAGGGTAGAAATACACACTTGTTTCGGGAAAACTTATTTCGACCATCTGCATCCCGTAAATCAGGCTCGATTTGACGACAAAATTCCTCGTATTTCACGATTTTGACCCCACAAATATATACAGGACATGTCAGTACTGTGGCACCTTAACGCCTGATAGCGGTAATCTTTCACGAGAGGACAGCGTCTCTGAGTCTTCCATAGATATAGAAGAGGCATTGATAATCGAGGTGCAAAACCGGCCAATTCTATGGGATCATAGACTTCCGATTACGCAGCGAGGAAAAGCAGCCATGGCTGCCAAGTGGGAAGAAGTATCCAAGGCACTGAAGGGTATGTATTGCAATGACCCTCAAGATTTCTACATCTGCAAAAATGAACTTTAGCAAGCTATAACTTGTAATAAAGACAGAGGTTCACTCTGGGCGAAGAATTCTATCTGATTTTTTTCTTCAATACTCAGAAACACACAGTATCACTCATTTCCTCACAGGACAATTATCAGCTGCTGAGGCTGCTAAAAAGTGGAGGAACTTAAAGGATTGTTTCATGAGGTGCCTTAACGACGAAAAAAATCAAAAGTGAGTGGCGCGGGTGCCACTAAACGCAGAAAGTGGAGGTGGTATGACCTGATGCTATTTTACAAGGACGTGCAAAGGGTTAGAAGGTGTGTTACAATTCAGTGACGTACGACTTGCTACCTTGAATATACAACAGAGCGGTATAAAAAAATATAGAACAAACAATATACAGTGAGGAGTCGTGGATGCGCACCATAGGACGCCTGCATACAGGCAACTCAGAAGTCAAGCGATTAGGTTTTGTTCCCACATAGCCAATGGGCACGCATAAATCCGAATCGCTTGACTTCTGAGTTGCCTGTATGCAGGCGTCCTATGGTGCGCATCCACGACTCCTCACGGTATATTGCAATTATACTATCATGTGGTATTGAATTTTAGCACTGCAAGCAATATAGCATCAGCTCCAACAGAAAATGAAATTGATTCGGAAGTAAAAAGGCAGACGAAACGGCAGAATCGAAGCAGCAATTCAGACGTCCTCCTTGAAAAGATTGCAACTGCCTTACAGGAACCCATTGCCCCACCTATTTTGCCACCCCACATTATGCAGCCTGCTATCAGTGAAGCAACAGATGACATAGGTCACATAACCGAGGTGATCGCGAATGCCATCAGAAGACTCCCGGATGCTGAAAAATGCCATTCGCCATGTATCTTCTCAACCTGGCTATTGATAAAGAAGTCAATGTCAGAATTAAAAGAATCTCTCATACCTAAAATGGTAGAGTTAATTTGTAAACCATCTCAGTGTTTCCTAAACATAGCAAATGTACTGTTCTGAGTTCCTTAAATAAATATTATAACGATTTCTTATGTTGATAAAATTTGTTATGCTTACCTTACTTCATTTCATGCAAGTCAGTGCTCTTGGTATTATAATGCAACAACGCCATTATCACCATCTGATTGCTACGACTTTTAATGAACATTTCAATATTTACAGATATTTCACATTTCACAGGCCCTGATTTTGTATATTTCAAGAGAGCTCGTAAATACCCTAGATAGAACCATTATCACCGTCTGATTGCTTCATTTTGCCAAGCAACAGCACCTTCATTGATGAAATAATTCATGAACCTGGTTCTTATATTTGCAGCATGTTGGGTGTGGTTATTACTACCTATTTGTCCAATATTTTGAAGAACACCGCCATAAGCTTCTGGCATCGGACCTCCCTCATCTATTTCTACGTTTATTACTACCTCATTCTCTCTTCTCAGAAAATTATGAAGGCAGACTGTGGCCTTCACAATATTCGTAACGGTTTCGACTTTGGCGATAATAGGCTTGCGAAATATTCGCCACTGTGCTGCAAGAATGCCAAAGGCATTTTCAATCATTCTGCGTGCTCGACTTAATCGATAATTGAAAATTGCCTTATCTTCCGAAAGACCCCCTCTGCCAGGATATGGGCGCATCATAAAATCTCTTAATTGGAATGCCTCATCGGCGACAAACACATAGGGTAAAGATCGGTGGTCTTCTGCTGGTATATTCATTTCACCGTTTGTAATTTTTTTTTCCCATCTCCGAACTATGCCATATTCCGCCGTCGCTCAAGCGTCCCTGAGCGCCAATATCCACAATCCGAAAGCAATACCTAGAGTCACATGCAGCTAGTAATACTATACTATGGCAGCCTTTATAATTATAGTATTGTGAACCAGAGTTTGATGGTGCCTGCAAGAATGAGTAAATGAGTAAATTACAGCGGAATTATTGTGGAAAGGTACCAACTTGGATTCGGTAATTCTATGGTTACCTGCATGGCTATATGCTTTCCATCTACAGCCCCGATGTAATTCGGAAACTGGCACTTTTTTTCAAATCCTTCGGCGATATTTTTCCATTCCTTCTGCCTAGGTGGAATGAGAACGATTAGATCTAAAACAGCCCATGCTTCACACGTTTCGGATATTATTGCTGATATTGTTGGTTGTGCAATATAATATTGGTATTTCAACGACATCATTGAATCTCCGGTTGCCAAATATCTATCAACAAAAAAAAAACAGGTTAATGGCTATGAGTGCGCTTGTGAGTAAACTTCTCATACAAATACGAATTAATTACAATGACCAATTTACCTCAATGTAACAAGCAAGCGTTCTTTGGGCTCGATAGGTGCACGAATGTCATCATTCTTCTGGATTGATGGTGCAATTAGCATTAATAATTCTTCGAACTGTGCCTTAGTCAGACGACAGTAATTAACAAACATTGAATCTGAGAGTTGGAGCTGTTCAAAAACGGTATAGAATGCTCCAAATTCACGTCGTTGTTGTAAAAAAGGAGTGATCCAAAATCTTTTCTTTCTGTAAAACTTCTTCTTATTTTTAAGCGCTAATAATATTGCAAAAGAAGCTGATAGTTTCCGACGTTGCATTTTCAACAAATACTCGTTATATTGCGCACAAATATTCCAGGCCTGCAGTTGCTCCATCACTATAATATATTGCACTACGCGGTCTGCATCAGTCTGTATATTAATACATTAACCTGTTTCTTTTTCTCTTCCAAAGACGTCAACCTGTCAAATTTCAAATTTCAAATTTCGCATGCGACCGACGCGACAACTCGCAGCGCGTCGCCATATTTCATGGACGCGACGGAATTCTTCACGTCAGCGTGGTTTTGTCGCGCGACAGTTGTCGCAGCCGCATGCATGAAATAGCACCTTAATACATTGAAATCGCGATTGAAGCATACGTCACAGCTTTTCGCGGCATTCGCATGAAATTATCTTGTTTCGACTCGCTAAACAGGCACTGAAAGCTGACGTTTCAGAGCAGATGTTTTGAAAAACAAAATACATTATAAAGTGAATCAAGTATAAGTATCTAGAAAATCTGTGCACAAAGGATAGCATGAAAATCGATCCGGACAAGATTAGAATAATATTAGCATCACAGGACCCGAAAATACCATAATTAAATATAAATAAATAAATATTTATCCCAACAAACAGGGATAAGAAATTTGAACTCCACGAAAGAAGTCGCTATGTTTACAGTCAAATACCGTGCTGTTAAAAGGAAGCCGAACGATGGCCGCGTCATACAGTGGCGTAACTATGCCGATGCAACCGATGCCGTCGCGATGGGCCCCTGACTCAAGGGGGCCCCAGCTGAGCCTACGCGACTCGACCTACAGGGCGACCCAGGTTGAGCGCACCATATTTGGTGGGTGTACTCCTCCCGAAAATCTAAGACTAAAGTTCCTTTACCAAAACTCCCAGGGTCTAATAATTCAGGAGCTACAGGAGATCTTAGTCGACCAATCAGAGGGCTTATGATGGACCAAGACAGGGCCGGTTCAAGAGTGTAAGGCGAGCAGTGCCCGCGTCGGATCAATTTAGGTGGTTCGCTAAGTATTTCTGGTAGTCCAGGTCGTTCGCTAAGTATTTCTCATAGTCCAGGTCGTTCGTTAAGTATTTCTCGTTGTCTAGATCCTCGGCTTCGTAGTTCTCGTACTCCAGGTCGTTCGCTAAGTATTTCTCGTAGTCCAGGTCCTCGGCTTCGTAGTTCTCGCTGTCCAGGTCCTCGGCTTCGTAGTTCTCGCTGTCCAGGTCCTCGGCTTCGTAGTTCTCGTAGTCCAGGTCCTCGGCTTCGTAGTTCTCGTAGTCCAGGTCGTTCGCTAAGTATTTCTCGTTGTCTAGATCCTCGGCTTCGTAGTTCTCGTACTCCAGGTCGTTCGCTAAGTATTTCTCGTAGTCCAGGTCCTCGGCTTCGTAGTTCTCGCTGTCCAGGTCCTCGGCTTCGTAGTTCTCGCTGTCCAGGTCCGCGGCTTCGTAGTTCTCGTAGTCCAGGTCGTTCGCTAAGTATTTCTCGTAGTCCAGGTCCTCGGCCTCGTAGTTCTCGTAGTCCAGGTCGTTCGCTAAGTATTTCTCGTAGTCCAGGTCGTTCGCTGAGTATTTCTCGTAGTCTAGGTGGTTCGCTAAGTATTTCTCGTAGTCCAGGTCGTTCGCTAAGTATTTCTCGTAGTCCAGGTCCGCGGCTTCGTGGTTCTTCGTAGCCGAGGACCTGGACTACGAGAAATACTTAGCGAACGACCTGGACTACGAGAACTACGAAGCCGAGGACCTGGACTACAAGAACTACGAAGCCGAGGACCTGGACAGCGAGAACTACGAAGCCGAGGACCTGGACTACGAGAAATACTTAGCGAACGACCTGGACTACGAGAAATACTTAGCGAACGACCTGGACTACGAGAACTACGAAGCCGAGGACCTAGACTACGAGAAATACTTAGCGAACGACCTGGACTACGAGAATTACTTAGCGATCGACCTGGACTACGAGAACTACGAAGCCGAGGACCTGGACTACGAGAAATACTTAGCGAACCACCTAAATTGATCCGACGCGGGCACTGCTCGCCTTACACTCTTGAACCGGCCCTGTCTTGGTCCATCATAAGCCTTCTGATTGGTCGACTAAGATCTCCTGTAGCTCCTGAATTATTAGACCCTGGGAGTTTTGGTAAAGGAACTTTAGTCTTAGATTTTCGGGAGGAGTACACCCACCAAATATGGTGCGCTCAACCTGGGTCGCCCTGTATAACCATTTTTACATTGAATATAAATTCAACAATATTTCATATTGGAATGAACCGAATTTAATCAACCTTTTGGTCAGTCAATGTCTCGTTTTTTTACAAATCGTTTTTTTGTATGGCGATTAATGAGAGCTTCCGTATTATTGTGACAAATTTATTTTCATTCGAAATAAATGTAGGCCTTTGCCATACAGCACCCAGAAAAAAAGTTTCATGACTTATACCGGGAATCACCGACTTGACATGAGTCGGGATGAATCAACCCGCACGGAAATAAAATATATGCAACATATATGTCGCATAAACCAACATATATGTCGGTCAAAAACAATGTATGTTTGATATTGTCGACATCTATGTCGACATATATGTGACATATATGCCGCAACATTTATGTTGATATATATTCGAGATATATGGGCATATCCATAGAATTTTTAACTTTTGTGAGGGATAGTGGTTGTGTCCATTCCAAGTACAAATTGGATACCCCAAGGGTGTTTTCGACTGACAAATACTTTTTCTTGAAGCTAACTGTGATGTTCTAGTATATTTTAATTCATTTCCGCATGTTATGAGTACAAAAATCCTAGCGAAAACGACAAGTCACTGTGAGGATGGAGCATTTATTTTTTTTTCAACCACTATAACTTGTTGACCGATGATGATAGCAACCTAATTTTTTTTTTCATTAATTGTAAGCACGTAAACATTAGAAAAATGCGAGTCAGATATATGTGCCGGCCAGGTAAGCTCTAATAAAAATTAATGAAATAGCGATGACGAAATTTCTTGAATCGAAGATGATTTTACTTTTTTCATTACAACTTTTTGACCGATCCATTTGAACGAGCGACCTTGAAGTATCTTATTCTACGTATCTTAAGCTATAAAACGGTACTCGACCGGAAAGTGTGCCCACAACCTGAAAAAAGTTGCAAGCTTTTGAAAATTACCATCTGAAGAATAATTCGAAGAAAAAAATCACTATTTCTGCTGGCACACCTGTATATTGATTGCGATCCCATTCCAAGCAATAGTAATCGATAACATTCGTTATAAGAAGTATATTATCAAATCGGTCGCTATTTCTATGCAAACTTCGAAGAGATAAATACAAACGAGTAAATATTTTCATAAATCATCAATTTTCATATTTGTGAAAGAAATGTTTACAAACATATCTTTCACGTGCAGTATCCCAAATGTCGTTTTGAACAGCACGAGTATTTATTTTTTATTTATTTTTATTCATTTTTATTCATTTTATTTTTTTTCAATTTATTTTTCTTTCAAATTTTTTTTTTGTTTTTTTATTTTATTCTATTTTTCGCGTTTATTATACGCGTAAGACTCTAGGCTCCGTCGAACCGGAGTGCGAATTCGACCACAAAAATAGTTTTTCAAAGATTATTTGAAAAAGAAAATTGAATTTTGATTTTTGCTCCATCAGCACTTGACCGAACCTTGAAAATGAATTATTCTAATTTTTTCCATGTATACTGAGACTCAAGAACACAGATCATTCTAGTTTTATAGGTGTGCCGTCAATTTTTCCGAAATTTATTTTTGTACCTCAAAAGTTAAAAATTCCATGGATATGCCCATATATCAAATATATAAATATTAAATTTTCGGCCAAAAACGAATATGTTACATATACAGGGCGATTCACTTTGCGCGCACCACCTGGTAAGGGCGTATACCTTGTGAAATTCTAAGACTAATTTTCCTTTACCAAAAAGTCCTGGGACTAATGGTTTTCGGGCTACAGAAGGTCTTAGTTTACCAATTACAGAGCCTCCAGCTGCTCAAGTTAGGGCCGGGTCTAAAGTATAAAACTAGCAGTGCCCGTGGCAACTCGATTCCCAGTGAAATAAAAATAAATTATACAATCTAGTGATAAATTTCAGTTACATTTATTGTCGCCAGAGGTCGCCAGGAGTTGTCTCCGTCCAACATACACTTTCGTTATCTGTGACCAGGACCACCGCTACGTGGTCTCGTCCTCTAGGTCCACCGCCACGTAGTTTCCGTCCCCCAGGTCGACCGCTATGTAGTTTCCGCCCTGCAGGTACACTGCTATGTAGTTTCCGTCCTCTAGGTTCACCGCACCGTAGTTTCCGTCCTCCAGGACCACCACTACGTAGTTTTCGTCTTCCAGGTCGACCGCTGCGTAGTTTCCGCCCTCCAGGTCTACCGCTACGTGGTACTCGTCCTGCAGGTCTACCGCTGCGTAGTTTCCGCCCTGCAGGTACACTGCTATGTAGTTTTCGTCCTCTAGGTTCACCGCACCGTATTTCCGTCCTCCGGGTCGACCGATTGTAAGTTACTATTAATGAACAATTGATTTAATAGTGCTAAGTGCTGGTAGGCAATCAGTGCACCCATGCAGGCCGTAATAAAATAGGGCTCTGAGAAGATGACGAGGGTACTCTGACGTAACCTCGTATCTCAAAAAACACTGGTTTAGAGGAGAGACGAAAAACATTTCATTGGAATAAACCGAATTAAAAACTTCTAATTATTTGTTGTCAATTTGTAAATTTTACCGTTTTTTTTTGTAGATGTGAATGATAATTATAAGAAAATGTTTGAAGTTTAATTTTTCAGTTAATTTCAGAGATCGAGTTGACCCCCAAAAATCGGGTTACGAGGTTACGTCTGCAGAGTACCCGCGATGAGCTCTTCCGCGAATAATTCTTTCGATAAAAACTAGAGGAGATTAATCCTCGGACAGAAACAAGAATTAATTAATTATTTTATTACGGCCTGCATGGGTGCACTGATTGCCTACCAGCACTTAGCACTATTAAATCAATTGTTCATTAATAATAACTTACAATCGATCGACCCGGAGGACGGAAATACGGTGCGGTGGACCTAGAGGACTAAAACTACGCAGCGGTGGACCTATAGGACGGAAACTACGTAGCGGTGCACCTGGAGGACGGAAACTACGGTGCGGTGGACCTGGAGGACTAAAACTACGGAGTTATGGTCCTGCAGGACGAAGACTACGTAGCGGTCGACCTGGAGGACTAAGACTACGTAGTGGTGGACATGGAGGACGGAAACTACGCAGCGGTGGCCCTGCGAGACGGAAACTACGTGGCGGTCGACCTGGAGGACCAAGACTACGTAGTGTCGGTCCTGGCGGACGGAAACTACGTAGCGGTCGACCTGGGGACGGAAACTACGTGGCGGTGGTCCTGGAGGACGGAAACTACGGTGCGGTGAACCTAGAGGACGAAAACTACATAGCAGTGTACCTGCAGGGCGGAAACTACGCAGCGGTAGACCTGCAGGACGAGTACCACGTAGCGGTAGACCTAGAGGACGGAAACTACGCAGCGGTCGACCTGGAAGACGAAAACTACGTAGCGGTGGTCCTGGAGGACGGAAACTACGGTGCGGTGAACCTAGAGGACGGAAACTACATATCAGTGTACCTGCAGGGCGGAAACTACATAGCGGTCGACCTGGGGGACGGAAACTACGTGGCGGTGGACCTAGAAGACGAGACCACGTAGCGGTGGTCCTGGTCACAGATAACCCAGATAACAAAATGTCCTCACAGTGATGGCGTATACGCACGCACGTATGCGGATTCACCCGCACCACGTTGCCCTCACCTCACCAGACATATGTGTCATCAATTGAGACGCATATCGCTCGCACGTCATGAGTTCAGATCGCAAGTGACGCATATCGTGAGAATCGGTGGAAATTCGTCAAGGCTTAAAAATATTTCAGAAATTAATGAAAACCAATAAATTTTTGACAGATTTATTCCGCGAAGCATTAAATGGCAAAAAGGATATCAATCCAAATTCTGACAAGGAATGATTCTGTGAAATATTCGTCACGAATTTTGATTGTATAGTAATTCATCTAAACTAATTACAGTAAATGAAATTACAATTACACAATATGATAGTTCCAAGATTGAGAATTTGTCGATCATAATAATTATTTCGATAATTCATGTACTTTCATCGCGGTCACTGCGAATTGTACTCCAGATCTTGTCTTTTCAAATATAAATATTCATGACGTTAGAATTATGAAAAAAAAATTGTTTTGTCGAAAAAATGTTCAATCAATATTTTTAACGAATATATTTCGCAAGGTATTTTAGAACTAATCTCAGAATGTCTGCACAACATGCGTCACATCGTACCGACATTACGTGACTGCACATGAGATGGCGAAATGCGACTCATAACGCATGCTACGATCTACCAATCACTTCGTGCTAGCGAAAACGGCGCGTTCTCGGCCGCACCGCGTGATAATCATGGAATGCGCCTAAAGTGCGAGGCACAATTGTTATCTGGGGCCTTATTCTGACTTTTTATCACTCGGTGATACAGTGATATAGGGAAAGTGAACTCGCAATGCGCATGCGCGAAGCTGATGTTTTTAGGTATTTTACCAAATCGTGGTGGTGACAAACGCGATTCAAGCGTAATAAAATTTCTAACTAGATGAAAGGTTAAATAATCGTGATATACTCGGACAAAGTAGTTTATCACGTCTATTTTATAGCGTGGTAAGAAACCGCTTATAAAATTGAAAACCCAAAGTGCTCAATGTGTAAGATTATTAAGCGATAGATGGTGGAAGTAATTTACCTATACGATTTGGGTTAAGTTAACCTCAATTTAGATCAAGTGTAGAAACATGGGATTCATAGGAAATTACCGATCGATTGTTAAGAATAGATGATATATAGGTATAATATAATAGATGGGATCTATATTCCGTAAGGCCTAATTTCAGTAAATTTATTCAGCATTTTCCGATACGGAATTGTTCAATATAAACACTGTTAAATTCTTAATGAGATAAGCTTTATGTAGATTCGCAATAATGGATCATTATCCACTCCTAAATATAATACATTCGTATTTAAGTTGTACTAATAGGTATATGTAAAAACGCTGTGGCTATTCGCAAGGTAGAGTGACTCTAATAGAGACACGCAAGAGTCACGCAAAAATTTTGTACTGCTTTTTTTGGACTGCTGAACCACCGGGTGAGTGGCTCGCATGGGTCACAATTAAGGAAAATCATCCCTCTCGCCCCCATACCACCTAGTGGGCGGATTCTCGGACGGAATTCATACATTTTTTTGTAAGGGCCCCAGTCTCGTTTTATATTATGAAAAAAAAATTAATAATTCGGTCACTCCAATTCTGCGAAAATTTTTGCGTGACTCTTGCGTGACTCTATCAGAGTCACTCTACCTTGCGAATAGCCACAACGATGTAAAAAACAAGAAAGCGCCTTTTTTCGATTCGGAATTGTCCAATGTCGAAGACTGTTAAATGTTTTATGAGATATTTAAGCTTTAAGTAAATCCGAAATAATGGATCATTATTCACTCTTAGATATAAGAAATTCGTATTTAAGTTGTACTCATAGGTATATGGTAAATAAGAAAGCGCCGTTTGCCGATATGAAATTTTTCAATGATATCTTTGAAAAATTCTGTATCGGACTACCGTAAAGACAAACTTTTGTACCTGCTAACTGGAACGGTACTACATAACTGACCGTAGTTCCGTTTTTCAAGTACATTTTATATCCTGGATCATTATCCCCTCTTAAATATAAGTCATTCGTATTCAATGACGTTTTCGGTTCGCTACACCGGGCTACACTCGGTGTCGGCCGAACATTCCCGATCAGTTCCGGAATTTGCAGATTTTAGCTGAAGCTCCGAATTTCAAAATACAAATAGCTTGCCACTTGTTCTTTGGGTAAAGTTCACACCGCAGCATAATGAAATTCGGAGTTTCGGCAATAATCTGCAGAATTCTGAGCTGATCGGGAACGTTCGGCTACACCGAATGTAGCCCGATATAGCGAACCGAAAACGTCATAAGTTGTACTCATAGGTTTACATATTATAGTAAACAATAAAGCACTTTTTGAAATTGTACCTTGTGCATCCGCCTAATAAATATCATTAAATTGAATAATCTTCGAATAATTCTTCATCAGATTACCGCAAAGGAGAACCTGCTAACTGGAACGGTACTGCATAATTGACATTTTTTATTCTATCCATTTTTAATAAATACTATTGCCATTGCTATTGGTTATTTTAGAAACACTTGTATAAAATACGTTATTGGGTAGTTCATTCGTTTCGAATTGATACATTCGTGAGTATGCTTGATATTGCTGTATAATTTTGTGATTAAACAATCGAAAGTTTCGGACCTTTAATTTTGTGCATTTTATGGCACGATTTTTTCTTATCTGAAAAATTATTGAGTTTATAGAAGGGTCGCTTCACTACACTTTAAAATTTTTTTAGCGTTTAACCGCTGTAATATATAACTATGCGTTAAAATCTTTTAAACGCTTAACGGACGTTGATGAATACAGGGATGAGTCTCACTCCAATAGTAAGTGGTTAATATAAGTAATTGACTAAATAAATCACAACTATAGGGGAGGGAGGAGCAAAACGGGGTACTTAAGAAAATATAAAGTTTTCAGGAGTTGAAATATGCTGAATCTTCCTTTTTTTAATCGTAATCGAAGTAAATAAATAAAATTTTCAGCTGCCATGAGAAATTTTTTTTTTATGAATAATTTATATGTGAGATAAATTATTTTTGACATAATTATTGGATCCAAAGATGAAAAAATTTTTTGTTCTAATAATTTTTACCACATCAAATTATATTATTGATATTCTTCCAATTAGAAAAAAAAAAAAAATTTTTACTAAATTTGTAGGGTACCCCATTCTGCCCCCCCTTCCCGTTTTGCCCCTCCGTTCCCTATATCTTCTTCTTCTTCCTTTTTTTTGACTTATCGCCTTTTCGGGCATGTAGTCTATCACAACTATATATAAAAATCCGATGACTGTCATTTTCATAAATTGCTGCAGCAGCAATTTACTGCCATAAATATCCAGCTTAAGGTAGTTGTTGCGTGGAACGATTTTTCAAAGGATTTCAACGAAACTTTCCTTGATTGTTATTTGATAGAATACAAAAAATATGACCCCATTCTGATTAAAATTGACCACCCCAATTTTGAGATGAACGATATCAAAGTTTTGTAATTTTAGCATGGGCTCTTATGGAGAATAGAGAGTTACACGCGAGATTTTCGAATAAAATCAAAACGCAACAAAGGAATTTGATGAAAATTTGATATTTTATGTACACCGAAGTTATAAATTACACCAAAAAAAAAATGAAAATTTTTGACCACGCCGTTACTGAAATATAACTTGTAAAAATCTGAAAATTTTCATGAATAAATACACGTATAGGTACTATTTAGATGTGTGTGAGAGCAGTAAAAGTGTACTTTTACAAAAATTTCGTAATAGGCGGTTTTCGACTAACGCTTCAGCCATATTATGCTTGTAATTCGATGAGCTACATTTTTGAACGTGACTATCTCGAAACAACTACCTTAAGGAAGAATTGTAGGAGAGCCAACGTTTATGAAAACGGTAGTAGTTCAATTTTATATCCGCGCAAACGCTTGTATCAACTCTAACGAGTTTTCACTGTATCACTGTATCACCCGTGATATAAAGTCAGAATAAGGCCCCTGGGAACGAAAGTGTATGTTGGACGGAGACAACTCCTGGCGACCTCTGGCGACAATAAATGTAACTGAAATTTATCACTAGATTGTATCATTTATTTTTATTTCACTGGAAATCGAGTTGCCACGGGCACTGCTAGATTTATACTTTAGACCCGGCCCTAACTTGAGCAGCTGGAGGCCCTGTGATTGGTAAACTAAGACCTTCTGTAGCCCGAAAACCATTAGTCCCAGGTCTTTTGGGTAAAGGAAAATTAGTCTTAGAATTTCACAAGGTATCCACCCTTACCAGGTGGTGCGCGCAAAGTGAATCGCCCTGTATGTCGCATATATTTTTCGCATATATTTTATTTCCGTGTGGGAAGTCGGGAGTCGTTGATGGTCGACGTTTGTTTTCATAGGCAATGGCGGGGGGGGGGGGGTCCTTCAATTCTTTTTCGCATTGGGGCCCGTAAAATCTAGTTACGCCACTGGCGTCATAGTTCGACCAACACACGCTCACGTTGCGTGCGTGAGCTTCTACTCACTGCTAGTGACTGCCAACTCGATTGGCCCGGCGCCTATAGTTGTATCCTTGAGCCTCGGTGACAATCGAGTTGGCAGTCACTGGCAGCGAGTAGCAGCTCACGTACGCAACGTGAGCGTGTGTTGGTCGAACTATGACGCGGCCATTGTTCGACTTCCTTTTAACAGCACGGTATATCACGAAATGGTTTAGGTTGTTGTTTGTGACAGGGAGGTAGACCGATATATTTTGCGACCCGTGGTTCGAATGATGCGAAAAAGAACTGTGCGACAATAAAAAAAAAGATTTAGGGTAGACGTACTGTACCGTTTGTGGCCATGCTTGACTAATGCTTTTCTCCTTTCTGGCATTATAAATCTATTCAATTAATGAATTAATCACGAAAACATACCCTACAGCAAATATTAAACCCAACTTTTCCAGTACTTGATTGTTTGAAGTGAAGTTATTAATTATTAAAGCTGTTAAAATAGTTTTGTACCGTTTGTGGCCAGGCTTTGATTTACATGGTAATGGGTATGGCCACAAATGGAGCAAGTGGTGACCACAAACGGTACTATGGTAGGCAAAACCGGTACGTCTACCCTACTCGTAATTTTATTGTCCTAGCCACAAGTAGATTTCATAACTCCATATATGTCAGACAAACAATATACAAATATTATCATGGTAGGAACTGTAAAGATAGACAGGACCTTGAGAATGGGAATAATGTGGTAATACACAAAGGCAAGTGCTAAGAACCTGCTTAGATTATTCAAAACATAGCACCCCGAGGTCATACGTAGTCAAAGACTATAAAGGAGAGGTGTTGAGACGAAATGGTATGAAAAGGAAGCAGTTGAAGTATCTAGTACTTGATGAGCTGATGTTTGAATCACTGAAAACACATGGACGGAAAATCGCTGTTTTAACTTCAAAGTGCTGTCAAAAATTGAAAAAAAAATCATAAAAAAAATTCCCTTCGTCAATTTCAGGGGACAGTCATATAGTTTTCAAAATTTCCTGGTTTTTTGATTTCCGATGATCCAGTGACGAGTTATCAGGGCAACGGAAAACCAACTTTTTTTCGAGGCGTCTTCGGGAATCTGCTGCCAATCATTTATTTTTTTATATTTCGATACCAACGTTCTAATATGTCGTAACCCACAAAATTTCAGAAATGGACTTTCTTTGAAAAATTGAATGATAGTAATGTTATGCAGCTTATGTTCAAGCTTTAGCGGTCAGATCGTTGATTTACTATTTTTAAATAAATATTCAAATCCGTAAAATCCTATCTTTTCAATGGTAATAGTGAAGCGTTTTCATGGCCTCCTGAACAATTTTCCAAATGTGGGTTACGACATATTAGAACGTTGGTATCGATTTTCACTAAAAAAAATTACTACTTATTGATGATATGTTATTTTATCCGGAGCAGTTTATAAAAATAAATAATATTTAGCTCATCGCCGAAAAAAAATTATAAAAAATGGTCATTTTTTCAGCCCACAGACCCTACTCCCCCCCCCCCCCCCCCCTTAAGCATAATAACAAATTTTCAGATTACTAACTCGATGATTTGAATGCGACCTTCGTGAGCTCTTCTAGCAGCGCTCAACGTTAGCATAACTGCAATCTCAGCAACGGCGGCAGTTAGAACGTTAGGAGTGTTGCCCACTTTGATACCTCGCTTTTTTATTTCTGGCACGTCCAGATGATCATATCCCGCGGACATAGTCGATACCACTTTCAAACTTGGTCCTGAAAAGCCAAAGAAGAGATAAGTAATCCGAAGTTGAAGAACGATTTATTTTACTGCTTTAATAGGTATCATTATCGGAGAAATTGTTGCGACGTTGTTGTCGACGGCATATAGAACTTATAAATTCTTCCGTAAGCAGGTGTTTTTATCTTGGTATGGCAATAAAGTGCCACTGCAATCTATACTACCATTATCAATCATAAGATAAACGTGAAAATGCCGGTTATATATCTGATATCTCTATATCTATAATCAGTATAATACTCGTATTATATTGCCTCATCTAGATTCGATTGTGTGATTTAACCGCATATGACAAATACTCATGTAAAAGAAAACGAAAAAGCCGGATGTTGAAATGAAATTATTGAAACTGAAGAACGCATTCAAATTTTTGAATTAAGATGCACCTGCAATGTCCAATAGTTCTTTGTTAATGGCATGATGACTGGCAATGAAGATAGCATCATGGCCTGGAAGAGCTTGAAGAACTTGTTCTCGTGTGCTGATAGCGGCAGGAATAATTGTCAAGTCGAATCTGTGAACAGAGAGTCGGACAGAGCAATAAGTAATTTATATTATGACATCAGTTATTATTTAATATTTTGTCACAAGAGTTTCCAACTTGTGATCTATCTTGCTCGAAACTTAAATCTGCGCTACATTTCGAAAAGAATAACGATACAACTGAGGTAGAATTTCTGGTTTCAGCAACTTAGTGTTCCTCGTTACTTATAACAAAAATTCATAATTGCCGCGTTGCACCGCACGCGCAAGCGCTCACTTTGCTCTCAGTAGGTCAATGCCAGCTGGAGATACGTCGTTGCTTGTCACTAAAACTCGTTGTTTAGTCATCGTGTTGTCTCGTATCAATTATGGCAATTTTTAACTCAATTAACAAACTATAGCCGGTACAACTATTTTTATACAATTAAAAATATCTACGATCCAAGATTCATATGGTTACGATTCGGGCTTCACACACGTGACTGATTCGGACCTAGGATCTTTCGAACTGTAGTGGTTCGAGTTATAGATGTCGGCGCGTTATATAAGACTGTGGAACTGTGGAATGGTACGAGTTCTTCTTGAGCGCACGTGGTATAAGAGATACGATCTTGCGATAATGACCCGTTAGCAACCGCAATAATACTTTGGTTATCATTAGGTATAGCCGTGTCGATTCTTGGACAATGAGTAAACACTCGAGATTGGGCTGTTCATACAGATCTCGATGTCAATGCCATATTTTAATAATATCGAAAATAATTTCATTTACGATGAATAGCTTAATATTTTAAAATCGACGTTTCAGTCAAGTCCGTGCAATATCTTCTCTTTGAAATCAGAAATATTGTAGTCATCACAAACGCCCAAAGAATATAAGCATGTATGGTGCCGCTTGCGGTACAGTAGTACACTACTTGAACATCCTAAATTTTTCGTTTCGGTCTTAAATTAAAATTTGAAACATGCGGCCACATAGGTGCAAATACACACATCAAGTCATAATAACCCACACAGCACACTATAATTATGATAAATATCTGTGATAAATATTGTGCCTTGATAGTGGTTTTCGAAATTTTCACAATGACATTAAAATAATATTGCAATAATATTCTGTAAAAATAATCACTAATATCTCACCAAATATTTTCAGTACTTCGGAATCGCCGACATGAAAACATTGAGAGAATATTCACAAATATTTTATAGATAATATTTGGTAAATCAGTGGGCTCTATGGGAAGTGGATAACATTTCCGACATTCGTTGCTATTAAAGCTTTCAGTTTTGTTTTCATCATCGTTATTTCAATTTCGTGATCTACAGAGGAGGGGTCCTATAATATTCACCATTTCACCATCAGCCAAAATATGCTTAAAAAATGAAGAATTTCGAGTATCAAGAGTTAAAATTATATGTTCCACCATTGAACATTGATTTGTTAATTGAGTTATTTTTAGGAAATACAAATTAAATAACGTCCATGTGTTTTCAGTGATTCAAACATCAGCTCATCAAGTACTAGATACTTCAACTGCTTCCTTTTCATACCATTTCGTCTCAACACCTCTCCTTTATAGTCTTTGACTACGTATGACCTCGGGGTGCTATGTTTTGAATAATCTAAGCAGGTTCTTAGCACTTGCCTTTGTGTATTACCACATTATTCCCATTCTCAAGGTCCTGTCTATCTTTACAGTTCCTACCATGATAATATTTGTATATTGTTTGTCTGACATATATGGAGTTATGAAATCTACTTGTGGCTAGGACAATAAAATTACGAGTAGGGTAGACGTACCGGTTTTGCCTACCATAGTACCGTTTGTGGTCACCACTTGCTCCATTTGTGGCCATACCCATTACCATGTAAATCAAAGCCTGGCCACAAACGGTACAAAACTATTTTAACAGCTTTAATAATTAATAACTTCACTTCAAACAATCAAGTACTGGAAAAGTTGGGTTTAATATTTGCTGTAGGGTATGTTTTCGTGATTAATTCATTAATTGAATAGATTTATAATGCCAGAAAGGAGAAAAGCATTAGTCAAGCATGGCCACAAACGGTACAGTACGTCTACCCTAAATCTTTTTTTTTATTGTCGCACAGTTCTTTTTCGCATCATTCGAACCACGGGTCGCAAAATATATCGGTCTACCTCCCTGTCACAAACAACAACCTAAACCATTTCGTGATATACCGTGCTGTTAAAAGGAAGTCGAACAATGGCCGCGTCATAGTTCGACCAACACACGCTCACGTTGCGTGCGTGAGCTTCTACTCACTGCTAGTGACTGCCAACTCGATTGGCCCGGCGCCTATAGTTGTATCCTTGAGCCTCGGTGACAATCGAGTTGGCAGTCACTGGCAGCGAGTAGCAGCTCACGTACGCAACGTGAGCGTGTGTTGGTCGAACTATGACGCGGCCATTGTTCGACTTCCTTTTAACAGCACGGTATATCACGAAATGGTTTAGGTTGTTGTTTGTGACAGGGAGGTAGACCGATATATTTTGCGACCCGTGGTTCGAATGATGCGAAAAAGAACTGTGCGACAATAAAAAAAAAGATTTAGGGTAGACGTACTGTACCGTTTGTGGCCATGCTTGACTAATGCTTTTCTCCTTTCTGGCATTATAAATCTATTCAATTAATGAATTAATCACGAAAACATACCCTACAGCAAATATTAAACCCAACTTTTCCAGTACTTGATTGTTTGAAGTGAAGTTATTAATTATTAAAGCTGTTAAAATAGTTTTGTACCGTTTGTGGCCAGGCTTTGATTTACATGGTAATGGGTATGGCCACAAATGGAGCAAGTGGTGACCACAAACGGTACTATGGTAGGCAAAACCGGTACGTCTACCCTACTCGTAATTTTATTGTCCTAGCCACAAGTAGATTTCATAACTCCATATATGTCAGACAAACAATATACAAATATTATCATGGTAGGAACTGTAAAGATAGACAGGACCTTGAGAATGGGAATAATGTGGTAATACACAAAGGCAAGTGCTAAGAACCTGCTTAGATTATTCAAAACATAGCACCCCGAGGTCATACGTAGTCAAAGACTATAAAGGAGAGGTGTTGAGACGAAATGGTATGAAAAGGAAGCAGTTGAAGTATCTAGTACTTGATGAGCTGATGTTTGAATCACTGAAAACACATGGACGTTATTTAATTTGTATTTCCTAAAAATAACTCAATTAACAAATCAATGTTCAATGGTGGAACATATAATTTTAACTCTTGATACTCGAAATTCTTCATTTTTTAAGCATATTTTGGCTGATGGTGAAATGGTGAATATTATAGGACCCCTCCTCTGTAGATCACGAAATTGAAATAACGATGATGAAAACAAAACTGAAAGCTTTAATAGCAACGAATGTCGGAAATGTTATCCACTTCCCATAGAGCCCACTGATTTACCAAATATTATCTATAAAATATTTGTGAATATTCTCTCAATGTTTTCATGTCGGCGATTCCGAAGTACTGAAAATATTTGGTGAGATATTAGTGATTATTTTTACAGAATATTATTGCAATATTATTTTAATGTCATTGTGAAAATTTCGAAAACCACTATCAAGGCACAATATTTATCACAGATATTTATCATAATTATAGTGTGCTGTGTGGGTTATTATGACTTGATGTGTGTATTTGCACCTATGTGGCCGCATGTTTCAAATTTTAATTTAAGACCGAAACGAAAAATTTAGGATGTTCAAGTAGTGTACTACTGTACCGCAAGCGGCACCATACATGCTTATATTCTTTGGGCGTTTGTGATGACTACAATATTTCTGATTTCAAAGAGAAGATATTGCACGGACTTGACTGAAACGTCGATTTTAAAATATTAAGCTATTCATCGTAAATGAAATTATTTTCGATATTATTAAAATATGGCATTGACATCGAGATCTGTATGAACAGCCCAATCTCGAGTGTTTACTCATTGTCCAAGAATCGACACGGCTATACCTAATGATAACCAAAGTATTATTGCGGTTGCTAACGGGTCATTATCGCAAGATCGTATCTCTTATACCACGTGCGCTCAAGAAGAACTCGTACCATTCCACAGTTCCACAGTCTTATATAACGCGCCGACATCTATAACTCGAACCACTACAGTTCGAAAGATCCTAGGTCCGAATCAGTCACGTGTGTGAAGCCCGAATCGTAACCATATGAATCTTGGATCGTAGATATTTTTAATTGTATAAAAATAGTTGTACCGGCTATAGTTTGTTAATTGAGTTAAAAATTGCCATAATTGATACGAGACAACACGATGACTAAACAACGAGTTTTAGTGACAAGCAACGACGTATCTCCAGCTGGCATTGACCTACTGAGAGCAAAGTGAGCGCTTGCGCGTGCGGTGCAACGCGGCAATTATGAATTTTTGTTATAAGTAACGAGGAACACTAAGTTGCTGAAACCAGAAATTCTACCTCAGTTGTATCGTTATTCTTTTCGAAATGTAGCGCAGATTTAAGTTTCGAGCAAGATAGATCACAAGTTGGAAACTCTTGTGACAAAATATTAAATAATAACTGATGTCATAATATAAATTACTTATTGCTCTGTCCGACTCTCTGTTCACAGATTCGACTTGACAATTATTCCTGCCGCTATCAGCACACGAGAACAAGTTCTTCAAGCTCTTCCAGGCCATGATGCTATCTTCATTGCCAGTCATCATGCCATTAACAAAGAACTATTGGACATTGCAGGTGCATCTTAATTCAAAAATTTGAATGCGTTCTTCAGTTTCAATAATTTCATTTCAACATCCGGCTTTTTCGTTTTCTTTTACATGAGTATTTGTCATATGCGGTTAAATCACACAATCGAATCTAGATGAGGCAATATAATACGAGTATTATACTGATTATAGATATAGAGATATCAGATATATAACCGGCATTTTCACGTTTATCTTATGATTGATAATGGTAGTATAGATTGCAGTGGCACTTTATTGCCATACCAAGATAAAAACACCTGCTTACGGAAGAATTTATAAGTTCTATATGCCGTCGACAACAACGTCGCAACAATTTCTCCGATAATGATACCTATTAAAGCAGTAAAATAAATCGTTCTTCAACTTCGGATTACTTATCTCTTCTTTGGCTTTTCAGGACCAAGTTTGAAAGTGGTATCGACTATGTCCGCGGGATATGATCATCTGGACGTGCCAGAAATAAAAAAGCGAGGTATCAAAGTGGGCAACACTCCTAACGTTCTAACTGCCGCCGTTGCTGAGATTGCAGTTATGCTAACGTTGAGCGCTGCTAGAAGAGCTCACGAAGGTCGCATTCAAATCATCGAGTTAGTAATCTGAAAATTTGTTATTATGCTTAAGGGGGGGGGGGGGGGGGGGAGTAGGGTCTGTGGGCTGAAAAAATGACCATTTTTTATAATTTTTTTTCGGCGATGAGCTAAATATTATTTATTTTTATAAACTGCTCCGGATAAAATAACATATCATCAATAAGTAGTAATTTTTTTTAGTGAAAATCGATACCAACGTTCTAATATGTCGTAACCCACATTTGGAAAATTGTTCAGGAGGCCATGAAAACGCTTCACTATTACCATTGAAAAGATAGGATTTTACGGATTTGAATATTTATTTAAAAATAGTAAATCAACGATCTGACCGCTAAAGCTTGAACATAAGCTGCATAACATTACTATCATTCAATTTTTCAAAGAAAGTCCATTTCTGAAATTTTGTGGGTTACGACATATTAGAACGTTGGTATCGAAATATAAAAAAATAAATGATTGGCAGCAGATTCCCGAAGACGCCTCGAAAAAAAGTTGGTTTTCCGTTGCCCTGATAACTCGTCACTGGATCATCGGAAATCAAAAAACCAGGAAATTTTGAAAACTATATGACTGTCCCCTGAAATTGACGAAGGGAATTTTTTTTATGATTTTTTTTTCAATTTTTGACAGCACTTTGAAGTTAAAACAGCGATTTTCGGCGAAAAAAAAGCTCTAATTGTTATTGTAAAATCAATATTTATTGTAAATTTTGAAAAAACTCGATGTCAAAGTCTGAAAAAGTAGATCAAGAATATGGGGTTAAATTTTCATAAGGATCGGTTCATTAGATTTCGAGATATCGCGGCAACGGACTTTGAAAATGCTAGTTTCGAGATAAACGCGTTTAAAGTTTTCAAAGCGTTCAAAGCTCAGGCCGGCACCGAACAGAGCGCTCCGCTGTAAACATCACAACTCTCATAATTTTGCTCCGATCGCTTTGAAAATTTTACACACTATTCTTAAATGTCTATACTTTCATATGAGCAAATGGAAAAAAAATGAAAAATTTGAAATTTCAAGACCCTACCCCCCCCCCCCCCCCCCCCATTAAAAAATGAGTCTCAGCATGCATACAAGCCAACGTTCTAACAATCATAATTCAACATGTGGGTAATTTTTTATAAACACGTACAATTTTGGACCATGGGGTTTCTGATGTTTTTTTGTTTTTTCACTTCAAATTATGAAAATATGCATAAAAAAAGGGGTCACGGATTCTTTTTCAGATTTTTCAACCCACCCGTTTTGATATGGCACGCATAGTAATCCTTTTGAATTTTGAACAAAAATGTTTTATGAATATCAAAATTCGCTGAATATTCGAACATTTGTAGAAAATTCTCAGCTTTGATATCACCGATTCCGCGGTACAAGTTCACGATACCACGACAAGGCATGAATTTTTATTTTGAAATAGATATTTTCACTGAATTCCTCGACGTGCTTTACTTCAGATATGAGAACTGGGCTCGGCTAAAATGATACCAAATTGGTGATAATTTGAATAGGACTGAGAATTATTTACAAAAGGTTGTACCGCATTAAATGAAATCGATTTCAAAATTATTTTTGTTCAAATTTAAAGAAATTACGGTGCGTGCCATATAATAATTAATAACTTGAAAAATCTCAGCAAAATCCAGAAGTCCTTTTTAGGGTATACGTTCATAATCACACGTTAGAAAAAAATCGGAGACCCCAACGTCCAAGAGTGTACGGATGTATGAGGAATTACCCTGCATGTATATGGGGAATTCCACGCCAACTAGACCAATGAATTTCCCTCACCATTTTCGATTTGCTTCAAAAAAAAATCTACACTTGTCCAAGTACTAAAACGGTCCCCTGATTTTTTTCTGATTTTTTGATGGACCCGTTTTCTTTTCATGAATTTACAAACTACCATATATTTCAACACTTTTTAAAAATCTCAAAAAATTCTCAAAAATCTCATGTACCCCTACGAACATCACGCTACTAAGTCCATGATGGCGCAAATTTTTTTTCTATTTTTTTTCAACGTTTTTAATATAAACCTAGATGAAAAAACTTGATAGAAATGTTAAAAACGGTGAAAAATAAAGAAAAAAATATCGCGCCATCATGGGATTACACTGAGAAAAAAATCTCATGCCACCATCACGATACATCATGGTTGAAATTTTATGGTTGCAGAGACCAAACCGAGAAAAAAAATCGTTTGGATCAAATGAATTTCAATTCGGTGAAACGAAAACGGTGATCGCGGGCGGTGAAGTGAAATGTTGATTGAATGAACAAAATTATGCAGTCAAATCAAAACTGAAAAAATCGTTGTGACGACTACACGCAGTATGTGACTCAAATATCAAAATGTTGCTGGACATGAATTTTCAATTGTCGGAACGGCCACATTTGGTTGATTCAAATGTATCACTATGTTGATTTTATGGCATAAATCATTACCTCAATCCAATCATTAATTGACTCCGAATTTTTTTTTTTTGCGCCTATGCCCAAATGATATGCTATATGGCATGAAAAAGATTTTGCCACCAAAAAAAACGATTTTTTTTGGCGCTTACGACCTTATGGCCTCAGTGACGCGATATTATGAGCGTGAAATTACATATTAAAGATTTTTATATTAGAAAAACATCGCATTGTTTTGGCCGGGATTCGATCCGAAACGCACGCATTCGCTCGCATTTCTAGGCGCACGCTCTACTGACTACGCTAAACTATTTATTGGAATAAGTTATCACTTTTTCGTATTTATTTTGAATCTGGTATCTGTCTCGATGATATCATATCATTTTAATGTTGCCAAGATATCTTAACTGAACATCCGAATTCCAAATATTTTCTTAATTCAATTTCTTTTCAAGAGTTTCGAAAGTTCTCAAGAACAAAATTCAGCTCAGACTCAGCTACGTTTTCGTGTACACAATTTGAAATACTGAAATTATTCCAAGCAACCCTTACATTTAATTAGTTCAATCGTGAACATAAGTAACAAAGAAATAGTTCCCATAATCATAGGCAAAACAATTCGATGAATCCAATGATATTGTTGGATGAATAACATATCATGTTGATAGAATAAATTCGCTCACATGTAAAGTCAACGTCACAATTTTGTTAATATATAGCTGTTTCACACGTTTCAAGCAACAACATATTCATTTAATGCAATACGTTTACCCAAGAAAAGAAGATTGTACATTGAACTTTATATTTTGTACATGTTACTAGATATTACTTCATATAACATCTAATGTAGTTGAATTTGCTAAGTCTTCCAACAAATTGGATTGCTCCAGTGAAAAAAAACGAAATTTTTGTTCCAATCAATATTTACTTGACTCAAGTGTCAAATGATTGATGCAATTATTTTCACACTGACTAAATATATTTGGTTAATTCGAACGATTTTTTTTCTCGGTGCATAATCATGATAAATATGACAATAATATCGTGATCTTGGCCATCGCGATATAGTTACTAGTCCACCTACAAAAAGTATCCATATTTAATGCGCACATCACAATATTTACGAGAGCAATCGTAACGATAGAGGCATACCTACATCAACCAAAAATTATAGCAATGATGACCTCATTTCGCCCGTGCAGATGAACATCAAATCTCATCAATAACCTGTAAGGTCATGAACACTAATTTTTTGGTGAGAATACACAAACTAATAGAAAACTATTCTTGGAAGTAATCAGCCTAGTCACTGTAACTATATGTCATCATACACTGAAAGTAAAACGGAATGTTCCCATCACAACACACAGTAAGGATGGATTTGTGTTGCGGAAATCATACTAGATGGGTATCAGAACGATGTTATAGTTGTTTTTGCTATTCAGGTAGGGTTACAGGAACTTTACAATATGTCACAATATTCGTTCAATAAATCTTCATGACGATACTATAAATAATTTGGTTGGGGGTACTATATCATTTTAGTTTACGTGTTTTAGTCAAGACAACCCAATTTTATAGTGCAGCTTACTGAAAAATAGTTCGCTGAACTATTTCACGCTGGTTCAATCAACAAAATGGACGAGTTCGTGAAGAATGACTGTATCTATAGTACAATCAACTATAATTTTCAGTTAGCTGGGTACTAAACCAGTCATAGTTATGAAACATATCTTCATTAGTTACCACAATAGTACTTATAGTCCATAACCCACTGCATCTTTGGGTCTTTGTTACCATGCAGAATAATCACTGATCGAATAAACTCTATAGTACATTCAACACTATTTTTCCGCTGCCACAAACGTGTTGATAGTTGGAGGTGCTAACTCGTCTAGTTTTGCAAACTTTATATAATGTCAATCCATACCATGTACACCATAGTTAAGCCAATACTCGTTTTCGTTGCCGGAATACTATACACTGAGAAAAAAGATTCGGTTCAGGATACTATAATAACATAGTTAACATTTCAGAGTGGAGACAACTCCTTTTTATAGTGATGTTTACTAATAAGGGGTTTGCCGTACCATATGACGATAGTGAGATTCAATGTAAACTATGAACATAGTAACAGAGACCATATTGTTATAAATATTACTACATATTTATTGTAAGCGTTACAGTTGAGAACTTTTGGAACTCTAGGAAAGAAATTGAATTAAAAAGATATTTAGAACACAGATGTACAGTTAATCAGATATCTTAGCTGCATTAAATCATTGATATCATTGAGACAGATGCCGCGTTCAAAATAAATAGGAAAAAGTTATTAATGATTTCAATAATAGTACATTATGTCATTAGGCCGATGAAGTATTTTCCGACGAATTTGAGTTTACAATGAAAATTCAATGCTTTAATGAATTACAATGTTTTAATGAAATTCGTCAGAAAATACTTTGGGGGCCGTATGGCGTATACAATTTTATGTGTCTATGCTAAAAACCGCGTTTAAACCGAGCGAAGCGAGGTTGGAATCGCGGTTTTTCGGGCCTAGACACATAAATAGTTTTATGTAACACAGGCGCGATTTACGCGCTTTATGAGGTTTGTTCGGAGAACATAAAGTAGGCGCTTATTGATCAGTGAAAAAAAAGATAGTGGTGCGAGTCGTTTTGCTTATTTTATTGTCCTAGGAACATAAAAGAGTCATTAGATGCCTCTCTGCAGGTAAATAATGAACACGACTGTCGAAACTTATTCTGCATTATCTTCTTAGCATACTAACTTGAAGGTGGTTGGCATTAGTTCAATGGACGCGATGTTTTCAGAACGAGGCAAACACCTTCGCTTGTAAATCGCGCCGCGTTACATAAAATATGGTGTGTACCACGGAGGCTATGGTCTTCATACACCTCGCGTGTTTGCAGTATTCGTCTTCGACGTTCGCGCGCCAAAGGCCAAAGGCGCGCGAACGTCTACGTCTCATACTGCAAACATCACACTCGGCGTATAAAGACCAACTTAGCCTCCTTGATACACAATATACTATAGCGTAGTCGGTAGAGCGTGCGACTAGTAATGCGAGTGAATGCGTGCGTCCCGGATCGAATCCCGGCCAAAATAATGCGATGTTTTTCTAATCTAATAGTATATTGTGTATCTAGGGAGGGAAAATGGCCATTTCCAGCGAGGGTGAGACGTTTTTAGCGCGAGTCGTAGTCGAGGTAAAATGGCCATCCCTCCCTAGATGCACACTTTACTTTTTATAATAAGGGCACGGAATGGGCCGACTTTGATGCGCGTCGATCGGATCGGGGATAGCGCGTGTTGAGTCGTGCACCACACACTTATAGATATTTTTCAACTTAAAAATAAAATTAACAAAAAAATGAAAAAAAAATTAAAAACAAAAATTGTTAATAACTAATAATAATTTATTATATAAAAACGACACACTTATAGATATTTTTTTTAAAAATTAAAAAAAAAAAATCGAAAAAAAAATTGAAAAAAAAAAATTGAAAAAAAAATTGTTATTAATTAATAATAATTTATTATATAAAAAACGAAAGATCCAAGATTTGCCGTTGGAGCGGGAGGGAATGATTCCCTCCCGGCTCGAGCGGGAGGGAATCATTCCCTCCCGCTGAGCCGGATATTTCGTGCTCACGTTAGAAACACGTGATTTCCCTCCCTCTCGACGAGCATGAAAGGAGGCCCATTTCGTGCCCGTGTTATGAAAAAGTCCTTACTTTGTATTAAGGCCCATCCCTAGTCGCCCACCTCCTTTTGGTCGAAATGTGTTACATTTCGATTATTATCCGGGCCCAGGCGTCGAAACTGCAAAAAACAGATGCTTAGCGCAACTTCTATTTCAATTCCGAACACATACGTCCAAAAAAATGTTCGTTTCGTGCGAAAATAGAGTCTACAGATCGATTTTACATTGTTACGAAATTATTCGAATTCGGATAATTTCGTGACAATGTAAAATCGATCTGTAGACTCTATTTTCGCACAAAACGAACATTTTTTTGGACGTATGTGTTCGGAATTGAAATAGAAGTTGCGCTAAGCATCTCTTTTTTGCAGTTCCGACGCCTGGGCTCGGATAATAATCGAAATGTAACACATTTCGACCAAAAGGAGGTGGGCGACTAGGGATGGGCCTTAATATGCGGTTAAATGCAGTTAGTAGGTGTTTCTCGACGCATCATACAATGTTATAAATTCATTGTAACGAGCTAAATTTATTTTTTCCGCAGAGCAGTGTCCTTATTTAACTACACTCAGTGACAAAAATAACGGGCCACTCAAGTTTTCCGGAAAAACACCGTTTTTCGAAACGGTATTACTCGATGAAAAAATATTAGAAGAAAATGATCAAGGGAGCATTTTACAGGTTGAAACGTCATCTTCGAGCTCGTTTCCGAAAATTTCACCTGCGATTGTTTTTCACCTGTTGGCGCAGGTTTAAATGAAGAGCAGAAAAATAAAAAAAAATCCGACCATTTCAAACTTGGCTGCGGGGGTGAAAAAAAATCGCCAAAAATTTTCACGACGATGGTTATGTAGCCTCAGGTCTGCTCTTCAAAACTATTCTCGAAATTTTTGTCCACGACTTTTTTTCACCAGCTTATTGAATTTTTAGTAAGTATAGACCGTTTTGGCGTTACCCAGGATGCACCACGTGGAGGGACGGTCTTCAAGCACCCCACGTATTTGTGTGTGTTTCTGTATGTTTGTGTGTGTAGGCAGCGATCAGGACCCCCAGGTGCTTCACTTCCAAGGTATTGATGACTCCAAACCCTCGCTGTACTGCATGTGTCAGCTGTCTGTGTGCGTAGGTGTGAGTATGAGCGAGTGTAAACTGGTGGCTTTCTTAAAATGTCGTGTGACCACCTTTATTTTGGATCACCGCATCCAACTGTTTGCACATGTTGATGCACGCTAGAATTTTGATCTGAGGAATCGTGTCCCATGCTTCGACGAGCATTACCCTCAACTCGTGAAGATTGAGTGGCTGTACGGTTCACCTCATTTTTCTGCAGGATAACGCTTGGCTTCATACCACGCGGCATGAGCAGAACTTTTTGGCCAATCAAGACATCACAGTGTTAGATCACCCGTCAATGAGTCCTGATTTGAATCCAATCGAATATGTTTGGGATATGCTGAATCGTGAATTGCGTAGTCGACCCGTACAGCCAGCCAATCTTCATGAGTTGAGGGCAATGCTCGTCGAAGCATGAAACGCAATTCCTCAGATCAAAATTCGAGCGTGCATCAACATGTGCAAACAGTTGGATGCGGTGATCCAAAATAGAGGTGGTAACACGACATTTTAAGAAAGCCACCAATTTACACTCGCTCATACTCACACCTACGCACACAGACAGCTGACACATGCAGTACAGCGAGGGTTTGGAGTCATCAATACCTTGGAAGTGAAGCACCTGGGGGTCCTGATCGCTGCCTACGCACACAAACATACAGAAACACACACAAATACGTGGGGTGCTTGAAGACCGTCCCTCCACGTGGTGCATCCTGGGTAACGCCAAAACGGTCTATACTTACTAAAAATTCAATAACCTGGTGAAAAAAAGTCGTGGACAAAAATTTCGAGAACAGTTTTGAAGAGCAGACCTGAGGCTACACAACCATCGTCGTGAAAATTTTTGGCGATTTTTTTTTACCCCCGCAGCCAAGTTTGAAATGGTCGGATTTTTTTTTATTTCTCGGCTCTTCATTCAAACCTGCGCCAACGGGTGAAAAACAATCGCAGGTGAAATTTTCGGGAACGAGCTCGAAGATGACGTTTCAACCTGTAAAATGCTCCCTTGACCATTTTCTTCTAATATTTTTTCATCGAGTAATACCGTTTCGAAGAACGGTGTTTTTTCCGGAAACCTTGAGTGGCCCGTTATTTTTGTCACTGAGTGTATTTGGTTTGGTTTTTTACATAGTACCACTATAGTACATCATACCGTTGGGATTGGTCAGTACAACTTACGTCATATGGTAAGGCTCACCTTGTTTTTAGTTGCAAGGGTATACTACTTTTTATAGTTGAAAAATAGTTACCACAACTATATTTTTTTCTCAGACAGTGTCACTAATACACATCAAATATAGTAAAAGCCAGATAGCTGCGTCAACTATGTTAATATAGTTAGTTAGTTTAGTTAGCATTACTATAATTTTCAGCAATGATCAAAATATTTTTGAGGGCTTCTGTCACTATAAAACTAGGGTCGATGCCATATTTAACCCAAGTGTATAGTCAAAATACAGTTTCCATAACTATATTTTTTTCTCAGTGTAGTGGCGTATTGATGTTCGTAGTGAATCATAAGATTTTTAAGAATTTTTTGAAACTTTGGAAAAAAGGCGAAGTATTTGGTAATTTGAAAATTCATAAAAGAATAACGGGTCAGTCCTAAAATTGGAAAAAATTCAGGAGACCGTTCTGGAGTTGGGACAATTGTAGAAAACATTTTGAAACAGATCGAAAATGGTGAGGGAAAATCATTGGTCAGGATTATAGTCATGTTTATATTAAAAACCTTGAAAAAAAATAGAAGAAAAATTTGCGCCATTATGGACTTAGTAATGCAATGTTCGTAGTGGAACATGAGATTTTTGAGAATTTTTTGAGATTTTTAAAAATTGTCGAGATATTTGGTAGTTTGAAAATTCACCAAAAAAAACACGGGTCGATCAAAAAATCTGAAAAAATTCAGGGGATCGTTTTAGTACTTGGACAATTGTGGATTTTTTTTTTAAGCAAATCGAAAATGGTGAGGGAAATTCATTGGTCAAGTTGGCGTGGAAATCCCCATATACAATACACATAATATTAATACGTATACAATAATATCAACTAATTTTCATCATTGGTTAACATTTTTTTTTCCCAGGAATAAGTGGCAGTCACGTCCCCAATGGATGTTGGGACGTGATTTGCGAGGTTCGACGGTGGGTATAGTAGGTTTGGGCAACATTGGACTAGCTACAGTCAAACTACTGATACCATTCGGAGTAGGTCGTTTCATTTATACAGGACACTCGCGAAAGCAGGCAGGTAAATTCCACCATCAATAATTTTATTCCGAGATTCGTATAAATTGTAACTGATCGCTGGTTCAGAATTGATGATATTCATAATAATAATCGATTGCTTTCAGGATTCCATTAAAACAGAATCAACATCCATTTAAATAGCTAAAAACCTTGAATTTTCTTGTTTTTGTTTTTTGTACAGGTGACGATCTCGGAGCTTCATTCGTTTCGTTTCCTGATCTTCTCAGAGAGAGTGATTTCGTAATAGTATCGACACCGTTGAACAATGAAACTGTGAATATGTTCAATGACGAGACGTTTGCACAAATGAAAAACACGGCCGTTTTGGTGAACGTTGGACGCGGACCCGTCGTTAATACAGACGCCCTTGTCAAGGCACTTCGAAACCATACCATTTTTGCTGCAGGATTGGACGTTATGAACCCCGAACCTTTGCCTAGTGATCATCCATTGTTGAGCTTACCGAATGCAGGTGCGTAAATTGACTCCGGCAATCTTTGAACCATCAAGACTTTGCCCAAATAGTTTTACACGAAAATGACAATCGGCACCCGAGGCTTATGATTTATATATTTTTTTTCAGTTATCATTCCGCATTTAGGCAGCGCAACTGTCCAAACAAGATCTGACATGTCAACGACTGCCGCTCAGAATATAATCAATGCATTGGAAGGCCGACCATTAGTCTATGAATTGTAGATGCCAGGTGTAAATACCTATATCGAAATCACCGATGTCGTAGATGTTGTTACATATTTTCTCGTATTCTCGCGGCGTGATTACAATTGGTACAGTTATGGGTATATTATAGTATAAAAAATATATAAGTCACATTCCAGTTGAAATAGTAAACCATATCAGGCTATAAAACAATTGTACGTTTTCAAAGATGAAGAAAACTATGATGATTATTTAACACACAATTGAGGGGATGGGCGGAATAACGGTATAACTCGGAAAACATAGTTTTGAGATAAATGAGAAAAACGTAGGAGGCTAACATAGACTGATATAGCGTTTTTGCAAAAAACTGTTCGGTTTAACCCTTCAAATTTCAACCGATTTTTATCAAATAAATATATAATGTAGCTCTGTGGTCACTGATCATTTTTATGCAATCTCCGGAAGAACGGTATAACCTGACTTATACCGTTATTCCGCCCATCCCCTCAATTTATGGTGATTATGGCAATTGCCAAAGCATAAATGAAGTTATATTGTTTTACAAATGTCCAAAACTCATGAGAATAAAAATATAAGTATACTCTGACATCTATCAATCTGCATTTTCCCAACCAGATAATTATTTGCCGTTTAATAAACAAAGATAGTGGTGCCGAAATTCACGAGTAAAGATCGGTAGAGTATAAAGTATAACATGTTGTGAATGGAACGCAGGAGATAAATAAAAAAAATCTATAATGTACTTCTAAAAAGTACAATATTCTATGTATAATATTATAATATAATTATCTATCATTTTTGTAGGCTTAATTTACAATTATTTCTATAATATATTTAGCATTTGTATTGGAACAGTTCTGCTAGATTTCAGGAAGATCAAACTGTTCATCACGTATGCATTATCTCCGTGTCTCCGTCTTGCATTCAAGGTGTCCTTCTCAATATTTCAGTTCCAGGTTTCCTTAATTAGCGTCCATAATGCCCGAGAGGTAACCATCAGGCTTCGGCGACAACATTTTTAAGATTTTGTAAAATTGGATCAATTTTACTCTCCAACGACAAAATATGCCCTGTATCGCAGCTCTTGTTGGCAATGAAACTTACAACCAACGGCAGTTTATTCATCTGAACCACCTGTTGAACATATCATTTGTTGAGGAGATTGTTCGTCATTTAGAAACCAGCAAACTATTTCCAATTTTGATATTTTTAATCATTTTAACAGGACAACTTTCATAGTTTCACATTTATTCGTGCCGTAGATGCATCGTGCAACGCCATGCAGTATTAATTATAGCCAAATTCTTGTACAAAGAGATACAGAATTTTATAAGGTTGAAGTTCGTAACGTTAACGCAACAAAATATTTGCTAAAAAATGCTCAAATTCAAGGCTCGAACGTTTCAAATAGATCAAGAACGGTGCGTATTTCCTCAAATTGTGTGAAACATGTCTATCTCGGGTATGTTACAATTCTACCAACATTTGAATCACGAAATATTGCATTTTTCTAACCAATGTTCTGTCACGTTAACGTTGTGAACTTCAACCTCATCAGAATTTTATAGAAAAGCAGAAAGAGGTGAAAACCTGTTGGTCAGATCGACGATAAATTTGCAACGAGACAATGAACTTTGGTAACAATCATCCCTTAGGTAGAACTGCTCGATGTATCTTACCTGATAACTGCTGTACATGCTTATAAGGGTTTTGTTTTTTCCGAGACCTAATTTACTGCCCTGATCAGTCGCCATCCCAAATGTGGAAAGGAAACTGGCACGCATAGCCAACTCCGGTGCTTTTTCATCGGAAACAGAAATCACAGGAACTCCATCTCTGTCTGTGATCAATATACTGTGCAGACCATCGACACTGTTTAATAGCTGATGCAAGAATCTTTTCAGTTCCTGAAACTGAAGCGCGATATTTATTATTTATGATTTATACATAACTTAGGTACGCCCACTTTTGAAACACATAACCTAGAATATTGTTTACATTCGTTCAGCATTTGAACTTTTATTCGAGATTTATTACCGTTCGGATATTGGTCCGATAAACTCACCACGTTCATTTTCAAATGTTATACTTAAAGTCTGTCGGTCTTTATAACATTGAAGAAGAATTGTCACCACGACTTTATCAACTGACAGTGTTCAGTATTCACAATGGCTTATTTTCCCGATGGCCCAATGGCGCTCGGACTTTTTTTTTTTTTGAACTTCTGTTCGCTAGTAAAAAGAACACGGTGGACAGCTGTTTGATATAATACAGATCATAGTTAGCGATTATAAGTGACACACTAGTACCGTATTAGAACAAAAACATCTATTGATGAGACATTGTTCAGCAGTCTCCCATTCGTCGTCTGCTATAGCCTGACTCTTGTCAATTCGTTATTTCGATTTCTCCCGTAAAGGGCATCAACGTTGTCTGATAAACTAATACGCAATACAAGAAAATAAAGGACAGGGTTGAGGAATAATAAATAAATTATTCGCCAAATCGCATAATCAACTTCAAAGCAACCTCTCTTGTTTCGATAATCCAATTAAATATATATTTTCACTCTTATGGAAGAATCGTACAATTTATTCATTTCAAATGAATTTGTCTAGTAGGTTCGAATAGTTTAGCAGATTCTTCGTTATTGTACCAATATTCTTTCAATCATGTTTCGAATACAAATTGATACTTATTAAGAATAAATTGTATAACTAGTTCATGTATTCAAATGAATCATTTATATCAGTGTGTAGGTATTCAAATCGTACGGGAAATACATGCGTGCAGTGCACCAAACCTTTTACGATACCTCCGTGTTTGTCACGGATTGTAAACAAATGATTAGATAACCAGAAACAACTGGTTCAAACACACCGAGACTCCGGCTACCGATAAATGTAGCACGATTATAAAAACTTTGAAACCTAATTTCCGAGCCATTATGGATATAACTATATACAATGATAACCATTATAATTTGTTTACCACGCAATCATATACAAATTACTGTTAGCCACAATCGATCTTGACGACATTTTCACAGTCAATTCTTTGTTAAGAGACACAATATTTCAGCCCTTACCAAGAGAGAAAATTTGACTCACAGCTCTACCATATAGGGGTCATTTAAACGATCAGATGAAAACAGTGAACTAGAGAGACTCCCATCTACGATACTAGCAGAACATTTTTGTCTTTTCACATAGAAATTACTGTCTGAATTTCATCAAAATCGAATGTGGCTGAGAGTGATTTCGCTTGATCAAGCGATTACGTGAAAACTGATTTTCTTTTTTTTTTAATCTAAAACTGCAAATCTCGTTTTTTTTTCGTGACGCCCTACAACACACTAGCAGATGAAGAAAATCCGAAATGACGAGGATCATAACCAGATTGGAACGGCCTGGAATGAGTCATATACGTGTACTTGTTAACGGAAATTCAGATCGCTTATTCCAACGTTTTCTTGCAGGCTGAATGCCGCGGGAGTAATTTTACAATCTCTATAACGATTTGATTCAATTTTTTGTGTATGTATAACGAAGAATATGTGGATTTCTACTGCGCCGCGAGGTCCTTCATAATTTTGGCTATTTTGCATTAATGAATTTCGTTTTATTAAATCAGGAATACAGGATAGATCTGCACTGAACCGATAACGTATTCAGAGCTCAAGTCGTAAAGTAATTATACGGAATAAATAAACTGTAATATAATTGATACTTAAAAAATACATATTTATTGGCATACCTATTGCAATCACTCCTTGTATCATTATCGTTAAATTAATGTAACCTAGGCAGATTGAAATGAAACAAATATCAAAGCATTATATACAAGCACACTTGCAAAAAATCGATATTACCATTTTTGTCCGTCTTTAATGGTTTTAGCGTTAGTCTTATTATACTCAAGGCGTGTTCACTCTTTGGCGCAGTTCACCATATGAGCTTGTGTCGCTGTGGCTTGTCTCTTTTTGCAAAATCTTTGCATCAACACCTAAATTTGGATCGCTTGAACAGCCTCCATGTGTAAACATTTTTGGAATGTCAGCTCCATAGTACACCTTGGCATTCTGCGACAAAGACTCATATTTCTTCAGCTCCAAAAACTCTTTAGACAATAGTAATTTGTTTGCCTCAGCTTGTCTTTTCATTTGATAAAAATCAGCATCCGACCGACTCCTTTGCCTGGCCAAATGCATCTCATCTTCTATGGATGCCATTCGCTGCAGCGATTCTTTTTCCATAATTTTCTGATCATACTGGATCTTTGCCACCTGGGCTTCTTTCTCCGCTTCGATAATTGCCTTCTTTCGATCTGTCTCTGCATCTTTTTCAACTACTTTTTGATGCTGTGTAGAAATGAGTAGCTTTGTCTTCTCTGCTTCCCTGTTAAACATATTTTTCAATTAATGCTTACAAATGATCAGTACAAATTATTTCAGCCAAATATATTGGGTAGATCAAATCGTTGGGTGCCCATTGTTAAAGTTAGCTCCTGTTATAGTTTATACACTTACATCAGCTCATAATTTTTTCTTATAGTCTCCGGTATCTTAGGCTTGGTAACTCTGACCGCTTGGATGTTTAGCCCTGGTGCCAATTCATTGAGATCAGTCTGTAAAGCTGACTTAAGATTCTCATCAATTTGGTCAAACAAATCTATATAAACTTCGTGAAGACTGTGCATGGAACAAAATTGATTCAATTCATGATGGACCTTGTTGAAAATTAATGTTCTGTCGTAATCTGCGGTAAAGTTCCTCACCATGTTGTAAACTGAAAAGAAAATACGTAAATATTAATGCATAATTTTAAAACTGGTTATGTTTTTCGGCATACTAGCCGCACGATACTTATTGACACTGAATTTTCTCACCACTGTTAGCGTCTAGGATATTCACAACTTCTATTCGATCGAAATAGATCATAACACCGCCGCTAGTACCGCAAGGTACATTTTTGACCTCGTCGGTTTGTAGAGTTACTTGAACCGACCGATAAGAAGTTAAAACAGGAACCATCATATGGAATCCAGGAGTACTGACGTGCGAAAGTAACGCGCCGCCCTGGAATTTGAACCCCAAGTTAAGTGGGTACGGCGTCACAATAGAAATACAGAAATTTCGGCGATGAAAATGGGTGAAATTTCATAATGCATGTGACATGTGACGCTTCATTTCAACAACACAACCGTATGGTTGTGTAACTAATTCAATAACAATTGGAAAAGTCATACTTTCTTAGCGGAAACCAAAAGATGATAGGGAAGTATGCTTTTTGCAAAAAACAGAAGATAAGGACTTACCCGAAAGTATACGCCGACGTGACCCTCCTCGATTCGATGTAGCGAAAAATTAAATACTACAGCCAAGCAGACTAGCAAACATAATCCAATGATATTTTGATCAGACATTTTATCACCTGTAATTTAAGAAGTTTGTGTCCCAATTTTTTCTATTCCATAGTTTTTGATGATACCTCCCAATCATATATCTCTACTATCGAAAGCAGGTTATGTTGACGGACCATAATAAAGTGTGATATCCTTACCTGGAATCGATGACTGCGTATCTAATGCTTATTATAAATCGTTGATGAGTAATGGTAATGATTTTTGATTATTTTCCAGAAAATATCCAAACAACATTATACGTCCACCGATCACCTCTATGAATTTTATCTGGTCGCCATGTTAGCACCAGTTACTACTCGCTCATCGTTTCTGAGACCCGAATTCTGACTTCTGCTAGATTCAAATATTCGAACTAACGCATGGCGGGGTAGAAGCGGTGTGGAACGGACAAGATTTTTTCGTTAATCGAATAAGATGAGAATAATTATTCTATCGTGTGCCCATGCTGTTAAACAAATCATGTGGCAAGAAACTCCTAATTTCTAATATTTTGTTTCAATTAATAACCGATTGAATATGGATTTACGCTGTACAAATTGCCGTCGAATTACAAACAATTTAACGTATCATTCTGTCTCATTTTTTGATAGCAAAAATTTTCTCTTCGCGATATCGTTGACTGAGTACTCTAAAAACAGCTCACCCTGGGTTATTCCGTGAGCCGACCAAGTGGGCTTGAAGTGGGCTTGGGGATTGAAGAGTGCCCGATTTTACCGACCGAACTACCATTGCAGTATATCTATATATTCGCACACTATAGATATACTGCAATGCTATTTCGTTCGGTAACTTCGGGCACTCTTCAATCCCCAATCCCACTTTAAGCTCACTCTGCCGGCTCACGAAATCCCATTAGGGGAACCGTCTTTAGAATATTCAGTAAACGCCAAACTACTATCTTAAGGGGCAGGTATACTCGATTTGTTACCGACACCGCTTATATCTCCGAAACGGGGCTATCAATCGACTTGTCCTTGCGGCAGTCGATGTTTGACGAGTAATGGGTTCGAACTGGTACGTTTGATCGGATGAAATCGGATTTTTTTTTTTTTTATCGAAAAGCGTGGGCGTGCCATTTATTTCGACTTATATCAAAGCCTACGGATCGAAAATGCAAAATCGGCTTCCTGAGCCCGATTCTGTATGGCATTCCGAACACAACCATCCAAAAACATCTTTGGTTTCGACAACGATGAAGAAACCACATCTAATCTACGTTTTTGTGGTAATTTTCGCGATTGTCAAGGGCCGTGAGCGAAAATGGCCGCTCACGGCTGTTGATATGATGTGGTGGTTCGCAAAACGCCCGTGAGATGTCGCCGCACGCCCATTTAAGCTTTTCCTTTTACCACCGCTGTTACGTTGGTACACCTGGTACCACGTGACTCGACCCGCAGTCAGAGGTGATTTGAAGACTAACAATACGTATATTTACAATATAATACTTTTCAACGATTTCTCCAACATCTCGGTAAGTGAAAATATATAATCAATCCGAAATTGAGCATTTTGTTCATTTATTTCCGTTATTCCATCATTTTCCATGGTTTTTCAATACATATATATATATAAAATATCATGTAAGTAGTTGTACTGCATATCATATATAATTTTATATTATACGTTCCTCGCATTATACAGCTATCCATTATATACAATTATATAAAAATACATAAAATATATGGTTTACACATATTATACGACGATGGTTAGTAGAATATTAGTATCTATAGATTCGTTTGAAATAAGTGTAAAAAAAAATCTGTTACAAAACTGCTCTCCTTTTCAACCATGAATTACCCATACCCGATTCGCCAATAAAATTGTTTTTTTTTTTCTTTTAAATTTAATTACGCATTATTTCGTAATTGAATCGAGTTCTATTACACATTACCAAAGTAATGTGTAATGAAATGAGTAATTCCATTGAAAATGTAATTAGAAACTCGCAACACTGGTCTACGGCAACTGATGAAAAATGCCTGGTATCTGGAAATGAAAATTTCATGTACACCCTGATTGGTTATGCTGTATTTCAGATATTTCAAGTGTTCAGCAAACTTGCACACAAATGACAAGTATTTGTATAAAAGAAGAAGAAAAAAACAATTTTATTGGCGAATCGGGTATGGGTAATTCATGGTTGAAAAGGAGAGCAGACTTTTGTAACAGATTTTTTTTACACTTATTTCAAACGAATCTATAGATACTAATATTCTACTAACCATCGTCGTATAATATGTATAAACCATATATTTTATGTATTTTTATATAATTGTATATAATGGATAGCTGTATAATGCGAGGAACGTATAATATAAAATTATATATGATATGCAGTACAACTACTCACATGATATTTTATATATATATATATGTATTGAAAAACCATGGAAAATGATGGAATAACGGAAATAAATGAACAAAATGCTCAATTTCGGATTGATTATATATTTTCACTTACCGAGATCAGCGCCGGCGACTTTCATATGGAGTGTATGGAGAACTCCATACCCAGAAAAATTCTGGGTATGGAATTCCACACCCAAAATTATGTATGTGCGGAAAGAAAAAGTCATGTTTTTCAAATATTTTCATTACTGGTTGCGCATTACACGTAAATAAAGAAGTAAAGACCCTCCGAGCAAATTTCGTGCATACCATAGTTGCATTTTTCTCTGCGCGCCGCTGCGTACTCCTTTCTTATCCAATACTCGCCATACTGCAGTGCTTTTTGAGCTTTACCTGTGTAGGTTTCGTGTCTGTGTGTTACAATTGCGGCTGAATGACTTAGCAACACTCTATGTCCATTAGGGTGTGTCAGAAGAAAAAAATTTGTTTTGCTACCTTCTGAACGGATAGTTCTCGTCAAGACAGAGAGATTCCCCGCTGGAAAATGTCCTATGTCAAGGGTAAGTGGTTCCGGAATTTTTTTTAGTCTTCGATTTCAGTCAACCACACCAATTTTCCATAGGAAAATGGAAAACTAAAAAAAATTTCGGAACCACTTAGCCTTGACATAGGACATTTTGCAGCGGGAATCTCTCTGTCTTGACGAGATCTATCCGTTCAGAAGGTAGCAAAAAAATTTTTTTTTTTGCCACGCCCTAATGTCCATGCGGACTTAGCTGTGGAATACGACCGGACAACACTACTTGAGCCCGGCGCCCACTACACCGCGGCGGACTGCGGACGGCGGAAAACAGTGGTAGTACATCGTGTTTTTTCTGTAGTTTTTCATAAAAGTGTGCATGATTTTTATTATAAAATACGATGAATCACTTTTTTTCTCTGTCGGCCGTGCTCCGCAATGTAGTGGGCGTGGGCTTTATAGACCGCATTTGCTTTGTCTTAATAAATTAAATAAGAAGTGAAAAATGTGTTTCCCCTCTCCCCCAGCAGTCGAGTAACTCCATACTCGAAAACTTTGCAAGTCGCCGGCGCTGACCGAGATGTTGGAGAAATCGTTGAAAAGTATTATATTGTAAATATACGTATTGTTAGTCTTCAAATCACCTCTGACTGCGGGTCGAGTCACGTGGTACCAGGTGTACCAACGTAACAGCGGTGGTAAAAGGAGAAGCTTAAATGGGCGTGCGGCGACATCTCACGGGCGTTTTGCGAACCACCACATCATATCAACAGCCGTGAGCGGCCATTTTCGCTCACGGCCCTTGACAATCGCGAAAATTACCACAAAAACGTAGATTAGATGTGGTTTCTTCATCGTTGTCGAAACCAAAGATGTTTTTGGATGGTTGTGTTCGGAATGCCATACAGAATCGGGCTCAGGAAGCCGATTTTGCATTTTCGATCCGTAGGCTTTGATATAAGTCGAAATAAATGGCACTTCCACGCTTTTCGATAAAAAAAAAAAAAAAAAATCCGATTTCATCCGATCAAACGTACCAGTTCGAACCCATTACTCGTCAAACATCGACTGCCGCAAGGACAAGTCGATTGATAGCCCCGTTTCGGAGATATAGGCGGTGTCGGTAACAAATCGGGTATACCCCCCCTTAAGTAATAATAGTATTGTAAATATATTATTATACTTGAGTATAATAATATTGAGTATAATAATACTTGAGTATAATAATATTGAGTTGTAAAATCATGATTCATACATTTTTTTCGAATTTTCTCTATAATTACGCTACATGGTTGATAATAAGTTGAAATAAAAACGATACGCCCTTTTGGTTTTAAGAATTTTTTTTCAAAGCCAAAAGGGCGTATCTCAAAAAAAAAAATGTTTTTTTATTTTTTCAATATATTTTCTTATTTCTAACATTTCTAGGTTGATTAGAGATTTTTTTTTTTTTTATACGCCATTTTGGCTCTGCAGAACCAAAAGGGCGTATGATTTGAGATACGTCCAATGGTTTTAGGAACGCGATATCAATTCTTAGACATATAATACCTTCTATTTTCTATTGCTTAAACCCCCTATTTTTCCCCTTTTTTTAACAAAATTTTTGCCCTCATACTTTATTTTGAGGAGAAAAGTAGGCGTGAAGTCTGAAGTTTAGACAATAAACTTTCTGAAAAAATTAAAAAAAAAAAAAAAAAGATCTGGCCGATTCAAGGTGGTTCTTCCGGTACAGTCCCACCAAACGTGGGCTTCGAAGAATATTTTGAATACTTCTCGATGGAAAAAAATCTTCCAAAAATCGAGCATGTAGAATATCCTCGGGAGATTGATTTTGCATGATAATAATTCAAAAAAGTTATCAACACATTGAGGGAAAAAAAACTGTTCAAGAAATTAGCCGATGACCCAACTTTTTTTTAGGTGAAAATGATTTGTCAATTTTTCTAAATATGTATGAATTTTTTACGAATTGTGTTAACTTTCTGAAAATTGCGTTTTGTCGAAAAAACGCGATTTGCAAAAAGTTAACGAATTTCGGAAAAAATTCATACGTATTTAGAAAAATTGACAAATCATTTTCATCTAAAAAAAAAGTTGGGTCATCGGCTAATTTCTTGAACAGTTTTTTTTTCCATCAATTTGTTGATAACTTTTTTGAATTATTATCATGCAAAATCAATCTCCCGAGGATATTCTACATGCTTGATTTTTTTCAGATTTTTTTCCCATCGAGAAGTATTCAAAATCTTCTCTGAAACCTACGTTTGGTGGGACTGTACCGGAAGAACCACCTTAAGGTGGTGATTCCCACCTATGATTCGTACTTGAAATATAATCTAATTTATTCAGATGGAATCCATTCTTAACGAAAACGTCACAAGTCATGTGACTCGTGCACCCTTATACTTTGTTCTGCAATTTAAAGAGAAAAAGCAGTGGGCCAAAATTGATTTTCCCTACAATTTTGAAACTTTTGTTGCTAAAGGTAAATTTATTGACGCTATTTCTTTTTCTGGATACTAAATAAATATAGTGCTATTGTGTTATATCTATTACAGCACGTCAGATTCACCCTGATCTACTCAATAAGAATTTCACATTCACTGACCAGTATGACGCGCATTTGCCACAGGACTTTTTATCTGAATATGTAGAAATGTCTGCAAGAGGTGTCATCATAAAAATCAAAGAAGACATCGATTTCCATAGAAGTGAGTTAGTGAATTTTCAAATAGTTTTCTCTTATTTCTGAATTAAATTTCTTTGTGAAATTCATTTAGGCATTACTGGGCTCGGGAGTCCTATGCCCAGCTCCACTGATACAGATCAATCAGGTAGTACTCTGACATATATTTCATCCACCGATGAAACTGATATCGAAAATTCATCAAGCACAAGAGAATCAACAACGTACTCTGGCAAACGAAAATTAGATGACAGTGTCATTTCCAAGGGGGTATGTATACCGATTATTTATTCGTTTTGTTATTATGAGCAACTACTTGAGTGAAGGTCCATATTATCTCACGGATGCGATAACTCTTTTACTTCATTCAGTGTAATTCAGCTTCGCGTGGGTGAAACCCTTATTTTCATACCTGATAACGTAAAATTTTGTACAGTAATATACGCGACGGAAAAACTTCTTCTAGACTCGTGTGATTGCAACACTCGCCTTTGGCTCGTGCTGCAACCTCATAGTCGCCAGAAAAAGTTTTACCGCACTCGTATCGTAACGTACTATTCTTTGTCCTCAGATACTTTCAAATATTATTCAAAAAAGTTCTTGTGGGCGAGATATTATTGGGCAATATAATAATGACCACTTTTTAACTGATAAATCTCGAAAAACATTGGTAAAAATTGTCGTCGATCACATGTTGAAACAAAAGGAAAATTTTAAGCGTGCTCTCACTTCACTTGATAAGTGCAAATATGCAGAAGCAATAATTGAAATATTCTCCAATTTGAAAGATCCTCACGGCACACTCGGTTATGTAAGTTCTCAGAAAGCAACAATAATTTCATATACACTCAGTTAATGAAAATCAAAGGTCTGATAAATTTTTTTTCAATTTTATTTTCTGAAAATAGTTAGGGAAATTATATAACCCTTCGACACCAAGTACGAATGTAATCTAACGACAAAATCCTTCGTTTGATTTTATTTCTTCGTATTTTTCATTTTTCTCATATCTTCATCGTATCATCTATTTCAGGAACAATTCTATGATCCACAAACAAAAACTGGATACCTAGCGTCGAGGTTATCGAATTGCCAAAGAGGTGTTCAGAAAATAAAACGGAGCTGCAAAGACTCTGAGAAAATCACGGTGGGAGCTGTTGACATCAAAGAAACAGATGAAATCAAAGACGCCATTAGTTTTCTAAAAAATGCTGTTCCGAAGATCCAAGAAGCGGAGATAATTGAAAAAACTAAGATTACATTTGCTTATAGAAGACAGTCTTGTCTGAATGAGCATTTTTTTCAACACTTCCCAAGATTTGCAGATACACCGAAATTAGTATGTCTCAATATTTGAAAAGTAGAAATGTAATAGCACTCAATAGAATTTTAAATCAAAGAAAGATGCAAAAATTATTCCTTATGTTGCAGATCGATGTTGAACTCGAACTTCTACATCCCAAAATTGATCCAAATAGTTTCACAAACAACTATGACAAATTTGTAAATGCGATCATAAGATTATACAGCGTTGAAAAAGGAAATGAAAGCATATTTGGTAAGGAAATTGGTCATGTTTAATAATTATTATTTCCTAGTTGACCCACGTTTGATTCGGCCCCCAATGATTTGGTTGCATGGAAGAATTCCATCGGTATAATGCTTTCACAGAATTCAACTCTCGATTCAAATTAATCCGTGTTATTTCAGAATGGGATCGGATAACTAACTCTTTAATTGCTCTGACACAACTCTTACCTCCTGTTGCTCGAGAAAAAAAAAAAGCTTCAAGAGAAAAAGTCTCAAATTCCATTGAGAAGTTTATCACATTCAAAGAGGTACGTTCCAATTATGTTTCAATTTACATGTAAAATATAATGTCCAATTAACTAATGTAATATTACAAATAATTATATGAAATAATAATTTACAGAGTGGAACACCAATAGAATTTCAAGGCGAAGAGAAGACTAAACAGCCTAAACTGATTGCGGTTGGGCCAAAAAAAACCGCCATTGACCAGTATTTCATCGCAGTTGATGATTATGTTATTTTGCTCCCAACCAAAGAAATCGTCTCTGCCACTGATTACTTATTTAAGGCAAGTTTCGCTTTCGATACTTTATTCGATTCGAACTTATCTAGTTTCTGGACGTTCATTCAATTTTACTTCTATGGAATGGGAGGTGCCATTACACCAAAAATTATTGACGTTCATACAAAAATCCATGCAATCAAAGAGAATGAAGATGAGGCTCTAGATTCCCAATTGACCTGAATCTACGCGTGAGGTGTAGTCAAGAGGCATAAGACTTGAAAAATATATATATCTCTCTATATTATAAAGATATCTCGCCGCCGCCGCCGCCGCCGCCGCCGCCGCCGTGTCAGTATTTCAGATTCTTTTGTTTTCCCCAGAATTCTTTTGTTTTTCCCAGAATTCTTTTGTTTTCCCCAGAATTCTTTTGTTTTTCGCAGAATTTCTGGGTTTTCCCAGAATTCTTTTGTTTTTTCCGCAGAATTTCTGGGTTTTTCCCAGAATTCATTTGTTTTCCCCAGAATTCCTGGGTTTTCCCCAGTATTACAGATTCTTTTGTTTTCCTGGACCTGGGACCTTTAACCTTTGACCTTTGACATTTTTATATGTTCGGGAGTCATAAAACAAACACTGGATTTCATGAAAAATGTATATCTCTCTATATTATAAAGATATCTCGCCGCCGCCGCCGCTGCCGTGTCAGTTTTCCAGGGAATTCTGGGTAATATCCCACCTAACCTAACCAACTTAATCCAACCCAACCCAACCCAACCTAACCTTACCCAACCTAACCTGACCCCTGTCCTAGGCTATCCCCGGCTGTACTCGGCTATCCTCGGCTCACCTCGGCTAACCTTGGCTAACCTCGGGTATCCTCAATATCTAACCCAACTCAACCCAACCCAACCTAACCCAACCTAACCCAACTTGACTCAACCTAACCCAACCTAACCCAACCTAACTCAACCTAACCAAACCTAACCTAACCCAACCCATCTAAGGGTATCTCGGGTATCCTCGGGTATCCTCGGATATCCTCGGGTATCCTCGGGTATCCTCGGGTATCTTCGGGTATCCTCGGGTATCCTTGGGTATCTTCGGGTATCCTCGGGTATCCTCGGGTATCTTCGGGTATCTTCGGGTATCTTCGGGTATCCTCGGGTATCTTCGGGTATCTTCGGGTATCCTCGGGTATCTTCGGGTATCTTCGGGTATCCTCGGGTATCTTCGGGTATCCTCGGGTACATCGTCGGGTATCCTCGGGTACATCGTCGGGTATCCTCGGGTATCTTCGGGTATCTTCGGGTATCTTCGGGTAACCTCGGGTATCCTCGGGTATCCTCAATATCTAACCCAATCCAACCCACCTAAGGGTATCTCGAGTATCCTCGGGTATCCTCGGGTATCCTCGGGTATCCTCGCATATCCTCGGGTATCCTCGGTTTTCCTCGGGTTTCCTCAGGTATCCTCGGCTATCCTCGGGTATCCTTGGTTTTCCTCGGGTATCGAAAGTGAAAAAATCAAAAATAGTAGTCACACAGATTATGTGAATCCGATTCACGTGAAAGAACTGAAATATTATAAAACTTGACTTCTACTGTTCGTATTTTTATTTTTTGTTTCGACCAAACCGAACATAGTTACTCATTGTTATTGGGTCACAGTTTGCACCTATTATTGCCCATGATTCCCTGCGATACTGACACGGCGGCGACGGCTCTTTGTAGTATAAAGTATAAAGTATGAAGTCTAAAGTTTAAAATATCAATTCTAAATTCTTAGTACCTAATAGCCAATGTGAGGAGAATATGTAATCGGAAGTCACAAAACAAACACTGGATTTCATCAAAAATTCGGTCATTTTCCGAAGATCATACAATCCGCGGATTATTCGGGTCTCAAAACAACTGATAAAATATGGGGGGTTGGCGCGCGAAGCGCGCAGGGGGGCGGAGCCCCCCTAGTATATATATATATATATACCTATGGATTATTATCATCTTGAAAAATCTTAACATATTTGTATAACAATACTTTCATGCCTTGAGGCTTATTTGCTCGATATTATAATATTTTTGGTAAATTTCCAAATTAAAATTCTTGATCTCATCGAAGATGGATTACTCGTGTTTTAAATGTAATTTCATGACGTCAGATATTTCAATTTTATGTAAACACTTACGAGACAAACATATGTTATTTGAAGGTTCAAAATTGAATCTACAATGTGGCCTTCTTGATTGCCCAGCTAGTTTTAAAACTTATTCAGGATTTCGGAAACACCTTCTAAAATGCCAGTGTAATGCAAGAGATTCTGATCCTTCAGCTTGTTTTGTCGAAAAATGTAAAGAACAAAATTTTACAAAAAATGTTAACGATACAGAGAATGACCCAGAAGACTATGTAGCAACGTCTGAAGATTATCAAATCGACCCTCATTCAAATACTTCTGAAACGACTGAAACGACTGAAAATCATAGCGATGATCTTGTAGAAAAATATATTTTAAAATTGTATTCTTTAGGTCTGCCTGACACAACCATAGATACGATTATGAAATGTACTTCGGAATTAGTATTACCACTTTTTGAGATTTTGTTAGAGGAAAACAACCGTGATGATAATAAATTAGACCATTTGAAAAGTTTGATGCAAAATCAAATGACTAGATATAAGAGAAAGAAGGCATTCCGAAATGGAATGGTACATCCAGTTAAAAAGGCTCATGGGATCAGAATCGATCAAGTTTACGATGCTACTCTTGATAAATACGTACAAACACCTATAACTTGTACATTTTCATATATACCTCTTTTAGAAACACTTCAATTCCTCTTACAAAATGAGTTCGTTCGACAATACTTATTACAGAACTTCACTATCAATCGTGAAGCCTATACACATTTTGTTGATGGCAAGCTTTTTCAAGAATCTTGTTTCTTCAGCGACAACCCAAATGCTATTCAAATTCAAATTTACTACGACGAATTCGAAGTCTGTAACCCGTTGGGTAGCAAGGCAGGAAATCATAAAATAGGAGCATTTTATTTCGTAATCAACAACTTCCCTATACATTGGAATTCTTATTTGGAAAATATTCACTTGCTAGCGTTGTGTCATAATGCTGATGTCAAACAATTTGGCATAAATCCTGTTTTAGATGTGATAGTACGTGATCTCAAGTTATTAGAAACTGAAGGTATTTTTATTGAAGGTTCAAATATAGCTGTAAAGGGTTCTTTGATTTCATTGAGCCATGATAATTTGGGTGGCGCTACCTTGTTAGGCATGGTGAAATCTTTCCAGGCAAACAATTTTTGCAGAATATGTCTCATGACAAAATCTGACTGTAAAAAAACTTCTATTCAAATCGATGAATTGCTAAGAATGAATGAATGCTGGTTTGAATAATGTGTTCGGAATTAAGAACAAAACCGTCCTCAATGATCTTACTTACTTCAATACAGGACAAAACTACACTGTAGATATTGCTCACGACTTTTTGGAAGGGATATGTCAACTCGAGATAAAAAAATTTTTAATCTTTGTAGTCGAAAGCAAAATATCCTGCCTTGACGATATAAATAAACGGGTTCTTGCATTTGATTACGGTTTGGAGAATAATAGTAATAAGCCCAGCCCAATAAATATTTATAAACCTGGATCCTTGATAGGTCAAAGAGCAGCTCAAACACATTGCCTCCTCATATTCCTACCATTAATCTTAAGAGATATTACAGAAAAACTTGACAGTGTGCAGATTTTGAAACGGAATGTTCTATTATTGCTCATAAAAATCGTGAAAATAACTTTTGCTACTAAAATTACCCACACCATGTTAATAGAACTTGAGTTTTTAATCAAAACACATCATGATCAATATATGAATGCATTTGATACTACACTAACCCCCAAACATCATATTATCACACACTATCCAATGATAATCAGAACGATGGGGCCACCAAAAGCATATTGGACACTACGATTCGAAGGCAATTATGGCTATTTTAAAGATTTAGCCAATAAATTAAAAAATTTCAAGGATATCTGTAATACTTTGGCTTTCCGTAATCAACAAAATGTCTTATATCAGTGGGGAAATTCAGAAATTTTACAACCGATTCCAAAACTAAAACATTTCCAAAAAATCTTATTATGAAACAGTACTCATTGCTCTGTAATTCCAAGTACCCTGAACATTTCACCAGACTCACATGTCACTTTTGGAAAACGAGTTTCATTCCGTGGTGCGAATTTGAGTTTGAATACATTTGTATGCATGCGTCATTCAAATAATTTACCAGTATTCGGGAAAATTTTAACGTTTTTTTATGTAAATTCTCTGGTGTATGCGATATGTCAGTCTTATGACACCTTGAGTATATCTGAAACCCCAAAAAGTACCTTTGGTGCAAAAACCTTCCGCCAAGTCCATTAATGTGTAGATCACTCCACCAAAAAATAATCAAAGGTTGTGCTCGCTCACTCGATTGGTTGATGATTATCAACATACAAAAGCATGGAAATCAGATACAACTGCCAAGTACCTGTAGAATGATAAAAGTTTGGAATTGAAAAATTTGTTGAAACTAAATAACGTTGTACTCGTTCGCTCGCTGCGCTCGCTCACTCTATTGGCTTATGATTATGGGTTGAAAAAACAATTCGGATGAAGAGATTGAAGATGTCAACATTTATCTAAACATATTCATAAGGAAAAAATAATTTAAAAAAAATTTTTAAAAAAAATTTGGAGTCCGTGGTACGTTGGCGGGCCAATGTTTGAATATCTATCGGATGACATTGACATGGTTCGTGATCGATATTTTATATTTCTTTTTCTACAAAAGGCCCCCCAAGTACCACTACCTCCAAATTTTTTAAAAAATTTTTTTTTAAATTATTTTTTCGTTATGAATATTTTTAGATAAATGTTAACATCTTCAATCTCTTCATCCGAATTGTTTTTTCAACCCATAATCATAAGCCAATAGAGTGAGCGAGCGCAGCGAGCGAACGAGTACAACGTTATTTAGTTTGAACAAATTTTTCAATTCCAAACTTTTATCATTCTACAGGTACTTGGCAGTTGTATCTGATTTTAATGCTTTTGTATGTTGATAATCATCAACCAATCGAGTGAGCGAGCACAACCTTTGATTAATTTTTGGTGGAGTGATCTACACATTAATGGACTTGGCGGAAGGTTTTTGCACCAAAGGTGCTTTTTGGGGTTGATTTCACTACTTTTTGTAAAATTTTGCTTGACCACCTAATAATTGTGCTCGCTCGCTACGCTCGCTCGGTTGTTTTGTGCTATTTCATACCGCCCGAAGTCCCTCGATAAGCAGGAACGTCAACAGCAACAAGCACGCGTGTGCTCATAATTTTCCCCAAGTCTCAAATTTGTAGAGTGACGCGTAATGTACTTTCATAGCGTTTACAAATTGTTCCACTACAATAATTTTTTATACCTACAACATCTAACCCTGCGTGCAGCCCTCCTCCTGTCTCATCTGGGCCTGGGACCGGCAATGACGGAGTTACTTGCACGCAGGGTTATAGTTGCTGCTCATGACTAAATATGTATGGATATCAGATATATGTATTGCAATTCGTAGGTAGTTTTTTTTTTAATGCAACTAGGTCCTCTGCAAAAAGAACATGTACGCGTCCCGTACTTATAACGTCAACTTCCAATTCGGGTCTGAACAGAAGGTATCAAAATATTTAGAATTGAGCCTATTCATGCAAGACTAGCGTAGAGCATAAAATGGAAATTTATGAAGTCAAACACCCGCATTCTGCTCTCTTCGTCTGACTTTTGCCGTTTCTCGTATCAAATAACACTATCCTGATACTTTGCAACCCAAGCGTTTTCTCTCATCATCCTCTCGTCTTATATGACGACCCGCTACAAAATTAAATAATCCATAAATAAGTAATTTCATTCCATTTGTCGTGATAGCACTAATCTTAATTTGGAGAAAGCTTAATAGAGTCGAACATATAGACACAGGTTGCATACCAAAATGTAACAAATTTATTGAAATTTGACATTAAATTATTAATATACATTATGGATTAAAAAATTATCTCCACCGAAGGTCAAGGCACTACGTTGACGTGGAGTGTAGAATAAAGCCTATCGGAGTCCAACAAACAACATTGACTGAAAATCTCATTTTGACTAGATGATACGGAGTTAGATTATAGGACTCGTCGGAATCCTACGTATAACGTTGACTCACAATTTGAGTCTCAGCAGACGAGCCTTCGGAGATGAGCTTAACATGGAGCTTGAAGTGAAATTCGTTGCAATCCAACGCTTGAACTCGGCTTTATTGGTCTGGCTCCTTGCCGTTCCCTATATCGAATAATGCTATCCTCATATTTTTCTACTTCAACATTTTCTCTTGATTTTCTCTTGTCAGACTTCCTCAGGCGATAACTTGCTAAACAATTGAACCGAAAAAACCGTTTCTTCTGATAATTGCATTCATAAATCAGTTAATATTCATCTGACAGTCTTGTCCGTTTATAATTGTTATTTTATTTATCACCATGAATTTTACACGTCAGCCGATTCGCATAACCTCAAAAGCTCGAGATCGTAGGATTTAAGATTAACCCATCGAAACATTTTTATTGGTGACTATCACATTAATGTACTTGGCGTAAGGTTTTGGCACCCGAGGGGCTTGCGGTGGGTATTCACTAGTTTTTGTACGTTCAAATTTTGTATTAAGCATTGCTCGTATTTCTCTTATTTCCTTTATTATTGGGATTTAAAAACATGAAATGACAATACGCGTCTGTTAGTGTAGGAGACCATAGACATAGAGCATGGACTGTGCATTCGGGCCGAAAATCGCTCGGTCGGTGGAAAGAGACAGCATATACACGCGGCCAAATCTGTTTCTTTCTAACCAACAACGTCAAATGCATAGAAAGAGACAGATTTGGCCGCGTGTGTTACCCTCCTCTCTCACTTTCGGCGTTACCATAGGCTGTATAGGGAATGCGCAGTCCATGCTCTATGTCTATGTAGGAGACGGTTTCTGTCTGCGATACTGGCGCTATCTACGTCGGAACTATCTCGTACTGACGTCACTCTACAACTTTTGTGTGGATTTTCCCGTCTAGTGATTGCATGGGAATGGTTTGAATGTGAATCTTGGTCTGAAGAACACTAAAGAGAATTAGCTGGCTACATGCGAAAGCGATAAGCCCGGTTGGATTAACAAACAAACAACAACACTAAAGAGAAACATTGGACGAGGAAACGGGGTATCAGAATCTGAAGTTAATTATATCTCAGCACTCCGGACACCGATTTAATCGATCTAGGGCTCAAATGAAAGCTTTTCATGCCCACATCCTAGATTACATCAGTTTTAATTCGTGTATGTTGTGAGGTGAAAGAAAACGAAGATACTAGTTCGCGTTATAGGTTAGGGTAGTTGCCTCTCGGGTATATAGACTCGTTGAGTCTCGCGCTTGAAAAAAAATTTTTTTTAATGTACTTGGCGCGAGACTCTACCGAGTCTCTTGATAGGCATAGTATATGATACAGTTATTGCTGATTAAATAGAATTCGGTGGCCTCAAGTAGCGCAAATAGAGGATCAGGTAGGTACTGCATACATTCGCTATCAAGAATGACCTCCACATGAGCATTCTGCCAGTACAAATAAAATAAGATTAGGATAACCTTATGGGGTAGTAGGGGAAAGTGGGCCAGAATGGCTGGATGGGGCTAAATGGCCGCGGTAAAAAAATTGACTTATTTGCATTTTCGCATCAAGGGGGATCGTACAAGACGCTATGCAACGCGATTCCACTGATAGTGCTCAAAAAATTTTAGGGTGGGGCTAAACGGCCACCCTAATAAAAGTAGTAAAATTGCATTTTCACGTCGAAGTGACTGAGATAAAACTATATGCAGCGTGGTTCCACTGGAAACGATGCAAAACTGAAAAGCTAGGGCAAAGTCGCTCACCCTACACTGAGAAAAAAATATAATTGAATTAACGAAATATTTTTTTCAATAGTCGCAACTAAATATTCATTCGGAACAAATAAATTTCAATTGGTGTGATTAAATATCATATGAAATTAACCGATTTTCACTCACTTCGACGTGAAAATGCAATTTTACTACTTTTATTAGGGTGGCCGTTTAGCCCCACCCTAAAAATTTCTGAGCACTTTCAGCGGAATCGCGTTGCATGGCGTCTTGTACGATCCCCCTTGATGCGAAAATGCGAATAAGTCAATTTTTTTACCGCGGCCATTTAGCCCCATCCGGCCATTCTGCCCTACTTTCCCCTATATCTGAAATTTGGGTGGATTGCCCACGTAATTTTTCAAATATTGCCTCAAATTTACTGACCATAGAAATCACTTAATTTTCCACCTCTTCTATTATCCTTCTTCTTCGTCTGTTTCTCGCTGACTGAAAACCACGATACACTTCAATAAATTCACTAAAACCATGAACTTCAAACTTGAAATACGTATGGTCTTTATCTATGATTGGAAAGATACACAATAACAACGCTTTATGGTTACTGACGTATTGATGTTTATCTTACACATTGCAGAAATTAATAAGGTACTTCTATAATCAACGTGTGACACACCGACTTTTGAATACGTCTGCAGGTGCACATATAGGTATGCATTGATGAAGTGAGGTCTGTTCGTTGAACAAAGGTCGACATGAGGTGATTGCTGGAGTTTTTAGTATGTACAACACTCATTAGTACAACTTCAGGTAAGTAAGACAAGAAGCCAAACATTAATTCCAAAATTCATAATAGGTATGCAAGTTACTAAAATGAATTTAAAGGAGGTGTTTTTGTTCGTCGAATAGACTCTAGCCTACAGTGGGTATGAGTAGAAAATCTTATCAATAAATATATACGAAGGGTCAAGCGATATTGGAATAGGTGCAACTTCAGCGAGTTATCGAAATCCCGTGTAGAAATTCTGTTTGGGCTGTGATCAGGGCCTGAATATTTTGTCCGATTTCAATTGAGGCCCCGATCGGGCCAAATCATCGGGATTTGATTAGAAGTGTAACGCTTTGAATCACAGGCCCTGATCGGGCCAACATGTCAGCCCCTGATCAGGAAAATCTATGATGGGCTGACTAGGCGTGTAGAACGTTGCATGACGGGCCCTGGTTGGGAGAATTGATCAAAACCCGACTAGAAATATAAAATTCCCGTGTGAAAATCTAATCAGGTCCACATCAGGTCCCTATATCGGAGCTCTTAATTTATTTTTGACCAATTAAAATGTAATAATACTGAAAAAAATAAAAAATACGGGTTGTCGATGGATTTTATCGTCAGTGGACCAATCCTACGCATTTCATCGACGAAATCAAATTATGAAACCACTGAAAAAACCGCCGTCAATATTCGTCCCCGCCGGGGCTTGAACCCTCGTCCGCTCGATTACCAGTCGCACGCCCTAACCACTACGCTAAACTATCGTATGATATAAGTTCCAACACTTTGCTACTTATTAAGGGCATGTCAAAGTGATTGAAGTCCTTGCATATATTATTACGATTAATTACTGAATCTTGTATCATGCATTTTTCGTTTACGCGGTCATGTGTTTATCCGAATGAAATATGACACTTTGTTAGAAAAAAAAATGTCCCAAGACGTTCACTAGAATTTTTATGTTTATTTTGATAGTTTTTTCTAGTTAAAACAGCATAAATTTACTTGAAGTGGCAAATTCTTCTCTCGTATCAACTGAAAACAGTTTTGAAATTAACGTAAAAATTGTAGTGAATCTTCTAGAATACTTTTTTTTCTCTAACAGTGTACCTATGCATTTGATATTTTACAAATCCGATAAACTGTTTTTTTATGAGAAGACCTGATTATTTTTCGAGCAGGCCCTTATATCTGTTGGCCTCATGAGAACTCTAACGTTCATTTATGAGAAGACCTGATTATTTCCCGAGCTGGCCTTGAGTTGTTGGCCTTATAAAAACCCTAACGTTGATTTATAAGAAGATCTGATCATTTCCTGAGCAGGCCCTGATTCACTGGTCCCCCCTGAAACCTTGCGATTCGTTACTGAGGACGTCCGATCGATTCCTGACCAGGTCCTGGATCAATGGTCCCCTCCTAAAACCTCACGATCCATTACTCAAGACCACGGGGCCAAGTTTCTTGGAGGAATGACCGCATCCTGAGCAGACCCGATCTTCTGGGTCCCATCGGAATCTCAAGATTCATTTCTGAGGATACCGGATCAATGCCTGAGCAGGACCTGGTCTACCGGCCGCTATCGAGACCTCAAGACTAAATTTTCAAGAAAAATGATCAATTCCTGACCTGGACCTGTGACTTCTGGATCGCATCGAAATCTTGAAATTTATTTTTGAGGACACTAGATCAATACCTCAGCAGGACCTGGTCTACCGGCCGTTATCGAGACCTCAAGACCAAATTTTCAGGACGAATGATCGATTCCTGACCTGGACCTGACTTCTGGATCGCATCGAAATCTTGATATTTATTTTCGAGGACAGTGGATCAATGCCTGAGCAGGACCTGGTCTACCGGCCGTTATCGAGACCTCGAGACCAAATTTTCAGGACGGATGATCGATTCCGGACCTGGACCTGACTTCTGGATCGCATCGAAATCTTGAAATTTAGTTTTGAGGACACTGGATCAATGCATGAGCAGGACCTGGTCTACCGGCCGCTATCGAGACCTCAAGACTAAATTTTCAAGAAAAATGATCAATTCCTGACCTGGACCTGTGACTTCTGGATCGCATCGAAATCTTGAAATTTATTTTTGAGGACACTAGATCAATACCTCAGCAGGACCTGGTCTACCGGCCGTTATCGAGACCTCAAGACCAAATTTTCAGGACGAATGATCGATTCCTGACCTGGACCTGACTTCTGGATCGCATCGAAATCTTGATATTTATTTTCGAGGACAGTGGATCAATGCCTGAGCAGGACCTGGTCTACCGGCCGTTATCGAGACCTCGAGACCAAATTTTCAGGACGGATGATCGATTCCTGACCTGGACCTGACTTCTGGATCGTATCGAAATCTTGAAATTTAGTTTTGAGGACACTGGATCAATGCCTGAGCAGGACCTGGTCTACCGGCTGTTATCGAGACCTCGAGACCAAATCTTCAGGACGGATGATCGATTCCTCACCTGGACCTGATCTGTTGGCTCTATCAGAATCTTAATAGTGCATTTTTAGGGACGACTGATTGATACCTGATCGGGTCCTAGTCGGGTGATGGTAGGGATATCTTATTGTGGAAGCCACAATTTACACCGATTAGGGCCCTAATGTTACCTGGGGCGTCCCGAAGTAATTTCCACACGGGAATGGGCCGGTGAATGGGGACGGTACCGAAATCAGTGGAAAACGTTTTCCAAGATTTATAAAATCTTTATTTTGGTCATTATTCATTCATAGCCTCCTATCCTTCGGGGAGTGGATCGTTTCTACGTATATGTTTGTTCCCACAGAGCCGGTGTGAGATGTGTCAAGTATTCTATCACACAGGTATTATGGATTGTTTCGTCAGAGTCTGTACAGTCAGATTCGTCCTAACGAACTTTTTTTGACTATAGGTTCAATTGTGAAAAATGAAGTTGTAGCGACCGTTCCAAGTCTTTTTATGTGCGAGTGTTCTAGAGAAGTCGAGAGAAAAGAATTTTTTGATTGTTATTTTTTGTTGAAGATTTGTCAAACAGAATTCATGACAAATGCATCAATAATTGCTACCTTACCTTGACTTCAGTTCAATCATTTCAATGATTTTTAATAACATGAATCGGTTTCAAGGTAGGTGTCTAGTCTAGAGAGGGATAAATGAGCTCTTTTTCAAAAAAAATTCTCTCGGCTTCTATGCTAGATAAAAGAATAAATTTTTAACCAGGTTATTATGTTAACCCTCCGTCGTCACACTGGGTGGATTCAACCCATCGACTTTTGAGCAAAATTGTTCTATCTTCAAAAATTGACAAAATCACGTTTTTTTTCTAACCTGTTGTCTTTCAATTTCCAACAAAACGACTTCTATTGCATATTCTACAATATTCAGAGAATGTTCCGTAATTTTTTGATCCAAATCGGACAGATAGTTTTCTCACGATCGTCATTTGAAAATGGACTGGGTGGAATCCACCCAGTGTGACGGTCCAGTTATTTTTTGGTAGTGTGACAACGGAGGGTTAATCATATAGGGAAGGAATGTTTTTTTTTATTTTGTCCAGCATTTTATAAAAAAATTGTAGAGAGCGCCAAATCGAGGCTGCAGAAAAAAAATGGTTCCATGGCGGACAGTTAATCTCCGGATCTGCGAATCTGACATAAAAAAAAAAAACGTCATTTTACAGAGTAAGGTTTGCCACGTGGTAATTCACCACCGTTCGACAAAAATCGATAATAAAAAAAAAATGGCGGCTTCAGAAGTATATTGTTCAAATATTGACCTCTTTTCGCACCGTTCGTGTCCTGTAAATTTTAATATTGTGAATTTTTTTTTTAATGTGGTCAATTACCACACAAAACACCTTAATAAAAGATCGTACAAAATTTTATCAAAATCGATCGAGCGGTTTCGAAGATAACCTGTCCGCCAGTTGAAAAAAAGTGATTTCGAGGAAGATGCCTTTAAAGTTTTTTAAAAGCATTAAGTCAAATACATATTAGGGGAAGGTGGGGCACAACGGACAGTGGGGCACAACGGTCACTAAGTCCAAAAAAAATAATTTCGTCGGAAATGATTTTTTGTGACACGGCGACGTATTTTGGATCAATAATGACACAAGAAAGCAAAAAAAAAAAATTGAAAAAAAAATTTTTTTTTTTTTTCGAATTTGTTACGTCGCAACTCGGTTTCCTCAACATTCACCCGATCCATCACTTCCTTTCCCTTCGTCGTCAAATTTACCTGATCCTCACCTTCCGCCAGAATCATGCGAGTTGCACACAGACACCGGATGTGCAACTCGCCCAAGACCCCCTCTCGAAACCGAGTCTACCTTTTTCACGCATCATCTCCGCTAACCACTACTAATTCCAATCTCGAACTATTCAGTTCACAACCACTCATTCCAACCTCAAATAACCAACCTTATAACCAATTACTGAACGACCGAGTATTCCAATATTAACCAACCAACACCTAAAAACCAATCACCAAACCATCTATATCAATTCTACAACAAAGGAATAGTTAAATAAAGCAATTATAACTGAACAAATGTCACACTCACTGAACCACACCATCTTCTACCACTTATTTCCTAATTTAAATCCAACGGTCATCGAAAACATCTATTAACGAGTACCAAGTAATCTGTTGTGACACGACAAATTTAAAAAAAAAATTTTTTTAAAAATTAAAAAAAAATTGATTCATACGGCTTGATTGCCGTTCTTACCGCCTTATCATGAAAAGTTATCGGAATAAAATACAGTAGACTCTCCATAACTCGCCGATCGGTAAGTCGCCGCAGCGGCGGGTGGATTTTCACACAGACACACACCAGCACAACTAACTGTCCCCCACCACAACAGACTGCTCCCCACCACCGCTACTAAACTGGATCCGTGCGGCTTGATGTGCGCGTGGCGAAGGGTGGCGCAGCACCGGAGTGGGGACTCTCGCTAACTCGCCACTTCCCCGCTTTACTGTCCGTCAGGCGGCGAGTTATCGAGAGTCTACTGTATAAAGGCGAGTATTCAAGGCTGAAATCAAGTTATAACAAGTCCTCACTTTCATTTTTAAACAACTTTAATTTTAATTAACATGTGAACTGAATATTGTTTTTTAATTTTTTTTTTGCTTTTTTGTGTCATTATTGATCCAAAATACGTCGCCGTGTCCTAAAAAATCATTTCCGACGAAATTATTTTTTTTTGGATTTAGTGACCGTTGTGCCCCACCTTCCCCTATATATTATTTTTTTTGCTAACTTTTTTTCTATGGCGGATTTCGTCACCAATTATTGAGAGATGATTCTTTACACTACAAGACGTTGAAAAATGAAAAAAAAAAAATTCGATTTTCTGAGAATTCTAGACTAGACACCTACCTTAAACATTTTCAAAGCAGATGACCAAAAGATATTATACGAACTTATATCACAAGACCATTAACGTCTATAGAAACCATACCGTTATGCATTTCATTTAAAAATCAATATGTAGGATCGCCTCATGTATATAAACGAGCTTTTCTAACAACGAGCGCATGATGCATTTCACGCTGAACGTACGCTGTACAAGCATTCTGCAATACATCCCGTGTGGAAATTGAAGTCGGGAAGTGGCCGGGCACGAGCTAGTTCTTCCCGCTTTAAAATGGGGGCCAAGCGGCCCGGCTAGGCAGCCCCCGGCCGGGCTTGTAACGCTCGACTGGGCAGCCGAAACCGGGTTGAACTATCCGGGTACTGCCTGTTTTTTCCCATTTAATAATGGGATGGCCTATATTTCCAGTGCTCGACTTTATCCGGATTATTTTTAATTACAGGGAAAAGGAATCGAATAATGAATTCAAATTTCTTAATCGTTTTGATTTCTTAATAGGTTTTTTGGCGGCGTTTTCGAAGCAGAATCGATTCCGACAGGTTCCGGGTCCTCAAAATCGATATTTCCAGAAATATCGACGGTAAAACACGGAAAATGATGGAAAATTTTCCGATCAAAAATACAGGTTTTCTGGTGTAATTTTCGACTTCGAATCGATCCCGACAGGTCCCGGGTCCTCAAGATTGAAATTTTCAGAAATATCGACGGCTGAACGCGAAAAATGGTAGAATTTTTTTATATTAAAGAGATAGTTTTTTTGGTGGCGTTTTTGAAGCAGAATCGATTCTGACAGGTCCAGGGTCCTCAAAATTGAAATTTTCACAAATATCGACGGTAAAACGTGAAAAATGATGGAATATTTTTTATCGAAAAAATTAGTTTTTTGGAGATTTTCCCAGGTTTCCCGATTACCGCCCTAATACTACTGTGAAAGGTGTGGACGGGTTCAGGCCAGTTCTCCTAGCGGGGAACTAGACAATTTTACCCGTTCAAAGACCAATTACAGTTTACAATGCGGGACCCGTTCGGGGGCTGGCCAGTTAAACTGGACTGGGGATCGCCTGTCCGGGGACTAGCCAAAAATTGCGCGTTCCCAAGCGAATTTCCACACGGGATGTTGCACATCCACGAAAATACCCTATAATAATTTTGCAAAATGTCTACACTTTTGTCGGGCATTTGTTAAATTTGTTAACGTTCACTTCGTGAGTTATGATGAGATTTATACAACACACCATTTTTCCAATCTATAAAGCAAGAATTTATCCCCTAAGCCTTTTTCGACAGGAGTAAGTAAATAATAATGTCACTGAATACACGGAGAGAAACTCGGGGGACTGACTCTACCGAGAGGTCATATAGCTTAACTTTATCGTGGTAGACTAGCACCACCACGCTTAAGGAAAGAGAATTTACTTTCCAGGTAAGCTGAGCGGCTCGTTTAGGGTGACTGAGTCTCCCGAAGCATCGGGCAAACGGCTTTCTTTATTTGCGCGAGACAATCGTTCACCTTCCGTTCGGGTGACTGAGTCTCCCAAAAAAAGAAAGTGAGCGCGCTGAATTCTAGGAGAGTGGCGCTACGCTTTTCGGGAGGTTAGTTCACTCGAGTTTCTCTCCGTGTATCTAATAGTATATATTTTTTGTAACTCCCTGCGAAGAAAGTTTGATTTGAGAGACAGATTAATTATTAAATATAACCTCACATCGTGACTATCCGCCGCCATGACACAGTGCGCGAAAAAAGCACTAGTGCGTAAAGTAGATTCAACAAAAGCACTAGTGCGGAAAGTGGAGTATTTGCGGTGTGCGCATGCGCTAACTCTTCTTTTCTTTATTCCTCGGAAATAGGGTATTTTACGCGCGCTATACAAGCCACGAAAATCAAACTTTCGAAGCAGGTGTTGCAAAAACACTTTATTGCACATCTGCCGCCCTTACGGAAAAAAATCCTCAAATTTAAGGGGTAAATTCGCACCCCCAAAGTTTTGGGGGTTCACCATGAAAACTCAGGGCTTACCCTAAAATTTTACCCCCAACTCAGGATTCACCCCGTATTTGGGGATAAAATTTGAGGGTAAGCCCTGAGTTTTCATGGTAAACCCCCAAAACTTTGGGGGTGCGAATTTACCCCGAAAATTTGAGGGTTTTTTTTTCCGTAAGGGCGTTACCCTCAGCAAGAGACTACTCACAGTTGGGAATTGTAACTCAATCAAAATTGTATTTCTAGATACACACTACACATCACCTTCATCTGGACATAATGACGTATTATACATATCTATTTACTTCCGTTAGGATTTCGATCATTTGCAATTACTTTGCTGTTGCTTGGCAATATTTATGTTTTTCTTGATTTGCCTCTTCGGTTTCTCCATCACGGTAGGTAAGGCCTTAACATCGGCCGTATTTTGACGTAAAAGTTTCAATTCCTGCAGGGCGCGCTTCGCCAATCGACCCTCGGGTGTTGCAGCTGGTTCCAAGAGGAGGTTAGACAATGCTTTTTGTATTAGTCTTTCAGCATCCTCCAATTGCAAAGCTAGTTCCAACGATGATATTTCACGAGCGTTATAACTTTTATTTGCCAGCAGTGCCGTTGGTAAATGCATCTCGTATAAAGTTATGCCTGAAATATCACATACTTCCATTACGCTTCTTGCATAACTTATAATAAGGGGCCATTCCACGTGAACCGGATCAGTCATCTCTTGGATATTTTTTTAATTTTGCATGTCGATTGTCCTTGGGGAGTTAGATTTTTGTGCCAAAGGATTTTTCGATTAGTGCAAAATTCGTTGAGTTATTTGCACAAACAAATTCGAGCAAGGTTTTTTTCAAAAATTCATATCTCCGCCAAAAATGATGCTAGACTCAATTTTTTTTTTCAGCTTACGCGGAAAGATTCATAGAATGTAAAAAAAAATATGTACTTCGTAAAAAGTTTGTTTGTCCATTGTTTATTTAACAATTAAGTTTTCAAAGATTTTTAAAACAGTGAGCAACACGACCGAAAAATGTTTTTTCAATTCTGACATGTTCCTTGAACTATACTACAACCTGTGAATTAATTCCAGAGATGTGTGTTTCTTCGTTTCCGAGTGAAAAATCATTGAAGGTGTCGATCCGCATGAAATTGCGGCGCGCCGAGTCTCTACGTAATGGCGGGCGGCCGGTTGCCGTCCACCGCTACTCCGCGGTGGCGTCGCAGCGTTAGTTTAGAGTCATTTTCACGATGTAGGACATGATTGAAAAATCTGAAAAAAATACTGTACCTTCACAAGGCCTGCTCAAAGCGATAAGTGAAGTTTCAAGAATGTGTTTTTCGCCGTTTTTCTATTACAGAGATTCAAAATAACGGTTACATACCATGAGAGTGCACATAAATAATAATAATTACAAAACTTGCTACTCATTTTAGTACTTATAATCACCCCCGAAGATATGTGGAAGCTGCGACATGAACGCACTTACAATTATATGTTTTATACAAATAAATCGCTTATTCTATGGATACAATCTATTAATCTTTGATCAAACTGGGCATTGAGCTTAGAAATGTGAGCAATCTCTGTAATAGAAAACGGCGAAAAACACATTCTTGAAACTTCACTTATCGCTTCGAGCAGGCCTCATGAAGGTACAGCCCTTACGGAAAAAAACCCCGAATTTTAGGGGTATACCCCGAAATTTGGGTGTTGAACCCCAAAATTCCGAGGTTAACCCTCAACTTTGAGTGTTAACCCTCAACTTCGAGTGTTGACCCTCAACTTTGAGGGTTAACACTCAACGGTGGGGGTATACCCCCAACACTACGGGGTATTCCCTGAAACATTTTCGGGCTAACACCTAACGTTGGGGGTATACCCTTAACATTTCGGGGTTGATCCTCAGATTTGAGGGTAAATCCTGAGTTCGAGGGTTACACATAATAGTCTTTGAGGGTATACCCTCAGACTTGAAGGTGACCCCTAAATTTGAGGGTTACACCCAACGATTTTTGGGGGTATACCCTCAGACTTGAAGGTAACCCCCAAATTTGAGGGTTACACCCAACGGTCTCCCTCAGGCTCGAAGGTAATCCCTAAATTTGAGGGTTACACCCACTGATCTCTATAATACACTAGATAGGGTATTCAAATGGGCAGACTTGTGCCTATTTGGACGCCATGTTGCTTGTAGTACATTTGTCAATTTCAATATGGCGGTGCCGATAATCGACTTGTCGCGCGTGATTCAATCAGATTGTTAGGTTATGTAGACTGTAGTATGTTTACATGCTGGATTGAGAAGAAACAAAAGTGTCAGTGGTGTTATTGCAGACATGTAAAATAAAAAACTGCCGGTGCGGGTGTGCAAATATTGTGGCAAAAAAGGTGGGGTGTAAGGAAGAACATTACACAAATCAGCACATATATATACAATCGCGAGGTTATGTTCACTTGTTTAGATCTAATTTTGAATAAATGAATACTTGCATGCCGTATTCATTATTTTATAGATTTCCTCTGAAAGATCCAGATACCCTCCAAGTGTGGTTGGAGGAGATTAATTTAGGACCTCCTTTTTTCTAGCCTATGCATACTTTATTATATCATTCCTAGTGACTGTAACACGAATTTACCTATCCCATATGACATTTGCAATATTTCTGCATTGGTCAGAAATATATTTTATGAGTACATTTGGAAAGACTTTTGTTCTTTAGTGACGCTATTTTCGTTGCTTCAACGAATTCTCAACGTAAATAATTTTGGTCGTAAATTACTAGTATCCACTCTTTGTATTTCATATATTCTGAATAAATCTGTGATGAAAATGCAATGTCAACTCCATTTCAATCTCCAGGTCGAAATATTTTTATGATAATATCTAATTTTCAATAAATTTGCACCGTTTTCTGCACATCTGTTTGCGGCATCATTCGAAATTCCCGGTAAATTTGACAACTGTACTACAAGCAACATGGCCGCCGCACCGCTTCAACTCGGCACAAAAGTTTCACACGGGATACCCTATCCAGTGTCTTATAGAAACCCCGAAATTCAGGGTTTAACCTCAATTCGGGGGTAAATTCGCACCCCGAACGAGGGGTCTGGGGGTGAACCCTCAATTCGAAGAAACCCCGAAATTCAGGGTTTATCGCGAAGTTGGGAGTGAACCCTCAATTGGGGGTGCGAAATTACCCCCGACATTGAGGGTATACTTCGGGGTTATTTTGAAGGTAAATTCAGGGGTTAATTTAGGGGTAAATTTAGGGGTTTTTTTCCGTAAGGGAGTATTTTTTTCAGATTTTTCAATCATGTCCTACATCGTGAAAATGACTCTAAACTAACGCTGCGACGCCACCGCGGAGTAGCGGTGGACGGCAACCGGCCGCCCGCCATTACGTAGCGACTCGGCGCGCCGCAATTTCATGCGCATCGACACCTTCAATGATTTTTTACTCGAAAACGAAGAAAAACACATCTCTGGAATTAATTCACAGGTTGTAGTATAGTTCAAGGAACATGTCAGAATTAAAAAAACATTTTTTGGTCGTGTTGCTCACAGTTTTAAAAATCTTTGAAAACTTAATTGTTAAATAAACAATGGATAAACAAACTTTTTACGAAGTACATATTTTTTTTTACATTCTATGAATCTTTCCGCGTAAGCTGAGAAAAAAAAATTGAGTCTAGCATCATTTTTGGCGGAGATATGAATTTTGGAAAAAAACCTTGCTCGAATTTGTTTATGCAAATAACTCAACGAATTTCGCACTAATTGAAAAATCCTTTGGCACAAAAATCTAACTCACCAAGGCCAATCGACATGCAAAATTAAAAAAATATCCAAGAGGCGACTGATCCGGTTCACGTGGATTGGCCCTAAGGTAACTGGCATAAATTAAACAATTTGGCTGTGGAAGTGGGAAAGTCTTAACCGGTTGAACCACTAAGATCGTACGACACCTGCAGATGCTACGGTCCATGTTTTTACGAGATTGGCAAGAAATCCGAACAAGGTATGTTGTGGACGAAGAAGTGTCGTGGACAAATAAGTACGTTGTCGACGGCGAGGCAGGAGATGAAAAAGTGGCGTATGGAGTGCACTCAGATTTTGCACTCGCCAAGGATCATTTGCGAAATTAACATTTTCTCTCCAATGTATGGAAAAGTTTGGAAAATAATCAAGTCGACGGAATCGAAGATTTAGGGAGGACAGAAGTCTGAGAAATAATCTGAACGGACGGGAGAGACGATTAATAATCTCATACATTCGGAATCAGGTGTAAAGTCTTATCGTAAGCCAAGTTCCAAACGAATGAAGTGATATTACGTTTCGAATGAATAGCAGTGATTCTCAAAGTTTCGAAAACCTAAGATCGGCGATTAAATATGGGTACATAGATGATCTTGCTTATTTTAAGCTGATGGTTCCCGAGAGAAAGTAGCCAGCCTTGTCCCTTTTGTTTTATTCTTCTTTATATATTTTTACTAGAATTGTTTCTCATTTATGTCTTCAATTACTTCCCCCTTACAGTACCATCCCACTGAGGACTGAACATAGCAAAACGGTTCATGTCAGACCGCCCGGGTCCCAGAATGGCTACCGAAATGGGTGCATACCATACACTTTAAATATTTTTTTCTTGCGGACAAAAAGAAAGCAATGTGCCATAGTTGTTTTTGTTCACAACACATGCATGGAAACCTTCACTTTCTCGGCGTGTGAACAGTGGACAAAATAAGTCTTTTCTGAGGAGTGGGAAAAAACTTTGTCACGCTACTTTTTCACACTATTAAGGCGTCGAAAGTGAAGGTTGCCATGTATTTGTCATGAAAAATAAGGTGTGGTATGCGTGAGGGAAAGGGACTATGAACTCGTGTAATGTTTTCGCCCAGGGCCGGATTTGCGGCAAGGCAAACCTAGGCACTTGCCTAGGGGCGCGCGGTGCAAGGGGGCGCTGGTGAGCCAGTATCGAAGTCAAGTATACAAATTCCCAAATTCTAACGTGGCCAAAATGTATATACCGTCGAAAAATACGGGGAAAGGGGGCGCAGCGGAGTTCAGTGCCTAGGGGTTCGAGTTGTGAAAATCCGGCGCTGTTTTCGCCTCTATCTCATTTCGGTGCCTGCGGCGCCTCCACTCTTAATTGATTACTAAGTTTGACTACCCATTACCCTACCCTGATTTGTTGTAGTGGTACACTCAGAGAAAAAATCAGTTAAGTTAACTACAGGCTACCACAGTGGGTCCCCTATTTCCCTAAAAGTACCCTATTTTTTTTTCCTCCCCTAAAAACACCCTAAATTTGAGGGTTTGCCCTAAATGTACACTAAAGCACACCGTTTCCCCCTAAGACCACCTTATTTCTGGCCGACAGCTATGTTATTTCGAGTTCGGTTTTTAAATTTCGCGGTCCTACTCCTTAACCAGAATAGCTTCCGAGTTGACACGCGTGGCGCGCCTGTGCAGTAGTTAGTTAACCAATTTTAAGTTGTCAAAAAATATAAATACTAGGGTGCGTCAGAAAAAAAAATTATTTTTTTTGCTACATTCTGAACGGATAGTTCTCGTCAAGACAGGGGATTCCCCGCTGGAAAATGTCCTATGTCAAGGCTAAGTGGTTCCGAAACTTTTTTTTAGTTTTCCATTTAAGTTATTCACACCAATTTTCCGTAGGAAAATGGAAAACTAAAAAAAATTTCGGAACCACTTAGCCTTGAAATAGGACATTTTCCAGCGGCGAATCCCCTGTCTTAACGAGAACTATCCGTTCAGAAGGTAGCAAAAAAAAATTTTTTTTTCTGACACACCCTAATAAATACTTCTCAATAAAGTCTTCATGAAGCCTGTGCATCCAATTTTCTTTTATTTTGTCGTATGTATGTCGAAATGTGAGGACCCTAGAACCCCCCTATTTTCGCCTAAACTGTCCCCTATTTCCCCTAAAATTTGACGGAGTGATCGCTGTGAAGCCTGTAACTACAAATTTACAGTTAAATAGCGCTTCAACTATATATTTTCGTTTTCATAACAATATAAAAATAGTTAAACTAGCTATTTTTAGATAAATCAATATGAAAATATATTTAATTATACATAATGTATAAATGGGGTATTCCAAAATATTTTTAACGGTCATTTACCCCGACCCCCATCGATTTCCGAATAAATTATTCTCAGGGTAACCCTAGACCCAGGTATGATTGCTGAATTATTTTAGAATTTTGCGATTTTTTTTTTAGAAGTTACGATTTTTTGAAAATCGTACTTTTCGGCAACAGCTCGTTTTTCATCCAATTCTAGTTGGCAACCAAGGTATCCCACGGAAAAGTGACTGGTGCACAACTGTCCAGTTTTTTGACGTACTTCGAAATGGAAATATTTGTAGATTTTTTCAGACACCGGAAGTGCCGAAATTCTCGTTTCAAAAATCAAAATCTTGGATCGCAAAAAGTCGCCATGATCGATCTTTTTGAAATTTGTAGACAAAATTTGACATCGAAAGACGGAATTTTTAAGACCAGGCCGAAGTTGGGCCTACATCGGGTTTAGGAGGTATGGCTATTTTAATCACGCGAAAATTCATATTCCGGCGTTATTTTTGTTATTATTATTATGATTATTATTAAAATTATCAAAATTATTATTTTTGTTATTATTATTATCATTATTATCATTATCATTATTAATTGCAACTGCATTAATTGCAATTGAAGTGACACTCACTTATTCTTAACTCTATTTTTTTAGATAATTTTTGTAGTTACGTCAACAATTTTAGGTTACTAAAAAGTTTTGTTGTACTAATCAATTTGATTGGGTTCTGGCAATTAGTAAATAGTTATACGTACTACAATAACTAGTACTGGAAATTATTTTCAAATAGTTGACCTTTTTTAGTTAATATGACTATCGACTTTTCTCTGAGTGTATTTGCATGAAAACCAAGCAAGGAGAAACACAGCGAATAACAATGCGAACGGAACGCGTGCAGTTAACGTCTTAAGGCATAACTGGATGGACAGTCAGCTGGTGCAAAAGTTAGTCCAAAATGAGCAAATCTTGTATTTACAGGTCTCGATCGTAGAGTGGATGTGTGGCCTCACAAATAGCTAAATTAGTTATGAATGAACACTTATAAGTGTTAATTTTTAGTATCAATTGAAGCCAAATCTTACGAAATTAGGGTTAAATTCGTAGATTTCAAAAATCCATAACTACTAAATTATTCAGTATAAAATTCTGAAATAATTAATGTATCATTATTCTATCAAGAAGTGTCATTCATAAAATTTTAAAGAATTTTGGCGATTTTTGATTATCCATCCAGTTATTAGGGGTAAATTCGTAGATTTCAAAAATCCATAATTACTGAATTATGTAGTGTAAAATTCTGAAATAATTAGTGTATCATTATTCTATCAAGAACTATCATTCACGAAAGTTTAAAGAATTTTGGCGATTTCTGATTATCCATCCGGTTATACCTTAACTGAAAACCTTACCTTTTAGGCGGGAAATTCCTGGCTCAGTGATGTCGAGCACAACTAGAACTTCTTTACAGAGGTCTAGCATTCGCTCGAGAATTTTTTTCTGTGGCTGAACAGTGGACATCTCTCTTCTATAGATAGCCAATAACTTTTGCTTCAATTCCAATACGAGATAGTGATTTGAATGAATGGTAAGTAATAATTTTTGTAGCAGAGATTCGAGTACCTGAAATCGTGATAAAATAAGTCGTATCTTTCTGCTTGAAAATTTTTTGACGACAGTTGAAGGGTTACCTCAAGAAAAAAAACCCATATCGAATATTAGATCTTGAACTTTTTTTTAACTAATTTGTGTTTTACATCTAATTGCCTCATGCAAATTCGTTCTCGTGTTACGTCCAGGTATCACAACCAGTACGTTCACCCCTCACTTACCTCAGTCCGCTAACTCTCCACGCGCTTCCCCCCTTTTCCCTCTACATCTCTACATTTCTACATCTCTACTCTTCTCATCTACCTGCTACCGGATCGTCCGCTGCTCTCCTACATTTAGAAGACGCTCGTTGCACACGGCACTGCCAAACGCAACGAGTCAGCTAATCCTTTTATCTTACTATCCTAGCAACTACTTGATTATCTTCCTTCGGCCCACTTCTTAACCGTACTACCCACACGGCACGTAATATTTCAGAAATATTTCATAAATGTTTCATTCGCTGCATGACATATTTCATTGCAACATTCCGGAAATATGTCAGAAATATTTCAATGTCCGCATATACAGGGTGTTGCAGAAATGGCAACGAATATTTCACAGGGTAAATCTTGATTAAAAATGGGATCGAAATTTCCTCAGCCGATTTTTTCTCAAAAGCATATCTTTTCCGTTATAATCATTTCAATTTCAGCTAATCACGGGCGGCTTATGAACGGCCGTTTGTCGGTGTGCTTACCGCTCGGTTGTGTGCACTTTTTTTCGTGTTGACAATTGGGTGAGAGACGCGCACACAACCGAGCGGTGCTCACACCGACAAACGGCCGTTCATAAGCCGCCCGTGATTAGCTGAAATTGAAATGATTATAACGGAAAAGATATGCCTTTGAAAAAAAATCGGCTGAGGAAATTTCGATCCCATTTTTGATTAAGATTTACCCTGTGAAATATTCGTCGCCATTTCTGCAACACCCTGTATAACTAACGACGTATAGCTGACATATATCAGAAATATTTCTGATATATGTCTGTTGTATTTCAGAAATATTTTATTGCAACATTCCAGAAATATGTCAGAAATATGTCCATGTCCGCATATATAACTAACGTTATATAGCTGACATGTATCAGAAATATTTCAGAAATATGTCGGTTACATATATCAGAAATATTTCAGAAATATGTCGGTTACATATATCAGAAATATTTTAGTAATATTTCAGAACTGTATACCAGAAATCTTCCAGTAATATACCAGAAATCTTCCAGTAATACGTGGATATCGCGTGGATGAACATTGAACACTATAGAAATGAGAAATGAAAATTGAAAAAAAAATACGATTTTTCATATTTCCGCTGTCAGATATCACTGTTATAGGATAATTGTACCTATATTAAATCACCTGTATGAAGAAAAACGCATTTCGAGTTCGTCTTGCTAATTTCTAAATCCTGACTGGGGTTTGAACCTGGACGCTCATCGGTGTTCGCATTACTAATCTCACGCCTTAACCACTACGCTAGACCGCCACTTAACATTTGTTGCAAATTTTTCCTATATATTATTTCTTCCAGAACAATGAAGAAATTGAGTTGAAGTATCAGTTTTCACAAAGTTGTGCAGAAAATTTGACATTGAAATTGTCTTGAGACATTTCGAAAATTCTGGAAATGTTGTAATGCAATTGACATATTCTAGAAATATTTCGGAAATATCAGAAGTGTTACATTGCAATTGACATATTTCGGAAACGTTTCAGAAATATCGAAAATGATATATTGCAACCAACGTATTTCGGAAATGTTATATTGCAATCGACATATTTCTGAAACATTTCAGAAATGTCGAAAATGATATATGTCATTTGGAATGTTTTTGAAACATTTCGAGAATTCTGGAAATGTTGTATTGCAATTTATATATTTCGGAAATATTAAATATGTTGTATTGCAATTGTCATATTCTAGAAATATTCCGGAAATATCAGAAGTGTTATATTGCAATTGACATATTTCGGAAACGTTTCAGAAATATCGAAAATGATATATTGCAAGCAACGTATTTCGGAAATGTTATACTGCAATCGACATATTTCTGAAACATTTCAGAAATGCCGAAAATGATATATGTCATTTGGAATGTTGTTGAAACATTTCGAGAATTCTGGAAATGTTGTATTGCAAATGATATATTTCGAAAATATTAAATATGCTGTATTGCAATTGACATATTCTAGAAATATTTCGGAAATATCGAAAGTGTTATATTGCAATTGACGTATTTCGGAAACATTTCAGAAATATCGAAAATGATATATTGCAATCGACATATTTCTGAAACGTTTCAGAAATGTCGAAGATGATATATGTTATGGAAATGTTGCCGAAACGCTTCAGACATATTCCTGAAGTTATGTTATGAATCTGAAATGTTGTAACATTTCTAAATATTTCTGAAATATTTCGTGCCATGTGGGTACCTACTGTAACCACCGAAAAAAACTTAGTCTATACTTCATATACCTAAATACGACGTAGATCATTCAATATACCCAAAAAGAACAAAGACCATTCATGTTTATTAAAGCTATTAGTTCACAAACATAAACGTTCATTCACCACCATCAACATCCCTCAGTTGTACCTTAGTATGTTGAACAGGGACAAGAGCCCAATTCAAATCATAACACTGGTGGCGGCGGTGGGATACGAACCCACCAGTCAATTTCCGCTCATGAGTGATTTGCAGCGATCGCATTGCCATCTTGTTTCGAGAGCGTAGGGACTTATGGTCAAAGACTTTTGCATTGCTACGTATCCTCGCCGACTTTGAGGACAAATCAATTAACTTAACCCGTTTTTGCCCGAAGTGGCATACATTTTTTGCTTTCTTCACCTCGATATTTCACATAGTAAAACTGATCCAACAAAATTGAAACGTGGTATCCCGCAGTATTCAAGGATGCTCTTTCAGAATCCGTTGTTATTTTTTTTGTAGGAGTCCACCATCACCCAATATGGCGGCTTTATTAAAAAAAGGGCAAATTTTTTTTCCTCTTTGTCGAAATAATTCCCATTTTTTCCTATGAAATCATCATTAGATCGGGGACTAAACTATAAATTTTGTGGCATACAGGTGTCTGGTTTAAGATGTAAAAGGTTAAATTTGAAAATTCAACATGGCGGCCATCGAAATGGAAACATTAAGATTCAATGTCGGTACAAAACTTCAGGAATTTTTAACTCAAATATGACGAACTTCCAGAATAAATGTTATGGAACAAAAAGTGCTTAGAATTGCTCGAAGAATTCGCTTGAATTTTCTCAGAATTTTTAGAATCAATTTTGGATTTTTAAAAATGGTCAGTTTTTTTTTTTAACCCTTCAAGGCCCGCCTTTTTTAAAGTAACGCAATTTCCGTGACATTCTGTATATGAGGGTTTTCGGGGTCGCTGATTACGAATCCGATGTCGGATTTTCAAAATTCAAAATAGCGGGTCTAATATGGCAGACGACTTTTTTAAAAATCGATCGAATTGGCCTGAAATTTGTTACTCGGGGGTCTTCGGGGCAGTGGCGTAACTATGCCGATGCAACCGATGCCATCGCGATGGGCCCCTGACTCAAGGGGGCCCCAGCTGAGCCTACGCGACTCGACCTATAACAATTTTTACATTGAATATAAATTCAACAATATTTCATAATGGAATGAACCGAATTTAATCAACCTTTTGGTCAGTCAATGTCTCGTTTTTTTACAAATCGTTTTTTTTGTATGGCGATTAATGAGAGCTTCCGTATTATTGTGACAAATTTATTTTCATTCGAAATAAATGTAGGCCTTTGCCATACACCACCCAGAAAAAAAGTTTCATGACTTACACCGGGAATCACCGACTTGACATGAGTTGGGATGAATCAAGTCGGGAGTCGTTGATGGTCGACGTTTGTTTTCATAGGCAATGGCGGGGGGGGGGGGGGGGGGGGGTCCTTCAATTCTTTTCGCATTGGGGCCCGTAAAATCTAGTTACGCCACTGCTTCGGGGTCGCTGATTACGAATCCGATGTCAGATTTTCAACATTCAAAATGGCGGACGACTTTTCTAAAAAGCGATCCAATTGGCCTGAAATTTGTTACTCGGGGGTTTTTGGGGTCGCAGATTACGGATCTGATGTTGGTTTTTCAAAATACAAAATGGCGGATCCAAGATCAATAATAACTCACGTTACTACCGATGATTAAAAAAACACAAATGCCTAACGGAATATCAGGCTCAGGAGTAAATGATTCACGCTATTATAAATCATCGAAATAATACAAATGCAGAATTGAAAAATAGGTACAGAAAGTCAACTTTTGGATTTTTCGCCCGCCATCTTGAATGAGCCGTTTTGTATTTCGAAAAGTTAACACCAGATTTGTGAACACTGACCTCGTAAAAGTTTGAGTGGTCATTTTCTGGAGCCCAAGTGAACTTATCAAATTTACGTCCGCCATATTGGATCTGTCATTTTGAATTTCGAAAAACTGATCGGATTCGTAATCAGCGACTCCGAAAACTCCCGAGTAACAAGTCTCAGGCCATTTGGATCGATTTTTGAAAAAGTCGCCCACCATATGGAATCCGCCATTCTGAATTTTGAAAATCTGACATCGGATTCGTAATCAGCGACCCCGAAAACCCCCGAGGAACAAGTTGTAGGTCAATTGGATGGAGTTTCAAAAAAGTCTTCCACCATATTGAATCCGCCATTTTGAATTTTGGAAATCTGACATTTGATTCGTAATCAGCGACCCCGAAAACCCGCGAGTAACAAGTTTCAAGCCAATTCGATGAATTTTCAAAAAAGTCGTCCGCCATATTAGATCCGCCATTTTGATTTTTGAAAATTTTGAAAATTTGACATCGGATTCGTAATCAGCGACCCCGAAAGTCCCCGACTGATCATTTTTATGAGCCTAGCTCTACGTAAGTTAATAATTTGCAATTTTTTTGCAATTCTTACCACAAACATTCATTTGTTTATACTGTTATAATTACAAAATTGTTATTAATTTAGTGCACTATAATTTTTTTTGACAAAGTCGTATGAATTTGTGGGTCGTTGGCGTTTAGAAATCGAAAATATATTGATTTTTGACAAAGTTAGGAACGTTTGAATGCAAAAGTGGTTTCGATCGAAACCGCTGGGCCGGGCCTTAAAGAGTTGAATACAAAAATCTCTCCAAAAATTCTGAAAAAATTCGAGCGAATTCTTTGAGCAATTCTAAGCACTTTTTGTTCAATAACATTTTTTCTGAAAGTTCGTCATATTCGAGTTAAAAATTCCTGAAGTTTTGCACCGACTTTGAATCTTAAAGCTGCAATTTTGATGGCCGCCATGTTGAATTTGTAAATTTAACCTTTTACATCTCAAACTAGACACCTGTATGCCACAAAATTCATAGTTTAGTCCCCGTTCTAATGATGATTTCATAGGAAAAAATGGGAATTATTTCGAAATAAAGGAAAAAAAATTTGCCCTTTTTTCAATAAAGCCGCCATATTGGAAAATGGTGAACTCCTACAAAAAAAATAACAACGGATTCTAAAAGAGCACCCTTGAAAACTACTGGATACCACGTTTCAATTTTGTTGGATCAGTTTTACTATGTGAAATATCGAGGTGAAGAAAGCAAAAAATTTATGCCATTTTGGGCAAAAACGGGTTAAATGAGGCCCCTGCTCGTAAGGATCGCTGCACAACACGCATTCGCATTCGACGTATTTACCTTTTCGAAATCTTTTCCCAATAGTCAACTTTCAAATTGGAAAAAAAAAAAGGAAATAGAATGCTCCCAGAATCGAGGGTGCTGACGAACGATATCTCAAGAAAGCATACAATTTTTCTTCACACCTGCTCCGAAAATGCCCCTTTGCGACCTCTTGAGCGGGCGCAAAACAGAACTTTGCGACCCTCGGGCGAACAAGTATTTTCTGCGGCGGAAGAGACTCCTTGTTCGCCCTCTGATGCATAGTCCCATTTCGCGCCCGCTCACTCGGTTTCAACAGAGGCATTTATGCAGAGCAGGTGTTAAGAAAAATATCGTGTGCATCACGGGCACAAGGGTATTTTGGCGAGTGTGCATGCAGCACACTCGCCTTCGGCTTGTGCCGCATATTGCACACTCGCAATATACTTCTTTCCACCCTTGATACACAATGTACTATTCTTTGCCAACGAATCTCGAATGAGCTAAATTCAAAGGTCAGCACAAGGGTATTTTTTCTCTGGATTTCTTAGGTCCTTATGATAATGTAAACATCGTAAGGTCTGAAACTCCAAGTCGAAGAATTCCACCCAAAGTTCGATAACTTCATAGTTCATACGAGTTACCATGGGGAACAAGATGATATCGCCTTAAGTTAATGTGATGTCAATGGGGCACAACTCTGCAAATAAAGAGTTTCACAGCGTTCAATCCTTAGCACCGATCTTTTTAATTTTTGTGTAGCCAATATGCTTATGAGTATCAAATAGAAGATTGATGTTCGCGGATGATCTGACTTACTACGCCGTCTACGCCCCTTCCAATTGCCTCGCTGACATTACAAAAATTTGATCTGATGTGGAGAACCTCAGATTATGTTTATCAAAATTGGACATAAAAGTGTCTGCCCGTATCCGAAATTCCTTATCAATTCTAAATATGACGAGCCGGCTCCTACTCCGATCCTGAGAATCCAGGGGGCAAAATTTCGTAGCCGATAATATGGGCATCGTGATAGGACTAGAATGTTCATTACACCTAAATACATAATATGGATGAAGCTGTCCAATATTCTGAAACACGTCCTTAAGAATTGTTTATAATAGATAAGCAAGAATTAGGATTTAATATTTGGAAGTATCAATGTTTTTATGAGGTCAGCCCTGGAAGTGTAGTTCGAAAAGTCAATACGCAGCGGTGCTAGTTTAGCTCTTAAACACCCTTAATGAAGGCACAACCACACAGTTCCCGAAAATTCAAAAAATAATGGATTCTCACATATAATACCTGATATTAATTCTGAAGCTCGAGTGGTATTCGGGGGATTATTTTTCCATCCAAATTTCGGCAAATAGAATTGCACCATATGAGAAAAAATCCACAGTTGAAAATTCAAAATTCGGAAGTCACAGAATTATAATTTCATTCATATTCAAAGTGTCGCTACAAAAAATACAATTGTTATAGACATTGGAACAATTCTTCTTTGAGGCAGTATTATTGACGATGGCTCCAGAGGAAGTGTAAGGCTGTAGAAGTGGAGAGGAAAGGGAAATGGAATTATTCATCGTATTCAGTACTGGTGTATCTTTATACCAGCTGCTACCTGGATTTGTCCAGTTCGGATTTGGAGTCAGGAAAAATCTGTCTGTCTTTGTCTTCTCATTTCTCTTCCCTTGCAATTTTCTAAATAGTCTCACTGGACACTCATTGGGGACTTCTTCGTTCTCGGTCAACCACTTGCTATCAGCACCCCTCTTGCCACCACCTTGGGTAGTTTTGGTGAAAATCGGATTGTATTCGATTCTATCTGCGGGTTCATCATCATTTTTCCTCTCTTCCGGGAAGTGATATATTGTTGCCTTGGACCCTTCACCGCCTCGCCAAGCCAACTCAACTGAGATGATCATGAATAAGTCTTGTTGTAATCTCTTAGGTGTTTCTTCATCCCAGGCCTCAATCATTGAATCCCAATCCTCCTCACCCAGAGCTACTGCACTCGCCTTTCGTTTTTCTGTTATGGATTGCAGAGCCTTGCGTTTAGCATCAAAAGCCCCTCTGGCTCCATTGAAAACAACATCAGTGAAAAACACAAAGATACAATTAATAAGTAAAGATCAAATAAAAATAAAGATGTGGACCAGCCTACAGCATCCGATAGCTCACGAAAAATTCGTTTATATTCGGATCGCTTCTGATGCCTTCGCCGCGCTTCGCTTCCGCGTAGTGCGCGTTGGCCTTAATAGTCTAGTCAAGGAGTTAGTTTTCTGCGAAAAATAGTTACAACTCTCGTAAAAATATGAGCGATAGCTCATTCGATCCGGAATCGCACCCCGAAAAAAGAGTTTTGTGGATTTTTTCTGCCGATCAAAATTACGATTGTTATTAACAAAAAACTAAAAAAAAAGCTCTTTCGTTTTTTAGCTATAACTTGAAAACTATTAGTGATAGCGAAATTTGAAAACAAGATCCTAAAAGAGGAGGAAATTTCTGATGAAAAAGTCCCAGCTCCCGGAATTCCAGCTCCATTATTTATAATTTTAATTTAACGCTGAAAGTAGGCTTCCGCGCGGCAGTTTCAGCATGCGCGCGCCGCCACTATTGAGAGTACTGCACATATAATAATTTTTTTATGTCATTTAATGTTTTTTTTTAAATTTGAAAAAATTCAGGGGTTATGTCGAAACTTTATAGAATACGGTGCCGTTGGAATTTTATGTTTATCTCAATTTTTCAAAAAGTTATGTAATTGTTAACTTACTAATTTTTTCCGGGTTTCCATTATTAAAAACCCCGGTATAAAAGTTTAACCAATAAACCTGAAAATGTTTTGCTTCTTGGAGCCTTTTTTCACAAGCATGCTGAACAAAATGACGTCATAAAAATTTGTTAAAATTTTTTATTTTGTTAATTATGAATTTTTAAAGTAAAAAAAAATTCAAAATTCAAAATATTGTTGTCAAAAAATTTTTTTTTCCAATATGTTAAGCTATCACTGATTTCAACTCTGCTTTAGACATAAATTAATACCAGTTTCAATTTTTTTATGTAATTTGTTTATAAATTGTTTATAAACAAACTCATAGATTTCAAATTTTTCAAAATTTTTTTTTACCGTATGGTTGTAATTCAAAAATAATGATTTTAAAAAACAAAAAATTTCTTATAAACATTATCTTATTGTTGTTAATCGCTTTTCTCATGTTTTTATTATTCAAACAAATTATTAAGGAATCGTTTTTTTTCTAAAAATCATCATTTGCATTTCTCAATATAATAGCAAAAAAAATATTTTCTTTCATTAACGATTTATTCATTTGTTTATTTAACAATTTGTTATAAACTTTTTTTTGTATTTGTTATGATTTTTTTCTAGAACATAAAAAAATTACAAAAATAGCGACTTGCAACCATATGCCAAAAAAAAAAAATTTCTATTTTTAAAAAATTATCTTGATTTTTGAACACGGCTAAGTCCAAGCGCTGACTGGATTTGTCAACAAACAACTTGCTGTAACTTTGCAACTATTGCAGATACAGTTTGCAACCTTCAAGTCGTTTTTGTGCAGCATGAGTTAAGCTTCCTAATAAAATTTTAATCTAACGTTTATCTATTGTAACGATTTTTATAATCGTTGAGATAATAAGTTATTATGTAGGTTCTCCAAGAGAAATAAAGTGATACTTTGAGGAAATTATATGAGTTTGCAATAAGTTTGTGTATTCAGAAAATACAGGTCTGCTTCAGTAGTGAGCTAAAGACGGACTAACTTGTTTGACAATAATCGTTGTTGACGCAGCAACCGAGTTTCTTATATTTTAAAGGATGTCATTTATCATATAGGCTATAGATGGTGTTTATGAATTGAATAGAATATGGGTGATTTTACCCAATGTAACACTATTATAGTTTACTAATTACTAGGGGTGTGCGGGTAGTCTATTTTGTCGGGTCGGGTCGGGTCGGGTACCCGAGGGCGAAACCCGGGCGGGTACCCGGGTTTTCGGGTACCCGGTTTAATTCAGGTACCCGGTTCAATTCGGGTACCCGATTTTACCCGAGTACCCGATTTTACCAGAATTCACGTTAACTTTCATTAAAACATGTTAAAACCCGCCAAGACGTACATACAACCCCATCAAGGCAGCGCGGCGCTGCGAGCCTTTCGAAGAGAGCGATCGTTCACTCCACGCAGTACCTACATTTCATACCCAACTCTTTGAGTATAATAGCAGGATCTGACTCCGGATTCGGGTACCCGGTTTTGACTCGGATACAGCAATACCCGACCGATATTCACCCGACCTCGATACCCGACTCGGGTACCCGACTAAATCGGGTACCCGCACACCCTTACTAATTACACGCTTTTATTTACAAAAGTTTACATTGTCTATTCCTTACAACGCTTATATCTCATAAACAATCAATGTTATGACAAATATGCTTCAACACATGTTTGTTACCTGATTATTAAACTAGTCAAATATATTTTTTTTATATCTTTAACCTTATTTGTTTATGAGATTTTCAATTGTTTTTTCCAAAAAAAGACCCTAAAATAGGTAGTAATTGAAAAGAAAATCCAAAATCTCAGAAACAAATAAGGTTAAGAATATAAAAAAAATATATTTGAATAGTTTAATAATCAGGTAACAAAAATGTCTTGAAGCATATTTGTCATAACATTGATTGTTTATGAGATATAAGCGTTGTAAGGAATAGACAATGTAAACTTTTGTAAATAAAAGCGTGTAATTAGTGAACTATAATAGATAAACGTTAGATTAAAATTTTATTAGGAAGCTTAACTCATGCTGCACAAAAACAACTTGAAGGTTGAAAACTGTATCTGCAATAGCTGCAAAGTTACAGCAAGTTATTTGTTGACAAATCCAGTCAGCGCTTGGACTTAGCCGTGTTCAAAAATCAAGATAATTTTTTAAAAATAGAATTTTTTTTTTTTTGGCATATTGTTGCAAGTCGCTATTTTTGTAGTTTTGTTATGTTCTAGAAAAAAATTATAACAAATACAAAAAAAAGTTTATAACAAATCGTTAAACAAACAAATTAATAAATCGTTGATGAAAAAAAAATTTTTTTTTGCTATTATATTGAGAAACGCAAATGATGATTTTTAGAAAAAAAACGATTCCTTAATAATTTGTTTAAATAATAAAAACATGAGAAAAAGGATTAACAACACTAAGATAATGTTTGTAGGGAAATTTTTTTTTTTTTTAAATCATTATTTTTAAATTACTGTTACGTCCTACTCCACGCTCCTCTCTCCAACCTTACTATCATATCTCCTTACACCCTGTCTTCCTACCTCGCTACCTTTCTCACGCTGACCTGCTGCATCGGTCAGCAATCCTCTAATCCCCACCTTGCCTACAATCGTCCTCTTTACTGACAATCCTCATTATGCTATTCTAATAGCGAACTCACTTCCCAGTCAACCTCCATCTCCTTCATTTCTAAACTCCTTTTCATCACACATTCTTTACCTTTCAACAATCCTCTTTACTGACAACAAGGGACTCCAAAATTTACTTTACCTATTCCACCTACAGTACTCATTAATAAATATTAGTTGGTTAACCGAGTTACTTTTGTTCTAACCATCAACAAATCCCTCAGTTATATTCTGATATTTAAAACAGGAGACAAGACCCCAAATAAAGACGTAACATTACAACCATATGGTAAAAAAAAAATTTCGAAAAATTTGAAATCTATGAGTTTGTTTATGAACAATTTATAAACAAATGACATAAAAAAATTGAAACTGGTATCAATTTATGTCTAAAGCAGAGTTGAAATCAGTGATAGCTTAACATATTAAAAAAAAAAAATTTTTAACTACAATATTTTGAATTTTGAATTTTTTTTTACTCTAAAACTTCATAATTAACAAAATAAAAAAATTTAAAAATTTCTTATGACGTCATTTTGTTCAGCATGCTTATAAAAAAAGGCTCCAAGAAGCAAAACATTTTTAGGTTTATTATTTAAACTTTTATACCGGGGTTTTTAATAACGGAAACCCGGAAAAAATTAGTAAGTTAACAATTGCATAACTTTTTGAAAAATTGAGATAAACATAAAATTCCAACGGCACCATATTCTATAAAGTTTCTAGATAACCCCTGAATTTTTTCAAATTTAAAAAAAAACATTAAATGACGTAAAAAAATTATTATATGTGCAGTACTCTCAATAGTGGCGGCGCGCGCATGCTGAAACTGCCGCGCGGAAGCCTACTTTCAGCGTTAAATTAAAATTATAAATAATGGAGCTAGAATTCCGGGAGTTGGGACTTTTTCATCGGAAATTTCCTCCTCTTTTAGGATGTTTCTTCCAAATTTCGCTATCACTTATAGTTTTCGAGTTATAGCCGAAAAACGAAAGGGCTTTTTTTTTTTAGTTTTTTGTTAATAACAATCGTAATTTTTATCGGCAGAAAAAATCCAAAAAACTCCTTCTTCGGGGTGCGATTCCGGATCGAATGAGTTATCGCTCATATTTTTACGAGACTTGTAACTATTTTTCGCAGAAAACCAACTCCTTGACTAGACTATAATCTGGGAACCCTGACTCGGTCGAATATTTATCCTGAAGCAACTTCGCAGTATTATTCCACATTGTCTTCACCGTACTTTCCTTGTAATTTTCTCCATCAAACTTCTTCATGTTGTATGCCCAGTCTTTGAAAATATCTGCCAGTTCCTCTTCAGTTTTGTCATCCGTTAATAGGGCCGTCTTTAGGAACCGGGGGGCCCTGGGCCAGAATATCTTCGGGGGCCCCCGTAGTTGTATTTTTTTTCACTCATGGTTGAAAACAAAATTACGAATTTGCAGTTGAAATAGTTTCATTGTGCTTGAATATTTTTGGGATGGGACTGCTTCTACAGAAATCGTTTCTACAGAGGACCGTTTCTACAGGATCGTTTCTACAGAGTTCGTTTCTACAGAGCAATTATCCTACATGGTTCGTTTCTACAGAATTATTATGAGGTCGATTCTACAGATTTTCGCGTAAAATGTCGCACAGGTTCGTTTCCACAGAAAAATAATTCCAGAACGCCCGGTGCTACAGAACGAATTTCGGGATCGTTTCTACAGATGCCCGGTCGAAATAGTGCCTCAGGTTCGTTTCTACAGAGTTCGTTTCCACAGGTTCGTTCTTATAGGTTCTCGTTTCTACAGAAGAATTATCTGCCACAGGTACGTTTCTACAGAATTCGTAGGTACAGTAATGTTCATTAATGGGTTCCCAGTGGCTAACTGTTCTTTTCGGACTTTTCCGGAAACGAAAGTCCATTCTAGTCGTATTTCATGTGCCGATAGTCGAAATTATAATAATAATAATTATGACCCCTTGTAAAAGTAATATAATATTATTTTATTGATGGTATCCGAAGAAGTCCGACAATAACAGTTAGCCACTGGGAACCCATTAAAGAACATTACTGTACTAGGCCACTCAAATTAGACTCTGAAATGATAAAATGGATGGACAAGCCAAATTTTCTAGGGTGAGTGAAGGGTCATTGGAGATGCCTAAATCCGCCGGAGTCCAACAAAATTTCCTTGGGCTTCGTACGACATCTTGGAAAACAGGTGATAATCGTTGATATCTCGGCTTCTACTGGTTGGATTTTCATTTTTTTTTTTCAGTTTTGTAGAAAAAAATATTGTCTACAACTTTTATTCGAAGAATTTTTCGATATCTGTGGAAAAAAGTTTAAAAAGTTTTGTTTGAACAAGTTTCCGATACAATCGGAAGGGGGCAATATAATCCATAATAAACATTCGAATAACTTTTTTCCTTTACAGATGGATAGTTCCAAGATATTGCGTCTCAGCTGTCAACATTTTGGCAAAACGAAAAATGTAATGATTGCAGATGATTTTATATTTGCTGTAATGATAACAGTCTTTTGTTGCAATGTACGAAAGGGCGAGTAACTTTGATAATTGAAGGGTGGCACGACAAAACGGTGTAAGTACCACCGTGATGACTTTTCAGTAGAGCAAAAAAACTGTCCCAAAATTCTAAAAACTGATTTAAAAAGAAAATGAGAAAGTACTTTGTCGAGTTTTTCGAGCTCTTTGAAATGGCGCAAACCCCGATTCAATACAGCTATCTACCTTCGAGAAAATCGTTCGCGAAAGTCGATTTTTTTCGTGCCAGCGTAAGTGCCACGTTTTATGCCAACTTTTTTTTCTACTTTGGATGCTGATTACTGATTACGAACGCAAATACGATGCTAAAATTATCAAAAAAATATGAATCGAAAGTTTGAACCGTAATGAATGAGATTCGCTTATAGATTTCCAAATTCTAACAAATTTTCAACCATTACGGGGCAAAATGGCGGACGAGGGAGGGATCGGAAACGGTGTAAGTGCCAAAATGAACATAATTTTCATATGAAATCATGAAATTCTACACCGTTTTGCCGTGCCAACTTTTTATATCTTCGCAAATAAATTTTTGTCAGCCATATCATTTGGCGAGGACATGCGTATGGATTTTTAAGAATTTTATCAAAAATAAAACGTATTTTCGATTTTTTGGCACTTACACCGTTTTGCCGTGCCACCCTTCAATTTTCAATATTTTTACATGGGCCAGGATATAGATAGTGACCAGGGGAGATATGCCAGGGAAGAGATATTCTGCGGAAAATCGTTATTAATATGAAGACAAATTATGTTATCGATTCTAAATTCAAACAGGGTGACTATCGCACGTATTACAATGGATGTTGCGTCAAACTAAAATAAATAGATAACTCATGGCGACATATAACTGACCAGGGTAGATACAAGGACCTCTTCTCCACAAACCCGGCGCGAACGCGGCAGTTTCTCCGCGCTTACTGAGAAACGAATAAGCAACGGCGTTCACCCTTTATGTGTTGCATACTTTGTGGCGAACTTTCAACATGCTGACATAGTATTAATGGGTGAACCCATTGTATTATCTCAGAATAACGTTCATAAAAATGCCAGGGGAGGAGACGTCGAAAGTGTGGGACAAAACGGTATATGGAATATTTTGAAAAATAGTCATATGGAATCAATTTTGTTACCGAAATAACATACGTTTATACAGCTATAAGACGAACTATTTGTTTATTACATTTTATTCGAAAAGTTAACAAAGATTGCTACCTCAATCAACAAATTTGTCGAAGGGACATGCCAGGGTAGAGACAATTTGGCTGTTTGAACTCAATTTTCTGGAATTGTGAAAATAATTTATAATAAAAATTTAGCGCACCGTATCGAACACAGTTTGAAAAACAACTAAGGTCATTCCAAGTTTTTAAATTTTTTTATTTTCCCTGTTTTTCTTTCTAAAAGACACCAAAGGACGCAATATCTTGGAACTACCCAGATATCGAAAAATTCTTCGGATAAAAATCGTAGAGAATATTTTTTTCTACAAAATTAAAAAAAATAAATGAAAATCCAACCAGTAGGATCCGAGATATCGACGAGTTCCTGTTTTCCAAGATGGCGGACGAAGCACAAGGAAATTTTGTCGGATTTCGGCGGATTTAGGCATCTCTAATGACCCTTTACTCACCCTAAAAAATTTGGCTTGTTCATCCATTTTGTAGATATTTGCTACTTTTCGAGCCAATTTGACTGGCCTATACTCGGAGGTTCGTTTCTATACAGAATACGTACTCGGAGGTTCGTTTTTTACGTTAAGATTGATTTTCGTGAAATATTACCGAATTTTCGGCACTTATGATGGTGTAACTCCCGAACGAATCATCAATCCATGATTTCCTTTGGAAAAAAACTTGATTGGAACTAGTCGAATTCAGGTAAAAAGTTTCAGGACGATCGAAGGTGTCGCAATTAAAAAAAAAATTGGATTTTCTTTTATCGCGAAAATCTTAGAATTGTGTAGTTGGAAAAAATTGCAGATTTTTTTTTCAGCAAGCTCGGACTTATTGACACATTTTATGCTTCCATCATTTTTCGAAAAGAATCAACGCTCTTGAAGTTAGAGTCAGTTGAAAAAAAGTGTGTTTTCGAAAAAGTTTAAAAATCAGAAAATTCATAAAATCAATACAGGTGGCCTGATCGAAAAATGTTCGAATTTAACTAACATCGACAGTCTTCTGACGCACCAATGGGGGCCCCCTAGAACCCGGGGCCCTGGGCTCGGGCCCACCAAGCCCATGCTTAAAGACGGCACTGTCCGTCAATACGTAGTTTCTCTGCTTACAAAAGGCAAGAAATTGATTCCACACGGACAAGCCCGACTTGAAAGTATTCATGGGTACATTTCCCTTCACTTTGTCATTAATTGATTGCAGCGAAACATCCCTAAATCTACTCATTTTTTAACAAAATTTTCCGATTGGCACAATTCAATCTGTCAGATTCGATAGAGGGTTAACTATCACCAGTGAAATTATCAAAATTATCAGTTAAATCTCGTGTAGCATATGCAAAATAACGTCGAATGGTGCAATTCTATTGGCTGAAATTTGGATGGGAAAAATAATCACGAGAATGATCTCAAACTATAACATTTGGCTGTGACGGTTTCTCAATCAGTAAGTATAACTAACAAAACAAAATGGGATTAAAAGATTTTAGTGCGTTATTGAAAAGAAACTCAGAATTTCTTATAATGAAATGTTAATGAGGCAGTTTAACCTTTGCATTAGAATCTTCAGAGCCGTCAATAAGGGAACGTGTTAAGTCCAATGTTGTCTTCATTAATTTTCCGCTCATTAGTGATTTGCAGCGATCGCATTGCCATTTTGTTTCAAGAGCGTAGGGACTTATGGTCAAAGGATTTTGCATTGCTACATATCCTCGCCGACATCGAGGACAAATCAATGAACTTAAATGAGACCCCAGCTCGTAAGGATCGCTGCACAACACGCATTCGCATTCAAAGTATTTACCTTCTCGAAGATTCTCACGCCGCTCAGCCGTACCCTAAAAATAATTGAATTGAGTTCTATCTAAATTTGAATCAGTGAAAACTACTGACAATCAGTGAATAGTCACTGGTTTCCAGTTATAAGTCTGCCACTGCAACAATGAGTGGCAGACTTATAACTGGAAACCAGTGATTATTCACTGATTCAAATTTAGACAGTTCACCCTACGAACTATATAAAGGGTGATTCAGAATTCGTGACGAATCTCTCGAGGAGTTGATCCTTGTCAAAATTGGGATCGAAAGTTCCTCAGCCATTTTTCCGAAAAATCATTTTTTTCCTTGGAACCATAACACATTTTTTTTAAGATCTTCCACCAAATAAGACACTTTCACCGAGAATTCTATCTAATATTGGAAAAACTGCACTCGTTAACATCATTTGAGATTTTTTAAAATTGACAAATGACATGGGAGAGAAAAAAAATTGTTGAAAAAAAATTCTTTTGTCGGAAAAATGTTTTTCCAAGGAAAAAACATGGTTTTTCGGACGTTTGGCTGAGGAACTTTCGATCCCAATTTTGAGAAGGACTAACCCCTCAAGTGATTCGTCATGAATTCTGAATCACTCTGTATATATGGGGAATTCCACCCCAACCCGACCTACGTCTGACCCTCACCCCTTCCGATTGAAATCATGATTTTTTATGTTGTTCCACCTTTTCGAAAAAACAATCAGAATTTTTTCAGATTTTTTGGAAACCGTCCGATTTACGTATGATTTTTGAAAATGAACACATCGATAGCCCGAATTGAAAAATCTGAAAAAATTCTCAAAAATCCTGCTTTAGTGATCAAAATTTTCAGGCCTATAGCCAAAGTGGGCAGACGTTTGCTTCTCGTATTATTCAACGTTGTTCTCGGAAAAAACTGTAAACATCATAGAAGCGAACGTCTGCTTACTCTGGGAGTTTTTTCGAAAAGGTGGAACAGCATAAAAAATGATGACTCTAATCGGAAGGGGTGAGGGTCAGACGTAGGTCGGGTTGGGGTGGAATTCCCCATATATTTAAATAATGGCTATAACGGAAATATTAATATCCCCACTGTTTCCAAGTTATTACCTCTGTATAAGTTGCCACAAAACTGCAGGGGTAATTAAGTTTCCTGTATCGTGAGAATCAACTGAAATATCACGGTCAAAGCCCGCAGGCATAGAATATTTCGTATTTTTATAGGGATAGCCACTCGTTGCGCTAGAAAACCCCTAGGATAATCTGGCACGTGATCAGCGGTGAGACGCGTACCGACTCTAGGGAGATTTTCGTGTGTTTGATCGCCCTTCAAAAACTTAAGTGAGTCGGCATTTGGCGCAAATTGACCGTGCTGTTTCACCTGATTCTCACGGTATACGGGGTGAAAGTCTAACGTCTGGACACTTAGAGCAGCATTGAAATGGCCGCGACTTCGGCACGCATAAGGTTTTTATATGCGCGCCGAGATCCGCGGCCACCTCAACGCTGCTCCAAGTGTCCAGACGTTACCCGAGTCGAAATTTTTCGCCTATTTAGCTGCTCTAAGCCCTCAAATCAACCTATTTTGACCCTGCCCAACCTATAGCGCCTATTTTGCCCCGCGAAATCCTACTCGCAGTGGAATTGTACTCCTATTTAGCTGCTCTAAGCACTCAAATCAACCTATTTTGATACTGCCCAACCTATAGCGCCTATTTTGACCCGCGGAGTCCTACTCGCAGTGGAATTGTACTCCTACTTTAATTCTCTACAGCCTACTCAACCTCATTTAGTACTGTTTAACCTGGAACCCCTACTTTGAACCGCTACGTTCTGATCAGGGTTGGAAGTCAATAATTATTTTTACCTATTTCATTAGCCATTATTTTGATAATGTCCAATTAAACATTTTTCAATCATACGTTATATTTGTGATGCGTCGTTAAACTTTCTTCAATCATCCATTACGTTGACGATGTGTAATTTAAAAAACTTGAATTGAACATCACAAATGGATTGCATACATGAAATAATTTCAATTACGCACACTGAGAGAAATTACAGTAGACTCTCACCTATTTTACCGCCACCTATTTGACGGCGCTCACTTATTTGACGAAAGTTCTCTCACGTATTTGACGAAGCACGGGGCAGCGTTACCCCCACTCTCGAGCGCCTCACACGTAGTAAATGCAAGGTTTCACGTAGTCAGAGTGGGGCAGATACCAGTTTGTCGGGGCGCCGAGAGGGGAGGCTACCCACTCCATGAGTCCACTTTTCTGGTAGTGGGAAGCCCCTCTTGCCGCAAAATAGGTGGTCGGCGTCGGTCCCGACTCCGTCAAATAAGTGAGAGTCTACTGTATATGTGTAAAATCAACATTTTTGATAAAGTTGAAATTTTTTAATAACCAAAATAACTTTAGCAAACAGATGTTTAGTTAAGATATTTTAGCTGCATTAAAACGTTGATATCATTGAGACAGATGCTAATTTCAAAATTAATAAGGAAACGTGATATATTATTTCAACAGATAGTTTAGCGTAGTCGGTAGAGCGTGCGACTAGTAATGCGAGTGAATGCGTGCGTCCCCGGATCGAATCCCGGCCAAAATAATGCGAAGTTTTTCTAATCTGTAAATTAGCAATATTTCTCTCAGTGCATTACAAACGTAATGTGTAATTGAAATATTTGTAGCATAATTAAGATAAATTTTGATTATGCTTATTGAGTGACGTTTTGAATTTTGATATTCACCCCACAAATCCGTGATCACGAATTTCTAGGGTCTGGAGGGTTATACGAGGTTCTCGGGAACTCCTATTTTGAGCCTAAAAGTGGCAAATTGTCCGATATCTGACTGTTTCAGGTGCAAAGTAGGAGGTCATTTTACATTGAAAGTGAACCTCCGGTGACCCTGCACATCCTCCTAAACGGTAGGAGTTACAGGTCGAAAGTAGGCGCTAAATTTCGACTCGGGTAGACTTTCACCCTGTAATCTGTATGTATATTTGATTACGTCAGAAGCGAGAAATTTTCATCGAAAAATTGAGTCTAAACGGGGACACAAAGTTTTCGGAAACAAGGCTCAATATGTCGGCGAAAGGAGTATCTGGCGTCGCAGTGTGACTATCGAAAACTACCCGAGTCGAAATTTAGCGCCTACATTCGACCTGTAACTCCTACCGTTCAGGAGGATATGCAGGGTCACCGGAGGTTCACTTTCAATGTAAAATGACCTCCTACTTTGCACCTAAAACAGTCAGATATCGGACAATTTGCCACTTTTAGGCTCAAAATAGGAGTTCCCGAGAACCTCGTATAACCCTCCAGACCCTAGAAATTCGTGATCACGGATTTGTGGGGTGAATATCAAAATTCAAAACGTCACTCAATAAGCATAATCAAAATTTATCTTAATTATGCTACAAATATTTCAATTACACATTACGTTTGTAATGCACTGAGAGAAATATTGCTAATTTACAGATTAGAAAAACTTCGCATTATTTTGGCCGGGATTCGATCCGGGGACGCACGCATTCACTCGCATTACTAGTCGCACGCTCTACCGACTACGCTAAACTATCTGTTGAAATAATATATCACGTTTCCTTAATAATTTTGAAATTAGCATCTGTCTCAATGATATCAACGTTTTAATGCAGCTAAAATATCTTAACTAAACATCTGTTTGCTAAAGTTATTTTGGTTATTAAAAAATTTCAACTTTATCAAAAATGTTGATTTTACACATAGAATTTCTCTCAGTGTGCGTAATTGAAATTATTTCATGTATGCAATCCATTTGTGATGTTCAATTCAAGTTTTTTAAATTACACATCGTCAACGTAATGGATGATTGAAGAAAGTTTAACGACGCATCACAAATATAACGTATGATTGAAAAATGTTTAATTGGACATTATCAAAATAATGGCTAATGAAATAGGTAAAAATAATTATTGACTTCCAACCCTGATCAGAACGTAGCGGTTCAAAGTAGGGGTTCCAGGTTAAACAGTACTAAATGAGGTTGAGTAGGCTGTAGAGAATTAAAATAGGAGTACAATTCTACTGCGAGTAGGACTCCGCGGGTCAAAATAGGCGCTATAGGTTGGGCAGTATCAAAATAGATTGATTTGAGTGCTTAGCGCAGCTAAATAGGAGTACAATTCCACTGCGAGTAGGACTTCGCGGGGCAAAATAGGCGCTATAGGTTGGGCAGGGTCAAAATAGGTTGATTTGAGTGCTTAGAGCAGCTAAATAGGAGAAAAATTTCGACTCGGGTATCTATCTATAAGCTGACGGCAGTTCTGTTTTTAGTAGGCATTTTGCCGACTAGTATCGGTGGTAAATAAAAGCGTAAAAGAACTCAACGTTAAACCTGTATCTCGATTGAATCGTCAGGGTTTTCTCAATTCCATGATCATTCGGAAACGTACCAGAAACAAAGCGGTGTAATTGAAAGAGATAATGCTGCCTTTTTCGATAGGTATGCTTGCATAAATTGTGAGCTCGTGCTTCTCATCTATCGTAAGATGCGTATTACCCCGGCAATCATGAGCCATCAGTGCTGCACCGGTATAAATTCCTCTCAAAAGGTGATTTGCTGAATCATCTGAAGACCTCAACTCGAAGCTGTTGACGTCCAAAATTCCACAAAGGCGCTGCATCAAATTCGAAGTCTCATCGTCATCTGGTATCAACCGAAGCTTCTGCAAAATCTGGGAAATAAATGAAATATTTATCGGAAAAGTTGGAATAGTAGTAAAGCTGCGATTCCCCTATGCATACATCGTAAGTAGGTAAACTGTCAATATTAATAATGGATATTGCAATACACGCTGTTCCCATTTCGTTGACATTCTTGCCATACTTACTTTTACAACATTCTCATTTCTGTCTTTCCAGACTGGGGTGTCCCGTCTTTTTTCCATGTGATCTTCCATCTCGTCAATAGTTTCCCATACTTCCGGCTGAAATTTTCTTAACAGCCAGAGACGTAGAGGTAGTAATATGGCTGCAGGGTGTTCCGAAATGTCAAGTATACACGATTGATTCACTTGAAAAAGTTCGCACTCTGTGCTCTCGTGATATCCCGAAAGGAACTATAATGATTTAAGATTACTTCGAGATTCAAAATACACTTGTGTTCGTACATTTGATCGCTATGAGCCATATACCAAGAGTAAAAGTCTTTCTCGTTCAACAAAATCGTTTTATTGAGGGGCTTTGATACACGCTCTCACGCGACTACCAAAGCCCCTTAAGCTGTTTTAGACATTGTTCGGCAGCATACTATACCAATAATAGCGCACTCTGTATATTGACCCGCTTGCTTCCTATGCATGTATAAATGAAAATGGTCGCGTTCTGCGTACACAACTGTTGCTGGAGTGCCAGAGTAACGTATTACCTAATTTTTGTATAATCTTCATAATCATTGCAGTGATACGTTGTAAGCTTTGATGATATTCAAAATAAGTGACACGATTACACTTGAGGATACACTAGAAGTAATTTTTCTTCAACTTTGGTGAATCTCGCGTATACTAGATCAAACCTATTCTTCATGAATCGTGGAATAGGTCAATTTTATATCGTTTTACATTGCATCTTCGCAGTTATTCGCAAAATTATATCGTGGTGGTTGAAGGCTGACTACAGCATATGCTCTCATTTTATTGTAATAGCTCGCTGAAAGCGCGTTATTCTTTATACATTAATTAAAGACAACTTTTCTTTACCAAAGTTTTACCGAACTTGACTTTTAAAATATTGTAGATAATTACAAATTTCCAACAAGGTTATATCATATTTATAAACAATTCAAATTTATTATTCCACCAACTGGTTCAGCATCCAGCAATTTTTGCAGCAAGTTATAGCTCTGATGACAGCTGACTGTTACAATTGTAATATTCTAAGTTCTGAGCATTGAGTATTGACTTGTAAATAGCACAATTGATATATCAAAGGTAACAATCATTGCGGCCGTCACTATTTTTGCGCAGTTCCCAAATGTACAAAAATATGATTCATCCATTACATGACAATGCAGAGGATTTCATGTCTGAATTGCGGATCGTTTGCTCACCTCACAGCTTGGCTGACACAACGGTGCCACGTTGCATTTTGTACACCGGGTATTTTTTACTTTTCCGAACAAGACTATATGCTTAAGACAATTAAAGCAAAAGGAACCCTCAAAGAATGCGGCTGGGCCGACTACTAAAGGTTTATCACGATGGATTGCTTCTCCGGCAACCAAATCCTTGGCAGCTACTAAATATCTGAAATCGATCCTTGCATAACATTTGTTACATGCAGAGCGTTATAACTTATCACGAAGAAATTCCAAAGCACGATTTACCTTCCAAACTTTGGAGATTTGACTATTTGATATTTTAACTGAGCCCCCGCAGGTATAGGGTCCTGTCTTCCTTTTTCTTCCAGCATTTTGTTAGCCACGTCAATGACAACCTGCAGTTTAATTATCGCTATGACTAGAAGAGGCTAGAGAGTTTTGGTACCTAAAAATAGGCATCTGGTAACCATATCAACTAAATTAATTATGGCTATGTTCTTAACTCTGACGTTGGTAAAATAATTTCGAACAATGTTTCCTTATTTAAGAGTGATCAATCATATACCCAACTATGACATACTCACTATTGGTGTATGTCAGCCCTGACGGCTTTTGATATACGCTCAGGGCCGGCGACTTGCGGGTTGTTCGTGTGTTGTAGCCTCTTGTGCTTGGGGGGGGGATATGTTTCGAAGATAAAGTGAAAATTACAAAAAAATTTAACGAAAGATTGTTGATCTCATCGTCTATGGTTTCAGGAACGGTTTTGGAATTTTGTCCCATGTGTCTATATGGTTTATTTGATCGGCGAAAAATTAGCAGCCCTTGATTTAAAATACTTTCAATGGAAAAACTTTTTCAAATAAAACCGAAAACAAATAAAAGCGAAAACGAGAAAAATTACGAATTCAGGCAGAAAACGCGTTTGCGCGACCTCTAGATCTTATCTATTTGCGCTTATATACTGCCAAATATCTTTTTTCATCGTCCTGAAGCTTTTCAGGGGGTGCCCTAAGAAAAATTTGGGGGTCAGGTTATATTGAACTACCCTAGTGTACACGTTTGCGATGCGACGCGTTTCAGTAGTCTCATAAGACGCCACGCGCTAACCTGGTTTCATCAATTTTTTTTGAATTCAGACAAAAAAAAATTAGGTTCAAAAATACTACCTCTTTTATATATTTTTCTCAAATTTTGGTTGTTAAAAAACTAATTCCGCGTGTGGAGTTTCCACACTCGAACTTTTTCACGTGTGGTAGTCTCCACACTCTCCACACAAAAGTCGCCGGCCATGTATACGCTCAATATACCTTCAGCTACCGTGGATATACCGGTTGGTTACCCTCTTACTATCGTTATAGTATGTGTAATGTAACTTATTGCATATGTTTCATCAGCAGAACGCTGGTGAAATTATGCTAGTTCGCGTGAGTACAGTGTCACGGGTTATGATATTTGGAGCTCCTCTGGGAAAAGTTGAAAAAACCCTTAAATTACCGTAATACAGACTATGATAGATTTTTCACTATCAGAGCTGCTTCCCTACGGATCTGGGATATGTCAAATTCGCCAGACTTAGATAGGTGCTATAGAACTATCTAGCTGTTGGACTTGACGCACCAATACCGTTTAAAAATCAGATCTGGGATATGTCTAGCTCACCAGACTAAGGCAGGTACTATAGAGCTACCTTAGCTGAATGAGATCAACGCACCGATACTGATATCTAGCTATAAATGATTCTAAGTTAACTGAAAAATAAAGAAAGTTAGAAAAACAAGGTTATAAAAGTATAATAAAGAAAGATCAGATTCCTGATATTCTAAATGATTATGAAATCATCTCCTATTTTTATTTATAAAGAGAAATGTGATGTTCCAAAGGAACTTGCTGTTTACAAAATAATATACCTAAGCAAAAATAAAGAAAGAAAATGCTGAACATCAAATAATAACGATGATTGATGAATGAATGAAATGAATGATCGATTTTACTTAACCTATCTTAATCTAAACGCGCGCTGGCACAATGTGCCGGACTTTGTGTGCTTGCTTTTCTATTTGTGATTTTCGAATTGATTTGATTTTAATTGAAATGCTGCTTTAGCTATGACAATTTTTATATTTTAAATTTAACTGTAACGCCGCTTTGGCTGGAACAATAATTTTTTTTTTTTTGAATTTAATGGTATAGTTGCCGCTTTGGCAAACTATCCGAAATAATTAAATTTATAAATGTGCCCGCTTTGGGTCTTGCTATGCTTATGGAGTTTATGAATTTAATAGACGTTATGAGTCGGTTGGCCGCTTTGGCACAAGTCCGCTCACGAGTCGTGAGACGGTCGCCTTATATATTTGCAGTGACGTCATAGCTGGTGATCTGCTATGCGTGAGCGATAGTGCGCGTTAACGCTGCTCTATATCATGATATATAATGGTATGAGTGTATCGCCTATACTATGTACGGTTCGGCTATTTGGCTGTAAGCCGAACACGTTACAGTAAATGGTTTAAATACGGTACTCTCTAAATCTGAATCAGCGAAATGTCGCTGATTGTCAGCGAATAGTCGCTGATTGAAATAGCTATAAGTATACCACTGAGAATCAGCGACTAATCGCTGTTTGAATCAGTGAAAAATTACTTCACTGATTCAACCAGTGAAAGTTTCAACATTTGAATCAGTGAAACAATATTCCAGATCTCGCATGGAATGATTTTCACGAGCGTCGTCTTCGTAAGGCTCGTTCATGACGTCTTCGGGGCAGATTATAGTAATTGTATCTTGAAAAAAAATACGACTATTCAAGTACAGTAAAACCTCATTTATCCGGCCTTCGATTAACCGAGTCTCCGCGTTATCCGAGGCAACGGATTCATCCGAGCACTCCGCATTAATCGAGGTGTATGCTCGGGTAAAACGGAAAAACTCGAGTAAAACGGATAGGGCCGCTATACCTATGCTGTACGCGCGAAGTATTTTGCGATCGCTACTATGGTGCTTATACATTATGTAAATACTTTTGTGATCAAATTTCATTTCAACGTTTCAAATACATAAAAAATGATTGAAATTTTCGAATTTTTCGCTTCTTTTGTGTTATCCGAGCTGTCGCTCATCCGAAATACCTCCTTCCCACATTACCTCGGATAAACGAGGTTCTACTGTAATGATGTCACAAGACCCTAGGTCATACGGAAGAAGTCGGTTCCCCAAATTGATGGAGGTTATCTTTGCGTCAAAGACTTCAAACACTGGTGTGTGTATAAATCGTATATCAAGTAAATCGTACTGGAATCTGTATAAAGTATTTCGTTACCTAGCTTGTGCTTTTCTAATGTTGTAACAGAAAGTCCTCACTGACGCGACGGAAGAAGGCCGAAGGACAAGGAACAAACAAATGTCACTGTCTCGAAATTGAAACAGATTCAAATCTGCGAGACTCGCTGATTCAAACAGCGGAGTTTGCTGACTTCCAGTGAAAATATCGTTCACTGATTAGAATAGCGGAATTTCCGCTGATTCAGATTTAGAGAGTAGTCTTGCGCCGAAAATGAACAAAGTTCGTACCGTATGTATGCGTACTTACAACACTTTCGATAAAAATAACGTTTTATAACATAATTGGCCCGATAAGACTATATGTTTTCAATGTCAAAAATGCAGTTCCTCAATCAGTGAATAAAGTCAATTGACGAAAAAAAGTTATTTGTCGTTGGTGAAACCGACCATTAGTAATTTCGTTGCGATCCTTTTTGTGAAAATATTATTGAATCAATATTTTTTTCAAATGTAAGTATTTTGTAACCGTTGAACATTCGGTTTTCATACCGTACTACCTACGAATACTTACCGTTTAAAATTTGTTCATTTTGGGCTCAAAAATACCGTGTTTGTACAGTAAACATACGGGGTATAAATCTGCGTATATCAAAAGCCGTCAGGGAGAGTATCGATAGCAGCTCAAATTTGGAGTCAACGGGTGGTTGATGCAAATTTATGATTCCACTAAGATCGACTTTACGTAAACGTAAACGAAAGCGTCACTTTTTTGATATAAACTACGAAAGTTTAAAAAAATATATATATATCTTTCTAATATCTGAAAAGCCTTTGCAAATTTTTCAGTCTCTTACAGATTGTTTCAGGATAAAATTGGCAAATAATCTTTAATTAATTGGCGATTGAAGTGCACGTAATTTCTAAACAATAGAACCCTTCTAAAAATAATCGATTGAATACGATTCAGAACGATAGAATGAAAAACTCAATCGTTTTCAATCGTGTTTCTTAATCGTGTTCACACGATCGGGTACGATTGAGTCTTCTTGCGTCCGCAATCGTTCCCAATCGGGTTCTTGGATTTGGAGGTTAAGTTTGGCAGCACTTCGATTTCGCGGGAATTATTTGCAAGCGGTTGTTTATTCTTTCGAGCAATACACATTTTTGACAGTATGTATTTTCCGAAAAGGAGAACGAACGTTTTCCAATAATTCTGGCTCGATGGAAGTACTACCATCAGCTTATTTCCCCACAATTTTCAATGTTCAAAGTATGAAAAAATATTTTTTAACCTCCAAATATTAACTTAATTTATAAACATACAGCAAAACATATAGCTGTTAATACAGGGAACGAAGAACAAGATCGAACGCAATGTAATGATTAAAAGTCACTTCAAAGATCTACTGTAACAATGATGAGTCGAGATCACTTTGCATTACAACATATGATGCAACTGTAGTAACGCAATTACAAAGCCGAATAAAAATATCAGTGAGTACACCCGATTAGGAACAATAGAATATGCTGATTTTAACCTGAAACACGCTTGATACGATTCAGCACGATTAATGAAAGCTTGCCCCGATTGCCTACAATTCAAAATAATTTGACTTCTGATCGTTCTGAATCGTCCGAATCGTGTTCGATCGATTATTTTGAGGGGCACGATTCCGTACAATTTGGCACAATTAACGAATGCTCACCCCGATTGCCAACAATTCAAAACGATTCAACTTCTGACCGTTCGGAATCGTTCTGAATCGGGTTTAATCGATTATTTTTAGACGGGAAGTTAGCTATGTGGTGTGGAACACTATGAAATATCCAAGACGACTTCTAATCCAAAATTAGAACTTCTCAGATGGAAGCTTTTATAGCTAATTAAACCAGCGAACGGCACAGCTTTCAGAGTTGTTCGGCTCGACTTCGCGCGTGTACCGATGTGAACTGAATTATTTATAAGGTGCCGGTATTTCGCGCCGAGATCATTCGTACGGAGGTTTATTTACGGAGAGCCATTTACTATGTATGCTTGTAAGTTACAACGTCTAACATGTAGTACCGAAAGTCAAATTGAGTATCTGGGTGCAAGAACAACCTAAGTCGACTTAGGTTTGGACACCAAAACTGTTGATTGAAGTTTAAAAACTGAATTACATCCACGAACGACACCACAATGGACTTTGTAGATTACTCATTTTGACGGGCGATTCTTCTGGAATACGAAGCCCATTTTGTTTTCGCACTCAAATGAATAGGAATCTCTCTAATGAGAGCCATTCCACGTCAGAACGGACGAAATAAATAAAAAATTGACCTCGATGTTACCGATTTCGCTATACAGTAGACTCTCGATAACTCGCCGCCTGACGGACAGTAAAGCGGGGAAGTGGCGAGTTAGCGAGAGTCCCCACTCCGGTGCTGCGCCACCCTTCGCCACGCGCACATCAAGCCGCACGGATCCAGTTTAGTAGCGGTGGTGGGGCGCAGTCTGTTGTGGCGGGGGACAGTTAGTTGTGCTGGTGTGTGTCTGTGTGAAAATTCACCCGCCGCTGCGGCGACTTACCGATCGGCGAGTTATGGAGAGTCTACTGTACTTTTCTTTTTTCGGCATAGGCATTGAAAAGTCACTTTATGACGCCTGTTTTCGATCCATAAAGTAGCACTTTATATGGCTGATTTCAGAACTGCCCTATAAAGTCTTTATACGGCAGTCTGGATGCGCAGTTCGAATTGCGCATTCCAAAGCTGCCGTATAAAGTCTTTATACGGCAGTTGAGATGCGCAACTCGAAGTGCGTGACAGATCGCACCATAGCCTCACTCTTCGTCTGTGAATCTCAACAGGCGTCAAAGCGACTTTTCATGCGTATTTCGAAAAAAATAAAGTATGGGGCGCACCCGTAAACCGTTTTTGACTCGAATAACACTTGGTTTACGGGCATGCCACATAATATACTATTCTGTATTTACCGGTGTATACCAGAAAAACTATTCAAGATACACTCGGGCCTCCGCTATTTGACCGAGTCGGGACCGAGCGTTTCTGCTATTTGACGAAAGTAGGGGTCCCCCACTCCTTGTGGACGGTTTTCTGCGCAGCCAGTTCACGCCACTCCGTGTTACTCACGGCCCCGATGTTAAGGGGAACGCTGCCGAATAGTGGGGTAACGCCCGTCAAATAGCGGAGGACGAATGTGGTCAAATAGCGGCGTCCGTCAAATAGCGGGTGTTCAAATAGCGGAGGCCCGAGTGTATGAATAAAATGGACATAGAAAATTTTTTGTAGAGAATTTCATAAGATTCATTTTTCACAATAACCTTCATCGCGATCGGATTGACTATTACCGAGATATGATCAAAAAACTGGATTGGAGCACCTTTTTTTCAAGATGGCGGATCGAGCCTTGGAGTCAGAGCTCAGGATTTTTACTATGTTCAAAAGTATGCAGAAATGAAGGTCTCCAGCAATTTATAGCTTTTTACCGGTTATTTTTTCTATTTGCCTCATTTTAATGTAATTTGACTGGACTACGTTTGAAAGGGAGTATGTTTTCGATTTTTGGCTCTTTTTCGTGAATTTGACCCCCGTGTAACTTGGAAAATAGGGGCAAAAAAAAAAATTGTTTGATACATTTATTTGTTCCATAGAACCCGTGAAAAAAATTATAGCGAAATCGGTAACATCGAGCTCCAAAAGCTGTCCGGTCTGACGCATGGTGTAAATATTAGATGGTGTGCCTAGAACTACCAAGACACGCCCACTTTTCGAGGCCAAACGGATTTAAGTAAGAGCGAGTACCAACTGTCTAAGAAAACCCTATATTGCTGGGGAATAATTTTTTATTCAACTATGGCACCACTTTTTGGTGACGTGACAGTACATTTAATACACGCCGCGCTCGCGAAATTTGAAATTTGAAGACGCCTCGCCGCGCCGCGTTGACTGATCGCCAATATGTTGTAATAATACATTACCATACGAGTCCGGTAAAACTTCTTCTGACGAGTGTGAGGTTGCAGAACGAGCCAAAGGCGAGTTTTGCAATCACACGAGATCAGAAGAAGTTTTTCCGTCGAGTATTGTACAAAATTTTACTCGAGGAGGTGTGAAAATGGGGGTTTTAGCCACGCGAAGCGTGGGTAAAACGTCCGAAATCACACGGAGTGAAGTAAAACAAATTGTGCATTTCTCTCTCGTTGTTTGCATGCATGATGCAAGACGTGATAGAAGTTTGATTGCGGTTGACGATTGCTGAAATGACGTATGCGTGTATTATCGAAGGCTGCAAAAATAGTCGCATGAACGTTCGGAAATCTAACGAATATATAAGTTTTTTTCGTTTACCACAATCCAGCGTGATGCGTGAAGGTTGGTTGAAGAAGACTGGGAAGATGGAAATGCCGGCAAACTCTGAGAATGGTGAGTATCAATTATCGGTATAAATATAAGCAGTTATTTAACCCTTCGCGGTCACCCGGGGTCAATACGACCCCGGTAATTTTCGTCGTTTTTTGTCTAAATTCACATTTCAAGCATTTTCCACATTTTTTTCAACGTATGTTGTCATTAGTTTCTTATATATTAACTTTTGCTACATGTTCTACAATGTTCAAAGTACGTTCCATAATTTTTTGCTCCCGAAGGGACAGATAATTTTCATACGGCAAGCGTTTGCAATCAGCTGGGGTCCGTTCAACCCCATGTGGCCGTCCGATAAATGTACAGGAACGTGTGACCGCAAAGGGTTAAGATCATATATTCCTTATAAGATCACCATATTCCTTGGCAATTATAGGCAATTGTCTGTGAATTGCCTACCAGTTATTGCTTACTGTGGAGTTACGAGGAGCCATACCTCTCTCAATTATAACAATTTTTGTCTTGTTCTTTCAGTTAGAATATACAAAATCTGAATGAAAAATCACATGGAAAATCTGAATGGGCACAACTAATTTCGAGAGTTCATCTCATGCAGCCTTCGAACTGCTCCATGCAGCGAGGATTACGGAGAAGTGTTTTTTCTATCATGCAGTGAAAACTTCGACTCCGACCGACCTTATTTCTCGACTGACCGAGAAATTCATAACTTGGACACATCAAACGAAAAAATTCAGTATATTATTATAGTTATTATAAACGTGATTCACAAAATAGTAATTTTGCCATATAATGATTTTTCATCATTTCTGATCGTCAGAATAATAATATAAAATAAATACAAAAAAAATAAGTTTGTACTGTAAATTTTATGAGATTCGTAATCTCATTATTATATTAATCATAAGATATCTTTACGTTGTTAACTTTTACGTTGTACCACTGTATTGTATATTGCTCACTGATGTGTTATTTTAATACTGTTAATGTTGTTCCACTGAATTATATCATTGATTACATGTTTTTTCAAATATATATAAAATACAGTCTCGTGACATTGTGCGCATTGCATTATACCAAATTTGCATACTTTATTTTATAAGCCCTACCAATAAAATTGTAATTAGTAATTACCTATTTTACTCATTTTTATTATATCTACAAATTAAATTTCTGAGTATACATCAAATTTTTGTAGATTTTATGATTTCGCAATATTTAAAACTAGAGTCCCTAGAATAAACAGAGTCTAGCAAACGCGACGCCATGTCTGAGCGAGTTGTACGCGCGATGTTTGAATTGTCGCGCGCATTGCGGGTGGGGTACTGTAGAAATAAATATTGAACACGAAACTACTTATTCCGAATTATTGTGCTTTATTGTACTAATCAGCATGGTATATTGAATGTAAACTTACATTAACAGCAAGTCCATACTTCACGATATGGAGACTATAAGAAGGAGACCGAACTTGGTCTCCCCCACTCCTGCGAAAACGTGCTCGTTTTCTGCGCTCTAAATGTGGTATATATATTGTATATATAGCTAACATTTGCAATTAGCCGATCGACGCGCCTCTAGCAGAGTTTGACGAAAGCTCCGAATACAATACATTAGATCGCCATCTTTGACAGGTTGAAGCTGCCACGGCTGCCGGCAGAGGCGCCGCGATCGGCTAATTGCAATAGATATATGTATATAGAGCGCGGAAAGTGGTTACGTTTCTTATACATGGAGTTCGGTCTCCTTCTTATAGTCTCCATACTTCACGACATGAGTTTGAGGACTGTGGAAGTCGAGGGTAGAATGCCAGGTTCAAGCTTGTTACTAGACAAAAGTCACTAGATCGGCAGCCATGTTTGAGCGAGTTCAAACTGACCAATCAAAAAGAGTCATGCGTTTGCTAGACTCTGTTTATTCTAGGGACTCTATTTAAAACACTCGCTCGTGAATTCCCCAGAAAAATCCAACATCAGCAAAACTAATCCCTAACGATCTAGGGAATTTCGACGGTCGGTTCACTGTCGTACTTAAGTCCATCGCTAAACGGGAGAGAAACTTTTTTAGAGAGAGAAGCTGCACTCCTAGGCACACCATCTATACTCACACCACGGTCTAACGTGGAATTACTCAATTGAGCGAGTAAGTGTGTACACAACTCAATCAAGACTTCAGCTATCTTCACAACGACAGACAATAAACACCCAACAAATTGAAGTTTCCTACCAACCACAATATGAAAAGTCGGAAAGTTTCGAAGATGGTACAATTTACTCGAAGTTTGCCTGATGTGAGTACAGTAGACTCTCCATAACTCACCGATCGGTAAGTCGCCGCAGCGGCGGGTGAATTTTCACACAGACACACACTAGCACAACTAACTGTCCCCCACCACAACAGACTGCGCCCCACCACCGCTACTAAACTGGATCCGTGCGGCTTGATGTGCGCGTGGCGAAGGGTGGCGCAGCACCGGAGTGGGGACTCTCGCTAACTCGCCACTTCCCCGCTTTACTGTCCGTCAGGCGGCGAGTTATCGAGAGTCTACTGTAGTACCTTTTCCATGGGATGTAATATTAGTCCTTACGCTAGTGCTCATCCTGTGTAAGTGTCGGGGTCCGTGAGATAACTAAAGTGGATTTTACGTTTTTTGGGTCGCTGATTCCGAATTTGTTGGTTATTTTTGCCAAAAAGTCGGCGTTAAAATGTTATTAACAATCTAATTGTTTAAATCGGCCCCATGGCTAAACTATCGGAGATAGAGAAAATATTGCACATGAAAAAATGTTCAAAATTTTATGAGGAATACTTTTGGTCTAATGTAAATTTTTCGCATCTCGGTTAGATTCCGAAATATGACCAGTAGAACGGTTGCGCGACCCGTCGCCATGCCTTCGGGCTTCGCGCGCGGTGTGAGTAGAGCCAATTAGGCATGGTACCTACGTACGGTAATCGTACATTACGATACGAGTGTGGTAAAACTTTTTCTGACGAGTGTGAGGTTCAGCAGCACGAGCCAAAACGGAGTGTTGCAATCACACGAGATCAGAAGAAGTTTTTCCGTCGAGTATTGTACAAAATTTTATTTCACAATGTCTGAAAATTGGGATTTTACCGACGCGAAAGGTGGGTAAAACGTCCGTTATCACACTGAGTGTAGTAACGTTATATTGTAGTTCTCCTCAGGCTTCGATTCGATCATCGGAGTATGAATAATGGAGATGAATCTCATGTTCGGTCCCATGACCATTGAAGAGAGACGAGAGGGAAAATATTTAATGAACTTTATCTGTTGAAATTGTATTTCTGTAATTATATTTTTCATTGCACTAATTTCTGCATTTTCCGGTGGGAATGCATTTACAAAACCTGATGCATGGTAATTGAGTTGTCAGGCATCGACAAGCCTTAGTTTTACATGTCGTACAATGACAATTTGGCACTAATTCGTCAATTGGAGAATATAAATTTGTTATTTGTCGTCGCATCAGAATTCCATCATCACAATAACCAAATAGAAGTGGATCAATTTTACTTGCATTTATAATCAGGAGATTTCTTTTCAAGTAAGTTATGCGACAGGCTGCAGAAGGAATAATTAAGTCCTCTATTTCTAACGCGGAAAAATATCTAGTACAGGTTCTAAAGAAAAACACTTCTTGTAAGATATTCGACGATCTACGTTATTTGATGAAGCACAACGAAAATGTTGAAATAACTGATTTACTGCCAACAAGTGCGTGCAACGAGTACGCCTGCATATTTTGATAACCTTTTGCATGACTCATTCGAAAAGAAATCTCCTGATTAGAAATGCAAATAAAATTGTTCCACTTCTATTTGGTTATTGTGATGATGGACTTCTGATGCCACGACAAATAACAAATCTATTGTAACGTGGCAGATTTGACATCTGTCACTGACCGCGCCTCCACTCGCAAACGTGAGCGACCATGCCGCTGCCGTACCGCGAATTCTTCACCGAAGCGCAAGTCCTACCTAGATTTTGTAGAACGCATGTCTGCCTTAAGTTTTTTATTGTGAGACGCAGGTATCACCGCCAGGACATCGCGGGATTCACCTGCATCCGTCGATCGACGCTGGATCATCTGGGGGATGTCCTGGAAGCTGCGGCATTAGTATCCGCACCTACGTCATCTTCTGCAGCCTCGTCACCTGCCGGCCGGGAGAGGGCTGCAGCCTCATGAAGCCGCCAACACCTACCTCCCGGCCAGAATTTTGAAAATGTTCGCCGTTTAGGTGCGGCGAACATGCCGTGCGTGGAATGGCTTCCCCCACCCTTTTTGGATCGCCGATCGACGGACACTCCGTTGCTGACCAGCAAACCACCAACGTCGAGATACCTTCCGTTACCGTTATCTTTATCTTTATTTTGGGGTTTATCTTTAATTTTCTTTTGGGGTTTTCTTAGTTTTTTTTTTGTGATTTAGTTTCTTTTCATTATTGTGTGTGTGCTGTCTTTTCTGACGCCGCCTGGGCTGCGACCCTTCATAAAGGTAGGCTTGTCTGCTTCAGACCTCGACCGTCCGTCCGCAAGCATTTGCTTCGGTGTTGCCTAACGGTCATTTCAAAATTCGCGATTGACGGGCTGTCGTGGTCTCTATCTTTTTCTAGACTAGTTTAGTGCAACTAAGCCTAGCTATTATCTATCTTTTCTGGACTTGCGCTGCTCGGAGAAGAATCTCCGTGCCGTATCGCCCCGTTATCTCTAATTTCTTTGAATTCTGTCTACGTGCGTTAATTTGGTTTAATTAGTGTCTAGCACTACCTCATATCTTTTTTTTGTATTTATTTCCTTTCGACCTAGCTTATCTAGTACCTATTTTATTATTTTCTTTCTCTTCGTTATCTTTAATTTAATTTGACTTGTGTTCGGCCTGACTGGCCCTGCCGTCCCGTTTTATTTATTTATTATTTTTTTTTGTATCGTTGCGTTTGAATTTGAATTATATTTCTCTTACCGTTTATCTGTACCGAGTATGTATAGGAACGCTCAATAAAACACTTTTTCTGGTTGAACTGTATAAATACTTGCGTATTTTTTCGTTTTATTGTGAACATGTTTTTTCTCCCATCTTAGCTCTCTTACCTCTAAGACGCCATTACATTATTTTTCCTTCCAGGCCTACCAACTTACTTCCTTTTTCTAATTAAGGACTATTGCCAACTTTAACAAACTAAATCCCTAACAGAGTAAGTGTGTTATTTCTACGCCCCCACGTTCCCCTCACCGTCTACTAGCCGAGTATATTTTGATTTTTGAATTTATCTCTTTCGTAGTGTTTCTCTTTCTGATTAACTTTTCTTTTGAATTTTGAATTTAGCTGTTCCCTTAGTATTTTCTTTTTCTGATTAACTTTTCTTTTGAATTTTGAATTTAGCTGTTCCCTTAGTATTTTCTTTTTCTGATTAACTTTTCTTTTGAATTTTGAATTTAGCTGATTTTTATTGCCTCTCTTTTTCTCTTTCTTTCAATTCACTTTATCTGGCACATTCGTGTGCCTGGCGCCCAACCTTAGCTTTTGTCTATTTCGATTTTTTCTTTTCCTTTTTGTATCGTACCGTTCAGTATCTTTTCGTGAGAATACGTTGGGACCTTTTTGAGCGGGATTTATTTTTCTACTCATTTTTCCTCCGGGTAGGAAAATTGCTCGTTACACTATATATTCACCAATTGACGAATTAGTGCCAAATTGTCATTGTACGACATGTAAAACTACCCGTGTAGAAATTGTACTGTGGCTCAAGCCGGATCCCGAAAAGGTTGCCAGAATACAGATGTGGCCCAGGTCTGGCTGAGCTGTGGCAGCCTGTTAGGGGCCTGGTCAAATGTTACCATTTTAGATACCGCCCCACACCGGGCACGGATGAGGCTGCCATTGAGGAACCACGTTCGCGCCATGATTTCTGCCACGGCCGTGCCTAAACTGCGTATATTCGTACAAATCGACTAAGTGTGATTTATTTATTGCTTTGAGATATCGATTTTATCACATAAAAATGAAAAAAGTGAACTTTATGACATATTTTCAATCACTGGAAGATAGATCTATAATATTTTGATTATAAAACTCCATCCGATTTTTTCGATCCTATCGGGATTTGAACCCAAGTCCGCTCGCATTCGCTGTTTACTAGTCGCACGCTCTACCTACTACGCCAAACTACCCTATGGTAATCGGTATGATATCTTTCTATTTGTTGAAACTTATGATCAAGGTGTCGAATTAAGAGTTAAAAGACATTTCCATCTTACCAATCCGTATCATCATTGATCAATGTCAAGGCGAGATGAATTATTTTATGATACGGGCGAGATCATTATTTCATGATACGAGTTCTAATAGTAGCATATTATGTGGCATGCCTGAAAACCAAGTGTTTTTCCGCGAGGATAATAATTTCAGTACCAGCTCAAGGCGAGCCGAAAGCGAGTTCTAAGATCATTATTCGAGTCAAAAACAGTTTACGGGCGCGCCTCTACCATTTTTTTTTTTCGGCACAGGCATGAAAAGTCACTTTGACGCCAGTTGAGATTCGCACTTGATCGACGAAGAGTGAGGTTATGGCGAGATCTGTCGCGTACTTCTAACTGCGCATCCAGACTGCCGTCTAAAGACTTTAGACGTGCTCGTATTGAAACTAAATTTTCACCACTGATCTATAACTCTGAACTTTATGAAGAACGATAACGTTCTGTTCCTCATGAATACCGGAACCCTAACCTCGAATTAACATGCACATCGATGGAACGCAACAGCTGAGCTGCAGGCAGCCGTTTGACAACTTGAAATCGATTAATCGAACTCGGTTCTTCGCGCAGTGATACCGGCGCCACGTTAGAGCCCTGGCAGTGTTGCAAATCTGGCAAGCCACAAATCCGCCTGGTATTGCCTATTTTGATAATAAGGCACGCCACATGCGGGCCACTTCAGGGCCTGAGCAGTGTTGCAAGTTTGGCAAGCCATACATTCGCCCGATGTGGCCCATACTGATATTAGGGCATGCCACAGTAAATTTCTACACGGGTAAGGCTTGTCAATGCCTGACAAGTCAATTACCATGCATCAGGTTTTGTAAATGCATTCCTGCCGGAAAATGCAGAAATTAATGCAATGAAAAAATCTAATTACAGAAATGCAATTTCAACAGATAAAGTTCATTAAATATTTCCCCTTTCGTCTCTCTTCAATGGTCATGGGACCGAACATGAGATTCATCCCCATTATTCATACTCCTATGATCGAATCGAAGCCCAAGGAGTACCACAATATAACGTTACTACACTCAGTGTGATAACGGACGTATTACCCATCTTTCGCGTCGGTAAAATCCCAATTTTCAGACCTTGTGAAATAAAATTTTGTACAATACTCGACGGAAAAACTTCTTCTGATCTCGTGTGATTGCAACACTTCGTTTCGGCTCGTGCTGCACAACCTCACACTCGTCAGAAAAAGTTTTACCGCACTCGTATCGTAATGTACGATTACCGTACGTAGGTACCATGCCTAATTGGCTCTACTCACACCGCGCGCCAAGCCCGAAGGCATGGCGACGGGTCGCGCAACTGTTCTACTGGTCATATTTCGGAATCTAACCGAAATGCGAAAAATTTACATCAGACCAAAAGTATTCCTCATAAAATTTTGAACATGTTTTCATCCGAATTTTTTTCTCTCTCTCCGATAGTTTAGCCATGGGGCCGATTTGAACAATCAAATTGTTAATAACATTTGAACGCCGACTTTTTGGCAAAAATAACCAACAAATTCGGAATCAGCGACCAAAAAAACGTAAAATCCACTCTAGTTATCTCACGGACCCCGACACTTACACAGGATGAGCACTAGCGTAAGGACTATATTGACGAGTAGGTCACATAAGAATACGTCAATGACTATATATATTTATTGATCTATCTACCGCAAGTGGCGGTATTTACAGTTTTTGACTCAATTTTACAAATTTTCAATTGAGGCTTCCAATTGCAACAAAGACTGAGCTGCTACTTGGCTAATCTGTCCTTCGATGGTGTCCGGAAGTTCTAAGCTCAGAATGGTGGCCGCTTCCTTGAGAATCGCGGCTGCTTCGATCATCTTACTTTTAAGACTAGCTTCGTCGATCGTCCCTGTGTGAAACAAGTTCTTTGCAAGGAACAGCAGAGGGGCGTGAAGTTCATAAAGCGTCATTCCTATTATCCAAAGAAATAAATTGTAATCCTTGGTTATACATGGGAATAAGTTAGTTTACAGGGTGCACTTGACTTTTGAACAAATATTAAATAGCGTATAAAATAATAACTCATGAAATGTGATTCTAATTTTAGTTTTATGAATCCCTCAAAGGGTGTCAAATAATATTTTCAAAAATTTGTCATGTAAAATGTTGATTCGAATCTCGAAAGCTTAATGCTATGGTAATCGTTTTTGTGCGAAAAATTTGTTGCTTTCATTCACCTCTAAATCGAGAGCTGCCAGGCTCTACAACGTCCAAGACCCGAAGGAGAGACTTGCAAATATCTACTTTGTGCTCCAGGACAACGTCTGGTAAATCGTCGAGAAGATATCCTTCGCATCGTCCGTAAAGCTGGCTCAAAGAATATCTGTAGGTTGATGAAAAAACAAAGTACACTTTTTTACGGAACAAATTGTCTCGTAGGACCTAGCTCTTTCTAAGTCTTTCTATATAAAAAGAGAATTCAACTCCCGAAAAATATTTGCTTTTCTATTTTGAAAAACGTTACTTATATAATATCCCAGTAAACGAACACGAATTGAAACGAATTGAGTATGTGCAAAACAGAATTAACACGAATTGAATAGAATTTAAAAAAATTGCCAAGAATTGACACACAGGTCTTTTTAATTCCATCTAATTCGTATTAATACCGTTTTCCACATACCCAATTCCTTTTCGTTTACTGGGATACTAATGCACATATTTTTACGTTTCTGCACATGCTTTTCTCATTCGTTTCAGTTTAAAGATTGATAAAATATCTTCGTAAATTTTCAATTTGTATTTTCCTTCCAATATTGGAAGTGTTCCAAGTCATCCCGAAAGTGATCAATCTCAACGTCGCCAATTTTCATATTTTATCCTTCTCTTTCCGATAATTAGTACACTGAAAGAAATTTGGGCGTCTAGCGTTACTATGGAGTGACGCAGCAGCGGTAAATAGATATGCGCTGCGAACCTGGTTTTGGATCTGCTACACGCTCTACTAGGGTGACTCAGTACACCAAGCCGGGCAGGCTTGTAACGCGGCCAAGCCACGACCTATATAAATAGTAATACAACAAGGCGTATAGCGCGCGCCATCTATCGTTAGCGCGGTCAACCATATCAAAAGGCCATCTGTTGTTAGCGCGGTCAACCATCTCAAAGAGCCATCTACCGTAGGCATGGGTTAACTAACGGCAAATCGCCATATCGCCTAAAAATCTCTCTCGCTTACAAAGTAACTATATGAATTAGATAAGTTCGGCAATTAAATAGCATTTAATTAGAGAAATATCTCTCTGGATATAGCAGAGTGAGATACTAGTGGGGGATCGCTTCGGCACACCACCTGTCTTCTCGTTTTGGCATGTCTATTGCTTTTGCAAGTACACGATCTCGTTTGAGGAGTGGGGAATAGCTAGTGGGGGATCGCTTCGGCACACCACCTGTCCTTTCTTTTGCTTCTTGGACACCATCGTGGGAGTCAAATCAGTAAAGTCTTTATATTTTTGAGGTAAGGTAATTGTACCAATGCTCGGACGGGTCCCAATGTTCGGACGGTAGTCCAAATATTTCACTATATTAGCAATATAATTGACAGGTAACCAAAAGTGACGATTGTATACTATTCAGCCTTCAATTAATAATTGATGTTCTGAAAAATTGTATGCTAAATAACGACTTAAGTAGTAAAATTGACGAGAGATATTAATGAGTAGAAGTCAGTCATACTATGAATGCACTTTTCTAAACCGATGAGCTAACGAGTTGCGATGATTTATGATATAATAGGGATTTATTTTTATCGATTTCTAGACTAGACTTAAGACATATAGAAAGCGAATCAAACAAGCTTTTCGATACCGTCGTCACAAATCGGTTTTAATAAGGTTTTATATATTAATTTGTGCGTCTCATTACTGGGACATCCATTACACTATGTACCACGGTCGAACTCGTGTCCGATTACTGGTACGAGAGCACGTAGCCGCAGAGACCGAATAATCGGACGCCGAGCGTTGTTACCTCGGGATCGCTCGTGATAGTTCGACAAATTTTATTTAATAAAATAAAAAGAGAAGAAAGAAAAATAAAATGAAAAAATCATGGATTTCGAGGGCTGATCAAAATTTCAATGAAAAGAAAAAAATGAACCAAGCAAACAAACAAACATACATACATAAAGGACGTGTCTGAAAATTGGGACATGACAGTGTCCGAACACGGGGACGTAACGCTAAAAGCTGTCCGAAGATCGGTACATTTGCTATCATTGAACATTTAAATGCATGAAAATTAGAATAGTTAACATTTTCGCACTTATTGTATGTGTTTTGAAAACTAGAAATTATGAGCTTGACGATGGTTCCAGTCATTTGGAAAAAAAAACACTCCTTGAATGACTAATAAATCCTCTAATCTAGGAACGTTCTTAACCGTCCGAACATTGGTACCATTACCTTAGAAGATAGCTAGTGGGGGATCGCTTCGGCACACCACCTGTCTCTTCTTTTACTTCTTGGGGGGGTCAAATCAGTAAAATCCTTTCTTGTAATTAAATTCCTCTTTTAAAATATTCAATCAGCTCAGTAATATCAAATCAAACATGAAGTAAAATCACTTGCAGTAAAATCACTTGAAATCAAATCACTTAGCATAGGCATTATAGAGTCCCAATAAATAGTCAGAGAACTGATAATACAAAGCATAATATAGAAGTCCTAATTACTTTTAGGCAAAGCGATTCAAAGAGAGTCATTTTAATTAGCATTAATAGATCACTACTTAGATAAATTCAGGTAGAGCAAATAATATAAACGTCCTAATTAGTTATAGGCACCGAACTCACTTAGAGTTCATACATTATATACAGGCACTAGTTTTTAAGATAACTTTCAACTCTAAGGAGTCATTTCATTTAGTATAAAATATGTTTCGATTCAACTCACTTAAAAGTGATTTCAACTAGTATAGGTAATAATTATTAAGATAAAAACGCGATTAGATATAGGAGTCCTAAAACAAGCTATAGGACAAGTATAACTCAGTCAGAGTTATGACATTTAGCATTAGGTATTAGATATTAAGATCACGGTTGACCGCCGGTAAATACTTCCAAATAAGAAGTCAATTAATATAGAAGCCCTCAGAAGAGGCACGTGAGGTTTTCACCAACCAATGTTCAAACTTTAATCTTAAAAAAACTGTTATAACCATATTACATTTTTATTCCAAATAAAAACGCATTATTTACATGTACCAATATAATCTGAATTGAGTCACCTTCCATAATTCTTGATTTTATATAAGAGTAGGCCCGTGGATTAATTCCTAAACACCCTGAGATTAGAGTTTACATCGGCATTTCGCCGATATAAGTTAAGTAAAATTTTAGAGCACCACAGGCTACAATCCCAGTGATAGCTCACCGCGTTCGTGAGTGAGAAAGTCACCCGACGAAGTGTACCTATGATCCCGAAATCTGAGTAAGTAGCGTATCAAGGCAAGAGAGTGCAGCGCCACTAGGCCTATATTAGTCGGTCGCCCGAATTTTTTTCAGTGTATCACCTCTAAACTTGAAGAGCCAGCTGGCTTATTCGGCGTTCCAACACTACAGGATGCATAATGGTATGGCTAATTTTACTTCCTTTTACTGAAATATACTCTTTAGTTTTTTTGTCATCAAACAATTGGATATTACGTTACAGAAATGGAAAAGGACGATAACTTTCACTCAGGGGCGGCTTACGAAAATTGGCGCCCTAGGCCTGACGAAATTACACCCCCCCCCCCCCCCCCCCCCCCGAAAGTAGTCGAAAAAGCATAAGACAAAATTGATAATTTTCTTATTTCAAAAATGATGTGACAAAAACATGTACTATAACATCAAACATACAGTACCGTTCATGTTCGGGATTACCTTCCGAATTCTCGATCGAGACAGAAAGTTGAATATCTCGGTAAAAAAATTGTAGCCAAATGGGCCAGGTGGCATTTGAAAGTGCAAAGAATCAGCTTTATTTTTTTTCTTCTTCCAATTTTCGACAATTTTTTTCGCACTTATAGTAGATAATTTTGAACATGACCATTTTTGGCGATTCTCATAAACCGAGAAAAAGGATTTGTTGGAGCAAATGATATTCATTTGACTGAGCAAAATGTGGCGATCAAATATGGGGAAGTGAATGTTGTGTTAATTGAACCAAACTATTTAGTTATATAAAATAGTAGCCGGGACTCAATATCCAGTTGAACCAAGTAATGGAACCATCAGTTTGGCGACATAAATGCTTGATTTAACAGAGTATTCAGTCAGTAACACAACGTATCCATTTCTTGTGATAATTCGTGCTGTTATATCAACAAAATATTGAATTAGAATGACTCGATTCGTGCTGTTATATTAACAAAATATTGAATTGGAATGACTAATAGCAATGTAAAAAAATGTCAGAGATAGGTATCTAGGTCGAAAGTTATAAAATAAATTCAGATTATTAAAATGAATTTTTTACAATGTATGATGCGTTGAGTAACACCTACTAATTGTAATCAACCGCGTATTAATACAAAGTGAGGATTTTTAGATTAGAAAAACATCGCATTATTCCGGCCGGGATTCGATCCGGGACGCACGCATTCGCTCACATTGCTAGTCGCACGCTCTACCGACTACGCCAGACTATTTATTGAAATAAGCAATCACTTTTTTCTATTTATTTTGAATTTGGCATCTGTCTCAATAATATCAACGTTTTAATGCAGCTAAGATATCTTGACTGAACATCCGAGTTCCGAATATCTTCTCAATTCAATTTCTTTCCTAGAGTTCCAAGAGTTCTCACTCACTGTAACGCTCAAGATGAATATGTAATAATATATATAAAAACCATCCGGTACATTGAGTGCAATACAAAATTTTGTATTATCAATCCAACATTTGTTTGGAACAACAACACGTTGAGTTCGTATTACTCGTTGAAATAATTCGTTCAAATCAAGCATTCGATTAAGTCAATTGATACCCAATTCAATCAACAAAATATGTGGTTCAGGTCGAAACATGAGATTGTCAGTTGAATTCATACTTTTATTTAGTTTGAATAAATATTATATTTCAGTCAACAGAAATTGACTTATGAGAACTAAACATACGTTGCAATCAAATGCGTAATCAGTTAACTCAATCCCCTGAAATCTACTGAAACTTCAATTCAAACAAACGAAGGTTCAGTCCAGTCAACAATTTTATTTGACTAAATTATTTGGTCAAACAAACTGCACCGAAAAGGTTGGAATAAACACATGACGTTTAAGTCAAATGAGGAATACTCAATCGAAACAAATATGCCTCAACAAAATATATTTGCTTGATTCAAAAAATCCTTTCTCTCGGTGTACTTTTCAAACGTCACGTGTAATTCTATGGGAAATGGCAATTAACATTTTTTCTCAGTGGGACTTGAAAGTGTGAAGATAAACTGTAAGTTGGTCTTTCGCAAAATCGCAGATTTTTTTTTATCAAGTTATTCAACTTTCTGTGCGAAATAGTCAGTTTTCAGAAAATGCGTCGTAACTGGAGAACTGTGGGGTTTCAGATAAAATGTCAGGATATGAAAAATGTGTATTTTTGAATTCTTACTCGGTCAATTTTTTTTTAAATTTTTTTAATTGTTTTTTTCTCAATCATTTATTTTAATTTTTCTTACATGAACAAATCCGAAAGAAAATGAACAATAAATTTCTTCGTGATATGAAAGAATCAGAGAACTTATTATTAATTTTATTTTGGATTTATTCATGGCATAAAAAACGGAAAAAAAATTGAAGAAAAATTTGAAGGAGTTGAAAATTCAAAAATCTGTGATTTTGCAAAAAAACAACCAACAGCTTAATCTTCTTTCCACTTTCAAATGCCACCTGGACCATTTGGCTATGATTTTTTTTACCGAGATATTCAACTTGCTGTCTTGATCGAGAATTTGGGAGGTGATCCCGAACTTATGAATGACACTGTACACATATTTATATGCTATACGATATTATATCGCGTGTCTAATGGCAAAAGGTCGTAACCGTAAAAAAAAAAAAAAATCGTTTTTTTGGTGGCAAAATCTTTTTCATGCATTATTACATCTTTTGGGCATATCCGCAAAAAAAAAATTTTTTTGGCGCTTACGACCTTATGGCATTAGTCACGCGATATATTAAAGATTCATTGCACTGGACTAAATCGGTCGATTTCTTGCTTTCAAGCTTACGAATTTTTCGATAATTGTAGCGGTCTCTGCCATATCAACAAGCTCTGCATTTGCAGATGAAAAGGCGAAACTAGAGAGACGGCTCTGACCCATCGTATTCCATAAATAAGTTTTCACTCTCTTTAACGTGAAAAATAAACGTTCCCCGATAGCGTTACTCGAGAAAAAAATAAGATACATTCGAAGAACGATATCCATATTCGAAAATATAAGATCGGTATTGGCAAACGCGCGGCGCCCCCTTCTGCCATGGCGCCCTAGGCCTGGGCCTGGGCCTAGCGGGCCTAGTCTATAAACCGCCCCTGCTTTCACTATAATACGCCACATATAAATTTTTAAGTTACATTCTGCGTTTAGGGAGAACACTAAATGCCCGGCTACATTTTTTTCGGTCACAACAATCATTCTAATCTTTAACTCCTCCAATTTGAACTTATATCCATTCAGTATACGTACCTCAAAATTGTATTGAAAGCGTGCTGGGGATGCAAAACAGAACGATATTTCTTGAAAATCGATTCCCTAGCACCGATAGCGTCGCCACCATCGAATTGTGATACTTCTTCGGCAGCATCCACTTCTGCTTGAATAATACTCAGCACTCGCCTAACCGCCTGTCCACCCGTGGTGAATGGACAATGTGTACATTTCCATGTACTTTCTGGATCTGTAACGATCAGCGTAATGATCTTCATTCCTTACCGTGCGAAAAATGTTCACTAGGATGGTTTCAGATGAATAGTTGCTCGTCTATATAGCGTCGTTCTTTAGAAAGAAAAAAAAAATACACACTACTGCCTCATCGACGATGGAATTTGTGTTCAAATATTCGACTATTCGCCAAGATACTTAACTTCCCCAGAAGGATGCACTGAGGGAAAAAAGTCATTGAATCAAACCTACTGATTCTGTTGTTAAGAAATAGTTGTTTCAACCATCATTCTGTATGAATGAATAAGCCGTAATTACCATGACATACCTCGGCCATTTGAATCAAACAAATTTAGTTCAAGCAACCAATATTTTGTCACGTTTACATAATATTCATTTGATGGCCCGTAACCGCCGCGTTTTGTTGGGCTAAACAAGGTTTTTTTTTATTATACGAATTTTTTAAGATAAAGTGAAAATTACAAAAAAATTTAACGAAAGATTGTTGATCTCATCGTCTATGGTTTCAGGAACGGTTTTGGAATTTTGTCCCATGTGTCTATATGGTTTATTTGATCGGCGAAAAATTAGCAGCCCTTGATTTAAAATACTTTCAATGGAAAAACTTTTTCAAATAAAACCGAAAACAAATAAAAGCGAAAACGAGAAAAATTACGAATTCAGGCAGAAAACGCGTTTGCGCGACCTCTAGATCTTATCTATTTGCGCTTATATACTGCCAAATATCTTTTTTCATCGTCCTGAAGCTTTTCTAGGTGCCCTGATCGCCCGGCAAGTGATAAATTGAATTCAACAAACTCAAATTTTTATGACAAGAAAAAATGTCGAATTCAATTTATCACTTGCCGGGCGATCAGGGCATCTACCTTCTGTAGCGTAATTATGTTATAATTACTGAATAAAAATGGACCATGCTTCCATTTCTACTTAGTAGGGGAGACCGGGGACAAAAGTAACAATTTTGACTTAGAGCCCAATTGTAAATCCCACAATCAAGATGAAATAGATCTAATGGCACTTTCAGATAGTATATTCATTCCTCTAATAATAACCAAATGGAAGAATTTTCATATCAGTCTGTTATAGAGTTATAATCACTTTAATCGAACATGGCGATTGTTACTTTCGTCCCATACCTAGGGGACGAAAGTAACATGTGTTTCTTTCGGTTTTTTTTTTTAAAACAGATATAAATCAGTACAGAAACTTCACTTAGTTTTACAGTACTTCACGGAATTGATTATAATGAAGCAAAAAATATTATAATATCCTCAGATAAACTTCATTTATAATAAATCAACAAATTATTGAATATTTATGAAAGAATTATTTATTTTCTTGACTATTATTAAAATAACAAATTAATAACACAAATACGAGGATCTTTTGATCATAGGTAACTTTGAGGCATTCTAAAGATTAATGACAAAATTACAATAGGTACCTAATAGTGTTGTGTTACTTTTGTCCCCAACCTCATTTTCCAAAATAAAAAAATTATAACTTCGGAAAAACGAACAGAACATAGGACTTCTACGCAGCCATTAATAAAGCGACTTTTCAAGAATAAACTGGCAAAAATTCATTTGAGTATTTACATATTTACTACAGGTTTTCATAAGAATACCAAGAATCGAAAAACTTAGTCAAGTCGGCCAAAAACACAAAATCTCCACCAAAACGTGTAAATTTCACGCGCGGGCGCAATCGATAGCTCAAACTGAAGCAGCATCGAACACGCTTACTATTATGTAAAACACAACTTTTAGATTTGATTGTGTGCGTTGTGGGAGGCCTTGTTACTTTCATGACGTGTTACTTTTGTCCCCGGTCTCCCCTACATGAGAACGTTCGTCTCAATACTCTGTAGTTTTCAATTAAGGGGACTGGAGAGGTTTGAAATTTTGAAAAAATTTAATTCCTGTTTTTTGCTTAGTTTGGTAGTGTGATTCTTCAAGAATATTTTCCCGTTTAATTTTTGAAAAAATTCGCAAAATTGAGGTCAGGAGAGCAAAAACAGTAGAACTGTGCGCTCACAGCCCAGTACAGATAGTCGCGCTGCCGTATCGTCACAGGGAGTCGTGCGACTGCTCAATGTCTGTACACGGAGAGAAATGTCAAGTAAATATTCCTATGCAGCATAGTAACGGTCACCATGCTCTATAGTTTGTGTCGCGCCGCTCTTATGTGACCGCATATACAAACTATAGAGCATCACTGAGCATGGTAACCGTTACTATGCTGCATAGGAATATTTACTTGACATTTCTCTCCGTGTAGCCGCCTGTTATTTAGTTTACTCCGTGTTATACTAAACTAGGGTAGCACGAGCGTTTGGCGTACGATTATATTTTTGTTCATATTGTTTTGATGTTCTCCTTTAAAAATGCGTCCGAAAGCAACCGACAACACAATTCCGGAAAAGCGTATACGTCCAGGGCGGCCGAAAAAATTTCGATTCCACGGTAATCAAAGAGTGGATGAGAATTTTCTGAAACGGGACGATAATAATAATTCACAGCCATGTACCTCATCAAAGCGAAAATTAAGTACCGATAGTAATATAAGTACGATTGAGAATGATAACATCGCGTACGAAATCATAAACTTTCGTAGTGTTTTTGATTCCCTAAGTGAGTTCGTTCGCTGCAAAGATTGCGGCAAAGAAATAACCTTCGGTGCAGTGGATCATGTTGGCTTAGCTTTCCGAATCAAATTGCAGTGCCAGAACTGTGAACCCCGTTACATAGATTCGTGCCCTCAAATAAGCCACAAAAACTCTGATTTAAATACACGCATTGTATATGCAACGAGAGTCTTGGGCATTGGATTTTCAGGAATACAAAAGTTTTGTGGATTGATGGACCTTCCAGATTTTCTGACTCGTTGTCCATACAACAGAATAGTGAAATGTATTCAAACAGCGGCTTCAGAAGTAGCTCAACTATCAATGATGAGAGCGGCGGCTGAAGAGGTCGATTTGACTGGTGATGCGGACAGCATTGTTATTTCGGGTGATGGCAGTTGGAGAAAGCGAGGATTCCAGTCTTTACATGGCCTTGTTGCGATCATCGGAAACTCTACAGGAAAAGTACTAGATGTCAACATAAAATCGTCATATTGTGCGGCATGCAAGGCATGGGAGGCGCGTAGTGGTACACAGGAATATTTAGATTGGTTGGATAATCATGAAGCAGAATGTACACAGAACCATCTAGGAACTGCCGGTAAAATGGAAGTGGATGCCACGTGCGAAATATTCCAACGATCAGTTAAGAAGTACAACGTCAAATATAAGCACTATGTTGGTGACGGGGATTCGAAAACGTTTTCAGCCGTACAAAAAATGGAACCTTATGGGCCCGATTTTCAAATGTTCAAAGAAGAGTGCGTCGGTCACGTACAGAAACGTATGGGTACCAGGCTGCGTAACGTCAAAAAAGCGGGAAAAGGCCTTGGCGGTAGAGGCAAATTAACAGACGTTCTCATAAAAGAACTGACACAATACTACGGTAACGCTATAAGAAGTCACAATTCTGTAGAACACATGCATCTAGCGATATGGGCAACGTATCATCACAAATGTTCCACGGATGCTGTGCCGCAACATGACACCTGCCCCGCTGGATCAGATAGCTGGTGCACATGGCAGAAAGCCAAAGAGTCAGGTACACCGAGAAAAAGAAATTTTTGAGTGAAAAAGATTATGGTTAACTTGACTAAATGACATGCTTGCGGGTGAGCAATCACATATGTGGTTGATTCAAAAAAAATATTTGGTTGAAAAAAATAGTAAAACCAACCTAATATGTGATTGAATTAACCACTTCATGTAGTCAGGCAGACAACACGCTTATTTCTGGCAATACTTTACATTTTCATATCAACAAAATATTTGGTCAAAATGACCACACTATTGATCAAACCCATCAACAATTGTTTTGTTCCAATGGATTGCAGTAATTGAATCAAAGTAAATTAAGTTTGATGTGATCTATAGTTTAGTCGGATCAACTACATATTTTGTTATATCAACATTTTCTCTAATCAAGTGAATTCTACATTTGTTCACATCAAGTAAATATTGTGTTGCGTTGAACGTACGTGTGGTTAACTGCATTAAAAAAAATATTCCACTCAACGCTAATTTGGGTCATTACTACAATATTTGCATTCACTGTATATAGTACGTTTATTCAGTCTAAAAAAATATCGTTTCGATGGGACTATATTTTGATCGAGCCAAATGCATATCTTACTTGTTGGGAATACTAGGTTTGTTCAGTGAAGCTTGAGTTATTTCATGGGTTGGAAGTGACTATTGGGTTACATGAAATAATATAACTGAAATTGAATAAATTATTCTTTTTATTCAGAATTGAACTTCAAATTTTTTATAATTTTCCGAGAATTTCGAAATTTTTTTATCTTCGAACAAAAATATGATATTAACTATATTTTCATCGAATTTGATGATAATTTGAATTTGATCGGAAATAACAGTCACTCAAAATATCATATCCAAAACTATCCAATAAAAAAGAAATTATGTTTGATATAACTCTAGTATTTGTTATCTTGAACGCCAATAGTTTCAATCAACAACACGTTCGAGTTGCTCTAAACCTTTCCGCGGGATTCGTTTAACTACGTTATCATGTTATTATGAACGATTCCTCATGTTGGGTGAACAAATTATTTGATTGGTTCAATAACGAAATTCAGTCTGATGAATTGATGTATTCGTTCGGATTGATAATCGAAAACGTTGCATTGACAAATTTTTCACTTGTTGGGACCATGCATTTCTTTTGAATGGAAACAAATTTGGTTGTCTCAGCGACGAAAGATCAACCACCTGCGTGTTTGGAACAATGTTTGCTTTATTCGTATCAAACGGATGTTTAGTTCAGTTGACGAAATCCTCAACAAAATTATTTAGTCAAACCAAACATAATGGAAGTGTTCAAGTGAGCGCACGTTACTTACTTCAATCAAGAAATACTTGACTGAAGCACATTTCCAGTGACTAAATATGTTTAGTTGACTCAAAAAATCCTTTTTCTCGGTGTACATTGGAAGAATACAAACACAAGCCCGCACTTCATGCGCATGTACAAAAAGCGATCAAGCCAGTCTACGACGCTTTATCTAAAACGGAATTATTGGAGAGATGTGTGGGACACTTTACCCAAAATTCCAACGAAAGCCTCCACTCGGTCGTGTGGAAAATGGCTCCAAAAGAATACTTTAGTGGTTCTGAAACCGTTGAAATCGCAGCATATACGGCAGTTGCGACATTCAATGGAGGTTCCGTTCGACTGCTGGACATAATGAGCAAATTGGGATTGAATATGGGACCACGTGCGTTCGGAAGGTGCAAGGAGCAAGACCGTATTCGGTTGCAGGATGCAGATAAAAAGGCGCTCGGAAGCACGAAACAGGCTCGAAAGGAGAAGAACCGACGTTCTGCGGCTAATGCTGAAGCAGATCGTGATTTAGAGACTACATTTTACAGCGCTGGAGCCTTTTAAATTTTGTAAGTACAACTCTTAAATATAAAGTTAATATTGTTCTGTGAATGTGTGTAAACCTTCATGAACTTTGCCTCATTTAGTTGACCGAGAAATTTGCAAAATTTTGGTACGTAGAGTCGAGACTGTAGTGTGACACGCAGCCAGCCGAACGCCAGAACAGGCTAAACTTCAAACCCGTTTTTCTCGAAACTACATTTTTAGATGTTATGACCACGATATCTCGAGAACCGTTCAAGATATCAACATGAAGTTTGAACGAAAAGTTGCAGAATTCTCTGGCCTATCGATCCCACCTGAAATATTTTCGCTAAAAAATTTTGCAACGATTTTATAACAACAAATTTCCCTATTTTTTTTCAATTTTGCGTTTTTTGGTCGCCATTTTTGTAATTTTTATCGATTTTTCTATTTTACAGGTAGGATCGATAGAGCGGCGTCAAACGAAGAGATCAAGACCAAAAAACTCCAGATCAGATCATCCGTTCAGCCGGAATCGTGGTCAAACCACTATTTCCATTGTTCGACTACTAACGTTGGACAGCTTATATTATTGACCTAGGCACCATGTATATAGCATATTTTCACACACAAACATGCCAATAGAGACTAGTGAAAGTAAAAATCTATTGAAATCATTGGTACCCTTGATATGCGCAATCAAAGTCACGTAACATATACAAATTTCAAACCTCTCCAGTCCCCTTAAATATATATATATACTCCGTTCACGGAGAGACGATCCACAGATCGAAACAGAACTCGTCCGGTTCGGTCAGATCCCGCCCAACGCTCCGCCCATTTTACTCCCTCCATGTCGCCAAGCGGGTCGTACAGCTGAGCAGACCCGGCTACAGCCGACAAAGGGGCCCCGAGTCAATTTCAAACATTCGAATGTTTTTTTTTTTTTATAGAAACTTATCGAAAGTGTCCCAAAGAGGGCCGAAAAAAATTGCACAAGTTATCAACAATTTAGTAAAAAAAAGAGGGGAGTTCGGTTTTTTGCGAATATCTCAAAAACTATTTGAGATATTCAAAATCGCAAAAAAGATCCTAAAAGAGCAGAAAATTTCATACGGAAAAGTCTGAGCTCCCCAAACTCTACAACCAATATTTATAATTTTAATTGTGCAGTGAAAAAAGAACTAAATATGGGTTATGCGGCGGCCGCGGGCGCGTTTTAATCCTTTTTTCACCGCACAATTAAAATTATAAAAATTGGTTGTAGAGTTTGGGGAGTTGGGACTTTTTTATAGGAAATTTTCTGCTCTTTTAGGATCCTTTTCGCGATTTTAAATATCTTAAATAGTTTTTGAGATATTCGCACAAAACCGAACTCCCCCTATTTTTTTTTACTAAATTGTTTATAACTTTTGCAATTTTTTTTGGGACCCTTTCGAAAAGCTTCTGAATGCCTTTCCGAACTCAATGACACCTTGCTCATAATTTCTGGTAAATGTACAAAAAACTTCTGAATAAAAGTCTGTTGACCAAACTATTGAAATGAATAAAAATCGTCGATACCATACGGTATGGTCTTCACGCCCATACTGGCATAGTGATATACCCGACAAATTTCCTTCCGTGATACGATGGCAGAGAATATGGATGAGGAAATACCCCCATTATCTCCGAAGCGAAAAAATAAACCAGGCCAGGTAATTCAATGTATACACAAAAATTATTAGTTGTCGCTCGACATTGTATTAACTCTGGAATAATTTCGTTATCCACTTGGTACAGATCATTCACAAACAGGAACGTCTCATATTTGTGAATCTTTATAAGGATCTCAAGGTAGAGAACCCTCGAATCTCAAAAACGGAGGCACATACGATAATATCGAAAAAGACTGGGTTTGGTGAAGCCAGTATAAAAAAGACGTTGCTGCATCACGAAAGGACTGGCAGTGTTGAATCGCCAGTTAACACAAAGCATCGTACTGCCCTCAATCAATTTGTTGACGAATTCAATAGAAATGCTATTCGAAGAAAAGTCCATGAATTTTACATGGATAAAAAATTGCCCTCGTTAGGTGACGTTCTGTGTGCTGTTAATAATGACGAAAACCTACCGAATTTCAAACGCACGAACTTTTGGAAATTGTTGAAGGAGCTCAATTTCACTTACGTCTCTCGTCAACGAAGGAGCATCCTTACAGAAAGGGATGACCTTATCCTCTGGAGACGAAACTACTTGAGGTCAATCCGAAAATTTCGAGAGGAAGGACGTCCGATATATTACTTAGACGAAACTTGGGTCAACGCGGGTGACGTGTCTTCGAAGGTTTGGACAGACACAACAGTAAAATCCAAGAAGGATGCCTTTCTGCGAGGGCTGACAACTGGAGCGCCTAATCCTTCCGGCAAGGGTAAGCGGTTGATTGTTCTGCACATCGGAAGTACGGCTGGATTTGTACCGGGCGGACTTCTTTGCTTCGAATCCAAGAAAAATACTGTGGATTATCACGATGAAATGAACGGAGACACATTTCTGGAATGGTTTGAAACGGTTCTACCATTGCTTCAAGACAATGCGGTTATTGTAATGGATAACGCTCCATACCATTCAGTAAAGAGCGAAAAATTACCCAATACTTCTTGGAGAAAAAACGCGATCATTGAATGGTTGCAGAGCAAAGGCAAAGCAGCTGATATGTCCATGTTAAAAGTTGAGCTACTGCAGAAGGTCTCTTTTATAAAACAAAATTACAATACGTATGTCATCGACGAGAAAGCCAAAGAACACAATAAAACGGTTCTCAGATTGCCGCCTTATCATTGCGAACTAAATCCAATCGAAATGGTATGGTCAATGGTAAAAGGCCACGTGAAGAAGCATAACTCAACTTTCAAAATCAACGACGTAAAAACGTTGCTTGAAGATGGAATTGAGCGCGTTACGGCAGCAAAGTGGACCAATTTTATCAGACACGTGATACAGGAGGAAGCCAAATTCTGGGAAGTCGACGTAATCGCTGACAGAATGATGGACAATACCGAACCGTTGGTCTTCGACGTTAACACCCACAGTGATTCCGACTCGGACTTGAGCGATTAAAAATTACAAAAAAAAAAAAAAAAAACAACTATTGAATTATTGTATTCAATTACACTACGTTGGTTCATTTGATAATTAAGGTCTTTAATAGTCTGAAACATATTCCTACATTTACGATGTCCTCTTTTTTATTTTACTTTTATAAACTATCGAAATTACTAATATAAGATGTATTACTAATATGACATACAGTTACTGAATAGTGGTAGAAATATATTTACGTTACAATGAAACTGCGATCTTCAAATCATTTCACCTATTTTACCTTCTACAGAGCGCACATTGTGGGCCGGGGCCAAAACGTATAGATACGGCGTTGCGTTGCGAGCCCCATTACCCCCACCCGACTCTCAGGCCGTTCGAAGCTGCGCGACGGTCGGATCGTCTCTCCGTGAACGGAGTATATATATATGTGTTGCAGCCGAGAGTTATGAATCTATGTAAATATCACACGACACAAGAAGACGTAAACAAACGCGGAAGAATGACAAGAGAAGTTAAAAGGCAACATTCGTTGGGCGGCTAGGTGGTCTAGTGGATTAAGTCCCCGGTTAGGCTTCCATAGATCCGGGTTCGATTCCCGGTTTGCCTGATAATTTTTCTTATCATAAAAATTTGAGTTTGTTGAATTCAATCTATAGGATTATTGACATAGTTTGATTGCTGTTCCCCGTACTTGTCTACGAAAGGCCCGCCAAGTACTACCCAGGTACCTGTACCCACATAGGTCCTAACAGCCATATGATTTCCAAGGCCGGACTTGGGTATATGTCGCCCCTACCCTACTGAAAAAGATCATGTGATAATCGTGAAAGAAAGTTACCTAATAAATCACATGATAAATTTGATGAAGTTATGACCGATATTGGTATATGATTCATCGTGTGGATTATTGTGTGTCTTTTTACGTAATTTATTACAATGTGTGAAAACACATCATTTATTATGTCAATTTTCATGTGATGAAATCTTACTGAAGAAAAAAAAAAGGAGATATGTTCGGGATCGAACCCTCGTCCGTCGAATTCGGAATCAGAGACGCTACCACGTGAGCCACTACATGTGTTAGTAGTATCCCTCAGTTCCACAGTGATAAAGCTTAGCCACGCTATTTTCACAGTTTCGAAGTCACAAGGATCAAATATGATCATAATTAACCTCACAAACAATTATGATCATATTTGATCCCTGTCACTTCGAAACTGTGAAAATAGCGCTGCTAAGCTTTATGACTGTGAAACTGTGGGATACTACCAACATATGTAGTGGCTCACGTGGTAGCGTCTCTGACTCCGAATTCGACGAACGAGGGTTCGATCCCGATCGAATCTACTTTTTTTTTTTCTTCAGTAAGATTCCATCACATGAAAATTCACATAATAAATGATGTGTTTTCACACATTGTAATAAATTACGTAAAAAGACACACAATAATTCACACGATGAATCATATACCAATATCGGTCATAACTTCATCAAATTTATCATGTGATTTATTAGGTAACTGTCTATTACGATTATCACATGATCTTTTTAAGTAGGGTAGGCCAAACTTTCTACGGCCGCCTCCACCCCCTTAAGAATAACAAAAACTCTTGCCGAATTTCGAAGGCATCGAGTGAATCATGAAGTTGAAATGCAATTGAACCGAAATTTATTGTACTGTAAGTAATAAAATATTCATCATTGCTTTGATAAGTAAAGAAAACGTTCAGTAATTGGGCGATTCGAATAGTAAGACGAGCAACACATTCTTCAAAAACGTAGTTAATTGCCAAAGTAAGCATATATATGAGTCAATCCACGTCAAGCGGGACACCTTTTCAACCGCATGTTTTTGAAAATCGTCGTAATTTTATTCACATATTCTCTGGGTAAAATAAATAAGGGAAACATTTTTTTTTAACTCGATGGGCTTAGAAGCTTTGCAAGGGGTTGAATTTTCAAAAAAACTACCAAAAATCGGAATCGCGCTCTCCTTTAAACATTAATACCTCCGGTTTTCTTTGTCGTTCAGACATCGGCAAAAACTCATTTTGAAACTCTTGAATTGCACTTTCATGTCATCAATTGTGAATTCATGGGATGAACAATTTTCTATTTGTTATGAACAATTATATTTTTTAAATGTGATTTTCGAGATGACTACCACCTTCGAAAATTCTGAAAAAAATACGAGCGTGTTCCTTGATGCATTATCTAGAAGATGTGTCAGTTTTAAATTGGAGCTCCGATGGAAACTATGTTCAAAAAGCGGTTGATCCGTGCGGGAAGTCGCGCGCGAATTCTACGCAGACGCGCCGAGACCGAGGCTTGATCGCTTTACATGCAAATAATACAGGGGGGCATATTATACGCTCAAATTCATGAAATCCATTGATTCACGGAATTATTTATTCCATCTCATGCTAAATACTTGACTTGAATCCCACTATCCCGAATAAGAACATACCTACCTGTTCTGGATTCGGCATAGAAATGGGGTTTCTCGATATTACGAAAACAAATATGAATAGAGAAGGCGTCGCGTTTGCAATGGTAATCCCCTCCCTCATGCGATACCAGAGAAAACTCAAACTGTATAATATCAGCTACTTCGAATTTCATAAAGATTGAGAGGAAAAGAATAATAACTCTAGCAGATGCCGCCCCCAAAATGTGCCGCCCTAGGCCATGGCCTTGTTGGCCTAGTCGTAAATCCGGCCTTGATGGTTTCTATAATAATATGGGACTGGTTCCTGTGGGACTCATATGGGGATACGGGTATGTGATTATATAACCATACGGAAACTCTACATGATATACCCAGGTCAAAATATACCCGTACAGGTCCCAATCCTATATAGCTGTCGTAATTTAGGACAGATCCGTATAGGGATAAACCATACAGGTGAAGGACCTATGTAGGACCCATACCCATATAGGCGTGCCCACATACAGGTCCTACATAGATTTTCCTCCCATATATACACACCCATATGGGTCTCAATCCTATATCTGTATATATAGGGGAAGGTGGGGTAAGACGGGGTCGCGAGGTAAGATGGGGACCCAAGCAAAACCTATGTTCCGAAGGTGCCATAAATATACTGCTAATGCTATTTAACGCCCTTTTTGGGAAGTTATTCAGTGCCATAAATACAATCGTCGAGATTGTGCACTTCGTGATTTGGTGATTAAATATTTATTTTGTTGCTATTTGATCTAATTTTTGAGGTATATAAACTGCGTGACCGTTCAAAATACATGGCGTCCAATATCTAGGAAACATTTTTTTGTCTGGGAAGCTTTATTCTTACTATGATAAATACAAAAACTCACTCCGATGGGTTTCGTTTCATAATCTCAATCGACGCGGTCCATAACTGCCCAGTTTGCAAGGGGTACCCCGTCTTACCCCATGGGTTAGGCAAGATGGGCATTTTGCACTCTTTCCAAAAAATTATTTTTTCTAGATAAAGAATTACAATTTTCGTTTTGTTTGATTAGCATTATTTAGAAGAAAGAATGATTATCACTTAATAAAAGTTTCCAATTTGTGCGATTAAAATTTGAATGTTTTTTTGATTTAATACCTTAAGGTCCCCGTCTTACCCCACCTTCCCCTACCCAGATAGGCCCCACTGCGCTATACCGACGTAGGTCCTATGTCCTCCTATAAGTTTTACTCCTATAGGAACCTGTCCCAAATTACGATACGTATGGTACCTATGTGGATCCTATGTAGGTTCCTATGTGGGAATTTTTACCAGGGTAGTGCCAGATTCATCATTGATGAGGCAGCTGTATTGAAAATTATCACATAAGGCTATAGCCTCCGCGAGAACTGATTTTTCGTGAAAAAAAAACAAAAAAAAAACGACAATATCGATGAGCGACTAGTTATCACAACATCGTGTTTTTTCCACCACCCCAATGATCGCTAATATATTTTTTTCGGCATGGGCATTGAAAAGTCACTTTATGACGCCTGTTTTCGATCCATAAAGTAGCACTTTATATGGCTGATTTCAGAACTGCCCTATAAAGTCTTTATACGGCAGTCTGGATGCGCAGTTCGAAGTGCGCATTCCAAAGCTGCCGTATAAAGTCGAAGTGCGTGACAGATCGCACCATAGCCTCACTCTTCGTCTGTGAATCTCAACAGGCTTCAAAGTGACTTTTCATGCCTATTTCGAAAAAAATAAAGTATGGGGCGCACCCGTAAACCGTTTTTGACTCGAATAATGATTTCAGAACTCGCTTTCGGCTCGCCTTTAGCTCGTTCTGAAATCATTATTCTCGCCGAAAAACACTTGGTTTACGGGCATGCCACATAAAATACTATCATTCCACATATCCATGTCCTTGGCAACCTATCATTAAAGGATCAACTGTGGTTTTCTCATAAATTAAACTTACCAAGCGAATCTAGCGGTACGACTATTCCGTTGTCACATTTGTTGCACTTCAACGATGACATGTGCGTACCGAGTTCCGTGGGGTCGGAGCATCTTCTACAAGCACAGTCGAAGTGTTTACTCGCTCGGAGATGCTCACGGCGAAGAATCGTTGGTAGTAGGGAGTACGTGTAGCTGCCGTATAACTCACTATCTTTTGGGACTCTTGTCGTTGTTCTAACTCGAATTCTATAATGAAATATAGAAAAATCTGCTATTACACTTTTTCACAGTTCCAGAAAGTGCAGCGACCTTATAATTTTAACGCCAGTCTCCGAATAGGGGTACATTTTCGCTAATTTCCCTGACGCTTGTTTTGCATTAACTTCCACTGTGTTTGATCAAATTAAAACATCGACGGCGAACTCGTGTGATCGTATTCTCAACACTCGGACGATTACATTTCACTAGCTTGAAGTTGAAAAATAAGAATTTCAACCTCTTGTCTTATAAATAGGAGAATTTATGGGGCGCTATAGGGATCCAGGCTGGTCTAGATCTTTGAGGTGTCAAAAAAAAGTTCATTTTATACGCCATTTTTCTATTTTAGCGTGAAACGAACATGTTCTCGGGACGTACGTGTTCGAAGTCGCCAATACAATTGCGCGACATAGCCTTTTTACCGTTTTCGATGCCCGGTCATATTCCGTTTAATAGCACCGTTCAGCACGCGTTCAGCCCAATGTTTTTAGAACAGGTCGAATTGGGTAGGGAACCACCTTAAAGGCTGAATCCCACCTTTGCGTTGCGATCCGCTGCGCTGAGCGGCGAATTTATTCTCTTGCATGTTTTCTTATGGAGTTGCACCCACTCTTCCGATGCGAACCGCCACGAACCGCGGCCAACTTTTGCAGCGGAATAGTGGGCGCAGCTCCATAAGAGAACACGCAGAAGAATAAATTCGCCGCGCAGCGCAGCGGATCGCACCGCAAAGGTGGGATTCATCCTTAAAGCTAAAATCATATACCGCAGAAAGTATCGGATACTCGCAATATCGATTCCGTTCTATAAATTTATGACGATATGACTTAAAAATGAGACAAATTGAATATGTGCTGTTATTAAGAATTACCTGTAATCTTCAGGAGAAATGCTATGACTGGTGTTCGAAATACAAGAGTGGTTCATCATAGCCGTGATCGGGTACAAACCCCTGGCACTGTATCCGAGTGGACTCCTGACCTCGTGATTGTTGACATCGAGGATACCGCATGCAGTGTGAATCTCGTCCTCTGAAAATCTGTTGTTTACAATATTAATTAAACATGTGAAATTTGACATGATATGAGGAAAAAAAAAGTAACAATTTTGTTTTCTTGGAAATCAGTTCGCTACCGCAAAGAGTCACTTCAGTTCTTGCCTAATGTAAAAAATATGCCTTCTTACAATTCCTGTATCATTCGATGTCCTATTAGCCAGGGAGCACAATCGCGAAGAATGAAATCAATTCATCAGTCTGTAAATTACCTATTGAGTTTACAGCGAGAACGTAGATATTCGACTACGTTGACGTGGTTTCTTTTCCAGTCAGGTTGCTGCGACCGCTTCATGTTGTGCGCTTCCATATCCTTGATCTCACTCTTCCACCTTCCCGGATCTTTTTCGGATGCAATGAGCACCCTGAGAGGGGTAACGCAATCTAGCTGAGGTACTCCGTTTTCGGTGTCACCTTCGGTAGCTGCAATGACGTTGAACTTTTCTCCCGCGGCCGTAAAAACCTGTGGATGAATAATAATCATCATACCTATACCATTTCTCTGGTTGATCAATTAATTTAATTAGGTCTCATCATATTGAACGACTTTGCATTGAATGAAATTTTTGCCATTAACGTTTGCGATCCATCGCCTAATGAACCGGACTCAATTCACTTTGCGTCTCTGCAGATGCCTACCTGACATTCGTAATCTTTGTGACGAGGCAAAGCCTCGCAGTCAGAATTGCAGACTGGCCATCCGCACTTGGAGCAAAGCGGTCGGTCAGTGGAATCGGGACCTGCAGGAGGCCAGGGTGAGTAGCAGCCAAGGCACAGAGGATAGCTGGACGCCTTGGGCCCAACTACGAATGGTGTTTCTGACCATAACTCTTCACCAGGTTCTAAATCACGTGTAGCAACAACGTACCTGTGTTGAACGAAGTTCTTTTCGTTTAACAATATAAACTACTCGACAAAATTAAAGCCCCCCCCCCCCTGGCATAACCTGCCATTTCCAGACGCCTGGACCGATTCACTTCAAATTTGTACCAGAGCTATTCCAAAGTGTTTCCGACTTGGGCCCGAAGCAGATTTTCTGTATCTTCAGGGGTTGCGATGTGGCACTCCGAAAACCAACCCTCTGCGTAAAATCAAAGTCGCAGGTCACCGGGTTCCAACACCGATTTTGCGCCCAAACAATGTTGGAGCAACATTTGGCCGAGCCAGACGATTCGGTCCACTGCTGAATCATACACCCTCGCCTATTCAACCCCTCCGCTTTCATCCCTCTATCATCCGGGGGTGGACAAAACATTTTGACACATTTTCGAGCATTGAAGACACAAAAGTGTTTCCGAATCGTTTTTACGGTTCAGCCGAGCCCTTGCAACCCACCCGCCCCTGAGCAACTGCAACCAACCCCTGAACAACCCTTAGCCTAGCAGTCACTTTTCACTCCAAGCTACGGAATCCTACACTCAGAGGAAAAATCAGTTAAGTTAACTACAAATTTACAGTTAAATAGCGCTTCAACTATATATTTTCGTTTTCATAACAATATAAAAATAGTTAAACTAGCTATTTTTAGATAAATCAATATGAAAATATATTTAATTATACATAATGTATAAATATATGGCTGGTTCTACACTAACGGGACAAAAAACTACACAAAATTGTCCCCGATACTTTTTTCGCATATTCGGAAAAAATAATCAAAATGAAGTCAACTGAAAAGAATATTTGTTTTTATATCAAATCAACATGCTACGAAACCAAATTTTGAAATCAAAATCTCATAAAATTGACTTATTAACAATAAAATCAGAAGAAACTGGCATATTTTCAGACAGAGGACTGACGACAGGGGACTGACAAATTTGGCTAAAATAAACAATCCTGCATAAACTAACAATATTCCGTCAAATAAACTTGCAGTAATAGTAATATGACTTCCACCGTTAGATGTTATCTAGCTGAACAGAGCGAATAAAAGAATTTTTTTGCCGTGCGACAGGGGACTGATAGCAAAAATCAAGGGACAAACTTTAGCTCACAATTTCGGCGTAAAAATAGTACATTGAAAAATTTTAACCATGCAAACTGTAAAATGACTTTATTATAAACAACTATATAAGAGGAGTTTTGAAAAATATTATTACTTGTTCACTACACGTCACAAAATAATTCCGATTTTGTGTCTGGGACATACCAGGGGACTGATTTTATAAGGTGTTAACGGAAAATTTTCCTTTTTATGTATTTATTTTCATATTTTTAGACTATTGGCTCTTTCAAACAACTTGTTGACATGAATTGTAGTAAGAAGTAATATCCGATTTGAGTCATTTTATGGGTGAAATCTTCGTGGGACACGAAATTTCCCGTTAGTGTAGAACCAGCCATATATTAATATTCATATATATTTATCATCACGTTTTGTAGACATCAGTCATATCTTCGGACTTGTATATATACGAAGCGTAGTCCTAGTTTTGTTAGTGGGAGTGAAGCGAGTTGCTGCGCCGCGTAGTGAGCGTGAAGTGACACTCACTTATTCTTAACTCTATTTTTTTAGATAATTTTTGTAGTTACGTCAACAATTTTAGGTTACTAAAAAGTTTTGTTGTACTAATCAATTTGATTGGGTTCTGGCAATTAGTAAATAGTTATACGTACTACAATAACTAGTACTAGAAATTATTTTCAAATAGTTGACCTTTTTTAGTTAATATGACTATCGACTTTTCTCTGAGTGTAGACTAGGCGCAAAATCGATGTTGGAACCTGGTGCCACAGACCTGTGACTTTGATTTTACGCAGAGGGTTGGTGTTCGGAGTGCCACATCGCAACCCTTGAAGACACAAAGAATCAGCTTTGAGCCCAAGTTGAAAACACTTTGGACTAACTCTGGTACAAATTTCAAGTGAACCGGTCAAGGCGTCTGGAAATGGCAGGTTATGTTAGGGGGGAGGGGGGGGGGGGCTTTAATTTTGTTGAGTAGTTTATAATATACTGGACGTAACAGAACTTGCGATACTGTTCGCAGGTCAACCCTTAACTGAACTTCGATCAATGTATATTGACTAAAAGATCGGAAGACCAATGATTTGTGTTATTGTATAGAATACGTAGTTAAACTTCAAATACTCTATACCGACTGGAATATACCTTCCAACTTCTTCGTTGAGTTGGATTTTGTATGGCTTGCATGCATCCTGGTGCTTCTGCCAATCTTCGGCTCTATGATCCTCGGAACAGTACCAGACTTTCATACAGCCGGAACATTGGAATTTCGAACAAGCAGCCCCGCAGTTATTGCACGGTCCACCAGAACCTTCTGTGGCCACCTGTCCGTATCACAGACTACTATTATTCTCAGTCTCCAATATGGATTCAATATTTCAAATGCAAATCTTATCATCTTGGTATTGTATAGTCTTCCCAGCCCTTGTCTTGCAATCGTTAATTCATCATCATAGGGCGTGACAAAGTTGTTTTTACAGATTAAAAAAGTTGAACAATTATGTAATTTCTAGCCCGCAAGTTGATAAGAAGTATCTGAGACTGCAGTAATTAGTTGCAAGTAAGCCTATAGAAGCCCCCACATATCTCTGAAAATATAGGGACTAAGAATAGAGGAGATCGGGACAAAGGGACCACCTACAAGAGTTTAACGTGAATTTTTGTTCCGAAACTTTTTGTAAATGCATTTCAAGCGAAAAGCTAAGAACAAACAGCTAATAGAGTCATTATCTTTTTATAATTTCTTTCGTGTGCCCTTTTTACCTCGATCTCCCCTATATATATGAGGGGTTGTATGCGCCCTTTCGACCTGGCCGTAACCCTCACCTTATCTAATTTTCTGCCCCTGTTAGTATTCTATAGGGCGTCACAAAAACGAGATTTGCAAATTTGTAGGTCAATAACAAGATAGTTTGTTAGTAACCGCTCGATAGAGCAAAACCACTGTTATAGTCACAATCGATTTTGATGAAATTTACACGGACATGAATTCACAAGGAGATAAAAGCAAATAAATTAAACACACTGAAAGAAATTACTATGGTTGGACAGCAATATGTTTCTGGTTGCGATTTCTTGCTAAAGTGGAAAAAAATATTTCTAAAACGACTGATCGTATAGTATAGATATCGAACAGTATGGGTATTGCAATCAAATATATTTTTGAAACGGCAACCGTATAGCTATCGCAGCTATAATTTTTCTGGTGGTCCCCATTCTAGCGGTTAGCCAGATATTTTAGCTCATATGACCAGAATTATTGTTGAGTTCGATGTAAATTTCTTTGAGTGCAGAAATAAAAAAGTTGACTTATCTCAATCACCTATAAGGGTTGCGAGGATCATTTTAACGATCAAATTAATATTACTATTCTTTGCAGCAAATAAAGTTACCCAGTTTTTGTTGGATAATTTTTACTTCGAAGTCATGATTGAGGACAATGAATGATAATCAATTCATTCTGATAAATTTAAATATACAACAGTTCAGCACTAAATATAATTTTCTTAATACATGCACCCAAAGTCCTCCTTTGCGCACCGTCTACGCGCACCCAAAGCAGACTTTTGCGTACCGGTGTGCAAAATATTTTTTACAACAGCGGATGGAAACCAGTGAGTTTCCATCCGCAAATGAGGATGGAAACCAGTCGATTGCCGGTCCTCGTTTGCGGATGGAAACTCACTGGTTTCCATCCGCTGTTGTAAAAAATAGTATGTTCACCTCGGAGAAAACGGTCATTAGCGCCTCGTATGAACTTGAGAACACCTCGGCTTCGCCTCGGTGCTCAAATTCATACTCGGCGCGCAATCGACCGTTTTCTCGCTCGGTAAACAATGTACTATTCTTCAACAGCGGAGGGAAACTCGCTGATTTCGCTCCGCTGTTGAAGAAAATAGTATGTTCACCTCGGAGAAAACAGTCATTGGCGCCTCGTGTGAAGTTGAGAACACCTCGGCTTCGCCTCGGCGCTCACCTTCATACTCGGCGCGCAATCGACTGTTTTCTCGCTCGGTAAACAATAGTACTTTTCGATACTAGTGCAAAAGTGTTGATTCTCGGACGAGTGTGAAGACAATCACACGAGTCGAGAATCATCTTTCGCATGTGTATCGAACTCTATTTTTCAACACAGCGCGCGTTAAGTTGAATTTGGTGCACGCGAAGCGTGCGCAAAATCGAACTTTGCGCACGCCGTGTGGAAAAGTTATTTTGCACACTGGTACGCTAAAACCGGCTTGGGTGCCCGCAGACGGCACACAGACGAGGACCTTGCGTTGCATGTGTCGAGAAAAATAGTGTTCGATACACGAGCCCAAGGCAGCAATCGCTTGTACCCATGAAAAGATAGACCATAGGTCCAGTACAGAAGCAGTACTGCCGCCGGCATCACTAACTCCGGCCCAACTCTTATTGCCAGTAGTGGCTCAATTCCGGTAAATAGCTGGATTGATACGATCGGTCCAACGCTTGGCACCCAGCACTGAGCCAAAATAACTAACCAGTATTGGTCCAAAATTGTCCGACTTTTGTTTACATATTATTGCAACGACGAAACGTGATAAAAAAAATGATTGACGAACGTTCTATCATCAAAGTTGATGATTTATAATTCACCGCCTGTGGACGAAAACGCATTTTTGCTGAAAAAACCGCCGCCGATATATTTCTCCTAACCGGGACTTGAACCCACGTCCGCTCGCTCGTTTATATTACTAGTCGCACACCCTATCCACTACACCAAAATACCTATTGGTAATAATTTTAATGTTTTCCTATATATAGCACAGCTTCATGCGAAGAATTCCATGTGATCTCAATGAATCAAAAACCTTCACCCCCTCCGATTTTATTAGCGATTTCATACAATTATGATGGTTTTGAGTCCAAGACACTGCTTTAATTGGAAAAAAATAATTTTATCGAGCTGTTTTTGATTATGAAGTTTTGACAACTCAATATAGCGCCGTGATCGATTTTTTCTTTCAGTTCTAAAAAATGCGACGAACATTCTTCCTAGCGTGGATACCAGACGTTGAATAGTTGTCGTTGAGTACAGTAAGGTAGCATTGGGCCAAGCTTGTCTCATCCTTGGTCCAAGCGTCAAATCCAATTGTTGGTTAGTACCGTTGGGACAATGCTGGGAAAAGCAATGGCCGGTGGCATTTTAACAAGTCTTGTCCGCCGAGCTTGGCCCAAGCATGGGCCAATATTGTTTCTTTATTCACCATTGGGAACACAGGCATGGGTCGGTTATAGATTCAGGGCTGATACTGGTGAATATTTCTGATATCAACTCGTCAATATTCGCCCAGTAGTGGTGGAGCTCCGGAAAATGTTCCTCATTTATCGAGTCAAGGCCAGTACTGGTGGATATTTCTGGGACCGGTATGCCGTATGCCCAGCGCCGGCGACTTTTGTGTGGAAGGTGTGGAGATGTCCACACTCGAAATATTTCGAGTGTGGGATTCCACACTCGAAATTCTCCCGACTAGTTGTGAAATTGAATTTTGCAAGTACGAAGAATATCAATTCTCTTTCGATCCCAAAAAATATGGGATTGCTCCCAAACACATCGATGAATTCATATCTAAAAACCCTGTTGGATGTTCAACGTTCGCAGTGAATAAATAAAAAACGAAAAAAAATTTTTCCACTTGTATTTTATACCCCCCCCCCCCCCCCCCCCTTCGTGCTCTAATTCCACACTCGAGATTATCAGAAGTCGCCGGCGCTGCGTATGCCAACATTGGCCCGATAATGGCACAGCTTCGGATACCGATTCTCGGTTGAGAGTCAGGGCCGCTACTCGGCCATTTTGTCAACTTATACTGGGCCATTACTGGCTCAGTCATGGCTGACGAGATTTGGCTGCCTGGTCTGAACCAGTACTGGACCGTATTACTACCATTGGCAAACTTTTCATGGGTACTTGTGTGAAGGCGCCTCACTCGCTACCTTCGGCTCGCCTTCGAGCTCGTTCGGGCCTTCACACTCGTACGCGCGTTGCTGCTTTTGCGCTCTTATATCGAAAAGTACTATTAGATAATAAGAAACCGCGACGGATGGGAGAGGACGGGGAAAAGAGTTACGAAATACAATGGGAGCAATACACAGTTTCCACTCGAACAGAAAGTAGTAGGTATAAGTAGAGCATCCACCCAAACGGACACCAATAACGCAACAGCGGCAGAATGCCTACCCTACGCTAAGGATAGTAGAGGAATATTGAAAGATAGAAATAAGCTACACGGAGAAAAATCCCCTGTCCAGAATACTGTAATTAAGGTAACTTTTACCAAACTAGCTAGTGCTTATATGGATAGTGTGCCTGTTCGGTAATTTTTACTTTATTTGTTTGGTAAACTCAGAACTTGATGTCTAATTCACGGATCCAGGCCCAAGAGTCAGAATTACCGAATCGTACAGCACATTTACTCCGCTTACATAGTTTGGTTACTAGTCAATATGGTAACTGCTACTGCAAATCAATGATCAATTTACCAGTGCCTGTATAGCTTGAATTACTAGTCAATGTCGTCACATCTACTATATTCTTTACCAAAATATTTAGTACCAATTACTGTATAGGCACACTATCCATATAGGCACCTGCGAGTTTGGTGAAATTTACCACAATTCCTGTAAATATCAACTGTTATATGCGGGGTATAGGTACACGCTAATAATAACTCTGTACATTTATAGAAATTGTTTACGTTTATTGAGTATAATATTATTATTCACACAGTTTAGGTGTTATATACATACGCATTATACGCTCTGTATCAAAGATCTTACTCACTGATAGGAAGCAATAGTATATCGCGTCCCTAATGCCATAAAGGCATACGCTGTATATAGATCTACCGTAAGAGCCATAAAGGCATATAAATTTTTTTTTTCGCCCAATCGCTTCAGAATAACTTGAAATGGATATTCTGAGAAAAAACAAAACTAAGACCAAAAAGGCCTATAATTATGCATATGCCTTTTTGGTTTTAGGCGAAATGATAACTAATGCCAAAAAGGCATATAAACAAAAATAAATCACAATAAAATACAACACGCAAATTCAAATTCAAACACATATTTATGCCTTCTCTAAGTTGTTTTGCAAATCGTGCAATGTCTTGGTTCGGTACGGTGTAATGATTTCACTTATTTCATTGTGAATGATTATATTTTGCGTCACTAATGCCATAAAGGCATATCGTCGTTATAGGCCTTTATGGCATACTAATGCCAAAAAGGCATATAGTTTTTTCAAACTTTGCCTATCGCTTTGGAAACATGAAAAACGCATAAAAAGTCAAAAAAAAAAAATCAATTTTCCTAAAACCAAAAGGGCCTATGTCCCAAAAGATATGCCTTTTTGGCATTAGGGTAAAAAAAAAAAAAAAAAACTAATGCCAAAAGAGCATATCTTTTTGGCCATAGGCCTTTTTGGTTTTAGGAAAACGAATTTTTTTTTTTTGACTTTCTATGCGATTCTCATGTTTTCAAAGCGATATACAAAGTTTGAAAAAACTGTATGCCATTTTGGCATTAGTATGCCATAAAGGCCTATAACGGCAATATGCCTTTATGGCATTAGGGACGCGATATTGTTTACCGAGCGAGAAAACAGTCGATTGCGCGCCGAGTATGAAGGTGAGCGCCGAGGCGAAGCCGAGGTGTTCTCAACTTCATACGAGGCGCCAATGACTGTTTTCTCCGAGGTGAACATACTATTTTCTTCAACAGCGGAGCGGAATCAGCGAGTTTCCATCCGCAAACGAGGACCGGCAATCGACTGGTTTTCATCCTCATTTGCGGATGGAAACTCGCTGGTTTCCCTCCGCTGTTGAAGAAAAGTACTAAATTGAAGGGCCGGATTGAATAAGGCCTTCCGCGCTCGAGCCGATCAGACAAGCCCCCGAACGTATGCAGTCGCCGCTGAGCGCGGAGCAAACTTTCTAGTCACTTTATGCAATTTGAGTAAAAAAAACTCCTCGGAATTCTGGAACAAAAAGAACCGAAACAATGAATTAGAAGTGTTGAAATAACTGATAAACTGATTATGATAGTTCTGCACAAATATACCTTTTGTCAGGATTTTCGTTCAGTTTGCTGTCGATTAATATGCTCGACACTAAGGCAGAATCAATTTTTTCCAAGGTACAATGGGTGTATAAAAATTCTCGGCCTCTCCGATCTGTTGATAGCAATTCTTCCAAATTGTTTCTAAGGCCCAAACATCTGTACCACTTTGCGATGCTGGTGGCTGTGTTGGTTGTGGTCTTCTGTCGCTCACCGAATTCTGTAGGCCTACTTCGTTAGGTTGTCACTATTCATACAGGTTCTGAATGTTCGGGTGCTCCACTGATGGGGCATGATCCAGAGTCTGCATTTGTTGTGGAAGAATAAACTGGCCTGTATCGTAAAATTGTGAAAACTATGAGACCGAAGGCAAAAAACAAGCAAGAGAGTAAAGATAATTAATAAAATACGTACCAGATCCCAACTGCATGGACGACGTCACATAGTCTGGCACCATACCTTGTTCCTGGCATAATTGGGTCGTTTCTGAGCCATTTATTAATGGCACACGTAGATTATACCCGTTGCCAGGGGCGGTTTACGAAAATTGACACCCTGGGCCTGACGAAATTAGCGCCCCCCCCCCCCCCCCCCCCCCCCCCAAATAGTTGAAAAAGCATAAGACAAAATTCATAATTTTCGTATTTCAAAAATGATGTGACGAAAACATATATTATGACATCAAACATACAGTACCGTTCATGTTCGGAATCATCTTCCGAATTCTCGATCGAGACAGAAAGTTGAATATCTCGGTAAAAAAATTGTAGCCAAATGGGCCAGGTGGTATTTGAAAGTGCAAAGAACCAGCTTTATTTTTTTTCTTTTTCCAATTTTTGACAATTTTTTCGCACTTAGTAGATAATTTTGAACATGACCATTTTTCGCGATTCTCATACTTTTCAAAAGTCACGTGTAATTCTTTGGGAAATGGCAATGAACATTTTTTCTCAGTGGGACTTGAAAGTGTGAAGATTAAGTTGTAAGTTGGTTTTTCGCAAAATCGCAGATTTTTTTTATCAAGTTATTCAACTTTCTGTGCGAAAAGTCAGTTTTCAGAAAATGCGTCGTAACTCGAGAACTGTGGGGTTTCAGATAAAATGTCAGGATATGAAAAATGTGTATTTTTGAATTCTTACTCGGTCAATTTTTTTTTTAGTTTTTTTAATTGTTTTTTTCTCAATCATTTATTTTAATTTTTCTTACATGAACAAATCCGAAATAAAATGAACAATAAATTTCTTCGTGATATGAAAGAATCAGAGAACTTATTACTAATTTTATTTCGGATTTATTCATGGCATAAAAAAAGTTAAAAAAAATTGAAAAAAAATTTGAAGGAGTTGAAAATTCGAAAATCTGTGATTTTGCAAAAAAAAACAACCAACAGCTTAATCTTCTTTCCACTTTAAAATGCCACCTGGACCATTTGGCTATGATTTTTTTTACCGAGATATTCAACTTTCTGTCTTGATCGAGAATTCGGGAGGTGATCCCGAACTTATGAACGACACTGTACATATATTTATATGCTATACGATATTATACATTAAAGATTCATTGCACTGGACTAAATCGGTTGGTTTCTTGCTTTTAAGCTTGCGAATTTTTCGATAATTGAAGGCCTCGATGCTAAAAGGTCCTGAGCGCTCGGCTCGACTTTTTTCAGTAGAAAATTCCTGTCAATGTGACCAATTTTCAAAAGTCACCGAAATGATTTCTCAAAAATACCATCGTGTAGAGGATAAAAAAAGGCAACTTTTTTGTATGTACAGTTTTTTTCGAGATTCGTTATTTTTTGAGGAAAATAATAAAATCTGAAAAATCGCGAAGCTTGTTTGGACCACGTTTTTTAATCTTAACTCGCTCTAACTTCGACAAATATCAACGGATCTTCTTGATTTTTGGCATGACATCGTAAAATACCCTACCGCTGCCGATAAAGTCATGAAAAGTTAATAATTATATAGTTTTCATTAATAATTTAGTTGTAAACAAGCGACCAACTTTTTATACGGTTATGTATGTTCGACGAGAAAAAGTGTGTCACAAAGTTTAAGCGTGGAAAAACTTTCAATGAGACATTTGTTCATTAACATTAAAGGAAGTTTTTCAGAAAATTTCAGATTGATTGAATAAAAATTGGCTAAGATACAGCGATTTCCCCAAAACCAATCGATCCGCGTGGTCTTAAATGCAACTATCGTGCAGATTTTCAAGCGTTGAAACCACGCGCTCGACCACGCGGATCGATTGCTTTTAGGAAAATCGGTGTATCTTAGCCAATTTTTATTCAATCAATCTGAAATTTTCTGAAAAACTTCCTTTAATGTTAATGAACAAATGTCTCATTGAAAGTTTTTCCACGCTTAAACTTTGTAACACACTTTTTCTCGTCGAACATACCGTATACATAACCGTATAAAAAGTTGGTCGCTTGTTTACAACTAAATTATTGATGAAAACTATATAATTATTAACTTTTCATGACTTTATCGGCAGCGGTAGGGTATTTTACGATGTCATGCCAAAAATCAAGAAGATCCGTTGATATTTGTCGAAGTTAGAGCGAGTTAAGATTAAAAAACGTGGTCCAAACAAGCTTCGCGATTTTTCAGATTTTATTATTTTCCTCAAAAAATAACGAATCTCGAAAAAAACTTTACATACAAAAAAGTTGCCTTTTTTTATCCTCTACACGATGGTATTTTTGAGAAATCATTTCGGTGACTTTTGAAAATTGGTCACATTGACGGGAATTTTCTACTGAAAAAAGTCGAGCCGAGCGCTCAGGACCTTTTAGCATCGAGGCCTTCAATTGTAGCGGTCTCTGCCATATCAACAAGCTCTGCATTTGCAGATGAAAAGGCGAAACTAGAAAGACGGCTCTGACCCATCGTATTCCATAAATAAGTTTTCACTCTCTTTGACGTGAAAAATAAACGTTCCCCGATAGCGTTACTCGAGAAAAAAGTAAGATACATTCGAAAATATAAGATCGGTATTCGCAAACGCGCGGCGCCCCCTTCTGCCATGGCGCCCTAGGCCTGGGCCTAGCGGGCCTAGTGTATAAACCGCCCCTGCCCGTTGCACACATTTCCACCATCTTGGACACTCATGTTGCCACGACACTATGTTTACAAACTGTTTGATGAGACAGTGACGGTTGTAGTACAAAAAACTAAGTTCGCCGGTCACCAAAACTGGCACTGCGGTAATTGTCCCGCAAACTCGTGTTCGGACGCACGAAACAGTAACTGTCGCTGTAGCGGCATGCGAATTCTACCGATTTTATGGTACTTGGTGACTTGTACTGAAGAAGCTGGTACAAATCGCCATGCACTTCGGTAATCTTACCGCCAACACGTACTGCAAACATGAACCGTCACTAGAGACGCATGCTACAATACACCGACCGTACGGCTCCCTTACTGAGGAAGCTACACCGAGAAAAAGGATTTTTTGAGTCAACTAAACATATTTAGTCACTGGAAATGTGCTTCAGTCAAGTATTTCTTGATTGAAGTAAGTAACGTGCGCTCACTTGAACACTTCCATTATGTTTGGTTTGACTAAATAATTTTGTTGAGGATTTCGTCAACTGAACTAAACATCCGTTTGATACGAATAAAGCAAACATTGTTCCAAACACGCAGGTGGTTGATCTTTCGTCGCTGAGACAACCAAATTTGTTTCCATTCAAAAGAAATGCATGGTCCCAACAAGTGAAAAATTTGTCAATGCAACGTTTTCGATTATCAATCCGAACGAATACATCAATTCATCAGACTGAATTTCGTTATTGAACCAATCAAATAATTTGTTCACCCAACATGAGGAATCGTTCATAATAACATGATAACGTAGTTAAACGAATCCCGCGGAAAGGTTTAGAGCAACTCGAACGTGTTGTTGATTGAAACTATTGGCGTTCAAGATAACAAATACTAGAGTTATATCAAACATAATTTCTTTTTTATTGGATAGTTTTGGATATGATATTTTGAGTGACTGTTATTTCCGATCAAATTCAAATTATCATCAAATTCGATGAAAATATAGTCAATATCATATTTTTGTTCGAAGATAAAAAAATTTCGAAATTCTCGGAAAATTATAAAAAATTTGAAGTTCAATTCTGAATAAAAAGAATAATTTATTCAATTTCAGTTATATTATTTCATGTAACCCAATAGTCACTTCCAACCCATGAAATAACTCAAGCTTCACTGAACAAACCTAGTATTCCCAACAAGTAAGATATGCATTTGGCTCGATCAAAATATAGTCCCATCGAAACGATATTTTTTTAGACTGAATAAACGTACTATATACAGTGAATGCAAATATTGTAGTAATGACCCAAATTAGCGTTGAGTGGAATATTTTTTTTAATGCAGTTAACCACACGTACGTTCAACGCAACACAATATTTACTTGATGTGAACAAATGTAGAATTCACTTGATTAGAGAAAATGTTGATATAACAAAATATGTAGTTGATCCGACTAAACTATAGATCACATCAAACTTAATTTACTTTGATTCAATTACTGCAATCCATTGGAACAAAACAATTGTTGATGGGTTTGATCAATAGTGTGGTCATTTTGACCAAATATTTTGTTGATATGAAAATGTAAAGTATTGCCAGAAATAAGCGTGTTGTCTGCCTGACTACATGAAGTGGTTAATTCAATCACATATTAGGTTGGTTTTACTATTTTTTTCAACCAAATATTTTTTTTGAATCAACCACATATGTGATTGCTCACCCGCAAGCATGTCATTTAGTCAAGTTAACCATAATCTTTTTCACTCAAAAATTTCTTTTTCTCGGTGTAGTACGAATCACCATGCATTTCGGTGATATTCCCGCTCACACGAGTTAGAAGTACGAACTAGTATCGATCACTGGAGGCGCATGCAAATTATACCGATTCATCAGTATCCTTACCGACGATGCTGGTATATGTTTCGCCGCGTAGGGTAGTAGAACCTACCGAACGGATTGGTAAAGCATACGCTCCTTTATGACCGGTACTCTCAATTATGACCAAGTATAGTATACTAGAAAATCGGTCAAATCTGCTGTAATTGCATCAGTAGGCATTACCTAAGATTTTTCGTGGATTATACTTTCACACACTTACTCGGGACTGTACACTGTAAAAAATGTGGTGTTGAATTTAACACCGATTCAACACAGCTCACAGATTCTATAGTGGTCCACCCCGTTCTGTGTGACCTGCTGGTGCTAGTGACCCTGTACGGTGTGTGTGATCAACTATATTATCGTAATGGTGCTGATCGTAACACCACAGATTTCAACCACTAACACCAGGCAAATCAACACGGCTCATTTTTTACAGTGTATACATTTGTAATTATAACCCGAACTAGAGTACCCCTAACCATAAAAATTTTGCTGGAGGAGAGCGGTAATCTGAACAGCAGGATTTTTCTCCGTGTATACTTCAATAAAACGGGATTATTATGATAACATTTTTCTTTTTTCTGAGACATCAGTCGTTAAGAAACACCCTTTCATAAGGCGTCAACAGGGTGTCCTGGGATATATGGACATTGGCGGAGAGTATAATAATTCGTGGGTATAGTTTCTTGTGAACAATACGGATGGGGAAGTGCAGTATGAAAGAAGATCGTGCATGACTTTGATTGATCTTGCGTTCAATTACAATTTTTATCGATTGCACTGCAGTCGCAAGATGCGCTAGAAGCTCGCATATGAGTTATTGGAAGCTGATATTAGCATTTCTGCTGGTTACGTAAAATGGTTGTCTCGTCAAAATGAGAATTGATCAACAAATATTGAAGTAGACGATAGATAGGTATATTTGTGTACCATTATATAATTGTCATTTGATTAATAGTACAATTACTGATGTGTAAATGATGAGAAGAGTAAAATACTGCCCAAACAACAATCATCAGGGCGACAAAAACCACTCACGAGTTCAGGTGAGGAAGACATTATTTTACTGTCGATTTAAAATGCGGTTTAAACCAAAGAGCAGTAGTATAGCCAACTCAAGTCAGCTCGAAGCCGAACACTATTTGTTAACAACACAGTGTGATGACGAGCTCGATACTGTCGATCGAATAATACGTCCTTCTTTTATATCTTCGTATTTAAATATACTCAGGCTACCCCTGCCAGCCTTTAGCTCTGGTCTCTAGAACTTACCATGGCTAATGGACATAGTGGCTTCGTAGAGAATCCGTTGCAGTCTAGAAGGCGCTAGTAAACTATTTTAGGCAATAGCAGTGTACAGTAATAATCAAAAGCTTAGAACAATAACGATAAGGTGGGCGCGTTTTATAGCACTTACAATATATTATAATAATAGTAAACAAATGAAAAACTGACAATTTTTCGCCAGTGTTAATGTAATGCAAAAGCACAGAGAAATCATTCAATGACGATTCTGTTACAAATTTCGTTTCTATGCGTATAGGTATGCTATTTTCCTGAGAAAAATATATATTCTTCATTATGTCCTCGATAAATTTTGAACAACTCTAAAAACTGTAAAACTCGAAATTGCTCTACAAAAAATCTCATTTGTACTCTCATATACTCCGATCATCTCTGAATCTATTCTGAAAAGATGCTTGGAATTGGAACACTTTATGAACATTATTGGAGATTTGGAAGAAAATTGTTAGACATTTTCAAATAGTTTAACTGAAATTTTGGAACAAAAATTAATTTGGTAGATTTCTCATAGTTCATCCAAAACTGTTGATTAATTTTTTGAGAAAATAATACGGAAATTATTCTAAATAATTCGAGATTGAAATTTTTTCAATGTAACTGAATCCCTGGCGGTGAAAATGGTTTTCAGTTTTCACTATTTTTCACGAAACCAAAATTTCTAAATATTTTCGCAATGCATATTACTTCGAAAAATGTACAAATTCTTTGTTTTTGTTTCTGTCTCTCTCTCCCTCTCTCTTTCCAAAGGCTAATAAAATATATCTATCTATCTATTCATCTTTGAATCCTATAGTATAGTGAAACTCTAAAAATTTCTAAAAATTTCCTGCGAAATCCCTAATGATACTCATGAAGTGTTCCAACTTTGAGAATCTTTTAAAATAGATTAAGAACCAATCAGAGTTTATGGGACTTTGTACAAAGCTTTCTTTCGTTTAGTTATTCCTAAATTTTTATACAAATAATCAGATGTATATTTGCATAATATATTGTATAAATCATGTAATCTTGTTTTCTCAATCCATATTTGTGCACACTAATAATGTAGTTTTTTTTTTTTTTCTTTTGCAAAATATAAATTAACAAAATGATGCAGTTTTTCTTATACAAGATGTCGATTACTAATCATCGAAATCGTACAAGAAGTATGTTTCAAGAGTAAAAGAAGAAACGTTAATTCCGTTCAATCTATATTACGGCAATTATAATCACTTGAAAATTGCGATAAGATTCATAACAAATTAAGTTATGATCTCGAGATTTCGACGGTGCGAATGAGCTAGAAGATCGGGTAACTCAGTATAACCACAGATCGTATTGTACTAAATATAGTTATACTCAATGGCTGGAATGTTCCTACAGCTAAAAGTTATTTTCTTATCTCTTTATTACCCGCCGAGAATTAAGATAATTCTGAATACTAAATTAAGGACAGGTACCTATGGATTAAATAGTTGGATGTCACGAATCCATATGATAATCTTGTAAATATATAAATATGATTGTACGAATATGCATATGTATTTAAAAATATGTCGCTGCGACCCGCCAATGTTATACCAGAGTCAAAATACATCTAACATATGCTAATAGTTTCTCATCTGCAACTGACATGCGTTGGTAAGTCGATTTTTCTACTAAAAAACGATTATCATTGGCATAAGACTCATACAGACAGAATTAAATAACAGTTAAAATATGTAAAAACGTGACTGCGACCGGAACTAAATGTTACCCACGCCTAAGTTCATCCGTCTTCTTCGAGACTATGAAAGAATTTTTATTTTCAAATACCGGCGTTTCTTATATAGAAAATTAGTTCCGAGTTATGAAATAAATTATGTAAACGCATTTGCTGGTCATTTTTCGTCAACGATAATCCGATTCCCAGATAAATATAAAATCGTAGTAATACGGAATGTGACCATGCGCGTGCGCACTACCAAAATCCCTCCTGCTGGGCCGGCCGTTCTGTTCAGAATACCTCATCGTTGAGTCCGATATTTTTACCACCGGATCCACGTTCGAATAAAAATTTGTAAGTATTTGCCGTCTATCACATTTCCTATGAATTAAGAATCAACGACCTCGTTCCTTGTCACGATTTAAACAAAATAATGAATCATTTAATCGACAAGTTTTCATTCTAACCGGCTTCAATCGTGGCTACGTCGTCTGCCGTTCGCTGACCTCGACAAGAATCATTTGAAAAATTGAAGTATGTAGATGGGATTCCTTGATCGTCAATTTTCGTTACGTATTCTGAAACCAACAGTCACAGTGTCACGTCAACCAGAATTCAATCGGATAGAATTTCGTAATAACCTTGCACTAGGTTAAGGTTAGGCGGTCACCAACGGTGTCAGAAATTCAGGAATTACGTCTTATGTAACATTCGGACCGAGAGCAGGTCAATACTGCGTTGAACCGGTACATACCTCTACTGCGGTAAAATTTAAGTGATCATAATATGATAACGGAAAATTGTCATTATTACATAATCGGAGCTTATTAAATCGTAAAAAAAAACCATTCCGATTTTCTCAAATTAGATTCTTATCAGAATATAATTAACACGTTTTGTTCTCAACACTCGATGATTGTTCATTTCAACGAAATGACCCCACATTTAGCATCTTACCTTTTTCTCCATACATTACTTCCATAGTTCCTTACTGCCTAAATAATAATTCCATACTATAATATCAAAATGTTTTAGCTTTATTATTCCGTTGGAATTATTCAACATTCAGGTCAACAATCGCGATAGTATTGCATCAGCTTTCCCTTAAAAATTACAACTGTTTGTCTGCATTCATTAAAACATTGATAGGTTGATGATGATTGTATTCAAAACAACATATGAATGTTGTTTTCTTTCAACAATCAGTGGCAAGTTGCCAATTGGTTAGCTATCAGGATTTAATTACACTATGGGGGCAAAAATTGAGGGTCGGTTCAGCAAATTGAAAGCAAATCGATTAAGTTTATATGATTGTCGTTGCTATAGTCAGATTCTAAAGCGTTAGTATTCTACGGTTTTCGTGCTGAGGTAAAAAATGAGAAGCTATTTTGGATAACTGCCATTTGTTGGTGGCACGCTTGGAATAAAATCAGCTGGCACTTGGACATTTCTTAGTTTGACGAGGCCAACTAAAATTTTAGGATTTACTCCTTCTGTTAGCTTTCTTCTGGGACTAAGAAATACATTTCTTCGTACCTCAGTATGCATTCGATACAAAGCACCATAAAACCTGAAGGAATACTCCTTTTAGTGCCAAGCGCATGTGAAGGAAAAGAACAACTCTCAACTTCAGATTCTTTAGAATATCTGAATATCAATATTATATTCATTTTCATAAAAATTCTGATTCTCGACAATCTGGATGGGTAAAAAGAAATATCAGATCTTAGTTTTAACGGCAGACCTGTGAAGAGTCTCGCCGACTATTTGCATTGGGAATCAGGCCACTCATTTAAGAAAGAATGAACCTGTTTCCACCCCGACCCTGTTAAATTAACATATCACTCCATGTAACACCCGAGTAAATTGATTGCGAGATAAAAATGATTCAGTGTTACACAACATGTGTTCAGGCCCACGCCCAGGCCTATCTATTTACGATAATTCTTTATGAATTATTTTGAATTCATAAGAAGCGCACAATTCAAGAATACGTAGCACTAAATCATTCTAATATTTATCTCTTATCAAAATGAAACTTCAAATTACATATTCCAGCTTTATTTGAATTTATATCACATAACTCCCATTGTTGAGTTTTTTATGTATTTCTTTTGTTCTTTTTTTTTCCCAAGAAAATGGCTCCTCCAACCTATGGTGACCTGGGCAAAAATGCCCGTGATGTATTTGGCAAAGGTTATCACTTTGGCCTCCTCAAATTGGACGTAAAAACAAAGACAGAGTCGGGCGTTGAGTTTTCAAGCGGCGGAGTTTCCAACCAGGATACCGGCAAGGTTTTTGGTACTCTTGAGACTAAATACAAGGTCAAGGAGTACGGTCTTACCTTCACTGAAAAGTGGAACACCGACAATACTCTTGGCACCGACGTCAGTCTTGCAGACAAACTTCTTCAGGGATTAACGCTGGGTTACAGCTGTACTTTCTCGCCTCAGACTGGGTAAACTATTTCACGTTATAGACACAGAATATATATATACAAATAAATAATATTTTCCAAGATTCCAGATGAAATATTTTGTTTCTCCCTCTCCTCTCTTGCCAAATTAATAAAACTCAATTAGTTTGATATTTTCAGTTAAACAGTAAATCTAGAACGACAAGATATAAAAATTTACTAATCATGTTTGATCATTCGTTTACAGTAGCAGGAGCGGCAAGTTCAAGACTTCTTATAAACAAGAGAACGTGTCTGCCAATGCTGACTTTGACTTGAGCCTCTCCAGTGGACCGCTTGTCCATGCATCTGCAGTTGTTGGATACCAAGGTAGTTGCTCAGCTAGAAATTATTGTGTTTCTTTTACAACCAGACCTAGTACAATTGTAGTTAGTTTGTTTGAACTAGAAATCACAATCTTATAATTGAATTTATTGCTTGTTTACAGGCTGGCTGGCTGGTTATCAAGCTAGCTTTGACTCTCAGAGAAGCAAACTCTCCAAGAACAATTTTGCTCTTGGATTCACTGCGTCTGATTTTGCTGTCCATACTGCCGTGTAAGTTGATCATGTTGTAACAACAGTTTTAACAGGCGTAACAAGAGCTAAAGAGAACTGAAAAAAAATCGTCAGGCTTCGATACTCGATTTTCACGACATACGTATGCACTAGGAGGCAGTTTTAAGTTTTAAGTTTCTACGACGAATGCTGAATCATTATTATCGGGGATTCATATAGGCAATAGTTAGAAAATTTGCCAACAATGATTTCATGACGATCTTTAACACCGCCAACGTGAGAAACTGATATTTCATGCAGAATCTGATCCAGATGTGAATTAAGACAGAAAACTACTGGAAGATGACCGAGAGGCGACTTTGAAAACTATTGAATGTCATTTGACAAGTTTAAAATTATGTTTGGTAGGAATGACGGTCGCGAGTTCGGAGGATCGATTTACCACAAGGTAAAGCCTGGCCTAGAGGGTGCAATTAATCTGGCCTGGAACTCCAGTGACAATGCAACACAGTTTGGCCTTGGTGCAAAGTACGACCTTGATCGTGACGCCAGCGTAAGAGCTAAGCTCAACTCTCATCTCCAGATTGGTTTGGGATACCAGCAGAAATTACGTGACGGTAAGAAAGTATAATAATTGATATTGCTCATTCAAATATTACCAGACTAGGCTTTTTCGTATGAAAATGTGTCTTAGACTTGTGCTTTTGCCACAATTTTATTTTACATTGATAATTTCGCACGAACTTTATTAGGTTGAAAGATCAAGGTTTGTCTTACGGATATGTGTAATATATACAAATCTTGTGTACACGACCGTATCATTATTGAATATTTCACTTTTCATCACCTTGGTGATATAGTAAAAGTATTCGCATTGGTCAAAAATGATATTTGCTAATTCCAACGAATCTTCACGTTTTTGGGCGTTTAGTATGCGAAGAACAGGTTTTTACACAGATGTCGGTCTGTCCGACAAACTCTAGCAATGATTTCAGGAACGGTCAATGAAAAGATCTTCAATTTATAGGACTACAGATTTAAATGATGACATAAAGCGTTGTAATTTGAGAAATCGTTCTAGATCACTAATTAGGTATCCTGTTGTCTTGTTACAGGTGTGACTTTAACATTGTCAACAAATATCGACGGCAAGAACTTCGGCTCTGGTGGCCACAAGATTGGTTTTGCACTGGACCTTGAGGCTTAAGACAAGCACGAAACGGCGAACTCTGTTCCATCGGTATCTACTACACCTGTATTTCTCGTTTCGTGCATTGGTCCAAACCAAAGTACCAGCTTATCAGAAAAACACATACTATTATTATCGTAATGTAGATAGATAGATTTATCCTTTGAAACGGGAGCCCCGCGGTATCATCACGCTCACGTCATTCGTGTATAAATTGATAAAAAAATAAAAACAAATAAAATTATTATAATCACAAGCAGGATTAACGTAAAAGACAATTACAATTATGTCTCCTAGAGTACTTCGGAATTAACTAATTACTGTTGCAACTACGTATTATAAATATATATCGGCATTGTTCAATCTCGAATTGTTGATTTTTCGTTTCAAAGCAAAGCGGATTGAAACCATAAGGTAGAAAGATATTTATATATACGTATGTATACGTATACGTACAAACGCTGCTTTGATTTGTTACTCTGCTATATTTAACGCCAACACACGGCCATTAAAAGAAAAAAACAAAAAAAAAGACTTGGATACAAGTTATTTCATGGTAGTGAGTGTCTATGCTGTGTATTGATAACAATCAATTTCATTTGGTATATAAGTATTGACTGACAAATCGTCTAATTTAATTCGACGCAGACTCAATTTCAGAAGGTGGCTGTACATAACTACGTTGGTTTATAATTAAGTAACGAATCTTATTATTATGAAATAAAATAAAACACAAAAAAAAAACAAAAACAGTATCTACAATGATGTTAAAAGACAGCAGCTATAGAAGTATGCCGCAGTATTGATAGTGATTGTCAATAAAATGAATTTATTCAATCTCACCTTGTTGTTTCAGTTTCTACAATATCATTATTTTTTTTTTTTTCTTCCTCCAGTTATCCGGATATATTGATTCAACTCTTTCCATAGCTTGATTGCAAGTATTTTCAAAATGATTCGAAATTATTTGAGATTTCATGAACTGTAAATTGATTGAGTTTACAAGAAAAGTGATTTGTCGCAAAGGACAGATCGCATCGTTCATCAAAACTCCTTCATATTGATGTAGTACAATTTTTGTATACGAAAAAGCTGTGGAAAAGCTGGGACAAAACATTTCTCCAAAGCGCAGCAGTGGTTTTGAGTGAAAAAAATAATTATTTCCAAGGTGTATAATTATCTACTTGCATAGTCTCTCCCTCACGTCCAACGTTGATAAGCTTGGTAGATAAAAACGAGTCGTTGATAAGCAATTCGGTTTACAATAGTTATTATTTTATTTACAATATTCGTATAGCAAATGTTTGCTTTTAAGAATTTGTTCGAAGATTCATTGTGGAATAGAAATTTACTTGGCAGTCTAAATTTGAAGGTAATTTCTGTTGTTTCGATAAATCACCATTGATATTATTAGCGGCAAGAGTTGGGTGGTCTGGGAGGGGCGTAGGGGGGGGGGGGGAAGGTGGCAAATATATTCACCACCAATCGCTACTTCCAAACAGACACTTCATCCGATCATAGTCGGCTTCTGCGCCAACAGTTTCGCAATCAAATGAGTCTTGTGAAATTTTTCCATTCGCCGACGCTCTTTGTCCTCCGGACGGCAGCTCCTGACAAGTATTTTGTAGGGGGATTAATTTATTGAACAACGTTTCTAATCAAACTCGAAGCGCTGAAATGAGTTTTCCTCAACGTTTGCTTTCTTTTAACGTCCTTGTAGGCAATGTCTCACAAGTAGCTTTACTCGTAGTTTATATTATCTTTCTTTCTTTGCGCAGGCTCTCCTCTCAACAGTCGACAGTTTTATCAAGATAAATTTCATATTAGTGTACCATCTGGTCCTCCGTAGCATTGGCTATCCACTCTGGTTCAGTCTGGGCTATTTTCTCGATGATTTGATTCACCTGATAACAAAGTGACTGTATCTGTTTGTCCCAAGTTGGCAAAATTTCACGTGCTATAAAAGAACGAACAAAGTAAACCATAAGTTTGTTTATTTCACTACGGAAAACTCGGAATTCTAAACTACCACTGTTCAACAATGAGTAATATTGCTTCGAATAAAATTATCAATGAGTAAATACTAACAGTGAAATAAAATTCAAACATTTACAGAAACCAAATGAAACTCTGGGATGTTACCATGATATTTCAAAGAGTAATGGTTGTCAGCAAGGCGCGGACTTTCGTGCTGGATTCGTCACGGCAAGATCGCGAGCGCTCGGAAAAATGAGCGGGTTCAATTTTTTTTTATGGACTTTGAAATATTTCCTGATTTTAGGACTTGGAATATTTTTGTATACTCTTCGGATGCAAAATTTTTCGACGTCCCTGTAAAGCAATTTTTTTAAAAGTTCCTTCAGGGCGAAAATATTCCAAGTCCTAAAATCAGGGAATATTTCGAAGTCCATGCAAAAATTGAACCACGCTCATTTTTCCGAGCGCTCGCGATCTTGCCGTGACGAATCCAGCACGAAAGTCCGCGCCTTGGTTGTCAGTATATTTTAAAGATCTCTGCGACTTCTATCACGCAGAATCTGCAAGAAAACTCACTTTCGAAATGTACAATTGAATCAATTTGATCAATATATCCGTTCATTCGACCCTCGGTGATCATCTGACTCGCAATTTTCTCCGCGTTAACTGGCGGTATTTCCAGCAGAGCTCCTAATTCCTCAAACGTAATGTTATTGTAAAGTTTACTAGCTGACAATAGGTTGTGCTCTATAACAGCCCGGTCAAGAATAGTCGAGCCTAAACCGTCTATTGTGCAGGCCTTCTGATGAGGCTGCAGGAGCGCCTCGAATCCTTGAAGTTCGGTGCGGCGTATGATGCGGTCCAAGTACATCTTTTCAAGAATCGAATAAGCAGGCAGTTGCTGGCAACGTTCATCTTTGAACAGGGTAGCTAGCATGCGACTTCTTTGTTGACCTGTAAACGGGGATAACAATTGAATAAAATCTCTATAAAAATAACGATCATTGTCAATGTGATGATTATTCGTACACGAAATTGGGAAGGGTGTTCACCAGGTGAAAAAAAAATTATATACCTGCGGATGCGAGTACAGTGCAAATCAATGCATTCCTAAGGGCAGTCATGCGCTCATCTTCGTGTATAATTGATCTGTAAGAGAGCTCGTTGTACCTTTGAGCAGCTTCGATAAATTTTCTTCTGTAGTCCAGTACCCTCGCGTAACAAACTTTGTAGTAAATTTGAAGTTGCTCATTTTTCGACTCGGCCTACAGAATCAAAACAATCAGATGGTTATTATTTCACGAGGTGCGATGATGGAGTGAAAAATAATGAAATGATTCCAAAATCACCTGTAGAAGTGATGCTCTGTTGATGAATGCCTCTGCCTGCACGGGGTCGTCATCCTCCAAATAAAGTCTGGCAATTTTCAGATAAGTCTCGAGTTTGTAGTCGACCGTGTATTGCCTAGAATTGATAATTGCATACTTTGCTATATACGGTAAGGAATACATGCGGAAGTTGCTAAGTTCTGAAAACTAACTTCTGTCCAGTTTCTAACGGAATGCCAACCAGGACGTTGGCGGCCTCTCGCCAATTCTGATTGCGTTCATAAATATCGGCGAGGTGTTGCCTGATACTGGCAACTTGTTCCTCGAACGAAATTACACGCGGTTGAACCTGTGTGAGAAATGAACAAAATTTCCATTCAAAATCCATGAATTTTTTCAACATTGCACACACAGTGACTTCACAGACCTAAACGGCAACTCACCTTGTCGAGCGTGTAGTGAGAAACAGCCTTGGAAGTTTCGTCGGGTAGAACAAGCAGTCGGCTGCTAACTTCGGTCAAAACTTGCCTGGATATGACCAGGCTTACATTCTCGTTGACGACTGTAATTAACGACGACTTTTAGTTACCATAATTCAAGCCTAAATCTGAACGACGTGTTATGTCGACGTCGTTTTTTTTATCCCAAGTGTAAATAAATATTTCCTATAAATTGATGGAAAGTGGACATACTTGCTTCTATGAAGACTTTTAAAGCGTCAATAAGCTCATCACCCGACGAAGTTAACAAGGTGTCTAAAATCGTGCGGTACCTGTAATAGGTTATCAATTAATATCACGCGTGTGTATTTAATAAAGCGTAGACGGTTTCAGAAACGGGGCATACTTCTCTGCTTGATCTTTGTGCGAACCCCCCGAATGAGCTAAGTTTGTTAGCTGTTGTCGTACAGAGGCAACCGTCACGACCATCTTTTGTGAAATTTTATTTAAAATTCAACGAGACCGACGAATATGATATCACAGATTAAGGTTATTTATTCTGTATGTATGGTATGTATGTCTAGTGCTAATACGCGGCAGAAGACACAGACAGCTGATGTTGTCATTCTGATCACAGTGTTGCCAATTGCCATATCGGAGAGTATCAATTTCAAGGTATAGATGTCACTGTGATATTTAGCTACCCGACTGTTGGTATCACTGAACTCTATAATATACATAATATTTAATTGGTTGGTATCTTTGAAACGCTTTCCAACATTACTAACCAAACATTTTGGTGCATTTCACGCCCATCATTTGATCAAAGACGTAAATGAAGGAATTCAAGAACGATAATGTGTGTCAGTATCATTGTTGTTGAGTTTTTCATTTTATTTTTCTAAATAAATAAATTCCAAAAGACAGCGATGCCATCTAACGGAAAAATAAATTATCCCCGCTAAATCCAATGTTTAATGAGTTTGGTAAGACAATTTGAATCACCTTATTCAGTATCAAAACGGCTGACGATTGGATTGGCTTATGAAACAAAACTCTGTTCTGACTACTCCAATGAAACACGCCGAGACGTATTCGGAGTATTCGAATCGAAGTTGAACGGTCGGGTGCAGGTAGTCCGTCCAGAACGCGAATCTCGACTTGAATAATATTGTTGATAATGTTTTACTCGGTGGATCTGTTAACTTTGAGGCGAAACGGAAAATTTTCAAAATGTTGGCTAGCTGCGACTTTGACACCGAGGGTCTTCCGCAATAAATTTCGCCGGGATACCATTGATGCGATAAGTATCGCGACAACATCGTAACTATAGAATTATATTTTCTATTATACTAAATAATTTTCTTTCTTTTGATCCAAGTCCTCTCATGCGTATAGTTTAGAATACTCGAAATTCGCATTAAACAGCGATTCATTCTTTTTCTTATCTCACGCATCTTCCTAAAATTAGCGTAATTTAAAAAAAGAAAACAAACGAATCGGACTGAATCGTTCATCGATATTATATTATGCACATATACCATTCCATTAATTATAAAGTTTATAAAAACAATAGTATCAAGCGAATGTAACCATAGGCGTGCGCAGCACTTTCCATTAGGGGGGGCAGAAAGTAGATCCCCCCCCCCCCCCTCAATTTTTGTATAAAACAATTTTTTCATAAAACACATTATTCGAGTAGCTCATTTGATAAAATAATTATTTCAATCCTATATTCCTATTTACCGATTTCTCAAAAAGAATCTCCCCCGCCAAAAAAAAGTTGCTACATTCACCATTTTTTCAGCCCAAATTTTAGAAAGGGCGGCTGCATTAGGGGGGGCGCCCCCCCCCCCCCCCCCCGTGCGCACGCCTATGAATGTAACATAATATCATGAATATTTTTTATCGCTATGTATTTAAACAAAGGAATCGTTTTCGTACAGTATACAGTTATAGAGACTGGCTTGTGTGTGAAATTCAACAAATACTATGATACCTATATTTCATATGTAATATCTTATGAGCGGAGATGATATATTTATTTCAATACTCAACAGCGGGGAGCTGTTAGACTATATAACTACTCATAGTCCAAAACTTAGATTCAGCCTCTATTTATCATCACAATTGATGTTCGGACTGACAAGGATATACTATTATCAAACTGATGCATGCCTGAGTAAGTATAATTGCTACGAACAATTACTAAATGAATGAATGAATGAATGAATGAATGATTTCCTAATTATTATACCCTATCATGTTCAGAATATCATTTGAAGCTTTGCATCAGCACTAATGAGCTGAACAAGATTGATGCACGAGATGAAGTCGGAACAGATCCAAGGTAACATAATGCAATGATTATATATACACGAAAAATTATGATAAACATTATCCTTTAGTACCTTATGGTGCAAAATAATGATACAAATTTCTATAAATTATTAAGAAGATTCTTACTTTTCATAGTTCATAAGAAACTGTAGTTGTTTTTTTTAAATTTTTTTCTTAGTTTGATTAAATGACAAAAAAAAACAAAGTTTTCATTGGAAATAATAAATAATATTCAAAATTATTTGATGTATTTTTTTTCAGGAAAAAGCCAATCAATTTACCTGTTGTCAAAAAGCAAGTGCCGCCTCAGGAACCGTCCACATTGGTATATCCGACAGAAAATTTGGTTGATAATGTGAATAAAATTACTCTTATCGAACCTGACATCTTTTCTCATAAATCGATCGTAAGTAGATATTGAGGGATATAAGTTGTGATTCATCATTGCATTAACTAATATTTACATACTTATACTGGAAAAATTCCTAGTTCTTGCAATGCTATGTATTTATTATTTGTGCTGTTTTCTTAGAATGCGTAAGCTCTCTGGTATTTACACCAATTATTGACAATTCTATGTTTTTCTAATGGATTCATCAAGGGCTTATACCAACCTTGGAGTCTCAAAATATTTAGATATTTCTACACCTCGCCCTATGATAATGCATTTTTCTCCCTTCTCTGTTCTTTCGAATATTCTAATACTTCTATACCCCAAGATCTTTGACGAGCACGTTAATTTTATAAAACTAATAGTCACATGAAGAACAGCTATTACACATTAATAGTTGCAATTTACTGATCTCCAATACTCTACGTCTAAATAACATTGCGAATAGCATTTATACATGTGCCTGCCGAAGCAGGTACCTTAATTATTGGGTTCAATTGGGTGGATATTTTCATGTTTGGCTCGTCTGATAAGGTTTATGGTTCTTTTCACACACAGATGCGAGATGTCGACAGCAACTTTGGAGCATTAACTGCGGAACAGATGGACCAATTGCTTGATCCGAATGGATTGCGTTTGTTAGTTTCATTCCCACCAATCCTTTCTTGGCTTTGCCAAACAACTAATAATTCATAAACCTGGTTCCACTTTTGTATCACTAATGCATGATCTGCTTCTTCTGCTTCTAACTATCCCTTTCCTAGCCTGGACTCTCTGTAATTGCTTGGTATTTTTGAACAAAAACGTTCAACATGTGTTTCATTTCTGCTACTATTTTCATGTATTTTATTAATTACTTGACATTACAATCGCATAACATAATGCATGTAGGGTGAATTTTTTTTCGACGTTTTTTTTTTTTTTAGTCCTCACCTGAAATTTGGTTGAAAATGTCGAAAAAAAATTCCCTGAAAGTTACAGCTCTTAATATTAATTTTAAGTACTTTCCCAAAGCGTGCGAATATTTTCCATTTAAAATACACGTAAATCGACATTTTTGTTTTTCAAATTTCTACAACTCAGCCGCATTTTAAGCTATTATATTGGTCTTGATCTTGATTTACTCAGAATAAAATACTCTACAAAGTGCCCATTGCGGCCAAAATGTAACTTGTACAAAAAACCGAGAAATTTGGGTAAAAATCAACTTCAGCGACCCGTACCAACTCACCAGTACAAGTTACACTTTGGTCGCAATAGGCAGTTTTGTAGAGTATTTTATTCTGAGTAAATCAAGATCAAGACCAATGTAATAGCTTGAAATGCAGCTGAGTTATAGAAATTTGAAAAAAAAAATCTCGATTTACGTATATTTTAAATGGAAAATCTTCGCACGCTTTGGAAAAGTACTTAAAATCAATATTAAGAGCTGTAACTTTCAGGGAATTTTTTTTTCGACATTTTCAACTAAATTTCACGTTGGGACTAAAAAAAAAAAAAAAAAAACGTCGAAAAAAAATCACCCTAATGGGGAAGCATACCCAGTAAACGAAACTGGATTGGCGAATCCGTTTTTTTGAGATTCCAGATTGAAATAAATTAAAAAGAATTCAAATTGATGTGAATTTCGGTTCTTTTCTATCCGTTTCAATCCGAAATCTCAAAAAAAACGGATTCGCCAATCCAGTTTCGTTTACTGGGTAGGATATAATATATCCTAAAGCACTAGAAGAAAGTAATGTTTGCAATTCCTCCAACATTACTCTCTATTCTAAAGTCAAAAGACTGATTGAATTCTTTTCCACAGTGATTCATCACAATCAAGGCGAATTGGAGTCTTACCTGAAACAGAGAATGGAGATATATCCCTTGTTGCCACTTTTGCTCAGAGTATCCGACGAGTTTCATCTCAAGGTGCAATTATAGATATAGGTGAAATTCCTAAAGAAGATAACTCTTTGGATAAAATACGTACGTGTATCAGCTATGATAGTTTTATATTTCATTTTCTATGGCAGAGAATGCGGATTTTATAAAGATAGGCCATACATAACAGATGTATTAAATTGCCTGTATGTACCGTATTTACGCGCAAATAAGCCGCACCTTTTTCCGCTTTTTCAACCTCCCAAAACCTGGGTGCGGCTTATACGCGGGTGCGGCTTATACGAGGATGCAAATGCGAAATGTTGAACGAAAAATATTGGAACAGCGTGGAATGACTAGATAGGTGTAAGGAAACGCAATCAGTAAAAATGCCTGAATACTTTATAACATTTGTTTTGATCAGAATCACGATTCACTCCTTGAAATTGAATGAAATCATCGAAATATTCGAATTTTGTCGCCGGCTTGTGCCATCTAGTCGGTAATTTCAGTACCGCGCCATTTCGCTACCCGCGGCTTATACGAGTGTAAAAACTTTTTTCCGCAAATGACCCTTCCAGAATCGGGGTGCGGCTTATACGCGGGTGCGGCTTATTTTCACGTAAATACGGTATATCGAATTTTGGGAAAGGCATTAGTGTATCGCACTTTATACACTAGAATACTAGATATACTATAGGGCTTGTTTTTTTAACATCTGATTGAAATTCCTTGCAGCAATAATTCCGGAAATAGTGGAAGAGCCTGGTTCATCTACAGCAGTTCAACCTCATAATGGAAGGATTGAAACACCAATTAAACACAAATTGTCAACTTCGCCTGGAATTGAAACACCTACTAAGAGAAGACGCGTGAATATTAATTTGTTTAGAATTTTATTATTATCATATAGACACGACATTGAATGATGGATAATTGACTTCCATACTGTGGTGTGGAGAAAAGGGTAAAATGATCATTTATTCCAGAGATCAAAGATTGAATTAATATTAATGTTTACAGGGTTTGGAAAGTGAATATGATACCGGTGCTACGATACAAGTACCGTTCCCAGATCCTAATGTAACTGAAGCGCCGTTGGCGCTAGTCGTTCCTGGGGAACCTGGCATTGATATGTCGTTCGAATCGTTGACCAGCAGCATTTTTCGGCTTCCACTAATCAGAAAGAAATCTGGAAAAGTAGTAATTGACATACACATGCAATTGCCGGCGCTAGGTGGACCAGCGAATCAGAAGAAACATTCCGAGGTAAAGGAATACCTTAATATCTTCAAACTATGTCTTTCTTTCAAACTATGATCTTTCGTGGAAATGACTCACTCATGCCTGAAGACATGGAAAATCTAAATTCGTGTTTAGAAATCGTTTTTTTTTTGCACTTCTACTGCATTGATAAATAAAATGAAATGCCTCTTCAAACCACATTTCGAAGCAGCTTTGAGATGGTTAGATATTTTCAGATGCCAATTGAACTTCTGAAAAAGTCGATTTTGCGGGAGGCTGCCGCGGAGCTGTTGATCACTCCGTCAACCCGAAAAGTTTGGAGTAAAACCTTACTCGTCAACTATCAAATGATGCTTGTGAATCCAATACCACAGTCTTTGGTGGATAGAAAAGGGCGAAATGAGCCAAAAACTAGGACACGTAAGTGTTCCTCGGAATCATTATCAATACCGTATCAAATAGGTGATTGGTGCGCTGATTACTTCAACGTCTTTGATTTTCTGATGAAAGAAAATGTTTTCAATGCACGAAAAGCTTAGAGATGTTTGTTTACAGCTCGTGAAGCGATACGTGGGCCAGACACGTCTGGCGCTGAACGAACAGGAGAATTGTCTGACCAAGAGATTCACAAGATTGCAACGTCCGAAGATACAAGCAATCGAACCAAAACCCTCGAGCAAGTTTTAGCCGATGAAAACTCAAGACTAGAAATGCTTCCACCGTTAGCGGATGGGACAAGTTTGACCCTTGCTGAAACCGTTCCTGAATTACCAGCGGACATACCGCAACCACCTCATCCTGACATCTCAAGTCCTTCAAGAATAGTTCGCGATACTATCGAGTAATAATAATGAATTTACCTAGCGCAAGAAAAAAGATTGCTCTTTTTTCTTCTATTAAACTTCGTGTGAATTGTTATACTATGGTTTTATAAATCTTATGAAAGGTTTCTGAAACTTGGTATAATCCCAATTGTTACATATGTGAGCAAAAGAATTTCAATTATTATTATATATGGCTCTTATTTCGTAGAAACGGGGTGGAATATTCACGAGCACGCAGCACGACATCTCCCATGGCGCAGGCAAGTCTTGAGGAAAGTTCGGGGAACCTAGACCCACCTTCCATTCGGTGCGAAGATATTGAACATAATTAACTTTGTTAATTTTCTCATGTACTGCGAGTCATTGAATATAAAGTTGAACACTAGGTATATACAGTAAAGATTATAGAGTTTGCAACGATAAGATTAAGAAAAGTGTTTTCCACAGTTTGTCTGGAAGAACATGGACAAGATTGGATATACTAGGATCGTTTGAATTATTGTGGTTGGAAAACGGCCTCGTCAAATTCCGCGATATTTGCCCTCCTTGTAAGACGCGAAGAGATGCGAGTCAAATTTTCGTGCTACTTCTTGGTCAGTTCAATATTCATCATTAATACATCGACATATGAAATCGAATGGTAAAAATATCTTTTTTCACACATGAACGCAAAGGCCGATTTTGCTCTCTGTTTTCGGGGAGCAAAGAGCGGTTTTGCCGCTCGAAAAGTCTTTGCTCCCGGCTTTTCCTCCCTGAAAATCTTTGCTCCCTAGAGACGTTAGGTCCTTTCGTTTTACAAATCGAGGGCTGCCCCGGACTGCACTGAACCAATCACCTTGAAGCTTAGACTAGTTATAGTCTAGTATACTAGTCTAAGCTTCAAGCTGATTGGTTCAGTGCAGCCCGGGGCAGCCCTCGATTTGTAAAACGAACGCAACTGTTGTCTTTGCTCCCCGATATGAAGTTGCACTAGATTTATCAATCCTTTTTTTTTCCTTCATGAAAAGAACATACGACGGTGGGACCAACTTCATACCTATGCTACTGTTTTGTTTAAAGTAGCAACCAAATAAATAAATCATAACTTTAATTGATTTATTGAAAATTAATCGGTAAAACCGATTTTTCCTCAAACAGATAGCAAAATCGGCCTCCGTTCATGTGTAAAAAAAAATATCGTGTGTACCACGGGAGCAACGTCTTCGCTCCCCTCGGTCTAGTTTGCCGCCCTCGCTTCTGCTCGTGTCGGCGATCCTTCAGCTCGCCGAGTCCTCGCTCTCGCTCGGGGGGCACTCGGGCAGCAAGCTATACACTCGGGGAGCGAAGACGTTGTTTGCTCCCTTGATGCACAATATACTATTTTTCACAATTATTTATCTAATCGATTGATTAATTTTTTTTTCATCGAATTTCAGACCTACACAAATTGAAAGAAGTCACACTTACACAAACCGTACGTTACGGTGATATTTACATCCAGAAATAGGCGGAATTTTTTTAAACCCTTCGTACCAGTTATCGCATCGTTATTTATTTATACTACCTTTAGATTTTAATCCATAACTATTTCAGAGCTGCTCATCAAATAGCTCAATAATTTTAAACATACCAAATACTAACAATGGCAATTATAAAAAACAAAAGAACTCATTTTTCTTTTAATTATTTATTAGAGCAAATAAACATATTTATCAGTCATATTTGCTGCTGATTCATTGCTGACTTTTCCCCTTGATATACCTACTGCTGGGGCCTTATTCTGACTTTATATCACGGGTGATACAGTGATACAGTGAAAACTCGTTAGAGTTGATACAAGCGTTTGCGCGGATATAAAATTGAACTACTACCGTTTTCATAAACGTTGGCTCTCCTACAATTCTTCCTTAAGGTAGTTGTTTCGAGATAGTCACGTTCAAAAATGTAGCTCATCGAATTACAAGCATAATATGGCTGAAGCGTTAGTCGAAAACCGCCTATTACGAAATTTTTGTAAAAGTACACTTTTACTGCTCTCACACACATCTAAATAGTACCTATACGTGTATTTATTCATGAAAATTTTCAGATTTTTACAAGTTATATTTCAGTAACGGCGTGGTCAAAAATTTTCATTTTTTTTTTGGTGTAATTTATAACTTCGGTGTACATAAAATATCAAATTTTCATCAAATTCCTTTGTTGCGTTTTGATTTTATTCGAAAATCTCGCGTGTAACTCTCTATTCTCCATAAGAGCCCATGCTAAAATTACAAAACTTTGATATCGTTCATCTCAAAATTGGGGTGGTCAATTTTAATCAGAATGGGGTCATATTTTTTGTATTCTATCAAATAACAATCAAGGAAAGTTTCGTTGAAATCCTTTGAAAAATCGTTCCACGCAACAACTACCTTAAGCTGGATATTTATGGCAGTAAATTGCTGCTGCAGCAATTTATGAAAATGACAGTCATCGGATTTTTATATATAGTTGTGATAGACTACATGCCCGAAAAGGCGATAAGTCAAAAAAAAGGAAGAAGAAGAAGATATAGGGAACGGAGGGGCAAAACGGGAAGGGGGGGCAGAATGGGGTACCCTACAAATTTAGTAAAAATTTTTTTTTTTTTTCTAATTGGAAGAATATCAATAATATAATTTGATGTGGTAAAAATTATTAGAACAAAAAATTTTTTCATCTTTGGATCCAATAATTATGTCAAAAATAATTTATCTCACATATAAATTATTCATAAAAAAAAAATTTCTCATGGCAGCTGAAAATTTTATTTATTTACTTCGATTACGATTCAAAAAAGGAAGATTCAGCATATTTTAACTCCTGAAAACTTTATATTTTCTTAAGTACCCCGTTTTGCTCCTCCCTCCCCTATAGTTGTGATTTATTTAGTCAATTACTTATATTAACCACTTACTATTGGAGTGAGACTCATCCCTGTATTCATCAACGTCCGTTAAGCGTTTAAAAGATTTTAACGCATAGTTATATATTACAGCGGTTAAACGCTAAAAAAATTTTAAAGTGTAGTGAAGCGACCCTTCTATAAACTCAATAATTTTTCAGATAAGAAAAAATCGTGCCATAAAATGCACAAAATTAAAGGTCCGAAACTTTCGATTGTTTAATCACAAAATTATACAGCAATATCAAGCATACTCACGAATGTATCAATTCGAAACGAATGAACTACCCAATAACGTATTTTATACAAGTGTTTCTAAAATAACCAATAGCAATGGCAATAGTATTTATTAAAAATGGATAGAATAAAAAATGTCAATTATGCAGTACCGTTCCAGTTAGCAGGTTCTCCTTTGCGGTAATCTGATGAAGAATTATTCGAAGATTATTCAATTTAATGATATTTATTAGGCGGATGCACAAGGTACAATTTCAAAAAGTGCTTTATTGTTTACTATAATATGTAAACCTATGAGTACAACTTATGACGTTTTCGGTTCGCTATATCGGGCTACATTCGGTGTAGCCGAACGTTCCCGATCAGCTCAGAATTTTGCAGATTATTGCCGAAACTCCGAATTTCATTATGCTGCGGTGTGAACTTTACCCAAAGAACAAGTGGCAAGCTATTTGTATTTTGAAATTCGGAGCTTCAGCTAAAATCTGCAAATTCCGGAACTGATCGGGAATGTTCGGCCGACACCGAGTGTAGCCCGGTGTAGCGAACCGAAAACGTCATTGAATACGAATGACTTATATTTAAGAGGGGATAATGATCCAGGATATAAAATGTACTTGAAAAACGGAACTACGGTCAGTTATGTAGTACCGTTCCAGTTAGCAGGTACAAAAGTTTGTCTTTACGGTAGTCCGATACAGAATTTTTCAAAGATATCATTGAAAAATTTCATATCGGCAAACGGCGCTTTCTTATTTACCATATACCTATGAGTACAACTTAAATACGAATTTCTTATATCTAAGAGTGAATAATGATCCATTATTTCGGATTTACTTAAAGCTTAAATATCTCATAAAACATTTAACAGTCTTCGACATTGGACAATTCCGAATCGAAAAAAGGCGCTTTCTTGTTTTTTACATCGTTGTGGCTATTCGCAAGGTAGAGTGACTCTGATAGAGTCACGCAAGAGTCACGCAAAAATTTTCGCAGAATTGGAGTGACCGAATTATTAATTTTTTTTTCATAATATAAAACGAGACTGGGGCCCTTACAAAAAAATGTATGAATTCCGTCCGAGAATCCGCCCACTAGGTGGTATGGGGGCGAGAGGGATGATTTTCCTTAATTGTGACCCATGCGAGCCACTCACCCGGTGGTTCAGCAGTCCAAAAAAAGCAGTACAAAATTTTTGCGTGACTCTTGCGTGTCTCTATTAGAGTCACTCTACCTTGCGAATAGCCACAGCGTTTTTACATATACCTATTAGTACAACTTAAATACGAATGTATTATATTTAGGAGTGGATAATGATCCATTATTGCGAATCTACATAAAGCTTATCTCATTAAGAATTTAACAGTGTTTATATTGAACAATTCCGTATCGGAAAATGCTGAATAAATTTACTGAAATTAGGCCTTACGGAATATAGATCCCATCTATTATATTATACCTATATATCATCTATTCTTAACAATCGATCGGTAATTTCCTATGAATCCCATGTTTCTACACTTGATCTAAATTGAGGTTAACTTAACCCAAATCGTATAGGTAAATTACTTCCACCATCTATCGCTTAATAATCTTACACATTGAGCACTTTGGGTTTTCAATTTTATAAGCGGTTTCTTACCACGCTATAAAATAGACGTGATAAACTACTTTGTCCGAGTATATCACGATTATTTAACTTTTCATCTAGTTAGAAATTTTATTACGCTTGAATCGCGTTTGTCACCACCACGATTTGGTAGAATACCTAAAAACATCAGCTTCGCGCATGCGCATTGCGAGTTCACTTTCCCTATATCACTGTATCACCGAGTGATAAAAAGTCAGAATAAGGCCCCTGGCTACTATATCTATATGCCCTATAAGCTCTATAAGGTACTTATACAAATGATAGCTTGATACGTTACATCGCTTTCATATATAAATATAAGTTTTCATTTGAATGATTTAAACCCGGTAAAGCGGCTTGGCCGAATACCCTAACAAAAAAAAAAAAAAAAAAAAAAAATGATTTAAACCTATGGTTCGATTAGATCGGTTACGATATTTTTTCCTAAGTCGTTTCAATTGTTTTTAAACATGTTTGAGTAAGTAAAACTTCCGAGTGTGATAAGTGAGTACGAAATCTAAGTAAAAACATTAGTTTTTCTCAGTCTCTTGTCTTCCGTAAAGAAAGTTTGGATGCGTTCGTTAACGCTCGGATTTTGATTGGTCGCGTGTGTCGGCGTTGAGTTGACGTGTTTTTAGCCGCGGACGACGAAAACATGGCGAAATAAAACTGGGCAAAGCTAGTGCGTTGAAAAACAATAAAACTATCAGCGAATGGTGTACATTGTCGGTAGTTATTTTCAAGTGGAAATTCTCCCATTCTACAATTTTGATTCTGACCAACTATAACAGCGTTCAACTTTTTTTTCTTCTAAAAATTAATATTTCAAGTTTCGAACGACCTCTGGGTATGTCGGTTTGTAAATACATTGTACCAACACAACGGCGCGCGGTGCACCTTGGGACAGCAATGGCTGGCGCGTGATTTTGAACAAATTTGGAATGCCACGAAAATATTAGGGTAAGTTTGGAAAGTTCGGCGAGTCGGCTTACCGAGTGTTCGATATACACGCCAATTAACATCACGCCCGTACCTCAAAGTATCAATGCCGTTTAACCTTAAGAAAGAAAGAAAAAAAATAACAATATATATATTATTGAATGAAGCTTTCACATCTGTGCGGCACGCCCCCACCTATAAAGGCACGCACTTCATATGAACTAGCAAGTTCTAGGTTAACTTCGATTTCAAACAATTTAGTGGCTTATTTCTCGTAATATTAATACAGTTAGTTTAGCGAATGATATTATCGCGACAAACTGTCCGACGAATAATCACTCCCACTAATCTGTCGAAGTTGAATAGGTAAAATGGGTTGTAAAAAAATTGTTGGTGATAAAAATGGCGCGTTGATGTAACAAATGGCGCTAATGTGCTCGCGTATACCAGTGCTCCGATATCTCTTCTATTATTTGAATAATCGCGTTCGAATTTTTGAATCTCGAACCCTAAACGGCAATATTTATCAACGTCAACGTTCGGTCGTAACTCCTACCCGTTTACGCCTTGTGAAATAATTATCAGGTCAGCAGGTATTTGAATTTTTGAATTTTTAAATCCAGACACAATCTATGGGATCTAGATAACTAACAACAAGTAACGAACTGTAAAATCCTTTCCATTACCATAGAATAACCAACTACACCGTACACCAGGATAATCGTTCAACTTTTATTCCTTACAACCTCTCATTTCTTACGCCTTTATTACTTTTCAAATCCGAGCAATAAACCTCCGTACGCAACATCTGCGCACCTCACAATATCATTTTCGTCCATACGACACGTTATCACGTGTCTGAAAGTGTAGCAATTTGTCTTGAATGATGAATATTTATGCGATTACAGTCAGGGGATAACAAAAATTGACAATAGGATGTCTGCGAGCAACAAAAGCCAGGTTGCCAGAGCCCTCGTTGAACCTTTGGCGCTAGATTCACGCACCCTAAGTGACGGGGATCTCAGTGCTTTGAGTTTGTCGCATAGTTCAGAGCAGTACTCTAACAACGACTTTGAAGCACTGGCCAATATGCAGGCTGACTTTGAATGCATGAACGCGGAGGAGGTGATGACCACTGACGAAGAACATATGGTTATGGATAGAAGCATCGAACCCGAAAGCATAGGACCTGACATAGAGATGGTCGATGCATCTGAAGACGTTCAAACTGAACAGATTGTTTACACCGCAGCTAATCAGAACAGTCAAAACATTGTGTTTCAGACAAAACCAACGCTGCAAAGAGTACCCGTAACTGCTATACAGGTGACTTATCAGCTCCTGCTCCCTGTCCCTGTCCCTGTCCTGTTTTCAATCTCGCTGAAAAGTTAACGTTCCAACATTTCCAGGTCAAGCCAAACGTGGCACAAGCCACCCAAAGCCAATCAATAATGATTGTGTCGCCCGCAGGAGGGCAAGGAACCAGTCAAATATTGAAAATATCACATCCGTCAACGGCATCGCCGGGCCAGCTACAGTCGTTAGCTCAGACTTTGATAACTGCTAAGTCTGCCGATGGCAATATAGTGCAGCTTAGATCTACCCAAGGCGCAAGACCCGTCGTCACAACCAGCCAATCAGGGAGCATCACGTTGAGCAATATACAGAATGTCAAACCTGCACAATCCGCGATTAAAAGACCTGCGCAAAACATACAGCAAAACAGAAACGTGAGATTTCGTTTTGGACTATTTGTTGACGAATGTTTTCGTTTCAATGTGTATTATCGACTGTTTTTCTTCTCTGTTCAATAATAACGCTGACCTAATCTCAGGTTTATACGAAAATGATTCTGGCCGGTAACCAAGGCCAGACGGGTCAGCAAGTATTGTTGGCCAGTACGCAAAACGACAACCAGCAACAGCAGACAATCAAGTTTATAACGAGTAGCGGAGCTAGTCAGAGCATTCAGAGCCCAACGAAGACTATAACGTTTGCACAAGCGCAGCAGATGGGACTACTATCGTCTGGGAAGATACAGCAAATACTGCCGTCGTCGCCCCACAAACAACAGGTAAGCAGAGATTAGTGAGAGATGTTTAATTCAGAGCAGAGAACTTGGTCAGAATGTTGTTGACGTTTGAAATTATTCGACAGGGTATAATTGTGAATAAGTTGGTAACTTCTACGTCGGGTCAATCGTCAAAAATGACGATACTACCGGGCACAACGGTAAAGTCACCCACAAAGATATTACCTGCGCCTACTTCCATGACGAATCAGGCGAAGTCAGCTGTCGTCGCCAACTCCCAAACGGCAACTTTTTCAACCGCTGGAAAAACCATTCAGCAGAGTCCACAAAAAGTTATCATAAGACAGGTGAGGGTCGGGGTCAGGTAAACTTCGAATTTAAACCTACTACTAATGATGGTATGTATAGATATACAAGCGATATTTAGAGATGAGAGATGCAAAGGAACAGGTCAAACACTAAATAGAATGAATGAAATATGAATAATTTACACCCTGAAATGTAAAATTCGTATGAATTTGTACTTTTCAGAAAAGCGATGCATGCTTCATTTTCCATGTTAGAATTCAACTAATTTTACTCTCTCCAATCGACGATATACCAAACAAGATCATTTGCACTTGAGGCCTCGCAGCCATTCCCTGAAAAACGAATATTTTTTCATTCAGGCTTAGTTATAATCATAAACTTCAACAGATTTGACAAGATTTGGAAAAATTCGTCGAATGGTATACACCAATTTCCATAAGTGATTGACCCCTTGGTACACGCTCTTTAGTACTGTGATGTTAATAATGCGTACTGATAATCAAATACGAGTAAAAAACAAACAGATGAATTTGCATCATATGGCAGTAAAAGAATAGATATTATCATTAGAAATTCGTACCAGAGAAAAAACTATTTGAAATTATAACGTGAAAGGTGGGAATTATAAGGGAAAGGTGAGCGTATAAGGGAAAAGGCTCTTTGTTATCCAACTTTACTGCCAATTTCATTGGTGGGGGATCACTAGTGTACGAACGCTGGTGAGTTCAGGAGACCGTGAGGCATCCATCAGTGGAGGAACCTTGGACAAGCTCCTCTCGATACTTGGGAGAGAATTAGGAAGAAACCAAAAATACCATAGGAGCAGTGGGCCAAGGAGTAACTTTGATATAATCTTGTACAATATTGGGCTATCTTACATGTGGTCTTATTTTCTTATCCTTATTAATTTTTTTTTTTTTATTTTTTTTTTTGTTCACAGAGTTCACTAAAGCCAGGAACCGTTCTTGGCAGTAGTCAGGTAATCAGAATACCAGCGAACCAAAATCTTGTCGGTGGTTCGAACCAAGTCCATCAGATACAGATGCCTGGACGTCAGGTAATTTGACTGACCATTTAACTGGCTTTAAATTTTCTTACATTTTGATGTATACAATTTATTTTATGTAATATTTCTGATTGAAACATTCAGGTTCAGTACGTGCGATTAGTGAGCACACCCTCCTCTGGGACAAGCAATGTAGTCACTGTTGGTAAACCCAAATCTCAAGGCACGCTTCAGACCGTCGGAATGTCGCAAAAACTTGGGGGTCAACAACAGATTGTCAAGGTTCGTGGCTCGTCGATCGATTATCGAGAAATTTATGACCTCATCAACAACTTTATATTCATAAAACAACTCAGCCAATAGGATATATGCATAATATTGTTCTAAAAATGTATTTTGCGAAAAAACCGATGGTATTAATACAGTTTAATCTGTGTTCAGGTCTTACCGTTGAACACGAGTAATCAAGCTTTGAGAACGGTCGTTCCCAAGACAGCGTTAACCACGAGTGGTCAAAGACTGTTGATACCTGCGTCAGCGACTGTTGGTGGTCCGTCTAAAAATGCAGTCGCTATTCCTGCGTCGGCTTTAAGTCAGCTCGCTTCTGGCCAGGCTGTATTGTCGACGAACTCCAATGTTGGGAATATTGTTGTACTACCGGCTCAGTACATTCAGCAACAGGTAGAAACGTCTTCGATTCATTGAAGCCAGATTTTTGTTGTCGAAACGAAAAAAGGAATCGAACATTATATTGATGGGTAAATAAATCGGTTTCAGCAACAGTCAGAAGAGGTGAAAGGAAAGCCTCAACAATCTACGCCAAGTTTGCTCAGCAGTTCTCAAGGTTCAGGCGGCAATTTATCAATCGGATCTATTGCAGAGAGCAAGAATTCTCAGAGATCTTCGTCTAGCCTGGAACCTAACGGCATACGACCAAGGAAACCGTGTAACTGTACCAAATCACAATGCCTCAAACTGTAAGTCCAGATCAAGTTCTTATTGTGCATATTTTACATCATGTATTTCTTCAAGTCCAACAGTAACATGCTGAAGATAGAAAAGTACGAAATCACTCAGTTCATGCAATATATGATCTATCGTTGAATAAAATCTAACGTTGGACCGATCTTTGCATTTATGGTCTTCAATCGTTCCGAAGAGATGCCTCTATCAGATGAGCATAGAACTTTTTGATATCGCAAGAATTACCGGAGTGGTTTAATTTTTTAGAATTTGTTTTTTCAAATTTGGAAAAAAAATTGGTCTTGTTCTCATTATCCCAATCGAAAATTGGTTCACCTAAAAGTTCTATGTTCATCTGATAGAAGCATCTCTTCTGAACAATTGAAGTTCAAAACTTCCAAGATCGCTCCAACGGTGGATTTTATTCTTTGCAGCAAGCGAGTGATTCTGTACTTTTCTGTCTCTAGCATATCACCGTTGGACTTGAAGTAATACATGATGTAAAATATGCATGATGAGGGTCAAACCTTCCCCAAACACCATATCTTTTTTTTTTTTGATTCTATCAGAGTCCTCAAGTTCTCTGCAAAAATGAATTTCTATTTCAGATTTTCAACTGATTTGAAGGTGTATAAATGCTTTTTTGTTTTTTTTTTTTCTTATCATTCTCTTACAATTTCATTATTTCCACTAATGTGTCCCTCTTGAACTATAAACTGCTCATTTTCATAGCAGGCATTGACCTAAGCTGCGCTCTCTTGTTAACATTCCATTTGAAACATAGGACAGTCTAATATCCTCCTAGAAAATTGTGGTGAATAATTATAACAGATTTTGTGGTAAATAAAGTGATATTTGAGGCATGTAAGAAGGGAGTTGAGATTGAGAGAATCGATGATAGTTAAATTGCGACCTACCTATTTTATGGGACGAGTGAAATTTGTTCTTCTAGGTATTGTGACTGTTTTGCGAATGGAGAATTCTGCCACATGTGTAACTGTAACAACTGTTCCAACAACCTCGAAAACGAAGAAGAACGTCAGCGAGCTATAAAGTCTTGTTTAGAACGTAATCCCAACGCCTTTCGTCCGAAAATTGGAAAAGGACGTGAGACTGGGGACGACATACGAAGGCATAACAAAGGGTGTAACTGCAAACGTAGTGGATGTTTGAAAAACTATTGCGAGTGCTACGAGGTAAAATTGAAATATATCAATGAGTTGACAAAAAAACATTTTCAACATTGTTTTCAAGTGAAATCAGTAATATTGTGTACCGTGGTAATTTCAGGCGAAAATTCCTTGTTCTGCGAACTGCAAATGCGTGGGTTGTCGTAACGTGGAAGAACCGAATTTGGAAAAGAAATCATTAAAAGACTTGGCGGAGGCAGCTGAAGTTAGAACGGCTCAGCTTACTTTGAATAAAACTAAATTGCAACAGCTATCCGACATGGCATTCAGACCACCTGCTACATCGAACACGGGAGCAAGGTATGCACAGTTGATATATTATTGCAGCTATCGCTTATGCCGTTTCACTCACATCAGTTATGTAATTACCACTGATTGATTGTTATTTTGATAATACAGCGTAAGTTCATTGAGTAATCAATTATTGTTGTGTTTCACAGACAACCGTTCAACTTTTTGACTGACAAAGTGGTTGAGATTACGTGTCAGTGTTTAATGGCACAGGCCGAAGAGGCTGAGCGCAGTATGCTGGATGACGAAACGTCCCAACGACTGATAATCGAAGAATTTGGTCGTTGTTTAAAAGAAATCATAGAGTCGGCGCATAAAGCTGAAACTACCTAGCAGTCTTGTGGACTGGAAAAGTTACATTTATCATATATCACGAATGTATATTCAGATATTGCCGAATCAAGAGTTAAGATTGCCCTGTGGGTGACGATAGTGTAGAAAACTAATACTGTACATATATGTATATCGCAAGAAACGAACGGTCTCGAGTACCAAACAGAATGTAGAATGCAATAAATAGTTTTGCTTTTCTGGAAAGAAAAAAAAAAAGAAAAAAAACAGCCCACGGTCTCGAGCTTGCTTGAAAATGCCAAACAGTAGCAGCAGTTCTGCCTGTAAAGCAAAGAAATTATAGGTAAGGATTAAATCCCTTGAATAAATTACCGTAAACATTTCTGATTCATTCAGGCAATGGCGGTTTTCCCCAGACGTAGATTTTTAACTATATAAAATAAAAAAATAACAAAATAAATAAAAAGTCTGCTGTGATAAACGGTCGTACGATCGTTTTCTGCCAAGTAATATAGACTTTTTTTTCGTGTTTAACGAGAAATAGATAACTAGGTAAAGCTCCACGAGCGTAATGAAGTTATTATAAATTGAGGATTTGCTCTACTTATTTCAACCATTCATACCTCTGAAAACCCAATTGAGTATTTTTATCACGAATGGTGAATGAGACAATATTAAACGAGCAATTGGACTTGAATATTTTCCAAGCAGGCTTGTTTCTTTCATTGTTATACCCTACATATCTGAAAATTTTCGCAGAGCATAATTATAAATCGACTACATACCTTGAGTGGAAACATACACCTTGGATAGGGATATTTTCAAAGGATTGGTGTGTGTCAAATTTGTTCTTCAATGTAACAGTTTTGGAACAGTAGTTTACCAATCTCTCCAAGCATAATCAAGTAAAAATTAATTAGTCGTGAGTCATCGGGTATTCGAGCCGGATTCAGTCAAAGTAAATGCACGTGATGCTAGGTCTTGGATGATTTTAGATAATTAGGTCTCTGATTGTTCTATCTATCTAATTCGATTGAAACTTCCACCACAATTTGTGCCTCAGCATATTTCAAATGCTTTTATGAAATGTCACCGAAGAATGTAATCAACACTTCAGAAGCAATGGCCAATAGCACAGTTTGCCTACTAGGTTTAGGTACTTTCAATTTCAATTTCAATCTGCGCAAACTGCAAGGCGTGGGGTTCAAACTCAGTAAATATTTACTGTTTCATACAACAGCGTGTGAAAAAAGGTTTTTAAAATTATTGCTTTGTTAAACTACTCTTCCACATTATATGAATGCATTATAAATGATGGAAATACGAGGACACTATTGTACGGTACCCAATAATGTTTATTAAATGCTAAGCTCACAATGAAAGGTAGCTACCATCTTGCAAGACTAAGAAAGATAACAGAAATTATCTTCAATTATTATTAGTGCATAGTGCATACATGTATGTCTTGTATCTTTTACTTGACATGTAGTTCTATGCGCTAATTTGTAAAGACTAATAGCAACAGCCTCCGAGTTATCTTATAGTATGTACGAGAAGATTTAATTGAGAGGTGAAAATCGGATTATGTTATGTGTGGTCTAGAAATAAATTGTTTATTTGTATGATAGCCTGTAACAATATGTAAGTTCGCACAGGCTGGTTCATCTTTAGGAAAAATGAGATATTAAATATCACCTGACTCGAGAGGAAATCTGAATAATACGTTGTGTCAATAATGGCAGCGTCCATGGCGTGAAAATAAGGATATAATTCGTAATATATTATAGTAAACTTATATAAAGAGTAATAATTGAGATTTATAAATAAACTATGGTAAGGACAAATGTAAAATAGGTAACTGCAAATATAAGTACACGTTATATATTAATGGACTCGAAATTTATTGAGTACCATTTTTACTAATAAAACATTTTCATCAGTCGTCAATTATTTTTTTTCTTTTCGATCGTGTCTTGCGCATTCGAAAACTGCCGGTAGCCAAGCCAACTTAAAGCTATTAGAAGACATGTTCCTCATAGACATCAGTGATTATAGGAACCATGTGTACTTCCAGAAGCACAAAGAGTAACATTGTATACACGCATCTAGCCTTCTTACAATTCATTTTGTTTTTACACACATTGAGACTCGTAGGCTGCTCATAGCGTTGGTTGTATCCTATACTAAAATTCAAGACACCTGAAAATGCAGCTCTTTGTTCATCGTCGCAAGAAAAGAAAAATAAATCCTCAGGTAGATGAAAATTAATTATAATAATTCAGAATGGGATGAAGAACTTGAATGAAGCGATGTAGATTTTCTATCAAACCAGAATGTAGTGTATAAATAAGTATAAGTTGGTAGAATTGAAAAATGACCATCGGACTGAATTTCTTAGTCACTGTCTGAATCAGAGTTCTGTTTGCCTGCAATAATTGGGGGAATGCAATTTCTGTCACCAAACATCCCGTGTTCTATCAAAAAGTTCTCTACATCAGAGGAGTAAAAGTCAACACCTAGATTGTCCGTGACACGAACAAAGTTACCAATTACTTGCCCCTTCTTGTATACAAGCAACGCTGGAACCCCCTCTTTCTTAAAATGCCTACTTAAACCTGCAGCGGAACCTGAAAATGAAAATCAGTTTATTAAGAGCAAGAAGCAAACGATACAATATTGCGTGTTGGAGGCTTGCCTTTGATAGTGCAGAATTTGACGCCAGGGTATTCCATGGCCAGAGTTAATAGGCAGCCATTCATAGTCTCGCAGCCTTCGATGTTAGTTTCATATATGTGTATGATGACCGTAACAGACTCGTGTTCGTCGTCAACGGCTTCTAAGAATTGATCGGCCGTTTGTAAGGCAAATAGTTTGCCAAATCTGAGTTTTTCAGCCTGATGCAGCATTTCTTGCATCCTTTGCTTCTGATAATTGAGTAAAAACTCATCGTTCATTAACTCTGCCAAGTCAGGATCAGTCTCTTCAAGTTTATCCTTTTCTTCATCCAGAGCACTCTTGCAAGTCAAACTTAGCTTTTTCATTAATTCAATTCTCTCCTTTTCTTGCTCTATCCTCTTCTCTGCCTCAATTTGTTTGAATCTTTGCCAGTCTCCCAAGACACCTTTTGGTCCTGTGTTACTCGACGTTCCATCCCACTTTGAGTATTCCACAGTCTCTTGCGAACAAGCTGAAGATTCGTTGCAAGGATTTTTTGTTTTTTCATCATCTCCGGAATCCGCGGAATCGTTTCCCTCGTCTTCACTCGAGCTACTGCAGTAATAATGTAGCTTTTCTCCCAAAATCTTATCCTCCAACGTTGCCATTTCTAGTTCGTTTGTTGTTTGTATACATACACAAGATATGTATTATCCATACATACGCACTAGGTATACGTCAGAATTTCAATTTTCAAAAATGTTAATTTTTAGGTTATAAATTAAGGAGGTATGTTTGACATCTAGATTCTAGAGACAATAAAGTCCCTAGATTTTCACATGTGGTCTCTGTTCTTCTTCTTCTTAGTTCAAATTGTTTGGTTATTTGGGGAGCTTTCCATCTACAGACACAGTTCACACAGAGCGACACCGTGTCCGGCGCGGTGCTTTCCAACAACGACACGGTACGGCACAAATGAACACAGCTTAGCGGTGTGTTTCTGGCGCTGTGTCGCCGACACTGCTGCCAACTGTAGCATAGAGCTTGACGTTTTTTGTGTTGGGAGCAGTGAGTGATATGCCGCGAATGATTTGTTTTTGAAGTATCAACAGCACAGGATGTTACTATAATATTTTTTAGTACTGTGCAATATATTTTTAATAGACAAAACTCACCTTTTACGCGATTGTCAAAATACCACTAAACTGTACTAGTGACAATTGAGCGCGGGAAAAAACGACAATCAAAAATCTAGTAAAAACTACATTAGCGCATTCTGGTGTCTTGGCCAAGGACTATACGACGTTCCAACAAGCACCGCACACAGTGTCGAAGTGTGTCGACACTGTGTCTATGCGTGTCGCATAGGTGGAAATATGGAGACTATATAGAGGAGAACGATCTCCGTATCACGAAAGCGGTCAGAGTTTCTGCGCTCAGTATACATACCGGGAATATTCGGTGAATTAGAACGATCCCCTTCCTACGACCAAACCAACACAGGCGCGCACCGCGTGCGTGAGGCTCGGCGGGCGGGGCTGAGCGACCAGTGGTGCTTCTACCGAATCTTCCGCGCTAGGCAGAGTCCGCATAGCCCACCTCGATACTTAACCTAAAAAGCAATCATCGCACTGAACACGGAAAAGAATGAACGCGAATAAAATGGATTTGCCTGATGTGAATATTTATTTTCGAAATTTATGAACGAATTTAAAATCAAATATCAATCAATTGGATTTAAGTATTGATTATCAGTGTTTAGGATCGATATTTGAGACGAAGTGGAACAGGTAAGTGAAGGGTAAATCATTGAAGACAACATGGTCAAAAGTTGTTTTATTTATTGATTTATTTATTTATTATCAGAAAAATGAAATTTATCAACGATTATTGGTTAATCGAGGGATCCATTGCTGTTGAATTATGGCGTACGTCCAAACTTATCGGAGATTGAATGCTTGGGAATCGAAGAGAGGCTACCGATGAGCCACTGTCGAACGTAGTAGACTTTTACTCGAACCATTTTTATTTCTCAACGACTACTTCTATCGGAGACCCGAGTGCTGACATGTACCTCAGCGAGGCTTCATAGCGTGCGGAGGGGATTTGTCGCAGGAGTTTGTAGTACGTCGACAATCAGGTGTCTGAGAAGAATAAATTCATACGAGTTGAAGAAGATGTTGCCATCTCAGGACATCGTTACTTCCTCTGAAACAGCAAGGTGAGAGTATAACTGACTATCATGAGAATTTATAAGTCTTGTAAGTCTTTTCGATATCCGTTAACTTTGTATCCTCCGTACCCAGTGACTGATCGCCCGCTAACTCTTGAGGAGAAATATCGCCGATGTCGTTGTCCAAGCTGACCTCAGGGATCAGACTGCGAAGAGTGATCGAGAACCAAGCAGGGATCGAGGAAACGAGAGCTAGCAACAGCGTCGGCGAGGCTTGGCAGCGTACCGAGTAGCTTCGTTGCAAGGGTTCGTAGCCCGTCGACGATATTCATCGAACATTTCTCACTCGTCTAACGACCATTCAACGTTCATGTCTCGTAGCAGGCGAAGAAGCCTCGTTGCAGATGTTCCCAGTGCGACGAGGCAGCGTACGAGGAGCTTCGTTGCCAGAGTTCGCAGTGCGTCGGCGAGCATTTTCTATCAAATTTTTGTGCGGCACGCTTCGCCAGAGTCCAGAGAAGGACTGCATATCGTTGACGTGCTACAAACGCTTGCAACGAAGCTCCTCGTACGCTACCTCATCGCACTACAAACTCCTGCGACAAAGCCCCTCCGCACGTTATGAAGCTTCGCTGAGGTACATGTCAGCACTCGGTCTCCGATAGAGGTAGTCGTTGAGAAATAAAAATGGTTCGAGTACAAGTCTACTTCGTTCGACAGTGGCTCATCGGTAGCCTCTCTTCGATTCCCAAGCATTCAATCTCCGATAAGTTTGGACGTACGCCATAATTCAACAGCAATGGATCCCTCGATTAACCAATAATCGTTGATAAATTTCATTTTTCTGATAATAAATAAATAAATCAATAAATAAAACAATTTTTGACCATGTTGTCTTCAATGATTTACCCTTCACTTACCTGTTCCACTTCGTCTCAAATATCGATCCTAAACACTGATAATCAATACTTAAATCCAATTGATTGATATTTGATTTTAAATTCGTTCATAAATTTCGAAAATAAATATTCACATCAGGCAAATCCATTTTATTCGCGTTCATTCTTTTCCGTGTTCAGTGCGATGATTGCTTTTTAGGTTAAGTATCGAGGTGGGCTATGCGGACTCGGCCTAGCGCGGAAGATTCGGTAGAAGCACCACTGGTCGCTCAGCCCCGCCCGCCGAGCCTCACGCACGCGGTGCGCGCCTGTGTTGGTTTGGTCGTAGGAAGGGGATCGTTCTAATTCACCGAATATTCCCGGTATATATATTGTATATGATATCATACGACGCGCCTCTACCGGTAGCGACAAACACTAAATATACTATGCTTAACCCGCGGTTCCCATGGCGACCAAGGCTTTTGTTTAGCGCCACTAGAGGCGCGTCGAATGATATCATACATTTTGCTATAGTTATACGACAGCTACTATAGCTCGATTAGCGCAATAAACGGGGACGTTTTTCTGGGGAGAGGAGGACTCAGATCGGTCTCCTAACATATAGTCTCCATAGGTGGAAAGCTCCCTTGGTCTCTGTTGTGTGTATGGCATAGACCACGGAGTATTAGACAGGAGAACAAACTATTGTAACGTCCGAGCGGACGACATACCCTATTCACGCTCTCCACCACCTAAAATCACCAGAACTTACCATACTATCACCAAACATAGAAACCTACCGAACCAACACACGGTACGTACATATTGTCCACACAGTAACCAACTATGGATATACACCCTGCATCACCTTCAAAACGAATAACCATAACGTTCACATCCTTATACTCACTAAACCTACATTACCCAAATATTATTACATACTTATAACCATCATTATAATTATAAAACTTACGTTTTGATCGAACCTAATATTTACTTTAACACTATTATATATTCACCTAATCATTAATTATGACATTTACCTTTTAAACCCCCTGATCTATTCACGTACATACTACCCATAATATAAAATAACTATTGTACCATTATTAGCACAACGTTTAACTCATCACTCTATTTCATAGAGGACTATTAAACGCAAATACTATATAAACAAACATAATCAACTACACTCAGCCCAAAAATTAACGGACCACCTAGGATTTTCTGAAAAGTCGTTGTTTTACGAATCGCTATAACTTAGTGAAAGAATATCACACATTGATTGAAGGGGGTAGTATTTCGAAGATCGAATCTTCATCTTCAAAATCGTTCCTAAAAATTTCACCTGCGATCACTTTTCACCTGTCTGTGTAGGTTTGAATAACGGGTTGCGAAATGCATGAAAAATTCAAAATTTCAAACTTCGCTGTGGGGGTGAGAAAAAATCGCATGGACCTTTCAGCACAGTGATTTTATAGCCTCAAAACTTCTCTTCACAAAACCATTTTTGAAACTTTTTTGCGAATTTTTGTAACAAAGTTATTGAATTTTAAGTAATGTCAGAGAAGTTTGGCGTTACTCAGGATGCACCATCTCGAGGTACAGTCTGCAAGCATCCCATGTGTATGTGTGCGTGATTCTCACAAAACAGTCACAGAAGCAGACGCATACATACATGCACACGCACACATACACATGGGATGCTTGAATCCTGTACCTTCACGTGGTGCATCCTGGGTAACCCCATAATTGTCTGACATTACTCAAAATTCAATTACTCTGTTACACGAATTCGCAAAAAAATTTGAAAAATGGTTTTGGAAAAAAAAGGTTTGAAGCTACAAAACCACTATGCTAAAAATGTCATGCGATTGTTTTTTGAACCCTACAGCGAGGGTTAAAAATTTGAATTTTATTTGCATTTCGCAACGTGTTATTCAAACCTGTACAGACAGGTGAAAAATGATCGCAGGTGAAATTTTCAGCAACGATTTTGAAGATGAAGATTCGATCTTCAAGAAGCTACTCCTCGATTTATTTGGAATGCTTATATACTGTAACTCTACGTGGTGCATTCTGGGTAACGTCGGGATTGCCCGACATTACTCGAAATTCAATAACTCTCTTACAAAAATTCGCAAAAAAGTTTCAAAAATGGTTTTGTGAAGAGAAGTTTTCAGGCTATAAAACCACTGTGCCAAAAATTCCATGCGATTTTTTCTCACCCCCACAGCGAAGTTTGAAATTTTGAATTTTTTATGAATTTCGCAACCCGTTATTCAAACCTGCACAGACAGGTGAAAAGTGATCGCAGGTGAAATTTTTAGAAACGATTTTGAAGATGAAGATTCGATCTTCAAAATACTACCCCCTTTAATCAATTTGTGATATTCTTTCACTAAGTTATAGCGATTCGTAAATCAACGACTTTTCAGAAAATCCTAGGTGGTCCGTTAATTTTTGGGCTGAGTGTAGATTAATAGTGCCAACCTATTAACTTACTGAAACCTCTAATTCATAATATCGTATAATTCAAACCATCATTTTACTAGTTGTCAAAGGATCATATAATCAACCAAGCAAACGATTTATTAACTAATTGCAGCTTAAATATTGGAGACCATTCTTGGTTTACATTACAATATAGTTCACCTTCTATCCTTTGTTCTCAAACAGCATAACACAAAGAGCCCCAAGCTCGCTTTGACACCCCCTGAAACACCCTAACGTCTGGAACACTCTAGAAACCAAAGTCTCAAATGCCAACCACCATAACCGAGCGAGACAGGTTGCGGACCCAGACCAAAGGCAAATAAGAAAATATCCACTCAACACCTAGCATAAGACAATATTTTATGATATTAAGTATTAAGAAATTAACATTAAGAGAAGAAATTATAAACTACAATTTATTGTATGTATTGTGACGTACAGAGCCGACGGTGGGGGTTTTACTCCGTCGGGTTTCACGACTGACAAAGATTCGGCACCTTCCTTGGTTTGCTAAAAGTTGGGCGCCAGGTACCTAGGGGTACCGCGGTAAACAAAATAAAGGGGACGGGAACGGAACGATAATATAAATATAAATGAAATGAAAAAATAACAATCATTGAAATAAAATAAAATAAAGTAATAGTATTAATTGAATTAAATAAAATATATTATAATAAACAAAACAAAATAACAGGAGATATTAATTAACAACAATTATACTATACGGTTGGCTCAGCGTGAGGGGAACATGGGGGCGAAATAATTTAGGGTAGACTTATATATTTTTATGGTTTATGGATTTAATCACAAAGAAACCAATTTTATTCGAAACGATAATTAACAATAAATATTTAGAACAATTAAACACAAGATAAAACAAATAAAACAATCAAAGCCGATACCTTGGATCGGGACTAACACAATTAAACGATTCAAACAAAAATAATTCGGAACAGCTGACTGACTAGGTCACAGATGGAAAGTAGGACAGATAACAATATAGAATATAAGGTAATATAGAAGAAGATAAGGTAGGACAATTTACATAAAAGGAAGAAAACAAATATGGTACGGTAGGAATCAATCTCACTAAAATATTAGTTCATAATTTATAGGTCGATAACATAGGGGGATCGGAAATCTATAAAATCAATAGTTTGGGGACTTCTTAGAACTAATGGGACCAGTCGGTATTACAGAATTTTCTATAGTACATGCCAGGCGTCTCTCTATAGGAAGTGCAAGGCGTCGGGACTAGATTCAAACAAGTTCGTACAAAGATGGCCAAGGCAACTTTACACGAGGCACGCCATGCAACTACGCCGCAACAAATTAACACAAAGGGGACGCGAGAATCTAATACAATCAATAATTCGAAATAACGATACACAGTACAAATTTTTTTGTAAAATTTAACACAGAAGCTTGTGTTAACTACTTTTTTAACACAAAATTTGTGTTATTTCAACACAATCAGTTTATGTCAAAAAAGTAACACAGCTTTATGTTAAAACTAACACAAAAGTAACACTTTCTAAATGTTACTCTCAAATCAACACAAAATTTCAACATAGTTTTGTGTTAGTTTTAACATAAAGCTGTGTTACTTTTTTGACATAAACTGATTGTGTTGAAATAACACAAATTTTGTGTTAAAAAAGTGGTTAACACAAGCTTTTGTGTTAAATTTTACAAAAAAATTTTTACTGTGTACTCATACCAACTCAAGGTTTATCAAGGGTTTACTGACTACCTTCAACGACAAGGGTTTACTGAAAAGGGATTATTTTACATTAGCTAATCTACAGCCTGTAGACCGATTTTTCCAGAGATCCGTGGCTCAACAAGCCGTCGAGATTACTTGTCGTATTTAACTACGAACTTATTTTTCCACGCGGGGATATATTTTCTGAGAGTTTAACAAATAACAATTAGAGGTAATTCAGATTAACAATTAATAATACTTTCAAGGAAAGAGACACGGAAATATTTAACACACGATTTAAGACAAATAATTGACGATACGATAACTACTAATTATACGAGAAATAAGGAAGACACGATAAACAAGGTTTAGGCGATAAATAATGAAGATACGATGAATAATGACGATACGATAAATAATAAAAACACGATAAATAATAACGATACGAGAAACAGGGACGGTACGACAATTATTGACGCTATGATTATTATAGACGGTATTTTCTCGAAAAATCAATCGATAAGGCACAATATATATCAGGGGGAATACAATAATCAATAATATAATCAATAATCAATAGTTAAACAAAATTAAAGCACGACAATTCGATGATACATGGTGGCCACTAAAAAGAGTTGGAAAAATTCCCTGACTTTTCCCTGACTTTCCCTGACCAAATTATGATTTTTCCCTGACTAAAATTCGAACTAATAGTGCCAATTCAAGTATCTAATAAATAAGGATTCGAAACATTGGCAATAAAAAACACGTTCACGATTTGTGTCACGGTGATAGAAAATAATCTACATATGCCACAGAAACTAATAATAACGGGATTGCTCTTTTCCACGCATAATATTGTACATTTACCGTATATATTTTCAACATTTTTTATTATGATTTTTGTTACATCAAAATTTATTCACGAACACACATAGATACTAACTACCTAGATAGAATATTTTATAGAGGAACTCAAACAGTTTAAAAAGGAACTTTGAAACTTTGGTATAAACATCTTACTAGACTAATATAGACTAGAGTATACTGTTCAAAACAGAATTATCACAGCTTTACACTGTTTTTTTGAGAGCTCTGATCTTCTCATTTAGTGCTGCTTCTTCTTCTTTTGCGCTCTCAACAAGAGCACGCTTTTTCTCTTCGAGTTCCTTCAGCTCAAGAGCCCGCGCCTTTTTTTCCACAAGTAAGGTCTCTTCCGAAGCATTCTGCTTTTTTTTTTGCTCCATACATTCAATGTACCGCACCGAGAAAACAGTTTATCTACAATTAATGAATGAATTTAGTTGGCCATTTTCTAAAAACGTATATTTACTGTTACTATATTATGTTATAGTTAATGAATATTCTGTTAACTGGAATAACGAAAAAAATTATCAATCTTTAAATCAGATATCTCATTTGTTTGAGGGGATTTCTTCCCGACAATTGTAGATACGCTTGAATGAAATAAAAATTCAATTAAGAAATTCAAATTCCAAATTCTCTTTATCTCAAGAAAGCTACATTTTATACTCTAATGTGATCGTTTTCATCCAAATTTATGACCACTGGCGATAAGTACATCAGGTATCGTTCCAACACAAGATTTGTTAACTATTAATAAATGTTTCTTTGAATGAAGTGCGATCAAGTTTGCCTCAAATTCTACTATGATTCTATTCAACAAAGCCGACCTGAGTTAAATAGTTATTTAGTATAATATAAATATAATAAAACAATCGCAAAGCAGGGATAGTTCTCTCGCGATAAAAGTAACATTCCAAACTGTTGACTAGGCGTAGATTTACCATGTAAAATCAGCGAAAAGGACCATTACATTGAAGCCAGTCTTCCAAGCCGAAACCTGTACCTACTCGCAACCATTCGCACATATAAACCTATTATAGTTAATCTGACATAGAAAATGATAATAGAAAATTGAGCCACTAAAATTTAGTTTCAAAAATAAAAAATTATTTATTAAATAAATTTTTTTTCAATCAGTAACGTCAACTATTCACATTAGTTGATTTAACTAATATATGGAAATATTTGTGTCAAGTACGCTTTGTTTGACTCGAATAACCATGTACTTGCTCCTCGTAAATGTCAATTAACTGTTACGATAGCACCTTTTCATCAAACTTATCGCGAATTCTAATTCAAAATTGGTTTATTAACTATTAACAAACATCAAATTGTTGGTAGTAAATATATGTTAGTTGCGTAGGATTTTTTCAAATATACGGTTTGTTAACTACAAAGAAATATTTATTTCGCCAAATACAACTATACCATTTGTTGACATTAAATGAATTTTATTTACTATAAATAAACTGTTTTCTCGGTGCGGGAATGCGCATTTCGAGCAGCGTGAATCATTCGCTTTGTGACGGTCAATTTTTCAACGCCGCCAGCAGCGTTGAGGGCATCATACACCTGTCTTTGGGCAATAAGTGATTCCTCCTGTTGGTTTTCTACAATGCATTCCCGATTCACGGAAAACCCCCTTTCAAGATCTGCGTTTCCGTGTGACAATATCAGAACTTTTTTGAGAAACGCAATAAGTTCCTAAAGCTCTTCATCAGCCTCCTTGACGACAGATATCCATAGATAGTCCAATCTGTCATCTGTTCTGGAAAATTTCTTCATCCTATCCAAAAAAAACGGCTGTTCGCATACCGCCTTGAATTGCCTCTCAACTTTGTCAGCAACAATGCCTGAAATCTGTCGACTCTTGAGCAAAGCGTTCAATGCAATGCGGAGACGAGTGTCGCGAGTATTAGGCATAATTGTCACTACCGGGTCGAAGCAAGATATGCCTTTTGTAAGAGCGAACGACAGCGGAGATCGTGCCTGTAGTTTTTCACGTACCTTTTGCAGGCCCGTACGACACTGGTGACGAAACTCAAGAATATCGCGATCATTGAGAAGATTCCGTACTTTCGAGATTGCTTCGCGAGTTGCATAGCCCAGATCTATGCGCTTCGAATCAAGAAGGTTTTGTTTTTCAGAAACGTCGATATCTTTTATCGACTTCGCAGCCGTAAGAATTTCTGGCTTCATAAACCTACTCATAATGTTTTTGATCATCTTAGACAATGACTCAAACAATAAAGGGGCTAAGGGCTTGTCGGTCTGAAATTCCGTCAGAAACGGTTCGACTTCAGCAGCCACAGCTTGGAAGAAAGTGAGCTTAGGAATTAGTAGCTTATCATTCAATGCTGACTGCACGGTTTTAAAACTTTTGCTCTGCGGAACCGTTTTTCGGTCTCGCGTGATACCCTCGATGTATTTTTTCACATTTGGAACTATAGCAATGGCTCTTTCCGCCCCTGTTGCATTTTCGAGCCAACGAACGGTGCAGAATTTCTTCGGAAATAATTTCGATCCTGAATAAAACGTATAATCTCCTCTACGGGCTGGTGAGTCCTTGAAGGTGTAGTACAAACCAGTAAGGAATTCTGAAACCTCCCATCCAGTAGCTCTCATGGCGGCCTTGAAGGCACCGTTGACATTGTGGAGGCCACAACTGCCGATTTCGACAAGCCGCCGATCCTCGGGGTCTGATGCCAAACTCTCGCTGAGATCTCGATGGAATTTGAAATTCACGTTCGGCCCATCCATAGAAATTTGAAGAAGCTGTTTTAGATCTATATCTGAAAGCGCCGATGTGAACGCCCGCACCGAAAAAACAGTTTATATATAGTTAATAAAATTCATTTAATGTTAACAAATGGCATAGTTGTATTTGGCGAAATAAATATTTCTTTCTAGTTAACAAACCGTATATTTGAAAAATTCTCACGCAACTAACATATATTTACTACCAACAATTTGATGTTTGTTAATAGTTAATAAACCAATTTTGAATTAGAATTCGCGATAAGTTTGATGAAAAGGTGCTATCGTAACAGATAATTGACATTTACGAGGAGCAAATACATGGTTATTCGAGTCAAACAAAGCGTACTTGACACAAATATTTCCATATATTAGTTAAATCAACTATGTGAATAGTTGACGTTACTGATTAAAAAAAAATTTATTGAATAAATAATTTTCCATTTTTGAATTTTTAAAACTTTAGTTGCTAAATTTTCTATTATCATTTTCTATGTCAGATTAACTATAATAGGTTGATATGTGCGAATGGTTGCGAGTAGGTACAGGTTTCGGCTTGGAAGACTGGCTTCAATGTAATGGTCCTTTCGCTGATTTTACATGGTAAATCTACGCCTAGTCAAGAGTTTGGAATGTTACTTTTATCGCGAGAGAACTATCCCTGCTTTGCGATTGTTTTATTATATTTATATTATACTAACTATTTAACTCAAGTCGGCTTTGTTGAATAGAATCATAGTAGAATTTGAGGCAAACTTGGTCGCACTTCATTCAAAGAAACATTTATTAATAGTTAACAAATCTTGTGTTGGAACAATACCCGATGTACTTATCGCCAGTGGTCACAAATTTGGATGAAAACGATCACATTATAGTATAAAATATAGCTTTGTTGAGATAAAGAGAATTTGGAATTTGAATTTCTTAATTGAATTTTTATTGAGATATCTGATTTAAAGATTGATAATTTTTTTCGTTATTCCAGTGAACAGAATATTCATTAACTATAACAAAATATAGTAACAGTAAATATAAGTTTTTCGAAAACGGCCAACTAAATTCATTCATTAATTGTAAATAAACTGTTTTCTCGGTGCGAAGCAAATCTGCAGCAGTTGCGTGGTTCAAGAACGCAGACGTGAAATATCTGGTTGTGACTTGATCAGTGTCTTGTCTCCAAAATCGAACGAAAACATCCATTTGTCCGAGTTGAGATACTTTGTTGAGGGACTCATCAAATCCAACAACAACGTCGGTACAGTTTTTTAGTAACGCGATTAGCTCACTGTGGAAAAGAGGAGCCAGACCATGCACTAATGTGTATGCCAGTTTCGTGCGTTGCATTTTTATTTTACTAGCAATTTGAGAATCTGGGAACATCATTGGGAATAATGTAATGCCTTTAGCTGCACTACGCAAGGAATTATGCGTTTCGATGGTGTGCAGACACCACAGAATTTCCGCACGGGTCACGCTTTCAGCTACAAGAAATGATGTTATTCCTCGCGATGATGGTCCACTGACTTCCGGTGCATTTTGAAATAGTAATATGGCAGAATCTACATTCGTGTTTGACTGCGTGGACACTGGCTGAGATTCGGTCAAATTCTTGTTATTTATATCCAGTGTTTCAGATTTTGTGCCTCTGAGTGATAGGGCAATATCGTGGGTCTTATTCCTCGTCATCATCACGTGTTTATGTTTTTTCGATTGTGAATGGCTTATGACTGCACGTTTTCCCATGTTACTGAGCGAAAAGGAAAATGAGCACCAATGACATCGCGCACTATTAGGTTTACCGGGAACTTCCTTAAGGGGAGGGTATACCCGATTTGTTACCGACACCGCCTATATCTCCGAAACGGGGCTATCAATCGACTTGTCCTTTCGGCAGCCGATGTTTGACGAGTAATGAGTTCGAACTAGTACATTTGATCGAATGAAATCGGATTTTTTTTTTTTTTTTTTTAATCGAAAAGTGTTGGCGTGCCATTTATGTCGACTTATATCAAAGCCTACGCATAGAAAATGCAAAATCGACCGAGAGAGCCCGATTCTATCGGGAATTCCGAACACAACCATCCCAAAACATCTTTGTTCCCGACAACGATGAAGGGGCCAGTTGTATTCTACGTTTTTGTGGTAATTTTCGCGATTGTCAACAGCTGAAAGCAGCTGAGAGCGGCCATTGCCGCTAATGTTAATATATTAGTTCCCAGACCGCCCGTGAGATGTAGCCACGCGCAAATTTTTAGCTTATTAGTGAGAGGCGATTGCACTGCAGGTCGAGTCACGTGGTTACAGGTGTATTAACGTAACAGCGTGGCGACATCTCACGGGCGGTGTGGAAACTAATATAATGACATTAGCGGCAATGGCCGCTCTCAGCTGCTCTCAGCCGTTGACAATCGCGAAAATTACCACAAAAACGTGGAATACAACTGGCCCCTTCATCGTTGTCGAAAACAAAGATGTTTTGGAATGGTTGTGTTCGGAATTCCTCACAGAATCGGGCTCTCTCGTTCGATTTTGCATTTTTTAGGCGTAGGCTTTGATATAAGTCGACATAAATAGCACGCCAACCCTTTACGATTGAAAAAAAAAAAAAAAATCCCGATTCCATTCGATCAAATGTACCAGTTCGAACTCATTACTCGTCAAACATCGGCTGCCGAAAGGACAAGTCGATTGATAGCCCCGTTTCGGAGATATACACGGTGTCGGTAACACATCCGGTATACCCCCCCTTAAGCCAGACAGAGAACTTTTCATCCTGCAGCCACTCTTGATTAAGGGGGGGGGATACCGGATGTGTTACCGACACCGCCTATATCTCCGAAACGGGGCTATCAATCGACTTGTCCTTGCGGCAGTCGATGTTTGACGAGTAATGGGTTCGAACTGGTACGTTTGATCGGATGAAATCGGATTTTTTTTTTTTTTTTATCGAAAAGCGTGGTCGTGCCATTTATTTCGACTTATATCAAAGCCTACGGATCGAAAATGCAAAATCGGCTTCCTGAGCCCGATTCTGTATGGCATTCCGAACACAACCATCCAAAAACATCTTTGGTTTCGACAACGATGAAAAAACCACATCTAATCTACGTTTTTGTGGTAATTTTCGCGATTGTCAAAGGCCGTGAGCGAAAATGGCCGCTCACGGCTGTTGATATGATGTGGTGGTTCACAGAACGCCCGTGAGATGTCGCCGCACGCCCATTTAAGCTTCTCCTTTTACCACCGCTGTTACGTTGGTACACCTGGTACCACGTGACTCGACCCGCAGTCAGAGGTGATTTGAAGACTAACAATACGTATATTTACAATATAATACTTTTCAACGATTTCTCCAACATCTCGCTAAGTGAAAATATATAATCAATCCGAAATTGAGCATTTTGTTCATTTATTTCCGTTATTCCATCATTTTCCATGGTTTTTCAATACATATATATATATAAAATATCATGTGAGTAGTTGTACTGCATATCATATATAATTTTATATTATACGTTCCTCGCGTTATACAGCTATCCATTATATACAATTATATAAAAATACATAAAATATATGGTTTATACATATTATACGACGATGGTTAGTAGAATATTAGTATCTATAGATAAATGAAGTTTAATTACTCATTACCAAAGTAATGTGTAATGAAATGAGTAATTCCATTGAAAATGTAATTAGAAACTCGCAACACTGGTCTACGGCAACTGATGAAAAATGCCTGGTATCTGGAAATGAAAATTTCATGTACACCCTGTACTAAGATTCTACTAACCATCGTCGTATAATATGTATAAACCATATATTTTATGTATTTTTATATAATTGTATATAATGGATAGCTGTATAACGCGAGGAACGTATTATATAAAATTATATATGATATGCAGTACAACTACTCACATGATATTTTATATATATATATGTATTGAAAAACCATGGAAAATGATGGAATAACGGAAATAAATGAACAAAATGCTCAATTTCGGATTGATTATATATTTTCACTTAGCGAGATGTTGGAGAAATCGTTGAAAAGTATTATATTGTAAATATACGTATTGTTAGTCTTCAAATCACCTCTGACTGCGGGTCGAGTCACGTGGTACCAGGTGTACCAACGTAACAGCGGTGGTAAAAGGAGAAGCTTAAATGGGCGTGCGGCGACATCTCACGGGCGTTCTGTGAACCACCACATCATATCAACAGCCGTGAGCGGCCATTTTCGCTCACGGCCCTTGACAATCGCGAAAATTACCACAAAAACGTAGATTAGATGTGGTTTCTTCATCGTTGTCAAAACCAAAGATGTTTTTGGATGGTTGTGTTCGGAATGCCATACAGAATCGGGCTCAGGAAGCCGATTTTGCATTTTCGATAAGTAGGCTTTGATAAGTCGAAATAAATGGCACGACCACGCTTTTCGATAAAAAAAAAAAAAAAAATCCGATTTCATCCGATCAAACGTACCAGTTCGAACCCATTAATCGTCAAACATCGACTGCCGCAAGGACAAGTCGATTGATAGCCCCGTTTCGGAGATATAGGCGGTGTCGGTAACACATCCGGTATCCCCCCCCCTTAAACTTAGTCAATTTCATCGGTCCACCCATTTTTGTATATCATATAAGTATTATATTAGTAGAACTCTGAAATGTTAAAATAAAAAAAACTCTTAGTAAACCGATGACACTAGAATTCCATCCAATCGCCGGAGAGAAAAGTGAAATGAAAGAGGTCGAAAAAGACTATCAATTCGCGTCAAAATATTGCATTCTGTGTAACAAAGTAGCAGTTAACAAGTTTCGAGACGTTATACTTTCAGTAATTATTGATGTATGTATAATTAGATTTTAGTATTTATTAATGTATTTATTTATTTTCTTTATTTATTAATGTATTTATTTATTTATTTATTCATTAATGTATTTATTTATTTATTCATTTATTCATTCATTCATTTATCTATTTATTTATTTATTTATTCATTCATTTATTTATTTATTTATTTATTCATTTATTCATCTATTTATTTGTTCATTTATTTATTCGTTTATTTATTCATTCACTATCATCTAATCATATATAGCAGATCTGGCAAAACCATTTTACCTTACGATTTTCTAGGAATAACTGTCAAAGAGCAGGTATTATATTCTTTGAAGATCTCCTGTATATTAGTAAGGTATTCTTAAATAAATAATATGATTTTAGATACATACCTTTGTGACAAACGGTCATACAAACATTCATATAGACATCTACGTCGGTGAAAGACTCACACAACTCACTGTCTTCCATGCGCGCGCTTGCACAAACTTGCTCATGCCAGTGCCAGTCGGCAGTCACTAGCACTCTCGCTCGCTCGCTCGCTCTCACTCATTCACTTACGCTCTATCTCTCTCTCTCTCTAGTCTCTCTTCGTGGCGCGGCGCAGCGCTGGTCCAATGCTTAAGCATGTAGCGTTACAAATTTTCAATACTATTTCGATGTAAGATTTCGATTAAAAGTACCGAGCAGGTGGAAAAAAAAGTTGCTTTTCATAGTGGATCCTCTCTCGTTTCGTATTGCCAAAAAAACTCCCTGACTCACTAAAAAATTCCCTGACTTTTCCCTGACTTCCCTGACCATTTTCGAATTCCTTGACTTTTCCCTGACTTCCCTGTTTTCCCTGACCAGTGGCCACCATGTGATATGTTAATGGCGTCACCCTCCTCGAGGCCTGACCCAACTACGCAAGAAGAAACGAATTTCTTTTTAATCAATCTATAATCAATCGAAGAGTCGTCTTAAGTCGGAATCTTACCTTTTACAAGGTGCAACACTCACTAACTGAGTTTATGACGTTAATATTTATTGGCTTTAGACGTTAATATTCGATAAACTTCGAACAAAGAAACAATTAAAATCGTTTTTTTCAATAAACAGGACCGTATCGAACTGATTCCAAGCAAGAAGTGAAGCGTTAGGGATGGGCGATATATATCGATATATCGATATATCGATATTCTCACGCAAAAATATCGATATTTATCGTCGATATTCAGTGGTCCGATATATTGCCGTATCGATATCGTAGGTGCCGATATCGAATGTCGATATTGACAGCAATGTCGGAGTTGTGCCTAGTCTGCACACGCACTTTCACATCGGGTATATTCAGGGTCTTAGCCAATCACTGAATTTCCACAACAGAAGTGACTAATCAGTTGACAGATTTCTTGAATATTTTCAAATATATCCGATCTTGAAGTGCGTGTGCAACCCAGGCATAATGCCTACGACTTCATATCGATATATCGAAATATCGATACACCAATGTCCGATATTTAGGCGTATCGATATTTTGTACGTCGATACGTATCGATATGCAATATCGATATTTTTTTAAATATCGCCCATCCCTATGAAGCGTCTAGATCTGTCTCTATCTAAAAGCTATTCTGAGGGGTGAAGGGGGGTATTGCGCATAAAATTAATGGGCGTGTTGATTTCTGCAGCCGGGTTGTGTCGCGGGCCTGACAGGGCCTTTTGGCACTTCAAGCTTTCGCCAGGGGGTTGTTAGATGTCTCGTCGTGTTCTATTTGTTTCGATATGCTGGAAGGCGGAATTCTGCATATTCGACCCGTGGACCAGGCCGGTGCGGGACAGGTAGAGGGAGGATAGGGGCGACTCGATGTGACAGATTCTTATTGCAGCGCTCTTCCAGGCATATCTCGGGATACGATGACTCGTCTCCCCTGGTTAATCCCTCGAAGGCCGGGCGGCCCGTCAGGCCGGATGAGATTGAGGGATGATCTCCCTCGATGATTTTGGGCAGGAACGGTACGGGAATATAAGATATAGGGAACGGGAAAAAGTATTAGTACATGAACTTATAATTACTACAATGGACCTTGGGCACTTGAGCTGGGACTTCTCGCTTTGAATTCGGTTTATTAACTAAGGTGGTCACTTCGGTCTGAGGAAGAGGAGATGGTTCATTTACGAGGCTGAACAAATCTGCCTCGTTACAGTATCTTCAAAATAAGCTTCACTGGAAATTCTTAAAGTCATAAAATCTCGAAACAGTTGTAACGGGAGGCGTTTTATAGAGTTTTAGATATTCCTTTGATACTCCCTTTACTTGAATCTCCTCACAGGATACGTGTTTGAGATTTGATTAAATATATTATATGGTTCAGGTCTGAATTGATTATTTATATGATAGATGATGTAATATTTTGTACAGTTGAATTAGCTGGCTTTTTCTCTGGTAGCAATGAATAAATCTTGAAGACACATATCACTCACGTAATTATGTAAACCCTAAGGCGTACGACAAGATGTTATTCGGATGATCTATACTTGACTCGATGTGGAAAGAATAGATCAATTATGATAATACGAATTAATGTGTATATTTCTAGTTTTATTTTAATATGCAGCTGTCCGAAATGAATATACCGTGAAGTTTTAAGGAAGCGGAACGATGGGCGTGCTATAGTTCGACCAACACACGCTCGCGTTGCGTACGTGGGCTTCTACTCGCAGTCACTGGCAGCTCACGTACGCAACGCGAGCGTGTGTTGGTCGAACTATAGCACGCCCATCGTTCCGCTTCCTCAAAACTTCACGGTATACACACGTCCGTATGATTCCTTAGTTTATTTACGAGTGCCTCAACAAACGCCCTTCGTATTACAAAACAATTGCACAAACATATGAATAATATTTTAATGAAAGCAGAACAGATAGTCATTGAAATAATTGTAAGCAATAAACTGAAAAGTAGAGATGAGCATAGGTCCCTCTTAGGTATAGGTCGTCCCTCTCAGACCCCCCCTACTTCAAACTATTCCTGATTAATAAGATTAGCATGAAGTATAAAATATGGACGCAAATAAATCACATTACATGTGCCGTATGGCTCGTCGTTTAATTTAACAAGTTCATATGCATTATCTCTAATAATTCTCTTGATCTTATACGGTCCTTCGTACACCAAAAATAATTTTTTGATCTTATGATCTAGTGCGCTGGACAATTTATGACTTTTAACTAATACTAAGTCATCTATTTGATAACTTATACTTTTAGTATTATCTTCATCTAGTTTCGCATTACGTCTTGAAACTACTAATTTATTATTTTCTTTGGCTTCAAATAATCTATCCTCTAAGCTTAACATTTTTGACCCTAAAGGATACTCAATCCCAGAGACCAAATCCTCAACCAGATCAAGGTTTTCCCATAAAGAATATGGACTACAACCGATTGCTGAATGACTGGTACTATTGATAGCTTGTTCGGCAGGTTTCAACCATTTAACCCAGTTTGAATGTTTTTCATGGCAATAGGCTCTGAGGATTCTTCCTAATTCTCGCATAACTCTTTCCACTGGATTTGACTGTGGATGGTACACCGATGTATGTCTAAGACTAATTTCATTAATCTCAAGAAATTCCTTCCACTTATCAGACATGAACTGACCTCCATGGTCAGTCAAAAAACTAACGGGTTTCCCCACCTCAGGTATGAATTTTTTTTGTGTTTGAAAAATTAACGACTCTGTTTTCAAACTTTTAACCGGATACAATTTTACTAATCTCGTGCATAAATCCATGTAAACTATCAAGTATTTCAGACCTGCTCTACCTGTAGGTAATGGACCAAAATAGTCTATCGCAACGGCATCCAGAGGTTTCTCTGTAATAATGGAAATAGCTTTTCCTTTCTTTGCCTGCTGATAAAATTTACTTTTCTGACACAGATCGCAGGTTCTAACTATTTCCCTAACTTTTCTCTCTATAGCTGGAAAATAAAATCTATCTCTAATATATGTGATAACCTTATTCGTACCAAAATGTAAGAGTTTAATATGAACTTGACTAATGAGGTCTGTCTCGCAATTTGTAGGTATATAGATTAACCATTTTTCTTCCATCTTAATAAACAAAAGATTCTTTTTGATTTCTCTAGGTAAATTTCTTAATCTTTTATCCGAATTCAGTTTCTCCATTATCTCTTCTCTTAGAATAAATTGTTGAGTTTGAATTGATCTAATGATATTTTCATACCCTCGTTCACCTTCTACTTCTTTCAAGGGTGAAATCTGGAAAGTTTTATATGAATCAAGATTTTCTTGAATTGTTTTTTCTGTTTCATTCTTGACTTCCGGAAATCTAGATAACGCATCTGCGGTCACGTTAGAGGGACCTGGTATATATTGAATCTCAAAATTGAACTGCTGAAGGAATAGTATCCATCTCGTTAGTCTACTATTCGTGAGTTTGCACGTTTGTAAAAAAACTAACGCCTTATGATCAGTTCTAATTGTAAATCTGGCACCTAAAAGATAAATTCTCCATTTTTCCAAAGAATAAATAACAGCTAAAGCTTCCTTTTCGGTAGTTGTATAATTTAATTCGGCCCCCCTCAATGTTCTGCTAGTATATGCAATCACCTTTGGTTCGTTTCTTTCATTTATTTGATATAATTTTGCACCCAGACCATGTCCTGATGCATCGCACTCTAAGTAATACCCTAGACTTGGATTAGGGTGGTATAATTTACAACTTTCGTATAAAATGTTCTTAATGCCTTCAAAAGACATTTGAGCCTCCGAATCCCAGTTAAATTTCGTATCTTGTTTTAATAATTTTTGCAAAGGAAAAACCATATCCGTGAAATTAGGAATAAATCGTCGTTCCCAGTTACACAATCCTAAAAAAGATTGCAATTTTTTCTTGCTATTTGGAACTGGAAACTGTTTTATATTGTTGATTGTTTTTGCTTCGATCCTCATACCTTCCCGATCTATCCTATGTCCCAAGAAAACAAGTTCCTGCTGGGCAAATTTTGATTTCTTAAATTTAACTGTCATGTTTGCTTCTCGCAGTCTGCCCAAGATAAGGTTGACATGTTCTAAATGCTGTTCCCATGTCGTAGACGCTATGAGAATATCGTCTATATAATTTATACAAAAAGATTTGACATCCGACCCTAAAATTTTGTCCATGGCTCGCGAAAACGATGCTACTGCCGTACACAACCCAAAAGGAAGACGGTTGAATACATAACTCCTATTATTATACATGAAGCCAGTAAACTGTTTGGAATCATCAGCTAGAGGAATTTGCCAGTATGCACTTGACAAATCCAAAGTAGTGAAAAAACGAGCCTCGCTCAGGTTGATCAAAATTTCATCCAAATTAGGGGGCTTCTCATAGTCTTTACGCATTTTAGAATTCAAATGACGTGCATCCATGCATAGCCGGATTTCGCCCGTAGGTTTTACTACTGTGACAAGCGGATTTATATACTGAGTCGATCTTCGTTCTATTATACCTGCAGATATCATGTCTTCTATTTGTTTATCAGTACTTTTCCGATGTGCAAACGGAATAGGATACTGTCTCTTATAAAAAGGACTATCATCTAATAAATCTATCCTATGTTCATATAATTTTGTCAATCCGGGTTCGTCACTGAACACAGTTTGATTTTTGTCCAACCAGAGATCCAATTCGAATAACTGAGAATCTGATAGATGTGAATAAGAGTCTATATTGACGTTGACCATCGTTAAAATGTTTGATAGTTCTTTTGTTTTTTCTTTAACGTACCCGTCTTCATTGTAAATATGAAGAGGGACTTTTTTCCCTTTGATGTGTATTAAAGAAGTTGAAAAATCAATCTGTATTTTGTTCTCTGTCATCCAATCAGTCCCTAGTATTAAAGGCCTAATCAACTTCGGCACTACTAGAAAAATCGCCGCGATTTTAATTTGACCTAAGTCTAGTTCCAACCTAATTTGTTTTGAGACGAGTTTCGTTTTATTTCCAAAAGCTCCTTGAAGATTAATGCTGGTAAGAGGTAGGATTTCGTATGTTATAAATTTTTCGTTAATGAGAACAAAAAAGTCTTCTGACATACATGAAAGTTCTGCCCCGGTGTCGAATAAAATATCCACCTTGATTTCCTCAATAATTGCTGATAAAGTCGGTCTAATCTGCAAATAATCGTTGGATTGTTTATGTTTCTCTGATAAAAACTCTTCTCCTGTCCCATAAATAGTCATAAGGGAACGCCCTCCCACCGGGACTCGAAAGGTAGGGCTATCTAGTTTTCCTGATCCACAAGCTCATCTGTTGCTATATCTATTTTCTCTCCACTTTGTTCAGAGAGTTCATCCCCCGTGGTCTCCGAGACCTCCATCATCTGAACTCGGTTATTAGTACCATTTGAATGATTACGATACTTATTCGTTGCATTATTTGAAAATTTACCAGAAAAATCTCTATTAGAGGAAAAAACGTTTGTCTTTAGATTAGATTCCACTTTTTTTTGATTATCTTGCTTGGCCTGACTATTTCTGTCAACCTGATTACCAGGTTGTGAAGGGCTTGAGAACGTTTTTTTTTGATAGTTTGTTAAATTATCCCTTCTGGACAGTAATAATTCTATTTTCTCAAGTCCTTCAACTAATTCGCTAATAGTTTTATAATCTCTACCCGCTAGGAAAACCGCGACTTCAATGTTTCGATTAAAATGCTCTATTAACATATCCACGAGCTCTCTTTCCTCTATCTGTTGGTCAAGGTAATTAGCTTGTTCCACCATCTTATAAACATATCCTACACGGCTACCATCCACAGTGAAAATATACTTAGATGTAAAGAGTTGCTTACGGACTTTATACTGTTTTTCTTTTGACCAAAACTGAGCCACAAATTTACGCTGAAAATCCCCGAGTCGAAATTTTTCGCCTATTTAGCTGCTCTAAGCCCTCAAATCAACCTATTTTGACCCTGCCCAACCTATAGCGCCTATTTTGCCCCGCGAAGTCCTACTCGCAGTGGAATTGTACTCCTATTTAACTGCTCTAAGCACTCAAATCAACCTGTTTTGATACTGCCCAACCTATAGCGCCTATTTTGACCCGCGGAGTCCTACTCGCAGTGGAATTGTACTCCCATTTTAATTCTCTACAGCCTACTCAACCTCATTTAGTACTGTTTAACCTGGAACCCCTACTTTGAACCGCTACGTTCTGATCAGGGTTGGAAGTCAATAATTATTTTTACCTATTTCATTAGCCATTATTTTGATAATGTCCAATTAAACATTTTTCAATCATACGTTATATTTGTGATGCGTCGTTAAACTTTCTTCAATCATCCATTACGTTGATGATGTGTAATTTAAAAAACTTGAATTGAACATCACAAATGGATTGCATATATGAAATAATTTCAATTACGCACACTGAGAGAAATTCTATGGGGCCATTCAACAAATACGTTCGCTTTTTTGAACGATTTTAGACCCCCCCCCCCCCTATGTAACAATGGTTCGTTTGACTAGACCCCCCCAAAATAATACGTCACAAATCTCTACCCCCCCCCCCCCCGCCCCCCGCTTCGATGCCTTTTTTGATCTATCGATCCATAATTCGATCTATTCAAACGAAATTTTCGTGCCAAAACCAGAATTCTATACATAAAAACCGAACGTCACATTGTCCTCCCCCCCCCCCCATGACTTGTAACGTCACATCAACCTCGACCCCCCCCCCACCCCCCCCCCCACCCCCAAAAGCGAACGTATTTGTTGAATGGTCCCTATGTGTAAAATCAACATTTTTGATAAAATTGAAATTTTTTAATAACCAAAATAACTTTAGGAAACAGATGTTTAGTTAAGATATCTTAGCTGCATTAAAACGTTGATATCATTGAGACAGATGCTAATTTCAAAATTAATAAGGAAACGTGATATATTATTCCAACAGATAGTTTAGCGTAGTCGGTAGAGCGTGCGACTAGTAATGCGAGCGAATGCGTGCGTCCCCGGATCGAATCCCGGCCAAAATAATGCGAAGTTTTTCTAATCTGTAAATTAGCAATATTTCTCTCAGTGCATTACAAACGTAATGTGTAATTGAAATATTTGTAGCATAATTAAGATAAATTTTGATTATGCTTATTTAATGACGTTTTGAATTTTGATATTCACCCCATAAATCCGTGATCACGAATTTCTAGGGTCTGGAGGGTTATACGAGGTTCTCGGGAACTCCTATTTTGAGCCTAAAAGTGGCAAATTGTCCGATATCTGACTGTTTTAGGTGCAAAGTAGGAGGTCATTTTACATTGAAAGTGAACCTCCGGTGACCCTGCACATCCTCCTAAACGGTAGGAGTTACAGGTCGAAAGTAGGCGCTAAATTTCGACTCGGGTCTGCGTATGATTCGAAACTCTGCGCGTTGTACCAGACACTAGCTGCATCTTGAAGGCGTTGTCGAATGATATTGAGTTTTGCTCTGTCATCCCTGTGATCCCAGTAATATTCATCCTTGATCTGGTTGAGGAAGCGCATGGGGTGTTGTAGTTCCGAGAAACCGTCAAATTTAGGAAGAGACTCTCGGTCTGGTTTTGGAAGAATCCGAACAGAATCAGCTGACATTCTAAGAGATGGGATCGTGTTTGAATTATTGAGTGGTACATTTTCCGGAAAAGGACCAGTATTAGTTGGTAATGGTTGTCCTTGCATTTGGTTTTTGTAAGATAGAAATAAAAGAAAATCCTGATAAAGTCGATCATTATCGGACAAATCTGTTGGAACAGAGTTTCTTGAAAAAATATCACTAATTCTTTGAGGAATAGAATTCGTTTGTTCCCTAGCTTCAGAAAATTGATCCAGTACTGATGCTCTAGACGTACTAGGATTTCCCCTCTCATCTGATCTGTCTACAGAATGTGTAAATGAACGAGTAGATCTATGGTTCCTATCACTACTAGGAGAAGTTAAATTTTCTTGAATGGGAATTCTTGGATTGGTATTACTGACCCTAGAAATGGTTGTATTAGATTGCTCCCTTTCTACAAAGGTCTGACTGCTACCTGATTCTCTATTCGTACTTTGATTTTCCCCTTCCTCTAGTGTGTCCAAGACATTTGAAAACCGAGTAGATCTTAAACTTTTCCTGCCCATTTTTCCCAATTTCAAATTAAGTCTAATAGAAATAAGAAAAAAAACGAAACAAATCCTTTGAACTGCTTGAAGAAAAACTGTTGTGGTGGAATGTAAACCTCTCGATATCCTTTTCAGAACCGCAAAAACGTACGGATGTTTTCCGAGTTACCGTTGACAACAGCTGATGTAAAAGAAAAAGTAAATCTCGAAATATCCTCGATATTCTTCTTTCAGGACATATAGTTGTTTCTCAAGCAGGCGTTGAAAGAACACCTGATTACTCTCTTCGCTGTTACTGCGCTGATAGGTTTGAACTGAGAAGGCTATGAGATGACACTCAATGTTGTTGTGTTTCGTTAGTTATCACTTTTTTTAAAAACAATTCAGTTCTCATTGCTTTTAAAAACGCTCGATTTAAAACGCTAATAAAAGTTCTAGAAGCTCCTTTATATGGTTGATTTTATGTTTTTTTTTTTTTTTTTTTATATTTTTAATAAAACTGAAAGTCTCAAAGTCCAAAAAGAAAAACACTGTTTGTTATTTTTTATTTTTTTTTTTTAAATAACTTCATCAATAATCAGACCGTCCTGTCACGGTCGCCAAAAATCTGTAACGGGAGGCGTTTTATAGAGTTTTAGATATTCCTTTGATACTCCCTTTACTTGAATCTCCTCACAGGATACGTGTTTGAGATTTGATTAAATATATTATATGGTTCAGGCCTGAATTGATTATTTATATGATAGATGATGTAATATTTTGTACAGTTGAATTAGCTGGCTTTTTCTCTGGTAGCAATGAATAAATCTTGAAGACACATATCACTCACGTAATTATGTAAACCCTAAGGCGTACGACAAGATGTTATTCGGATGATCTATACTTGACTCGATGTGGAAAGAATAGATCAATTATGATAATACGAATTAATGTGTATATTTCTAGTTTTATTTTAATATGCAGCTGTCCGAAATGAATATATACACACGTCCGTATGATTCCTTAGTTTATTTACGAGTGCCTCAACAAACGCCCTTCGTATTACAAAACAATTGCACAAACATATGAATAATATTTTAATGAAAGCAGAACAGATAGTCATTGAAATAATTGTAAGCAATAAACTGAAAAGTAGAGATGAGCATCCCGGGTAGAAATCATTCCAGACTGCCCTGAATGATTGCAAGGCCCTTAAGTGGCAAGTCCCGTCGGTCGGGAATCTGTCTAGCGGGAAATGCCTTTTCATGGCCCATTCACGTCTGACCTGAAAATTTTTAGATTCCAGGCCTTCACGGAAGGGCCCTGTAAAGCCCTGTCCAGACGATAAACTTATTGAGAATTCAAGTTTCACTTGAACGGGGATTTCCCTGTCCGGTCCAGACAAAAATTATCCTTAATCGTGATGCATATGATATTAGGGTGATCCTTAAAAATAATTTTTTTTGATTCACCCCATAAAAAGTTTCCTTTTTGTGTAAAAACATGAGGTACATCTGTTTTTTTTTTTTTTTAAATCAAAAGAACACGTGCCGGTAGACGATCAAAGTTTTTTTTCGATTAATCTGCAGTTTTTTGGAAATGTGTGACAACATATGCAGATTCAACAGAAAACTAGAGAAAAAAAATTTTTCATCCTTAAAAATTTTTTTCCAAAATTTTGATTTTTTACAAATTTTGATTTTTTACAGATTTTGATTTTTTTAAAATTTTGATTTTTTACAAATTTTTTTTCAAAATTTCAAATTTTTTTTTTCTTCAGTTTGTTGTCAAATTTGCATATTTTGTGGAACATTTCCAAAAAACTGCAGATCTATCAAAACGAAAACTTTGATCGTCTGCCGGCACGTGTTCTTTTCATTTTTTTCACGAAAAACACATGTCTCTCATGTTTTTACACAAAAAGAAAACTTTCTAGGTGATGAATCAAAAAATTTTATTTTTAAGGACCACCCTAATATGATATAATATTTTGTGATTAATCGTAATACTATATGCAAGGACTTCATTTGAGTCCTGCAAATACCAAATTTTGATGACATTGAAATTTTTCGAATAATAACTTGACACTTTGATGGGCTCTGAACAAGTAGGGGAGTATTGAGTTATATGCCATGTGATAGTTTAGCGTAGTGGTTAGGGCGTGCGACTAGTAACCGAGCGGACGTGGGTTCAAATCCCGGCGGGGATGAAAAATGCGGCGGTTTTTTCAGTGGGTGAATAATTCAATTTCATCGATATCATGCGTAGGTAGGCTCAACTGACGATTAAATATGTCAATTTCTGTTTCTTTTTTTTTTTATATAAATTAGGGACTACTACAAAAATTAGTAATATTAATACATTCCAAAGCCGTGTGTGGGCCTTGGCAGCTTTTTCTGGTCTTATCAGGGAAACGCGCGAGGGCCTCGAAAGGCCCCCAGAACGGGGGCCATGCGTACAGGAGCGTTACATGCGGGAACGGCTCTTGCTAGACTGCCCTGGAAGGCCCGGGAAAACAGACGTGGCAATCTAGCATGGGCCGTGAATGTCCCCTGGAATAATTTCTACCCGGGATAGGTCCCTCTTAGGTATAGGTCGTCCCTCTCACAGTATGAACACGTGCGAAAACTTGAAATGAGCGAGTAAAAGCAAACCCCAGGTATTGGAAGATCACATAAAACCTAAATAACCCTTACGGTCACAAAAGAAGAAATTGCCCCAAGAGGCAAAGAAAGCAAAACGACAAACATCGAAAACTCAACGTGCACCAGACACGTGAAGCAGTATGGGAAGAGGCTAAAGATCAAGGAACCCTACGAAAAACAAGTACGGGAGCTACGGGAGGGGAACACTGAGGCAGGGAGGCAAGACGAAAGAGAACCCCACAGCGCACCCGACGGGAGGAGGGTAACCCCACAAAAGCACCCACTAAAAGGAAAAATAAAACTAACAAAAAAACGAAGAAAGACCTCTGGGCCATGGACCAATCATAGGCTGACAGGCCCCTCCATGAAGCTGCGGCCCAATCAGCCAAGGCCCTTTCACACCAGCCTAATCTAGGACCCCGCACCCCCGATCATCATATAAAACACCCCGGCAGACTCAGCAACAGCCTCTTCCAGCACATACCCCTCTTCTAGAACATACCTCGCTCGCTTCTTCTGCACCGGCCCGCACTTGACGCCTCTTCACGCCAGCTTTGCGGCATCTCCAATTTGACATCTCCGACTTTGAAGACACATCGAAACTCAGACGAAGATTCAGAACTCAAACCTTTACATATTACGCTCAGTTTTCAAAACACTCATTCATACACATCTTTCCGAATACGGAACTTAGCTTCAAGTAAAATCCATTTTTTAAGTAACAGATTCCAGTGAAGGTTATATTAAAACCAGGAATCACGGTATATTATAAATAAAGTCAAATAACCAGTTAAATTCGAGTAAGATCAATCTAAATCATTTATCCTTCGCCACCCCTTGATCCAGTCCAAACTTAAGCAACACCGAAGATCAAGGGACGAGCCCTCATCGAAGATTAAGAAGAAACCGACTCAAGGTAAGAGCAATCATAATAACACTTTAAAATAATCCATTCTCGCATTATTCAATTAAAAAGACTTCAAGTGCGAATCAAGAAGATAACCCTGGTTAAAATGCCGTATAGGATTTTATAGGAACGTATAGAATTTCGTATAGAATTCAGTATTTATGTCCGACACCAGTTCATGCGGTTCTATCCGCATCCTATCGCATCGACAGAATGTACTCGGGCCGCTGGAGGACCTATCCGGATTATGTTCGGGACCGAAAACGCAAGCTCGGTGATGTATACGATTCTATACGGTCAGCGTTCGTCATTGAAATCGCGCCTGAAATATTTTAAAGTACGTCACGGGGCTATATCCGTTACCGTCGGGCTTGGATGCTGCGCATTGCAAGGCCATAGAAATATTTGCTGTTTGTGTCATTATTTCTAAGTCCCAATCGGGGCTCTGTCCGTACCTATCCGGGTTCTATCCCGCGATTCATGATGTGATTATTCACACAAAATTTTCTAAGTTGGGATCGGGGTTCTATCCGTACCTATCCGGTTTCCATATAATGTACATTACTTCAATATTTTCTCGTAAGGTGGCGACCACCGCTTTCGATATTCTCGCAAGTGCCACTTATAGGAGTTGGTGAGTATATATAGAGGCGGAGAATATCATCTACAAGCGTCGTCTGATTCCTGTATTGGTCATGTGTTATCAGTATGTATGTTGTCGATATATGGGCTCCACCCTAAAGCGCTGATGCTTGTAGATGGAAAAAAAAAAAAAAAAAGACTGCGATGATGCTCCATGCTATGTTAATTGATGTAATTTTTGTACGTTCCGGATAGGACAGTATCTCGAACATACTTTTATGTGCGCGTACATTACAGATTGAACCGAATACGCTCCGTATAGAACCGCATACGCAGGGGGCATCCTACACTGCGTATAAAACCGTATAAGAGGCGTACCGATATTTTTAAAAATCGCGGTTCTGTCACGCATAGACCCGGATAGGGACACCGAAGGGGCGTCCGAATAGAATGGCATAAAACCGTAAGGAATTGGCATTCAAAATACGACACTTTGCCGTATCGGGTCGTATAGAATTTGGACTCCGGATTCTTATCCGGCATTTTATGCAGGGAAGATTCAAATACTAAGATATTCAAACGAGTAGTTAGATGAGAGCATAAATAGTTAGATAGCGCGACTCCTCTGAATTTGATACTAGATTAATCCAGTCCACTGTATTTCAATACTTTATCGATAATTGGTAACCCAGAACTCTCGAGTGAACGTCTAGGTTGTCTGCCGCGATATTTCCAGTAGCTAGCCTCTAGAATTATCCGCGAACGTCGCTCCGACGTCACACTATGGTTACGGATATGGTCCCCGTTTTGTACGGAATCCAGGCAGTGCTGCGTTCGGTACAGACCCTATGCTCGGACCTTAGAGCATATACACATGGAGGAAGCATAGCCGCTGAGAAACCGAGTCGAGCGGCGAGAGAGAGGGACGTCGGGACCGTACATGCTCTCTCTTTCTATTCGATCATAGGGCCAATCAGAGAATAGTGAGGGCCAATCAGAGTCTGCAAGACAAAGAACGCATATACTGTCCCGTAGTTTGTCTCATGCCCGTTTCCCACTTACGCTGTAGGGTATCTCATGCTTCCTCCATGTCTATAGGCTCTAAGGCTCGGTCCCTCCCTAGGGACCGAGCGATTTTCGGCCCGAATGCGCAGTCCATACTCTATTGTCTATGGTTTCTACGCTTGTCCCAACTCAACCCAACCTAGGCTATTAGACTACATGCCCGAAAGGGCGATAAGTCGAAAAAAGGACCAATCAACCCAACCTAGGCTACCGCTCTTAATAGAGGATAAGCTGAAGGTCCAAAAAAAAAACTCAACCCAACCTCATATCATTTATGATTCATCTTGTTGTGAGTATCGTTGGCGCAGTGATTGAAAAAATGTCTAAGTATGATTTGCGTGAAAGGATTTACTTACTTGGTGACGTTGAATATCAAATACATGGAAACAAACTTCCAAACAATAAACAAGTGTTGAAATTATTATTTTTCAATTTACGTAAATTGAAATTATCCGTACGTGAAAGTGCTTCTTTGGTTGTCAAGGAAATAACTATTTTTTGGAAAAAGGCTAAGATCCCCAATCAGTCATCTCAGAAATGCATTGAGAAAGTCGAGAAATTATATACACAATGGCGATCATTGCAAAAGCGTCGTGGACACAAAAGTAATAGAGCGAGAGAAGCTGAATTTCAACATAACCTCGAATTGTTATTCGACATAGCTTCAGCGAACTGTTTGAGTGTGATAGATGCAAGAAGAGCGAATTTTTTGGAAAATCAAAGGAAACCGGAAAGAATTGGTTTCATTTCAGATATTGAAAAAAATAATAACGATGACGACGTAAATGAAGACGATCTAAAGCTTAGGAGAGCCAAATATGAAAGCGAAAGAACGAGTTATGGTAAGATATCAATTCCAATCACGTTATTGTATTACTTCTGCTTTTCATATTTCAAGAAATACAAATTTCAGAACAAATTGTGGAACTGGTATCTAGCAGTGATACTATTCAACTAGCAAGTCAAATGACCAATTTTTCCTGTGATTTTATACCCAATGAGAAATCAGACGGTGCAGGACCGTCGGAGATGAGAAATCCAGAGGAACAATTAATGTTATCAACGACGAATTAGTACCGACTTTTGACGATTGCCAAATTTTGTATCGAGATGCTGTTAGTATCATTACTGCAGTAGCAGAGTCTTTAGGTCATCTGGAACCTGAAACATTACTTATAAATAAAAACTCAATTCATTCTTGTCAACGAAAAAGACGCGAGCAATTAGCTGATGAAATTAAAGAACTCTTCTCTTCCTCACGAATGAACGCATCGATTCTACCCTGGAAAACTTCAAACCAAACTTCTGCCTGATATTGCTGAAACTGATGAAGTAGATAGATTAGCAGACGTTTTATTGAGTCGAGAAACGGAGAAAATGTTGAAAATTTTTGCTTTGGAGAACGGCATGGGTATATCACAAGCAACAGCAATAGCAGAGGTAGTTATTACTAGAACATTATTTAATTTTATCATCATTATCACTATTATGAAAACATTCATTCATAATGATTCATGTGCTTTCAAGTATCAATTTTTTTCTAAACCAATTGAGGGGTTAGGGTCAATTAGGAGGCCAAAAAATCGCATTTTTCAAGATTTTTTTTTGACGGCTGGTTGATTCATTTTCATACCAGTGTCTTTTCATTGAAAATATACATATTCAGAAAAGTTCCAAAACTTTTTGCATGAAAAAATAATAATTTGTTGCCGAGTTATGAGCGATCTCCGAGAGGTCCACAAAAAAAAAGGCGTTCTGCGGTGTTCACGCCTGCTCAAGACTGGATCATCTTAAATCAAAAGTTGTTGTCGGGATCTTTAGGTAGCATCACTAGCTTCCGTGTGAATGAAGGGTTTGAGCTAATTTTGATTCTTCACAAGATGTGCAAAATTTTTTTTTTCATTTTTCGCTAAAAAAAATCACTCATTTTTGGAATATAAAAAAATATATTCATCGTATTAAAAAATCCTTCGTTCATACGGGAGATTATTGTATCTGAAATAAGTGATGAAAATTGGAAAGTGATTGGATGAGCGGTTTTCTAGATATCGTGAACATGGCCTGAAAAACGTCGTTTTGAGATAAATGCGTTTAAAGTTTGAGGTAGATTTTACATGCAGATGAAAAATTTTCTCTTATACTAACATGGTGTCTGAGATTCCAAGGCCATACAATAAACCTTCTTCATTGGCAGCCTCTGCAGAATTTATTTGTTCCATCCAACACGTAAAAAAAATTATAGCGAAATCGGTAACATCGAAGTCAATTTTTGATTTATTTTGTCCAGTCTGACGTGGAATGGCTCATATTTCCATCAATTACAGGCTAATCTTCATGAAATTTACAAAAGATACTTGCAAGATGTTGTACTTCCGAGATTTGAAATAAAAAAAAATCGATTTTTTGAAGTTGCTAATTGACCCTAATCCCTTAATGATTTTCGAAAGTTCGTCAATAAGCGAGTAACGAAATATTATAATAATAGAATAACATTCCAGGTTGTCTCTCTGAATTAATGAAAGCCATTCGTTGCAACAGAACAGCCTCCAATCTGGGTGTGAATAATGAAGCTGCATCTTTTCTCAGAGAAGATATTGGGCAGAGATCTACTATACTTCCCACAGACACCATATTTTTCAAGTTGTGTTGGGAGGAGTTTTTGATGCACTCATGCCTGCGATATTAGGTCCATCGATCGCTCTATTCGAAAGATTACACAAGAGATGACAGTCAGAGTGGAAATATATTGATCAGAAATAGTATAAGGCTGGTACTGGGGATGAACACTTCGAAAATCTTTGATAATCATTCAGATGATCTAGGCAACTTTTTGAAATCTTATTTGGTCTCTGAACAACCTCGACATGATTATCGAGAATTTCTGACACTGACTTATTTTTTATTGGACTCATTCCACGCAAGAATGTAAATTTCTACACGCCGGGTACATTTCATCACGCTTGATGGGTTGCAAAAGGGACTTATTATTCAAAAATGTATCTTTTTCATGAAGTTTCTCTGTCCACAGCGGAAATTTATCTTTTTATTGTTTTAGTATATGCGAGAGGGTGGTCACAGCTCCTTTGTCGTTTGGTGCTCCGCATAATGACTTACAGTTTACAAAAAAGTTACATGACTATAACACCGTTAATCCTCGTGTATTTGATGTTGCCTTTGCAAAATTCAAGAATCATCTGCGGTAGTTCAGTTCTGAAAGTACTACATCAGCATTTTTCGATTGGAATGTATCCATTGATATAAAACGTAAAATGCTCAATGCATTAAAAGTTGGTGCAGAAACGGATGATGACCACGAGTCGACAGCCCAACGATATAATATGAATAAAATAGATATTTCAATACTGTGCGAAAAAAAAATGACCTAGATCATTTTATAACGGCCACAATCTTTGAGATTATTTCAACAATTAAACACAATAACGAGTTTTCGGAAGACGACATTTGCAATTGGGAGTCAAATAAAAATTATCAAGAAGGCAAAGCATTGTTGCAGAAATTAAAGGTTGTAAACTAGGGATGGCAAGGTCGACTTCGACTTTGATTGAAAATCGATTTTTCACTCAGAAAAGTCGATTTTTCACAATCGAACTTTCTCAATCGAAATCGATTGATAGTCGACTTTGAATTTTCGACTTTAAGGCGGTCCGAGGGGGTGGTATCGTGGGGGTAACGGCACATACGCATGTACACAACTACGCGTAAATTTCGCACGCTAAATTCTCGGGAATAAAGAATCATTTCAAGAATCTGATGTGTACGAAATATTCCTTGATCGAAATTGTTCTGGGTGAAATAGTGCAGGTTAGCCACGAATAAGCCTGACGTCCTAATTAAACATTAATATAATTTCCTCGTGACAGCTGGTACACGGATACACACACTGACACAGTAAACATGGCCGCCACGTAAGACGAGTCATATCAAATTTTGGCGATATAATGATTTCTTGCACTCGACGTGTACTGAGCGATATTTCACCCACAACAATATTCTAGCAGAAATAGTTCAATCACCATCCTCGGTTGTAAAGCTATCCACATTCGGAGAGTTCAGCGTGCGAAAATTTCTAGTCAATAGATGGCGCCGCTATTGGCTCGTCGACTCAAGTCAACTCAAGCCGTCAGGACCCATCGCCGAATAAACATTTCCGAGAGCCCCGTCTGTTTCACTCACACAATCACACACATTTCCATCTTATACAAAACGCATACTATGGCGGCTTGAAACAGTGCGCTACGTGAATGTCCTACAGATTCGCATTTATTTGACAGTAATTGTTAGCTCCGAAATCACTAAAAAATCGATTATTCGTTTTTGCCAGAAAAGTACTCGAGAGGCCTTTTCCCGCTTTGTGAGAAATATTCCAGTCCCTCAGATTTTTTTTTAGTTCATGGGCAGCAGATTTTATAAATCAAGTCAACGAATTTTTTTATTTTTTTTCCTCACAAACTCCTAAAATCTCATAAAACTATTGGGAGCACCATCGAATGTGAGTTTCATGAAATATCAAGTCAAGGTGTAAGCCACATGGTCAAACGTATGGGTACTTCAGTACTCCCAGATGCAATGAAAAGCTTGAGCGCTGAAGAGATGAAATTTCTTTCTAAAGCTTCTTCCCATTTTCTCAACTTAACTTTGATGACAGATATGAGGGGAACATAAAGGTACCTGAATCAAAAAAGCCATTACTGATAGGCTAAGAACTTGTCAGTCCACCGATCAACAATCCTCAATAATTGAGTATAAATAATTTCAAATGAATCAAAATGTTGAAGTTTTTAGTTGCTGTAGGGTCTTTTTTTGATGGTAAGCACAGAAGATCAGACCAAACATTTGGGATAGGCACCAATACTAGTAGGTATACTCGAATCGTAGGCATAATTAGCTGCCAGTTCAAAATGTATAAAACCAACATGATATAAGGTGATGATGAATAATAAATCATTCTGACTACACCTAATGATACTCGGAAATACGTTTCTAGTTCTAATTATGTTTGGTAGAGAAGAATCGTAAGATTGTTTTCGTATTTTCTAGCTTACTGCATTTCTCTTGTAGGGCAACTCATAAGATTTAGCATACCTATGGAAGCATGTTGGGAACTAGGAACTCAGTCGACTGATCTTCCTAAGGGGGTCTGCGACTGAGATTTTTACAAGAACTATTTCATTTTTTGCAAATTAATAAAAACTAGAGAAATGCTTTCTACAATTTTTAGATTATGGAAGTATATATGTATTGGAGCATGAATTTCAATTTTCTGCAATGCAATTGTATGCGCAGGGAACCTTTCGCAGAAGATCTTCTACGTATTTCTACGAAGGTTCCCTGTGCTGAAATTTTATCGCAGACGATTGAATTATTTTTTCTATACAAATACACCATAAAGTAAGGATTGTAGTAAGTGTTTTCTCATTGGACCTTTTATAATCACAAACATGCCAAATAACATCAAATTATATAAAAAAATGTGCAACTCAGTTTATACATGTTGACATTATTGGAACAATCGAAAGTTTATTTGGAAATTTAGAATTGTTTGAACGATAATTTCAAGTAGAATTACTGGATTAATGTTTAATGTGTCAAGTCTACTATCAATTTTTATGTACCCAGTTTATAAATGAACTCGATGTTAAGATATGAATAAATAATTTCAGTTTTGTGATGTATTGGCTGTGAAATTGTTTACAGACACGAAAGAATTCAGATTTGAGATATATTCTTGATATTTAAGGGAAGACCCTAGTGGAACTGAAAACTTTTATATCTTTCTTATGATCGAAATTATTTATAGGTCATGTGAAACTGTATTCCAAACCTAAGAAAATCACACCTTAAGCTGTAAGATTACTTGAGAAATGTAGAAGCTACGCAACATTCAATGGTAAAAATGTACTGAACTTCAAAATGCTTCTTGCGTCTTAGTTTTCATTGCATCATATTCCTCTTCGTTTGAGGTCTTCAGCACACTGAGGCGAAGAAAGTGAGGGATCGGATTTGAGTTTGGATTACTCGTTTCATTTTGAGAGAATTTATTATTTTTGATTTCAAATTTTGAGCGTTTTTCATTTTATATAAGACCAAACAAAATGTTCCTTTTGCAATAGATCAAAACCGATCCCTCATTTTATGCATAAGGTCTGTGTGAATCTTCACTGCGAAGGAGAAGTTGATCGGAGCAAAACTCAGACGCAAGAAGCATTTAGCGTAGCTGAAAAGATAGTTCTGAGTAAATGGCATTTTAGTGAAAACTGGTGTAAGTTAATTAAATTCTCCATAATATATGGCACAAAATGATTGGAACGGTCATATCATTAAACTTTATGATCAACGTATCTCAGATTTTCTATTTTTGCTGCGGTGGCATCTCGGACCGTGACTTCTCTTCGCCCTGCATCTGTAGATTCACCGTCCCAAAAAAGGAAATCAAAACAAGAACTAAATTAGCTGTTGCGGTTCCCAGAAAAACTTGGCGCTGATCTATAACACTCGTTTATCTCTGGCTGTTGCCTTAGAACAGTAACGCACGCATCGCCCAACAGCTGCCGTTAAGGGGGTACGTACACCTTTAAAATAATTTTTTTCAAATTACTGCTACGCTCTGAGAGAACATTCTAATGACTCAGTTTTTCTACAGTTGATTAGTGCTATTTTGATACATAGTTCATGATTTTTCCAGATCTTAGGTCCTCCGCTGAACATAAATTCAGTCCACCGAAGAAAAAGCAGTTGTCGTAGGATGCAGGTTGCTGCGTTGGATGAAACTTTTTCAACTTTTGAGGAAATATTCTTTATGAATGTAATTTCGGACCAAACCAATAATATTTGATGAATGTAATTTTTAGACATAGAAATTTTTGGTTTCAAAACATTTTTTCCAGAATAATGGAAAAAAAATTTCTATGTCTGAAACTTCAATTCCTCACATATTATTGGTTTGGTCCGAAATTACATTCATAAAGAATATTTCCTCAAAAGTAGAAGAAATTTCATCTGACGCAGCAACCTGCATCCTACGACAATTGCTTTTTCTTCGATGGACTGAATTTATGTTCAACGGAGGACATAAAATCTGGAAAAATCATGAACTATGTATCAAAATAGCACTAATCAACTGTAGAAAAACTGAGTCACTAGAATGTTTTATCAGAGCATAGCAGTAATTTGAAAAAAATTATTTTAAAGGTGTATGTACCCCCTTAATTTTGAATAGAGCTTTGTTTGAGCACTTACACTAGATACGCTGCAGAAGAAAGCTTTCGTTGGCATTCTTAGCTCTTCCATGGCTAATCTCTCATGAAAAGATATTAGTTACTCAATTAGTAAGGATTTTCAATCTAGCGACTGCCAATTCTCAGCGTAGCATTGATGGTTTCCTTCAATTCAGGGACATTACTTATCCATCACATAATTGTTGTCCTACAGAAGTTGGATTTAAAACCAAGAAAATATGTTCACGAAGAAATTTTATATTCTGAGCGCTCCAGCTTTTCATTGCATTTCGGAGTCCTGCAGTACCTATACCCATACATGGCTATGTAGCCCATACTTTGACTTTATATCTTATGAAACTTACTTTCAATGGTATTTTCAATAGTTTCATGAAATTCTAGAAGTTTATTGTGGAAAAGCAAAAAAAAAAATTTTTTTTTTAATTAATTTTTTTTATAAAATTAGCTGTCTGTGAACTAAAAAAAATCAGAGGGCCTTGAATATTTGTCACAAGGTGGAGACAGGCCCCTAGAGTATATTTCCAGCAAAATCGCAAAATCGAATTTTTAGGCGATTTTGTTCAAAATCTCAGTAGGGTCTTCCCTTAACGAATGGTGTGAAATTTAGGGCCCTCTGATTTGCGCACATATTTTAGCGGGGTCCTGTCGGGCTTAATTCTCAAACTCAACGCGCAGCGGCGCTGCGAACGATCAAAAAAATGGCGGTCCTGTGACGTCGGAACGGACGTTTGCGGACAAACCCAGAGTCTAACTGTTGGGAATATCGTGACAAACTACCTAGACATTCACTCGATAGTTGTGGGTTACCAATTATCGACTAAGTACTGAAGTACAGTGGATAGGGGGAGCCTTGTGTCAAGTTCACACGTTTTGAATTAGGGGGTAGTTATGTTAATAGAGCAAGCTGATTGTTTTGAGAAAGGATCGCTAATCTCAGTTATTTATGTAAGTTGGTTTTACCTTGATCGTGTCTTCTCCTGGTCTGTCCCTTGATGATTGTTGCTCTGGCGGGATGTCGGAAGCTTCGAAGAGATCGAGGGGTTTGGTTTTTTTAAGTAAATGTTCATATACTTCAAGGCGTCACGTTTTGATTTATTAATGCTTGGTTTTACAATGTTCTATCGTTAAAAATAGCCTTCACTGAATTTAAGTGTTGAATTGGGTTTCCTCGAATTTGGAGTAAAATGATTGGCAGTAATGATATAGAGCGGAGTTTTAGAAATGATTTGAAACGAATAATTCGGTTTGATTAATGCGTCGAGTTTGATTTGAGAATGAACCGGAGGTAAAGTGTGAATGCTTGCAAAATTCGACGGATTAGCGTGAAGCAATAAGTATGTAGAGTAACCGTGCAGGTGGGCGTAGCCAAGTCGAGTAGCAGAGTAGTAGTCGTAGTATAGTAGAATCGTCTGAAGAGTAAGCAGGAACAGGCAGGGCGAGTGATCTGAGAGCGCTGCCTCCTGATGAGTCGTAGGTGTTTTATATGATGATTCGGGGTGCGGGGTCCGTGATTTGGGCATAAGGTGGGGCTCTCCTTCCGAGTGGTCAGCATCGTCACGTGGGGTCTTTGTGGGTGTGTGGTTGCTCCAAGCTTGTACGCCTTGGGTCGGGAACTCACTGGTGTACGTGACCGTTGTCCTCCTTTTCCTCATCTTGTGTTGGCGTGTTCGTGAGTTCCGGGAATCACCAGGGGCTCGATAGCGTGTGGGTGTTCGTTGGATGCTTTTTCTGCTTGTAGTAAAGCATGAGTCAGTTCTTTTGATTCTGCATCCTTCCTTGTCCTCCGCAGGTATGTCCTAGTCTTCCCCACGTGCCCGGCTCGAGAGAGAGAGTCCGTGAAGTTCTTATGCTTGTTGGGTCGTGCTCTTCCTTGCGATTCGTCTTGATTGTTTGGATAATTTCCTTTTCATTGTCGTAGGGGTTTTTTGGGTTTACTCATCTTTTCAAGCATTGTTTGTTCATTCTCAAATTACTCCCTTTGGCTATGGTTTTCTGGGTTTTTCAGTGAAAACTATTTTAGGAGTAAAGGTGAATATAGTTAGGTATACATAAATCTGTTGTTCTTAAATTTAGGCTGATGAATCTATTTCGTAATATGTCGAAAGGCTGGAAGTTTTATTCAAGCGTTTTGCCGACGCAATGGCCAGTGGTAAATTCCTTTAGTTGCCAAATATGGTTCGAACGCTTGGCAGTTATTAGGGTGTTTTGTTTTGCTAATCGCCTTCTCGAGATGTTTCTATCGTGGCTGGGTATTGGATCTGATTCTTTGTGTGGCTTAGCCTTGATTCGATACCGGGAATTTTTATACTCTCTAAAAATGAAACCGTGGATTTTCACTGATTCGCAGTGCATATCCACTATTTGCCTCAGCTATAAGTATGCCACTAACAATTAGTGGATACACACTTTTTCAATTAGTGATATGGCAACACTAATTGAAATAGTGAAATTCACTGTGGCAATTAGTCGTTTCGATAACTATTCTGATCAGTGATATTCACTCTTGATTTCAATCAAAATATCATTTTATAACTGAAAATCACTCAAAATATTAGTGAAATTCACTCGAAATATTCATTGAATAAATTTAATCAAATTTGTAGGATACTTGTACTGTAACAAAACATACGCAATAGTTCACAGGTTATATAAGTATTAGAAGAAAAGACACGTGATGACTGCATCGGCTCTACTGTTGGGTAGAGGGAATGTGAAGATATACTATAGAAATGATCCTATGCAGTATGATTTTAATTAAACACGGTTGAGACGAGACAACTGTATTATTATCGGGTTCATCATACTCGCGAGAAAATATTCTCTTCGTCCGCCATCTGTCGGGCAGTCGCATATTCATTAATAGAATAACGTAAACACTAATTTGAAAGTCAAAATCACTATCATTAAGTAACTAGTGAAAATCACTATTTCACATCGGAAAATACTGAGTCAATAGTGGTATTCAAACCACTATAACAGGAAGTGAAAATTTCACTAATTTATTGTGGAATTCACTGCCTTTACAGTGAGTTAGTGGATCACTGTGACAAACAGTGAAAATTTCACTGTTTCATTTTTAGAGAGTACTCTACTGTGCTTACGCGTTTTGGGCGTCCGGTGTTATTGCAGGTGGCTTGTTTGATTATTATAAAAATTGAAGGGAATACAAAGGCGTGACAATATGCACGAGAGGTTGCTGACAAAGAGTCGTTTATTGCGTAGTTCAAGAGTCAACGATATAGGGTAACTACGTTGAGATGGATGCCCGAGTTGGCGATACCGCACGTGCAATTCGTCACACCGATGTTACTGTATTTGTTAATTTTCAGGATATAATGTGTAATGGTGTATCGCATGCCTTGATAAATGACGTAATGTACCTTTGATAGGTTTAAGTAAAAATAGCGTAATTAAATGATGTGATATACCTTTAATAGGTTTAAGTGAAAATAGCGTAATTAAATGATATAATATACCTTTAATAGGTTTGAGTAAAAATAGCGTAATTAAATGATATAATATAATTATATTGGTAGCCTGGTAACATAAGGTATAGTAGATAATATAATAGCGTATATGGTATGATTATCCTTGTAACATAGCCGGGTGATAGATAATTATGTAGAGATTAATGTAATAACGTGAATAATATGATTATATTGGTAGCCTGGTAACATAAGGTATAGTAGATAATATAATAGCGTATATAGTATGATTATCCTTGTAATATAGCCGGGTGATAGATAATTATATAAAGATTAATGTAATAACGTAATTAATATGATTATATTGGTAGCCTGGTAACATAAGGTATAGTAGATAATATAATAGCGTATATAGTATGATTATCCTTGTAATATAGCCGGGTGATAGATAGTTATATGTATCATTAAGTGGTTAATAACGTAACGTGTAAGTTTGATTAATGATAAGATGTGTTAAACTAAACGCGTCTTCAACCTTTGTTGATTAGTGTGGATTTATGAATAGTAAAGTGTAATTAGTGTGAATAATCCTTAGGTAAAAAGCATCGTTTAATTGGGGCGTGCCATTGCATGGTCCCATTGTTTATGCTTGGCTTAGAACAAAGGTTTTAGTCCTAACGGCTAAATGTTATCCTATAGGTATTTAAAGCTAAGTCCAAAATATGGTATGAGGTATAGTACCAACTATCCTAGGTAAAGTTAAAATAAGTAGCTTACAATATTTAGTAGGTAGGACCGTGCCTGATGAATTGAATCTCGTAGTAAGGGTAATTATTTGATTCTGAGTAATTATAAAGGTATGTGTGTAGATAATATTAAATCATTATTGTAACAATCGCTTGTACCGAGGGTAGTGTCTAATTAATAAAGTGATTCTTTGATTATAAGTGAATTGATTATATATGGGTTGATTAATTATTAAGGTAAGGATTATAAACAATACAATGTACTGATTATATACGATCTAGTGGTAGTAATAGGGTAACTTAGCAAAATGGATTATTATATTAAGCGATACTAAAAAGAGGTATATAATATTGAATAATAGTAATAATGGGTCATATATATATGTCTGCATATATATATATATATATCTCCTATTGAATTCGGATAGTCACGTAACGTAGCACATTGGTCGTATAAGATTGCATATAGCTGAGAAAACCTAGATTCTCTTATAAGCGTGGTGATGGAGGTTTTATCTAGTGTCTTGACAAGTAGTTAGATTATAGAGTAAATTGGACAGTATATGTATATCCTATGGTAAGGTAGTTAGTTCTGGTGGCTTCTACGGGGGTAAGCATGAGTAGGGTATACCGTCCGGTCGGACGTTACAGTCCCCCTCGGACAGCCTTAAATTACTTATTGTAAAGATGTCTATATCAAATATACGAAGAATCCCAGGTAGCATTGCATGTATCGTCAGGTCAGGTCAGGTCAGGTCTTGTAAGCTTCTGATCGACAGTAACTTCCGTCGGAATGACGCGTTACTGTTGCATGTCTCTGCGCAGTGATAGTTGGCATGACAACAATTGTTGGGCATGCACGAAGCTTACGTGGATCTGCAGTAGGGTTGGGCAATATATATCGATACATCCGAATATCGATACTTTTGGATTCAATTATCGATATTTTGTATCGATACTTCATGTAGCAATATATTGATGTATCGATACTCCATGTGCAAGTATTAGTCTCCGATACATTTATCTTAAAAGATTAAAAATTTAAAAGCTGCTTGAAATGTCTTGAATCTTCCGACTCTTCCGAAGCTGAAAAATATCAGTGTAACGCAGCGGTCAAAATTTTATTCACATGATACGTATTTGCGTTAGGCAATCAGGGTGACTTGAACTGATTTTCCGAGCCTTGTGACTACCTTCAGTCATCAGTGTGACTATTAGGCGCGATATCTGCAAAATAATTTTGTATTCAAATAAGAAATTCTAACTATTTTCAACCTTACAAACTGAAAAATATATTTGTAGCTGAAATAACTTAGATTCTACATGGTTCATAACTTCATACTTCATAATGAAAATATATGTATCGATACTCGATATTGACAATATCGATACTACGGCTTCAATATATTGGTCGTATCGATACTAGAGTAGTAAATACGTATCGATACAAAATATCGATACTTTTATATATATTGCCCAACCCTAATCTGCAGTAAGCGCTCTTGCTTCAAGTCTCCATGCGCACGTCCATGCGACCAATGCGGAAATAGACCGATAGTGGTTCTGCATAGCAGGGGGTGGACACTTAATGCTCCCCTCCACTCGCTATTCAGAAGTGGTGGACCAGAGTCATACCACAACAATAAGGTATAAATATTCCCACACATAAATTTTGTGGTGGCATTACTGTCGTATCGAAGCGCTATCTGATGCCTGGTTTGAAAACTAAATAATTAAATTATCGGAAATTGATCCTGATGTCCACAAGTTGTTTTAAATTTAGACTATGGAAAAATAAACAAGAATTTTTGCGTGAAATACAACAAGAAAAAAATGACTCGAACCTGTGCAGTTGAATCATGTGGTCATCGCCAAGGTAGTAAAGTGAAGGACGGTTGCACTTTTTCAAAATTCCCCAAGAATGTGGATAGGTAAGTTAACCTCAAAGTGAAATTTTATCAATAAATTGCCATCAATTTCGATAATATCCTGAAATATTATTAAGATAATTAATTTTACTGTTAAGTACATTATTAGCTCTATTAGTCCATTTCACAAGTATAATAATGATATCATGTATAATTATTTTGTTGCAGATGTCGAAGATGGCTTCAAGCGTTAGGAGATCGTGATCTTCTTGGATTATCTTTGGAAACTTTATCCAAGGATCGATTCGTATGTAGTTGTCATTTTAATGAAGACGATTACAGTATTAGGGATAAAACAAAAAAAATAAAACCCTCCGCACTACCCGTGAAATTTTCATCTAATGTAACAGCATCGAGTGACTATGAAATTTTGGAATTCCCTCCTAGTACGAATCAAATCATTCAGAGCATGCGTAAGGATTTTTTGTTTTAAAACATTACAATTTATTCATAAGTTCCAGTAAATGAAACAATTTAAATGTTGCAGGAATAGAAATACCGACTTCTGAATTATGCAATCTAACTCAGCCAAAGAAGCATGGGGTTTTGAATCCAATATATCTGAAAAGTCCGGAATCTAAACAGTTGCAAGAATTATCCGTTACAGAAGATCGCTCGTTGCTACCAATAACTGATTTTGTAGAATTAGAGGATGAGACAATGACTGTAAGCTCACAAGGATTCATAAACGATGATTTGTTATCATCATCATCATCACAAATACCATCATTTTCATCATCTCCATTATCGCCATCAACGACGCCTTTACATTCGCAAATAGTTGTAAAATCTCCATCAAGAAGCTCTTCAATGTTTTCTGGACATTCGAGCCAAATCGAAAATAATTTGAAGGAGAAATCAGTAGCATGCTTGAAACGTCCACATTCCTCTAATGAGATATCAATGCCAGAAAGAAAAACTGCTATGGACATGGTAACTATAAAGTGATTTCTTTATATGATTAATTGTTAATTTCACTTAGTATTATTGCAACCATTAATTATATATGGTTTCTTTTTACGTGGTAGGCATGGAATAAGGAAAACATGGATTCAAACACTTCAAGTAGCTCTCAACGCAGTCAGTATCATTCAGGTATAAAATAACGTTACATTTTTATAAACAAATATCAGCTTATTTATCAGCTACATTTATTTTTTCAATGAGCTCGTTGAAAAGAAACATTTGGGGAACAGCATTTCACGAAAGCTTCTTTTCGAAAACATTAATTTGCGGTTACATATTGTATGCATTTATTTTATTTCCAACTTGAATTGCTTCGTTATTCTTTCATTGTGATTTTTGCTTTTTTGTATACCTAAAATATTTTCTTTTGAACGGAAAATAAAATAATGAAGCTAAACTTAATTTTTCAGAAGCAAAGATTTCATCAATAACATTAACGGATCAGAAATCACCATTGTCGTATTCTAAAAATTGGTACATTAGAGAAAAGGAAATTACTGCAGTTCAGCAACATGTGAATAGTTGTAAAAAAATAGTCGTGCCTCGCGAGCAGTGGTTGTTATTTAAAAAAATTAATTTGATATTGGGGAACTTGAGGACCGCGGCAACGAAAAAAATTTTGGCAGAAATCAACATGATTTTACAGCCATATGAATGATCTGATACTATAAGATCGTATCTTGTATCAAATCAGAACGTACCGCCTTTGAAATGAGAGGATAATTATAGTACATTTTGTAAACATGTACATACAATAATTGAAAAACTATCTTTGGGATAGGAACTCCCGTTCCTCCATCGATCAGTTCAAATTATACATTGTTTTATTATTTAAGTGTTAGTAACTACTTTTTTTTAGACCTCAGAACCTGGGATTAGATTTTACGAAAATAAATGTAATATGTAACTAAAAATAATTGTAAATAAGACTTAAATAAGTATATATATTCTTTAGGATAAACATATGAAAGAAACGTACGTAAATTTTTATCAAAGTTTTCATTATTAGCATTGTTTAATGGCTTCACTAAAATTGTAACATTAATCTAAAATTTAATAATTTCAGTTGCCGAGCTACGTATGACCAACAGGAAGATCGCCAATCACATAGGGATGGACAATGTAGTTTTAACTCCAAATAAGAAGAAATTATGCGTTGCGCTTCGTCAAAAGGATCGACAAATTGATAAATTAAAAGAGCAAGTTGCTGAGCTTCAGGAAGAATTGTGTAAATGGCGTAAGCCTCATGACTTCACATCAGAGTTAACACAACAGATTGAAAAGCCTGAACTAAGAGATTTAGTGATCTCTTACTTTCGTAATAAAGATACGAAAAATCCTCATGGGAAAAGATATACATTAAATGACAAGATAACCGGAGTTTCACTGTTGAAACGTGGAGCCAAAGCTTATCAATTTATGGAATCCATAGTTTCAGTTCCCAAACCCAGAACACTAAGAAGAACATTATCTCGTGTACCTTTAGATCCCGGATCCAATAAAACATTGTTAAACTGTATTAAAAGTCAAAGCACCGTTGTTAATGAAAACGATCGCTACGTCATACTATCATTAGATGAAATGGCTTTGAAGATTCGATTGATTTTACCTGCTGGAAGCAATAAAGTAAAAGGTTTTGTTGATTATGGTAATGGTGACCGTCATCCAGATACTGCTGATCATAAATAAATTAGATTCTGATAATTTTGTGGCTCTGAACGATTGTGTTGCAGCGGACATAATCGGACAACGATTAATGAAAAAATTATGAATTACAGACTGCTCGCTGTGTAAGTATTCATTTACAGATAATGCTGAGCAGTCCGGTCTTAATCAAGCTTTTAAAACTTACGTTTTTAAAGCTATTGACACGTACAACAGAAATGTATTACCGCAGTTACACATTGACGATGTTGTATCACTGGCAGAAGTGAGATTGCGCAATGAATGCAATTTAGATTGGTATCATTGCTCAAATCACAGAAACACCGTTATTATTAAATTAATTAATACATTGTCACGATTATTGATCACTGAATCATGCAAGGCTTTAAACTCTCGACAAGCGACAGTAGAAGTGCCATCAGCAAACGCTATTAAAGTTGCCCAGCAAATGGGTAAAGCAAAATAATCATTCGTCTTTGACTCATTTTTAAAAATGTAATTTGTTATTTGAGATTTAACGATTATTTAATAAATTATTTATTATGTGTATATATATATATATATATATATATAATATAATTATTTATTATTTATTATATATATATATTATTTATTATATATTATATATATATAAATTATTTATTATTTATTATACAATACCGTATTATTTTATCTTACATTATATAAATGAATCTCATATTCTAATTTCATTTCTGTTTTGATTTTGTTATGTGAATTATTATTTCAAATAATTATGCGCTGTATTACTTATTTTTATTATTAAAATATTCATTATTTTCCATCATTATTTATTTTTGTTATTTCAGTAATGATGATTGTCATTTGACATCAATTTTCGTTCAAAATTAATACTGATTGAAAGAAATTGGTTTACTACCAGTTATTTATGAAATCATATGTATTTTTTTAACAAGATATAAATAATAATTAAAAAAAAAAAAAAAAATGCTAGGATTCGAACCTCGACCTACATCTTGGCAACTTGATCATTTGCATTCAGTATACATCGGCAGAGGTCGTCGTGATCGCCATTTTACCAACCATTTTAGTAAGTTACTAGTGAAAAGCATTATTGTGTTGGCAGCAGTCTGGTCCACCAGACGATTAATTTTGCTCAAAAACTATTGAGTAGGGTTGGGCAATATATATAAAAGTATCGATATTTTGTATCGATACGTATTTACTACCCTAGTATCGATACGACCAATATATTGAAGCCGTAGTATCGATATTGTCAATATCGAGTATCGATACATATATTTTCATTATGAAGTATGAAGTTATGAACCATGTAGAATCTAAGTTATTTCAGCTACAAATATATTTTTCAGTTTGTAAGGTTGAAAATAGTTAGAATTTCTTATTTGAATACGAAATTATTTTGCAGATATCGCGCCTAATAGTCACACTGATGACTGAAGGTAGTCACAAGGCTCGGAAAATCAGTTCAAGTCACCCTGATTGCCTAACGCAAATACGTATCATGTGGATAAAATTTTGACCGCTGGGTTACACTGATATTTTTCAGCTTCGGAAGAGTCGGAAGATTCAAGACATTTCAAGCAGCTTTTAAATTTTTAATCTTTTAAGATAAAAGTATCGGAGACCAATACTTGCACATGGAGTATCGATACATCAATATATTGCTACATGAAGTATCGATACAAAATATCGATAATTGAATCCAAAAGTATCGATATTCGGATGTATCGATATATATTGCCCAACCCTACTATTGAGTGTCCACCCCCTGTTCCACAGTCCTCAACCTCATGTCGTGAAGTATGGACTTGCTGTTAATGTAAGTTTACATTCAATATACCATGCTGATGAGCACAATAAAGCACAATAATTCGGAATAAGTAGCTTCGTGTTCAATATTTATTTCTACAATACCCCACCCGCAATGCGCGCGACAATTCAAACATCGCGCGTACAACTCGCTCAGACATGGCGTCGCGTTTGCTAGACTCTGTTTATTCTAGGGACTCTACTTGACACTATCAACATAAGGCATTTTTTGGCGAGCCTCAAAATACTACCGCAGTAGATAATGGTATGGGCGGTGCCTAAAGTTGGTACTGCTACCAGGTCCTACCAGCTATACCAAGCTCAAGACTAGGGTATAGCGTGGTAGCAACCTGGTACATACCAACATTGGTTGTCACGCCCCTACCACACTGAACCAAACTCGCCAAAACGTTGTGGTATAGGTTGGTATACTTTGGTAGGTATACCACTCGCTCGCCAAAAAACGCCTATATTAAAATAATGGGTGTATGTATAATTTGTTCAACTCGGACCGGTCGAAGTTCAAAAAAGAGTTTCCATAGGTAAACTATGTTTATTCATCAATTTTCCTCTCAGGAAATATGCAGTTAGATTACAGGCGTTGTTACAGGTTGTGTAAATTTAGGCGGAAATTTATTTATTTTGTGCAATAGATTTCCGTTAAAAAAAAATCCTGCTATAGCAGAGCAATGGGTAAACTGGGTACGTAAGATTAAGAAATGCTGCTGGAATCCCTGCGAAAGAAGTATTATATGTTCAGACCACTTTACAGCAAGCTGTTTTGATAGATCGACATGTAGAGTAGCACTTAATGTTCACAGCGTGCCTACAATCCTCCTCCCCACTCACACCATACCTGGTGAGGGTTATCCCACCCTCTACTAATAAAATTACCACACATCGACTAACTTTTAAGTGAAGTTTTCTATCTGAACGATAAATGTTCAATTGTAGAAGTTCAGAGATCGAAGCGAAAATCCTCTGCCCATGAAATATGCATAGCGAGTCTTTTTAAAAAGCACTCTGGAGATGATGGTAATATCATGTCCGGATCTTCTTCTGATAATATCCTACCTGATTTGACAGAACTGGAGACTTTCAGCACACCGGGTAATTATTTCTATGAAATACCCGACCTGTAGCACTAAATTGCGAAGGTGATCATGTCAGCCTAGTGATAATTAATCGCTATTAATGAATGTCGACCTCTATAGAAAAGTTCAACATGGACAAATATATTGTTTGTTCTATTTTTGACACTATTGGGTACAGGGCCGGCGACTTGCGGGTTGTTCGTGTGTTGTAGCCTCTTGTGCCTTGGGGGGGGGGGGGGGGGGGGGGGAGGGGATGTTTCCAAGATAAAGTGAAAATTACAAAAAAATTAGACGAAAGATTGTTGATCTCATCGTCTATGGTTTCAGAAACGGTTTTGGAATTTTGTCCCATGTGTCTAAACCGAGAAAAAAAATCGTTTGTATCAAATGAATTTCAATTCGGTGAAACGAAAACGGCGATCGCAGGCGGCGAAGTGAAATGTTGATTGAATGAACAAAATTATGCAGTCAAATCAAAACTGAAAAAATAGTTGTGATGACTACACTGAGAGAAAAAATTCGTCGAAACAAAAAAACCTTGTTTAGCCCAACAAAACGCGGCGGTTACGGGTGGCGAAATAAATATTATGTAAATGTAACAAAATATTGGTTGCTTGAACTAAATAGAAACTTGTTCAATTGAACGAATGCATAGTTAATTCAAAAAATGATAAATTCGTGTGAAAATAAGATTTAGTCTACTGATGTGTACCATTTCGTTGATGTGAAAAAATTCTTTTCAGTCAAAACGTGGCCTTTTTGAACTGAATAAACTTTTGAACAGAGCAAAGTGCTGTTCTGTCTGTTTGACTGAACATCTTTCAATCTAACTAAATATTTTTCTTGGAACCGCCACTGATCAGTCCGGTAAACTTCATAAGCATTACATATAAATAGTGAGAAAAAAAAGGAATTTGACGTACATGTGAATATTTGTTGTCACATTTCATAACTATTGACATGTAGATGGACAAACATCTCCGGTTCGATACGAAAAACGCCACCTAAATTTTTCACCCTAACCGGGATTTGAACCCACGTCCGCTCGCATTCGCTATATTACTAACCGCACGCTCTACCTACTACGCCAAACTACCCTATGGTAACTGGTCTCATATTTTCCTATTGATCGAAACTTATGGTCAAGGTGTTGAATCGAGAGCTAATAGACATTTCAATCTCAACGATCAGCATCATGATTGATCAGTGTCAAGGCGAGATCACGCCTGGAAAATGTTGTAAAAAATATGAGCGTAACGCGTATAGATTGATGCGATATTGCTAATTAAGTGACTTTATATGAAACACATGCAATAATAAAACTCTGTGACATAAATTTCACTTGTATTAGAAATAAAAAGAGCGATCTATAAAATCCGTTCCAAACGCACAATCGGTTTGGCCGAACGATTTAATTTATTCGACACAATCATCACAAGTTCCAAACTAAAGTAACATTCAGTCAAATCAACCTAGCGCATTTGACAGAGTTGACAGAGTTATAAGTTTGAATTGAATAAACACAGATGACTTGATTCTATCAAACCACTTGTTTTATCGAACGATGCATATCGATTGTCTCAAGCATTCCGAATTCGGTTGATCCAATCACTATATTTATTCAAGACAACAAAGTATGTGGTTAATCCGAATACATGCATCTAAACACATTGCCTCTCTACTTCAACCGAATGGTTTTAATCGAAACAACTAATATATAGTTGTTTGAATTAAAAACATAGTCAAATTAACTATATGTTCCGACTAACTCATTTGTTTGATTCAAATGGCCAAGATTTGTTATGGTAATTACGGCTTATTCATTCATACAAAATGATGGTTGAAGCAACTATTTCTCAACCAACAGAATCAGTATGTTTGATTCAACGAATTTTTTCTCTCAGTGTACACGCAGTATTTGACTCAAATATCAAAATGTTGCTGGACATGAATTTTCAATTGTCGGAACGGCCAGATTTGGTTGATTCAAATGTATCACTATGTTGATTTTGTGGCATAAATCATTACCTCAATCCAATCATTAATTGACTCCGAATTTTTTTCTTTTTGCGCCTATGCCCAAATGATATGTTATATGGCATGAAAAAGATTTCACCACCAAAGAAACTATTTTTTCTGGCGCTGTTGCAACCGGAGTATCAAGGTGTTGCAATCTAGATGTTTGAGCCACACTTTGGCAATACTATGGAATGTGCGAATACAAAGCCTTAGCGCAACCAACAACAAGTGCAGACGCAGCACGACCTCCTTAATGTAATAAATAAGCGATCACCGTAATACTCATGGTCAGAACATCGCGACCAGAAGCAAGACACGTTATATAGAGATTAGTACGATATTAGCAAAGCCTTTGTAAAAACTTCATATATTAAATAAACTTGAATTACTTTGTACGACTGAGTTCCAACTCTTAATTCGACAACGAACCTTCAAATAAATTAAAGTTGTATGAAAGATCTCAGGATACCGATTACAACAACTGGTGGCAGCGGCGAAGATCGTCGAATCGTGCAAATAAATCAAGTGTCAAGTTTCGAGCAAGTGAATTAAAAGAATAGTGATAGTGGCACCGGAAGTCACCGTGAAATCACATGTCAAAGAAAAGAATAGAACGTTCAGCATCCGTAGACTCTCCGACTAAACCTGAGTTACAAGGAGAAGTAAGCTTTGGGGATAATTCACCTTTGTTTGGCGTACTACCTCCCAGCCAGAGGCACGCCTTGCATTTATCACTGGCTGCAGCAGCACAAGAATCTTCGGAAAAGGAGCGAATGCCATTGAACAAAGACTTGGTGGAAAGACGCATTGCAGCAGGTAAAACCGCGTGGATTCAAGAATTACGAAGAGATCATCTTCTCCAAACCTGTGAGCATCTTGGCATAAACGTAAGCGAAGCAAATACAGTTGACGAACTTCGTGCGGCATTACGCGAATTTGTTAAAAGTAAGACTCGGGAGCAAGTACCACCACAACAGAATCAGAACACAGCAGCGAATCAACCTCCAATCGATATGACCGAAGACACCCCCACCGTGAGACAAGTGCTGAAGGACATCGAGATCTTCGATAGCAGTGACCGAGGAAAGGTTTGTGATTTTATTCGCTCTTGCAAGTATGCACGTGAGATAATACGACCTGTAGATACGGGAAATCTATTGAAAGCTGTTCTGAGCACCCGAATCAAAGGTGCTCCGGCACGAGCTTTAGAATACAAATCAATTGACACCTGGAATGCACTGGAGGAAGAGCTGAAGTCGATGAGCATCGATACACGGACATTAGCTTCGTTACAAGTGGAATTCAGCAGCTGTAGACAACGTCACAACGAGGACGCGAAGTCATATGGAGCACGAGTCGAGAAACTAACTGCACAGGTAATCGAAGTAACGATGAAGGAAGCCGCGGAAGAGGATTCGAAATCGACGCTGGAACGCCAGGTCAGAAAACAAGCTGTCAATATCTTCATCAGAGGCTTGAACGACAAGCTGAGGATATTGGTCAAGAGCCGACGGTGTGAAAATCTTAGAGAAGCCATATCACTCGCGATAGAAGAAGAACGAGATTTAGGCCCCATTCGTGGATCGGATCGGGAACATAATCAACCGCGCAACAGCAGAGAAGGTAACAGAGGAAATAATTGCTACAACTGTGGGAAGACAGGACACCTAGCACGAGACTGTCGCTCAGCGAAGACAGGATCCAGTTATCCACAACGATTGCCGACACCAAGTAACTACGTAAGAAAAATTCAGGTAATTTGTCACTTTTGTAAAAAACCAGGGCACGTTATTAGAGACTGCAGAACTAGATTAGCCGAAGAAAATAGACAAGGCTACGAGAGGAATCGGGGACCTCCTAGAAGAGAGGAACGGGTCCAGCCAGGTCCTTCTAGAGACGCCAGCAGGCGAGACGAAGAGACTCCGGGAAACGAGGAACAGGCGCGGCGGACAGGCAACCGTATCGCGTCGTACCAGTAAATTGCCTAATAAACGGATCTAAACAGAAAAACCACGCAACGATCAAGGCAGATGAATTCAAGACGAGACACGGAACTATGCTATTAGATTCAGGAGCTGAGGTAAGCTTAGTAAAAGTTGGAAAAATTGACGGCGAAGTTATGGCTGAAGACGGTGTGATCACGCTCAGAGGAATAGGCGGAACACCGGTTACGACCTTGTGTAAGGTCACGTTGAATATAAGGGTTGGTGATAGGCACATATCGCACCTTTTTCACGCAGTTAAAGATGATTTTCCACTAGGAGCAGACGGTCTCTTAGGAGGCGACTTCCTCGAGAAGCATGACGTCGAGCTTAGATCTGGGAAATACGCATGATTGTACGGAACTACATGGAATTTAGGAGCCACAGGAGCTCACATATCGCTTGAACGAAGAAGCGAGAAGATAATCCGTGCAAAGACACGCGATGACGCGGAAGGCATCGTCGAAGGAATCGAGTTACAGCCAGGAGTATACCTAGGGAGTTGCATCACCAACGCAGTCGACGGTGAGTGCAAAGTCAGCATTTTGAATACGAACGATTATAATGTAGAACTGGAACAGCCGTGTGTACAAATAGTAGCACTAGGCCAAGAGCACACAGATATGACGCAAGTGTATGCATGCCGGACGATGACACCGAGTAACGCGAGCCGAATGCAATAGCTGAGAGACAACCTACGTACGAGTCATCTGAATCGAGAAGAAAAAGAGAGCTTGTTAGATATTTGTGAAAGATTTCATGATGTATTTCATTTAGAAGGAGACTATCTGGGTTACACGAACGCAGCTAGTCACAGAATTACAACGAATCCAGATATCGCACCTATAAATTTAAGACCTTATAGACTTCCAGAGAAGCATAAGCAGGAGATAAACGAGCAGGTAGATAAAATGCTTGCCGACGGAATAGTCAGACAAAGCAAAAGTCAATGGAACGCACCACTGCTAGTGGTACCAAAGAAGGCGGACGCATCAGGAAAAACAAAGATGAGAGTCGTAGTTGACTTCCGTAAGGTGAACGAGGTTACTGTAGGAGACTCCTTTCCACTGCCTAATATCACGGAAATATTGGACCAGTTGGGTAAGGCAAAATATTTCTCTACATTAGATCTAGCATCAGGATTTCACCAAATTCCAATGGAAGAAGAGGATAAGTGCAAGACGGCATTTTCCACTTCACACGGTCATTACGAATACAATCGCATGCCTTTTGGACTGAAGAACGCACTCGCTACGTTTCAACGATTAATGAATACTGTACTTTCAGGAATACAAGGCCTTAGATGTTATGTCTATCTCGACGATATTGTCATACATGCTCCTAGTTTGCAGGAACATAACAAACGACTGGAAGAGGTACTGGAACGCTTACGACAGAATTCATTGAAGCTACAACCTGACAAGTGTGAGTTTCTGAGGAAAGAGGTTAACTTCTTGGGACACGTCATCACTAGAGACGGGATAAAAGCAGATCCAGAGAAGATCCGAGCAGTAGAGGAATTTCCAATTCCAAAGACTGTAAAAGATGTTCAAGGATTTCTGGGTTTGGCCGGATACTACAGACGATTCATACAGAATTTCTCAAGTTTAGCAAAACCGCTAACACATTTGCTGAAGAAAGAGGTAAAATTTAGATGGACTTCGAGGGAACAAGAGGCTTTTGAAAATTTGAAGAAGACGTTGACGACAGCACCAATTCTACAATATCCAGATTTCGAACAACCGTTCATCGTGACGACAGACGCATCCGACAAAGCCATCGGAGCAGTCCTGTCGCAAGGCATAATAGGAAGTGACTTGCCAGTAGCATACGCAAGTAGAACTCTAAATTCAGCAGAAGGAAATTACAGCACCACGGAAAAAGAATTATTGGCCATAGTCTGGGCAGTTAATCATTTCAGACCGTATGTATATGGTACCAGATTTAAGATTGTTACAGATCACAAACCACTCACATGGTTATTCGGAGTCAAAGATCCAGGATCACGACTCATGAGATGGCGACTGAAGCTGGAAGAATATGACTACGAGATCGAGTACAAAGCAGGCAAGGCTAACACCAACGCAGATGCCTTGAGTCGCATGTACGCAGTGACCAGAAGTCAACAGAAAGAAGAAGATGAATCGAACAACCGAGAACAAGAATATTCGGAGGAAGATCGGAACAGGATCATCTATGAGTATCACGACACACCATTAGGAGCACATCAAGGAGTTAATCGAACGATCGAAAGAATTCGGTTAAAACACGATTGGCCAGGATTACGGAAGGACGTCGAAGAACACATCTCGAGATGCGAGAATTGCCAGAAGAACAAACTTAGCAAGAAGACGAAGGCACCAATGGTCATCACCGACACTCCAAATCAACCGTTTGAGAAATGTGCATTGGATATCGTAGGACCACTGACAGAAACGGAACAAGGAAATAAATATATCCTCACGTTTCAAGATTGTCTAACCAAATTCAGTAAGGCAATACCCATTCCGAACCAAGAAGCTAACACTGTAGCCAAGGAATTTGCGACCAGGATCGTATGCGAACACGGAATACCACAGAGAATACTCACCGATCAAGGTACGAACTTTTTGAGTAACGTTTTTAAAAATACCTGTAAACTGTTAAAGATCGACAAGATTCAAACGACGGCCTATCATCCTGAATCCAATGGAGCCTTGGAACGTTCACATAGGACGTTAGCTGAATATCTGAGACACTACATCAACGAGGAACAGAGCAACTGGGACGAATGGTTACCATATGCTATGTTTGCATATAACACGACGCCCCACACTGCAACGAGATTTACGCCATTCGAGCTGGTGTATGGGCACCCAGCTGAACTACCAACATCGCTGAAGAAGGATCCAGAAACGACGTACACCTATGACGACTACGCACGAGAACTACGAGAGAGATTGCGAGCCAGCAATCTCATAGCCAAAGAAAATCTGCAACAAGCCAAAGAGAGGTCAAAAATCGAGTACGACCGACGAACCAAAGAAAAAGGGTTCAAGGTTGGCGATAAGGTACTCCTGTACGACGAAACTATACGCAGAGGACGATCGAAGAAGCTATTATCTCAATGGATCGGTCCTTACACAATTTTAGAGGTAAATTCAGAAGTAAACTGTACCATAAAGGTAAAGAAGAAAACTCTTAGAGTACATGTAAATCGATTGAAACCTTTTATTGAATAATATAACTTGAGTATGAAATTTGAAACAACTCAGCTGATAGAAAAATGATATAGTAAATTAATTATACTAACCTAGCCTAAGAAACGATTATATAAAAAATATGTTAACGGGATACACTATGTAAACTACTAACCTAGATATAGCATAATAGGCAAGCGTACGCACAACGACGCAAGCCAGCAGATTTGTCTGATTTCAGAAGCAAATCCTAAGGGCTTTTCTCTCTAAGGGGGGAGGGATGTTGCAACCGGAGTATCAAGGTGTTGCAATCTAGATGTTTGAGCCACACTTTGGCAATACTATGGAATGTGCGAATACAAAGCCTTAGCGCAACCAACAACAAGTGCAGACGCAGCACGACCTCCTTAATGTAATAAATAAGCGATCACCGTAATACTCATGGTCAGAACATCGCGACCAGAAGCAAGACACGTTATATAGAGATTAGTACGATATTAGCAAAGCCTTTGTAAAAACTTCATATATTAAATAAACTTGAATTACTTTGTACGACTGAGTTCCAACTCTTAATTCGACAACGAACCTTCAAATAAATTAAAGTTGTATGAAAGATCTCAGGATACCGATTACAACAGCGCTTACGACCTTACGGCCTCAAGTGACGCGATATTATGAGCGTGAAATTACATATTAAAGATTTTTATATTAGAAAAACATCGCATTGTTTTGGCTGGGATTCGATCCGGGACGCACGCATTCGCTCGCATTTCTAGTCGCACGCTCTACTGACTACGCTAAACTATTTATTGGAATAAGTTATCACTTTTTCGTATTTATTTTGAATTTGGCATCTGTCTCGATGATATCATATCATTTCAATGTTGCTAAGATATCTTAACTGAACATCCGAATTCCAAATATTTTCTTAATTCAACTTCTTTTCTTGAGTTTCGAAAGTTCTCAAGAATAAAATTCAGCTCAGACTTAGCTACGTTTTCGTGTACACAATTTGAAATACTGAAATTATTCCAAACAACCCTTACATTTAATTAGTTCAACCGTGAACATAAGTAACAAAGAAATAGTTCCCATAATCATAGGCAAAATAATTCGATGAATCCAATGATATTGTTAGATGAACAACATATCATGTTGATAGAATAAATTCGCTCACATGTAAAGTCAACGTCACAATTTTGTTAATATATAGCTGTTTCACACGTTTCAAGCAACAGAATATTCATTCAATGCAATACGTTTACCCAAGAAAAGAAGATTTGTACATGTTACTAGACATTACTTCATATAACATCTAATGTAGTTGAATTTACCAAGTCTTTCAACAAAATGGATTGCTCTAGTGAAAAAAACCGAAATTTTTGTTTTAATCAATATTTACTTGACTCAAGTGTCAAACGATTGATGCAATTATTTTCACACTGACTAAATATATTTGGTTAATTCAAACGATTTTTTTTCTCGGTGTATATGGTTTATTTGATGGGCGAAAAATTAGCAGCCCGTGATTTAAAATACTTTCAATGGAAAAACTTTTTCAAATAAAACCGCGAAAACGAGAAAAATTACGAATTCAGGCAGAAAACGCGTTTGCGCGACCTCTAGATCTTATCTATTTGCGCTTATATACTGCCAAATATCTTTTTTCATCGTCCTGAAGCTTTTCAGGGGGTGCCCCAAGAAAAATTCGGGGGTCAGGTTATATTGAACCACCCTAGTGTACACGTTTGCGATGCGACGCGTTTCAATAGTCTCATAAGACGCCACGCGCTAACCTGGTTTCATCAATTTTTTTTGAATTCAGACAAAAAAAAATTAGGTTGAAAAATACTACCGCTTTTATATACTTTTCTCAAATTTTGGTTATTAAAAAACTAATTCCGCGTGTGGAGTTTCCACACTCGAACTTTTTCACGTGTGGTAGTCTCCACACTCTCCACACAAAAGTCGCCGGCCATGAGTACTGATACTCATGCGACGAATTGGCGTAGTGGCTAGAGCAAGCGATTCGTAATATGAGAGACCGTGCGTTCTTGGGTTCAAATCCCCTCGTAGTACGAAAAAAAAACTCCAACCTTTCTCAGAGAGGGTCGTACGTAACGAATAATGTAGGCGGTTAGTTGATAACTAGGTAGGGGTACACACGGTATACAAACCGAATGCGTGACGAACATAATCGGTTAATATACATTCCAGTAGGGAAACACAGCCTTGGTATATACAATCAACCCCAAAAAGCACCCCTGGTGCAAAAACCTTTCGCCAAGTACATTAATGTGGTTACTACCCCCAAAAAAATCCACCAACAAAAATTCCTCCTTACCAAAATTGGTACTATAAAAATGTCTACTTACAAAAGGATTGAAATCAGATACAATTGCCAAGTACATGTCTTCTGTATAACAAAAGTTTACACAACAGCAGAACAGAAAACTGGATAGTCTTGTATCGTTCACTCGCTACGCTTGCTCACTCGATCAGCTCTTGATAATTATAGGGAAAAAAATCATAAAAAAAAAAATTTAGTACGTGGTACTTGCGGGCCATTTATGAGTAAGTAAAAGAGTATTCATTTGGGTCTGTGTATAATTTGTTTGATACATATTGCTATAATGGCCCGCCAAGTACCACTTCCTAAATTTTTTTTGTTATTTTATTCATCAACATGAATTTTACACGTCAGCCGATTCGCATAACCTCAAAAGCTCGAGATCGTAGGATTTAAGATGAACCTATCGAAACATTTTTATTGGTGACTATATAATTAATGTACTTGGCGTAAGGTTTTCACACCTGAGGGGCTTTTGGTGGGTATTCACTAGTTTTTGTACGTTCAAATTTTGTATTAAGCATTACTCGTACTTTCTTTTATTTCCTTTATTACGACTTGAAAACATGAAATGACAACACGCGTCTGCTAGTGTAGCGGACGGTTTCTGTCTGCGATACTGGCGCTATCTACGTCGGAACTATCTCGTACTGACGTCACTCTATACAACTTTTGTGTGGTTTCCCGTCTAGTGATTTTATATGGGAATGGTTTTAATCTGAATCTTGGTCTGAAGAACACTAAAGAGAAAGAGAAAAATTTCCTAGATTTATTGAGCGCTCTGGGACGGATCCCCTCAAGCGCTGGCACTTTAGATTACATTATAGCAGAAATTTTACATGCGCCTGTGATACATTGTACTTAAGGAATCATAAACATGCTGGTTTTATATATAACTAAGTGATTAATCTAATATAACATACTATGATTTTAATATATACTAAGATATGGTATGACATGATTTTGATTTTGACTTTGACTAGTCCTATTCACAACGTTAAATCTAAGACTAGTTCGGATTTATTTATTTGTTTGTTTTCGTGTGTGTAAGTACAAGAGTGTATGTGTGTGTGTCGTGGCTAACGGCCTATACCTATACCCGTGCAGAAATTAAGTGGGGAAGGCCTAAGGTACCATCGGACCCTAGGCGGGTTTTATTGGGGATTTGATAGTTGGGATTTGTTTGTGGTGACCTAGTCGGGCCCCAGACGGGTTTTGTTGGGGATTCGATAGTTAGGATTTGTTTGTGATGACCTAATCGGGCCCCAGACGGGCTTTGTTGGGGATGTGATGGTCAGGATTTGCTTGTGATGACCTAATCGGGCCCCAGACGGGTGTACCTGGGGATTTGATAGTTGGGACTAGGTTGTGCCGACCTAATTGGGGCCAAGACGGGTTCTATTGGGGATTGAATAGCTGGGATTTGGTTGTGATGGCCGGATTCGGCCCCAGAAGGGTTTTATTGGGGATTCGATAGTTGGATTTTAGTTGTGATGACGTACTTGAGCCCCAGTGGGGTGAGTATTATTTTCTAGAATAGTTCTAGAGTTTTTTTTTCTCCTTAGGAGGCTCGTTGTGCTCCACCCTCCCCTACATGTTATTTTCATTTCCATTATACATAAACGCGAATAATAGTGTATAAAAAAAGCAATAATAAAATAGTTGTTTGACAAAATTATTCTCGTATATTCATAAATATAAATATAAAAATATAAATATAAATATATGCAAGGACTTCAATCTAGTCCTGCAAATGCAAAATTTTGATGATATTAGATATTTCGAGTAAAAACTTGAGACTTTGATAGGCCCTGAACAAGTAGGAGAGTGTTGGGGCATATGCTATATGGTAGTTTAGCGTAGTGGTTAGGGCGTGCGACTAGAAATTGAGCGGACGTGGGTTCAAATCCCGGCGGGGATAATAATACGGTGGTTTTTTCAATAGATTTGAAATACGATTTCATCGATACAATGCGTAGGTAGGATCAACTGACGATAAAAAGTGCCAGATTGGTTTTTTTTTCTTATTTTCTACCACTATTACTTTTTAATTTCATGAAAATAAATCAGGGGCGCCGATATGAGGGCTAGCCCGATTGGGCTCACTAGCGCCCGGTTGAAATTTCTACTAAGGATACTGGGGAAGTACCGAGGGCTTATCAAGGGCCTGATTAGCGTATCGAGGCGCCACGCGGGCATACCGCTAGGGGCCCAGGCAATTCAATTATTCGGGCCCCAGAATCGTAAGCGTTACATTTCTAGACGGGCCCCAAGCATAAAGCCTACCTGGGGCCCAGATCAAAGTTGGGCCACTCAACTGGGGCCCCGACCTTAGCCCAGGACGAATTTCTGCACGGGTATAAGAGTGTGCATGTTCGAGGCTGAGTGAGGTGGATTAGATATGCCATGGAGGCCCACTCAGCGAGTCCCGGCATTTGTCCTTAGTCCACAGGGAAAACCATGGCCCAAGAGAGAGGGATAGAGAGAGAAAGCTGCATATGGGCCCCCTGTATCCTTAGAAGCCTTGGAGCGGCCATTTTTGACACCCAAAAATGGCGCGAAATTTCAAGCGATGATGTTCCGATGTTCCATGCGCCTTGATGATATACGTGGAGTATCATTGATTGAATACTCAGTCGACGGTAGTATGTTTATAAGCGCCTGTACGCGTTGCGTTAGTCGCGATCATCGCGATTGAGTTCGTGCTATGTAAAAAAAAGGTGGGAACAGTGTGGTCTATAACTTCGTGCTAACCTTGGTTCAAATAAATCAAATATATATATGTAGGATTTGGGTATGAGTGAGTAGACGAATAAGTGACGAATGAGTATGAGAGAGAAAGGCAGTACGAATGGTAAAAGAAAGTTTGAGAGAGTGCAAGAGAGAAGGTATGAATGCAGGTAGTAACTGAAACAAAGAGTGCAAGGCGTACGGTTGAGAAAGAGATAGAATGTGTTTATGAGTGCTTGAGGGTCGAGGGTAGTTGGAGGGTAGCTAGTAAGGCAGTTGTGAGTTGGAAATTAGCGAGCAAAGACGTGTACAAGTGAAATCTTAATAAATTGTTAAATGTTATTGAATATTTAAATAGTGGCGTATAATTGATTATTAACTCCTAATCCTCCATACTAAAAATCCTACATATATAATTACATACGGAGGTAAGTGACTTTTTTATATTTTACTAATCAAATTGTGCAACCACAATTTTCTTGGATCATTCAATCAATAAATCACCTGTTTGAAGAAGGTAATTAATATAATATAAAAAAAAAGAATACTTAGCGGAATACTATAGAGCTATATATCACGGATGCTATCGATGTGCCCATACAAGCTGCCGAGTGAGGAAATGTCGCATATTAGTGCCTGTCGTGGCCAACGAATGGTTCTTCGCTTGGGCATACATCCGGAGCTCGGTATAAAGTTTTATGATAGCCTTGATGAGGATATGCACGTGGTTTGCTAACTCTTCAGGTGCGCTATCGTAACTATGATCCTCCAGATCTCTGAAAAGGGTCGCATCTTGTGTTACCCTGTGAAAGACAGTGTTAGATAACACTGCAAGGAAATTCTTCTCGATTGGCGGACGTCCCATATTTATATTGCACGCATGTCGGAAGAGCTTTTCTGTGGCAAGGCATATCTTTATAACGCTTGTGCTTGGGATCGTCAATCCGCCTCGGGACTTCAAAATTGTAAGAGACGTGCGATTCAGACGGTTCTCGGCAGGGCTTCCAATTTCACCGAGGCATGAAGTAATATACGTGTCACATTTCATGGTTTTCCGCAGCTTCCTTACAACAAAACCAGCTATATAACCGACAACGCGTTCAGAAAATTCACTTGTGCTCTCAGGTAAAGACCACGCAAAGTTTATGGATTCGTTCGAGTCATCCTCAGAATTTTCACCCTCAGTTCTCAAATCATATCTGCGGTACAACCTGGTATTTTCCAATCCTGTCTAAATACTCGTGTCATAACGATCTACTCTCGCTTCTGTCTTCTTTCCAGATGACACATGAAGAATCTTGGTATCATCCATTTCTTGAACATTTCCATTCGCCGATGATACTTCATGACGTATTAATAGACGTTTGAATGCAGACGTAAATTGGGATACGGTTGGATTTGGGCACCAGCCACTTCTCTGCCTTACAGCACAAAAAAAGAGCTCCAGATGATCTTGGCTCATTTTGTATGTAAGAAGGTATTTTAGTTGTGAACCTTCATATTTCACAAAATCATCGAACAGTCCTAATAGCGCTAGAACACCGGCATACAAGCCTTTGAATCCTGTCGCTCGTCTAGATTTGTAGATTGGCTTGGAGTCGAGAGTCTTAAGCTGCAACATGTATTGTAGCTCGGTTTCCATTCGGGCACGCCAAACGTCTTCATTCGACCTGCGTAAGGGCGCTTTGAATCCCTTCCCGAAAGGGTATCTGACATTGAGGAAGTCAAAGACGCAATCTATGCACCGTAAAAACCTTACAGTGCCAGCACTGTTAGCAAACTGCGGTAGATGAAGATCCCGATCGCAGAATTCGATTGCATCCACAACGCTGCTGCTCAGTGTCTGAGCTGCGAGACGTACCTTCATGATGTTCTTCTTAAAATCAACATGGGAATTCCGCAGTTTATTCCCAGCTTTGAGACCTTCGATGTCCTGGATTTTCGCCAATTCTAAGATGAATTGCCACTCAATCCTTCTACCCTCACTACTGTCGGCGCAAAAAGGTTTGGCGCGTCTGTTTGAGTGATCATAACTTCTACAGGAAAATTGGTAGAGCATCGAGTCTTGGATGATCGGAAAGCGCTGAGTTTTCTGCGTCCAATGGTTGTTCGCAAATTTCCGTGTAAAAATCGTGAAAGCCATTATGATCTCCGAAAAGTTAAAAAATGTAGTTTTTCGGAGTCCATCGCCGTACGTCAACTCAAACTCGTCACCGTTTATCTGAAATGAGTGCGAAAAATCTGGAAAAATTTAGAAATATTCCCTGAACATTGACGAACATGATAGAGTTTGGTAATTTCAAAAATATTTAAAAACCTGGATACCAGGTGCAAAAATGTCCAATGGTGCGATTTGGGGAACGGACTGGTACGGGTGAACCTGAGATAGCTCAAAATTTCCGTAAAAATATACACGTTTTGATTCCGTGATCAGTTTTTGGTTCGCAATAGCGAACTTCCAGTAATCAACGTCAACAATTTTACAAATTTGCGCGGGGCCGCCTGTGTCCTAGCCGCGATATTCGTCGCTGCATTTCCCTCCCGCCGCGACCGCCGCAGACGCAATTGTTACTCGCGGCCACTGTTACAACAATGCGAATGCAGCGAAGAATATTGCGGCTAGGACACAGGCGGCCCCGCGCAAATTTGAAAAATTGTTGACGTCGATTACTGGAAGTTCGCTATTGCGAACCAAAAACTGATCACGGAATCAAAACGTGTATATTTTTACGGAAATTTTGAGCTATCTCAGGTTCACCCGTACCAATCCGTTCCCCAAATCGCACCATTGGACCTTTTTGCACATGGTGTCCAGGTTTTTGAATATTTTTCAAATTACCAAACTATATCATGTTCGTCAATGTTCAGGGATTATTTCTAAATTTTTCCAGATTTTTCGCACTAATTTCAGATAAACGGTGACGAGTTTAAGTTGACCTACGGCGATGGACTCCGAAAAACTACGTTTTTTAACTTTTCGGAGATCATAACGGCTTTCACGATTTTTACACGGAAATTTGCGAACAACCATTAGACGCAGAAAACTTAGCGCTTTCCGATCATACAAGACTCGATGCTCTACCAATTTTCCTGTAGAAGTTATGATCACTCAAACAGACGCGCCAAACCTTTTTGCGCCGACAGTAGTAGAATAGGGCAGCTTTGGCGCGTCACAACAAACCCCCCCTTTCCCCTCCCCCCTCCCCCCTGGCGCCAGACTTCCCCCTCAAGGTCGTCTGGTCTCCCCCCTCAAGGTCGTCTGGGCTCCCCCCTTGGGGTTGACCGTTGACGAGGGGGTGTCTCTGTCCCCCTGTCCCCCGCTATTTCTGACCCCTCCGCCCCCCTCGCTGTATTTTCATGAGGGGGTCGTCTATGGCTGAAAATTTGAATACGCTACCCCCTTCTTACGACTATAAGGATGGGAGGAACGGGTGCAAGATGACAAGATGCAATGACACGGCAATGTTCACATAAATACTATTTTCATTCAATTCTCAAGTATACACGAACGGGAATGAGCCAATTTGTTTTCTTAACCCTATGAGTCCATACAATTTTACGCAAATCTTAGGTTACATATTGGACTTAAGTGCTATCTTAACCCTATGAGTACACACACACACACACACACACACGCAATTTGTGTTTATTCAATACATGGGTGGGATTTTACATGAAGGCAGGTGATAACTTAATTCTACGAGTACAATTTTTCTATTCATATGCTTATTCGAATGGTTCTCAAAATATTGTGTTGGGGTAATTCTACTACTTAGCTTTATTTTTAAATTTATATACCCCAGAGGTACAATACTGTAGGCAACTGCTGGGAATAAAATTCCGAGAGCTTGAGATCTTGCCCTTGCCGACTAACTTGTTATAAAATGTTCGGGCGATGGCGTCATTCTTTTCATAGTCGTCAGTAAATATATCGAGAAACTGGCGCAAAGTACTGCCAGCAGCCATAAAATGAATAAACATAATAGAGAAGTGTCCACATACGTCAGAAGAAAGGCTCTGCAGCTGTCTGTCGTTGTAACGGTATTGCCGGCAATTTCTTCGGAGCCTTCGCACATGGTCAGGGATGAGCGGTGGCAGTCCAAAACTGTCAAAGTATGTCCCCTGTCCGGTGGGGGTGACGTAAAATGCCACCCAATGCGAGCCTGGTCGCGTGTGATCATCGATGTTGGAGACAATAGCTGTTGGGTATGTCCAAACCAAGGGTACTCAGTCGGCTGCGAAAACCCCGCACGGGACCGTATGCAGCATCTGTAGTGCCTGCAGAATTTCTAGACTGTCCATATCCCGTGTGGAAATTCTGCCCAGGCGTAAGTCGGGGCCAAGTTATTTGTCCCAAGTTTAATCGTGGCCCCTTCCAGAATTGTCCCACATTTCAATCTAGGGCCTAAATTATCTTCCTAATGTTGGACATCAATCTTGGGCCAATGTTGGATATCCAATTTGGGCCATAATATTATAATATTATCTTGGCGTCCAAGACAATGCCAAGCTGGGGCCTGCATTGGCTGTTTTTAGGCAAGCCCGGATGATATTGTCTTGGCGTCCAAGGCAATGCCAAACTGCGGCCTGAATTGGCTGTCTTTGGAAAGCCTGTGATTTGGATGCCACGATTACGCCCGTATAGGGCCTTTATTCAATATAGGATGCCATGACAAATTTCCACACGGGATCCCTCGTCTTCGGATACTGTCATGCCACGCGGTGATGGCGTCCTAGTTGAATATAGCTCAAGTTGATCGAGAGTTTCTGAGATGCTGACTATGGAACCTTCTTCGTCTTCCGCCTCCTCCGGATATTCCAATTTCTTTGGTATTATACCAGGCGTTGAAGGTCTCACCTCAACAGAATTTCGTTGCAGAGATGACTTTCTTTCAGGCCGCGTTGGAGGCTGTCGTTTCTCGTTTTTTGTCGGTATAGGTGGTGCTGGTGCAGCCACCTGTTCTTGTTGTTCTACTGTCGAGACGCTACGTTCGCCGTTCCGACACTTACTGTCGACCGGTGTACTCGATTGGGAGATATGACTGAATCTGTTGGGGGCTGACTCGACGCGAGGACTGTGGCTGTAGTAGGTTTTGATAAACTTACTGGTTGTTAACCATTTTTTCAGCTTAACGGCATTGTTTAACGCACACGTGTAATATTCTTCCTTTTTCACGCCGTGAAATAAACAATATTCCGGCGTTGCTTCCATCCTGGCAAAACTAGGGCAGTCAAAGTTTTCCAAATTCACGATTATCCGTGCTGCTGCTCTTTCCAAGTATCTCGCCTTCTCATAGCCTCGGGTCAGAATATGGTGAGCAGTGCGAGCAATTTCCCTCAGATAACTATTCAGTTTTCGTAGCGAAATGTCTCCCTCGAACCACTCGATCCCGTGATGATGGCAGGTTACGTGATTATTAAGGGTCTGGTCAGCGGAAAGCAGAGCTTCAAATGGGTGCGGTGGCTCGACAAACCAATGCGCCGAGTGACTTCCCTCCAGAATAACCACCGCCACTTCTTTCGGTATAAAGTGCCGCTCGATATGGTGAAATCCTTGGATATCAATAACGTAATTCATATTTAACGCTTGACGTACGATAGCGAACGAATCAAAGGCTGGTAGTAGACTGATCGACACGGTGCTGGCGTGCGGCCTTTTAAACTCGCCCACGAGCTCTTGGTTGTGGGCCTCACCACTTCAGGTAGTCGGCTCCTCCCCCGTAGCGGACACTAGTGTTGCCGCAAGACGAGACAAGGCAAGAATTTTTGAAATATCGTCTCGTATCGAAAGTCGAGAAAATTAACACAGTCTTGTCTCGATAAATTCTCGTCTCGAGATAACAAATCTTGTCTCGTCTTGAATTTCTTGTCTTTTTTCGGGAAATCCTGTGTTGCGCAAAGAAATGACTCAAGTGAAAATTAAGCTACGAATGAAAAAAATAAATAGTGGATTTATTAATGGGGGGACTCCGCAGGTTTTGTTGAAAAAACCGCGTTTTTGCTCCTGAAATCAAAGGAATTACATCCATTCGAAAATTCCTGACATCAATTCTCAGATTATAATATTATTGAAAAACTGTATTATAATCTGAGAATCGATGTCAGGAATTTTTGATATTTTTCGGTGACTTCAAGAGCAAGAACGTAGTTTTTTTTTAACGAAACTTTCGGAGTCCCCCCTCAACGATATTATCCAACCAAAGTCCTGTGGGCATGGACGTATTCAAAATTGAAAGATATGTAACTTATGTAATATGTTAAAGTTTTCACAATCATAATAAAGAAAAGTTTACGAACTATAATTAACTGATCAATTAGGGGAGACCGGGTACAAAAGTAACAGCGGGTCGAAAGTAACAAAGCTTCCTACAACGCACACAATCAAATCTAGAAGTTGTGTTTTATATAGTAGTAAGCGTGTTCGATACTGATACAGTTTGAGCCATTGATTGTGCCCGTGCGTGAAATTTACACGTTTTATTGGAGATTTTGTGTTTTTTGCCGCCTCAAGTAAGTTTTTCGATTCTTGGTATTCTTATGAAAACCTGTAGTAAATATGTAAATACTACAATGAATTTTTGCCAGATTATTCTTGAAAAGTCGCTTTATTAGTGGCGGTGTAGAAGTTCTATGTTCTGTTTGTTTTTTTGAAGTTATAATTTTTTTATTCTGGAAAATGAGGTTGAGGACGAAAGTAACACAACACCACGGGGTTATGTTAACCAGGCATTAGGTACCTATTGTAATTTTTTCATTGATTTTTAGAATGCCTCGAAGTTACTTACGATCAAAAGATTCTTGTGTTTTTGTTATTAACTTGTTAGTTCAATAATAGTTAAGAAAATGAATATTTGAGTTTTGTTTTTTCATAAAAATTCAATAATTAGTTGATTTACTATAAATGGAGTTTATCTGACGATATTATAATATTTTTTACTTCATTATAATCAATTCTGTGGAATCCTGTAAGATCAAGTGAAGTATCCGTACTGATTTGCTCAAAAAACCCCGATGCTACTTTCGTCCCCAGAGTGTGTTACTTTCGTCCTGACGCTCAGGACGAAAGTAACAATCGTCACTTTTTTTTTTGCAGCCTTGTAATTGTTAGAAGCCAAGATATATTAAATAAAACTATGATGTACATTTGTAGGGTAAAGTCGAAAGTTTCAGAGGGCTATATTCATTTTATCGAAAATATCATTGATAGCTAGAAATCACAGTTTAAAAAAAAGTGTTACTTTTGTACCCGGTCTCCCCTACTCTAATTCCCTCCAAACTGTCAACTTTTTACAATCCATCGAGCTCTCGATATTCTCGAGTCTTGTCTCGGTTATCGTCCAAGTCTTCTTGTATTGTGTCGAATCAAACGAGACGAGAAAAATCGTCATCTCGTCTCGAGTCTCGACACCTCTCATCTCGTCTTGTCTCGTTTTTCTCGTATCTTGCGGCAACACTACCTGGGACAGTGGGTCGTACAGACTAGCGGTAACTGATGCTGTTCGCATATGAAAAGTCACTGTGTAATTATCTACTTCCGAAAAGCTACGCGTCTACTCGGCGGCGGGCGTATATTGGTCAAATAAATGGGATTCTTGTTTTTGTTGTAACTCACCGTCGGGACAATCGCGGGATGTCGACGCAATCGGTTCCTTTATCTCGGCTGAAGGGATCCGAGAATTGCTCGAGGGTCCGGCCCGAGAGAGCACGTACCTTCTTGTTGTAGCGGTTTCGACGGGAACGGGCTGTGCAGATACCTCAGAGTCTCTGCGATCGACTAGCGACGGCTGTTCCCCTGGCATTTCCGCATCCTCGAACCGGTCCAGGATCTCGCACAACATCCCCTCCGTCTCTTCGGAATCCTCCAGCATGTTTAACATTTCTGACAGACGTAGGAAATTAAATTTCCTCAGAATTAATTCACTTTGCGCCGTATCACTACATTGGTGCCGTATGAAATGAAATCTTGACTTACCTCGGTGTTCGTTATATTCCGCGATCAACGGCACCACCACGGCAAAATTTTCGGTCCTCCGTTTCAACACTGTCTCGGCCGCAATTCGGAGACACTCGCTCGATTTTTTAAAAACGCCGGCCGCGTGCATCGAACCGATGGACCTCTCGCTACATGCTCCGATGAAACGTCGCAGCTGACGCAGCAAATCACCGGTTGACATACGAGCAAGCGATCGTCTCCATCGCATATCACATTCCAAGCCAATTGACGGATCCTTCTTTTTAGCGTAAAACACGGCCATCAACACTGCGGCACGGTACACACTCAAAACACCGGACATTGCGTTGGGATTTGAAAAATGTAAAAATCGTACTAGTAGGGCGGGTCTCGAGAGAGAGAGAGAAAGATACAGCAAAAAATGAGAAAGCGTATAGGCTTGATCAATGACTTTGAAAGAATGAGGAAAATTGCGGAACACTCGCCTTGATATACCACGTAGCACCCGCTCACCCCGCTGCCGTATGCACCTCTCACGATGAAAACAACGTTATTCTCACGCGGGGGTGCCGTAAGATTTTTAACGATTCTCACGCGAGAATCCTAATGCATTCGAGCAGGCCAGCTGTGAAGCGCCTTTTCGCGAACCGCCTTACTTGTCGTAATCCGCATACCGTATATTTTGACCATTTTGACTCGACCTTTTAGGGGCGGTCTAGGGGGTCGTCTCGGAAATTAGGGGCCAACGGTAGGTAATTAACGCCGCGCTGGTGACCGTTACAGATTGCGTCACCCCTGCTACCTGCTGGACGAGGGGGCGAAGACCAGTCGTCCCCCAACCTGGTCACGACTGATCAGCTGTCTTTTCAACCCATATCATACAATGGTAGGGGTAACCGTGTAAATAATTTTATGACAATTTATACGTATATTAAAGCACGGTAACCGCAAAGCCAGGTCAGTTCCTCGTCATCTGTGAAAGAAACAACATCGCACAATGGCTACACCCAAGACTGGTTTACCGGCGAGCAAGCCACGTAAAATTTTCAAATCTCACTCTCAGTCGTTGAAACAGACGGAAAAACACCTACTTCTGTCTACTACATACGGATTGAACCACTCGTTCACCAAGAAAATCAATGTCGGTCTTGGATTGCGAGGGGACAGTGAGTACGAGCTGTTGATTCGGCTAGTGAATAATTCTTCCGGAGGTATTTGCCTGAAACTCGATTCGTGGATCGCGCTGACCGACTCAACGGACATCATCTCGGACTACTTTGATTTCGATATATACGCCGACGCCCAGTGGTATTTCGATACCCTTGACCTTGGTGAATGCAAACTAACATTCACGTCAGCTCACGGGGCAAGAGCAATTCGATTTGACGTACCAGCAGCCAACGCAGATATCTCATCAAACGCTATTAACGATGACACACCAGTCGGTGACCACGAAGACGATCGACCATCCGCTAAGCGCCAAAAACTCTATGCACCTTCAATCGTGATGCAAAAGACCACCTTTGACGGCCTGAAATCGCTACTCCCCTGTGTACAAGAACGGATACGAATGCTGAAGAAATTGAAAGATGATGTCAATACGTGTAAAAAACTATTCGCAGAGTTCATCGCGGAAAAAGTCAAGACGATGCTACCTGCTCAGCCTTCCTTGCAAAGCATTTCACAAATAGCTCTGAGGGAGTACGACGCGGCCGTGGAACACATCAAACCACTGATAGATCTCGAATTCCGTGAGAACTACCTTGACATCGTCCTGCTAGAGATAAGCAAACTTTTCCCCTATTACGTGGCCGTTCAGGTGAAACAACTCATCGAAGCGCAGCCGAAGTAAGTGTTTCCCATATTGGGACCGTCTGTCTCCATCGAGTTACACCACAGTCGCCAAGATCTCACGGGCTCGCACCATGGCGACTGCTTGTGAGAAGAAAAAAAAAAATTCCCATGCCTGATGGCGGACCGGAGCATCAACAGGACCTGCCGGGGATGATAAATCGTACTCGCGGAATCGCCCTCGCCCAAGTATTAAATAAACACAACATTTTCCAAACGTGCCGAATAAGCATATATATTAGGGTGGTCCTTATTCCGGGGTCGGACGAATTTCAATCGAAACGCCCCCCAAAACGGTTCCAAATATTGAAAAAAAAATGTGTCAAATTTTCAATTTTTCATTTCAATGGGAACACATGCCCCAACGAGCTTTTGATTTTTTTTTTTTGTTCCACTAAATTCATTGCTGAGGCATAGAAATGCATGGTGAAAATGATAATTAGCTTTACGAAATGCAAATCGATTATGTAAAAATATAAACAATTGGTAGGTGAAGCATTTTCATCGCATTTTACAACTTAAGTGATCGGAAACCTCTGAATGTTTAGTAGCAAAATGTTTACATTTTCATATGAACAATCAGAAACTAGTAACAAATAATATTTTCCGGTACGAAGATTCTTTTTCATCAATAAAATAAGCAAATTAATAAGGGTAGTGAAATGACAGCATATTACATACGCGTTCAGATTTTTGAAAAGGGTTTGTCAATACGGAAATCTGGATAGTTCCTTCTATGTTCCGAAACAATATGCATAATAAATTGTTTCTGTTGTTCATTTTAGTTAGATGATCATCATAGTCTTCGATCGATTCAACGGTTTTTTCGGCAATGGCGTTGACAACTTTCAATTTTTTAACTATGTTGAGGCCTTCGTTATAATCCGCATTCCGTTATTGAGGATCGTTTTCTCGGAAACCTTGATTGATTTCCAATACAGTGAAACCTCCCTTAACGGACACCTCTTAATAGCGGAAACCTCTTTATATCGGACAAGTTAGAAATCCCCTAGCTAGCTATATTCCGAATAACGGACACCTCTGAATAGCGGACAAAATTTCCGGTCCCGAAGGTGTCCGCTATTGGGAGGTTTCACTGTATATCAAAAATCAACATTCAATCAACATTCTGAGGTCATGTGTTGGGAGTGAAGTTAGTCACGCTTTAGAAAAAAAAACTTTAGAAAAACCAACGAAAACACTGCCAAAAAGAATGAAGTAAAAACTCGGATTGTTCATGTAAAAATAATTCAAAACTAAGGAATATTGTCTCCCTTACGATTCGTCATCAATTGTTTCTGTGAAATACGAAAATGAATGACGGAAAAAAAATTCAATTTTCACTTGTTTATATTTTCACATGATTAATTTGTATTTCATAACGAAAAATGTAATTTTTCTAATGAATTTCTATCCCTCAGCAATGAATTTGTTGAATAAAAAAGAAAAAGCTCGTTGGGGCATGTGTTCCCGGTGAAATAAAAAATTGAAAATTTGACTTATTTTTTTCTTCAATATTTAGAACAGTTCTGGGGGGCGTTTCGATTAAAATTCGTCCGGCCCCCAAATAAGGATCACCCTAATATATATATATATATATATATATAAGTGCGTGTGAATTATACATTGAACTAGTGAAATTGTGTGGGTGTGTGTACTTATAGACTTAAGATAGCACTTACCTTAATATGTAACCTAAGATTAAATAGTATTTATGTGAACATTGTCGTGTCATTGCATCTTGTAATCTTGGACACGATCTTCCCATCCTTATAGTCGTAAGAAGGGGGTAGCGTATTCAAATTTTCAGCCATAGACGACCCCCTCATGAAAATACAGCGAGGGGGGCGGAGGGGTCAGAAATAGCGAGGGGACAGGGGGACAGAGACACCCCCTCGTCAACGGTCAACCCCAAGGGGGGAGCCCAGACGACCTTGAGGGGGGAGGCCAGACGACCTTGAGGGGGAAGTCTGGCGCCAGGGGGGAGGGGGGAGGGGGAAAGGGGGGTTTGTTGTGACGCGCCAAAGCTGCCCTATTCTACTCTCACTATCTAGTAAAACCTTATAATCTCCAAGGCAATTTCGTGCCAACTTTAACATATGACATGCATCTAAGAAAATATAAACTATTTCAGATGGGTCACTTGGATGAAAGAAGTACGGTTTGGGATCTGGCAAATCTAAACACCCGCTGAGGAATTTAATTGTCGCTAAATGACTAGGTGGTCCATCTAGAGTCAAGGATGTGACTTGTACCCCAATCTTTTTGAGGCGAATTAGACTCTCTGTAACTAAATTAGCCTGAGGTTCAGCGTCAATTCCGTTAATAAGGAAGTACCCTATAGGCAATTTCCAAGATGCATCCACACCGACCACCATTAAAACTAAGGCATCCTTGGCTTCAGGAAGGTAATCACCTGGAGTTACGACAGTCCCCATATCTGCGTGTCCCCGCTGTTTACCGTCTCGCCCCCTTTGAGCCCCTTTTTTAATACCCATTTCGTCTAGCATGAACGAGCAAATCACACGTTTCCCTTTATTTTTTTCAGTTTCTACTCTGTTTTCCAACGTTTCAAAAGACTTGGTAAGAAATCCGGGCTCAGCATCCACAGATGACTACCACGTTCTAAGTACTGTTGGATGCGCAAGTGCCAGGTCAAATATTTTGTGAACGTAATCGTACGCCTTGGGTGAGTAAAAGTATACCGTTAGCGCAAAGCATCTCAACTCTGGTGGATATTTTTCTCGAACCGGCTTTTGGTTCTTATTATTTTTCATCATGCGCATGCATAGCTCTCGCGGAGCATCTGAAAAACTATCGAGGCACTCTAGTCCATCTGGACAAACACGACGTTCCTTCCGCAGTGTGCCTACCAATTCTTTTAAGGAGTTAACCCGCTTCTTTGATTTCTTTATGTTTTGTTTCTGTGGCTTATTTAATGCTCGGGCCTTATTTAAATTCTTTTTTAATTCTATATTTTTTCTTCGACAAGTTCTAGGGATGTTTTCGTAATTGTGGTCGTGCACGAATAAAGCGCGACGGCGACCAGTACGGCATGCATCTACAGGATCACATTTTGAAGTCTTTGGGGTCACATTGGCTTCAGCGATTTCGGCAGAGGATGAAGGTTCGGGATTTATGGGAGATTTAGAATTTTGTTCTACTTCCAGACATTTGACTGAAATCAAATACCCAATCATGGCCGGCGACTTTTGTGTGGAGAGTGTGGAGACTACCACACGTGAAAAAGTTCGAGTGTGGAAACTCCACACGCGGAATTAGTTTTTTAATAACCAAAATTTGAGAAAAGTATATAAAAGCGGTAGTATTTTTCAACCTAATTTTTTTTTGTCTGAATTCAAAAAAAATTGATGAAACCAGGTTAGCGCGTGGCGTCTTATGAGACTATTGAAACGCGTCGCATCGCAAACGTGTACACTAGGGTGGTTCAATATAACCTGACCCCCGAATTTTTCTTGGGGCACCCCCTGAAAAGCTTCAGGACGATGAAAAAAGATATTTGGCAGTATATAAGCGCAAATAGATAAGATCTAGAGGTCGCGCAAACGCGTTTTCTGCCTGAATTCGTAATTTTTCTCGTTTTCGCGGTTTTATTTGAAAAAGTTTTTCCATTGAAAGTATTTTAAATCACGGGCTGCTAATTTTTCGCCCATCAAATAAACCATATACACCGAGAAAAAAAATCGTTTGAATTAACCAAATATATTTAGTCAGTGTGAAAATAATTGCATCAATCGTTTGACACTTGAGTCAAGTAAATATTGATTAAAACAAAAATTTCGGTTTTTTTCACTAGAGCAATCCATTTTGTTGAAAGACTTGGTAAATTCAACTACATTAGATGTTATATGAAGTAATGTCTAGTAACATGTACAAATCTTCTTTTCTTGGGTAAACGTATTGCATTGAATGAATATTCTGTTGCTTGAAACGTGTGAAACAGCTATATATTAACAAAATTGTGACGTTGACTTTACATGTGAGCGAATTTATTCTATCAACATGATATGTTGTTCATCTAACAATATCATTGGATTCATCGAATTATTTTGCCTATGATTATGGGAACTATTTCTTTGTTACTTATGTTCACGGTTGAACTAATTAAATGTAAGGGTTGTTTGGAATAATTTCAGTATTTCAAATTGTGTACACGAAAACGTAGCTAAGTCTGAGCTGAATTTTATTCTTGAGAACTTTCGAAACTCAAGAAAAGAAGTTGAATTAAGAAAATATTTGGAATTCGGATGTTCAGTTAAGATATCTTAGCAACATTGAAATGATATGATATCATCGAGACAGATGCCAAATTCAAAATAAATACGAAAAAGTGATAACTTATTCCAATAAATAGTTTAGCGTAGTCAGTAGAGCGTGCGACTAGAAATGCGAGCGAATGCGTGCGTCCCGGATCGAATCCCAGCCAAAACAATGCGATGTTTTTCTAATATAAAAATCTTTAATATGTAATTTCACGCTCATAATATCGCGTCACTTGAGGCCGTAAGGTCGTAAGCGCTGTTGTAATCGGTATCCTGAGATCTTTCATACAACTTTAATTTATTTGAAGGTTCGTTGTCGAATTAAGAGTTGGAACTCAGTCGTACAAAGTAATTCAAGTTTATTTAATATATGAAGTTTTTACAAAGGCTTTGCTAATATCGTACTAATCTCTATATAACGTGTCTTGCTTCTGGTCGCGATGTTCTGACCATGAGTATTACGGTGATCGCTTATTTATTACATTAAGGAGGTCGTGCTGCGTCTGCACTTGTTGTTGGTTGCGCTAAGGCTTTGTATTCGCACATTCCATAGTATTGCCAAAGTGTGGCTCAAACATCTAGATTGCAACACCTTGATACTCCGGTTGCAACATCCCTCCCCCCTTAGAGAGAAAAGCCCTTAGGATTTGCTTCTGAAATCAGACAAATCTGCTGGCTTGCGTCGTTGTGCGTACGCTTGCCTATTATGCTATATCTAGGTTAGTAGTTTACATAGTGTATCCCGTTAACATATTTTTTATATAATCGTTTCTTAGGCTAGGTTAGTATAATTAATTTACTATATCATTTTTCTATCAGCTGAGTTGTTTCAAATTTCATACTCAAGTTATATTATTCAATAAAAGGTTTCAATCGATTTACATGTACTCTAAGAGTTTTCTTCTTTACCTTTATGGTACAGTTTACTTCTGAATTTACCTCTAAAATTGTGTAAGGACCGATCCATTGAGATAATAGCTTCTTCGATCGTCCTCTGCGTATAGTTTCGTCGTACAGGAGTACCTTATCGCCAACCTTGAACCCTTTTTCTTTGGTTCGTCGGTCGTACTCGATTTTTGACCTCTCTTTGGCTTGTTGCAGATTTTCTTTGGCTATGAGATTGCTGGCTCGCAATCTCTCTCGTAGTTCTCGTGCGTAGTCGTCATAGGTGTACGTCGTTTCTGGATCCTTCTTCAGCGATGTTGGTAGTTCAGCTGGGTGCCCATACACCAGCTCGAATGGCGTAAATCTCGTTGCAGTGTGGGGCGTCGTGTTATATGCAAACATAGCATATGGTAACCATTCGTCCCAGTTGCTCTGTTCCTCGTTGATGTAGTGTCTCAGATATTCAGCTAACGTCCTATGTGAACGTTCCAAGGCTCCATTGGATTCAGGATGATAGGCCGTCGTTTGAATCTTGTCGATCTTTAACAGTTTACAGGTATTTTTAAAAACGTTACTCAAAAAGTTCGTACCTTGATCGGTGAGTATTCTCTGTGGTATTCCGTGTTCGCATACGATCCTGGTCGCAAATTCCTTGGCTACAGTGTTAGCTTCTTGGTTCGGAATGGGTATTGCCTTACTGAATTTGGTTAGACAATCTTGAAACGTGAGGATATATTTATTTCCTTGTTCCGTTTCTGTCAGTGGTCCTACGATATCCAATGCACATTTCTCAAACGGTTGATTTGGAGTGTCGGTGATGACCATTGGTGCCTTCGTCTTCTTGCTAAGTTTGTTCTTCTGGCAATTCTCGCATCTCGAGATGTGTTCTTCGACGTCCTTCCGTAATCCTGGCCAATCGTGTTTTAACCGAATTCTTTCGATCGTTCGATTAACTCCTTGATGTGCTCCTAATGGTGTGTCGTGATACTCATAGATGATCCTGTTCCGATCTTCCTCCGAATATTCTTGTTCTCGGTTGTTCGATTCATCTTCTTCTTTCTGTTGACTTCTGGTCACTGCGTACATGCGACTCAAGGCATCTGCGTTGGTGTTAGCCTTGCCTGCTTTGTACTCGATCTCGTAGTCATATTCTTCCAGCTTCAGTCGCCATCTCATGAGTCGTGATCCTGGATCTTTGACTCCGAATAACCATGTGAGTGGTTTGTGATCTGTAACAATCTTAAATCTGGTACCATATACATACGGTCTGAAATGATTAACTGCCCAGACTATGGCCAATAATTCTTTTTCCGTGGTGCTGTAATTTCCTTCTGCTGAATTTAGAGTTCTACTTGCGTATGCTACTGGCAAGTCACTTCCTATTATGCCTTGCGACAGGACTGCTCCGATGGCTTTGTCGGATGCGTCTGTCGTCACGATGAACGGTTGTTCGAAATCTGGATATTGTAGAATTGGTGCTGTCGTCAACGTCTTCTTCAAATTTTCAAAAGCCTCTTGTTCCCTCGAAGTCCATCTAAATTTTACCTCTTTCTTCAGCAAATGTGTTAGCGGTTTTGCTAAACTTGAGAAATTCTGTATGAATCGTCTGTAGTATCCGGCCAAACCCAGAAATCCTTGAACATCTTTTACAGTCTTTGGAATTGGAAATTCCTCTACTGCTCGGATCTTCTCTGGATCTGCTTTTATCCCGTCTCTAGTGATGACGTGTCCCAAGAAGTTAACCTCTTTCCTCAGAAACTCACACTTGTCAGGTTGTAGCTTCAATGAATTCTGTCGTAAGCGTTCCAGTACCTCTTCCAGTCGTTTGTTATGTTCCTGCAAACTAGGAGCATGTATGACAATATCGTCGAGATAGACATAACATCTAAGGCCTTGTATTCCTGAAAGTACAGTATTCATTAATCGTTGAAACGTAGCGAGTGCGTTCTTCAGTCCAAAAGGCATGCGATTGTATTCGTAATGACCGTGTGAAGTGGAAAATGCCGTCTTGCACTTATCCTCTTCTTCCATTGGAATTTGGTGAAATCCTGATGCTAGATCTAATGTAGAGAAATATTTTGCCTTACCCAACTGGTCCAATATTTCCGTGATATTAGGCAGTGGAAAGGAGTCTCCTACAGTAACCTCGTTCACCTTACGGAAGTCAACTACGACTCTCATCTTTGTTTTTCCTGATGCGTCCGCCTTCTTTGGTACCACTAGCAGTGGTGCGTTCCATTGACTTTTGCTTTGTCTGACTATTCCGTCGGCAAGCATTTTATCTACCTGCTCGTTTATCTCCTGCTTATGCTTCTCTGGAAGTCTATAAGGTCTTAAATTTATAGGTGCGATATCTGGATTCGTTGTAATTCTGTGACTAGCTGCGTTCGTGTAACCCAGATAGTCTCCTTCTAAATGAAATACATCATGAAATCTTTCACAAATATCTAACAAGCTCTCTTTTTCTTCTCGATTCAGATGACTCGTACGTAGGTTGTCTCTCAGCTATTGCATTCGGCTCGCGTTACTCGGTGTCATCGTCCGGCATGCATACACTTGCGTCATATCTGTGTGCTCTTGGCCTAGTGCTACTATTTGTACACACGGCTGTTCCAGTTCTACATTATAATCGTTCGTATTCAAAATGCTGACTTTGCACTCACCGTCGACTGCGTTGGTGATGCAACTCCCTAGGTATACTCCTGGCTGTAACTCGATTCCTTCGACGATGCCTTCCGCGTCATCGCGTGTCTTTGCACGGATTATCTTCTCGCTTCTTCGTTCAAGCGATATGTGAGCTCCTGTGGCTCCTAAATTCCATGTAGTTCCGTACAATCATGCGTATTTCCCAGATCTAAGCTCGACGTCATGCTTCTCGAGGAAGTCGCCTCCTAAGAGACCGTCTGCTCCTAGTGGAAAATCATCTTTAACTGCGTGAAAAAGGTGCGATATGTGCCTATCACCAACCCTTATATTCAACGTGACCTTACACAAGGTCGTAACCGGTGTTCCGCCTATTCCTCTGAGCGTGATCACACCGTCTTCAGCCATAACTTCGCCGTCAATTTTTCCAACTTTTACTAAGCTTACCTCAGCTCCTGAATCTAATAGCATAGTTCCGTGTCTCGTCTTGAATTCATCTGCCTTGATCGTTGCGTGGTTTTTCTGTTTAGATCCGTTTATTAGGCAATTTACTGGTACGACGCGATACGGTTGCCTGTCCGCCGCGCCTGTTCCTCGTTTCCCGGAGTCTCTTCGTCTCGCCTGCTGGCGTCTCTAGAAGGACCTGGCTGGACCCGTTCCTCTCTTCTAGGAGGTCCCCGATTCCTCTCGTAGCCTTGTCTATTTTCTTCGGCTAATCTAGTTCTGCAGTCTCTAATAACGTGCCCTGGTTTTTTACAAAAGTGACAAATTACCTGAATTTTTCTTACGTAGTTACTTGGTGTCGGCAATCGTTGTGGATAACTGGATCCTGTCTTCGCTGAGCGACAGTCTCGTGCTAGGTGTCCTGTCTTCCCACAGTTGTAGCAATTATTTCCTCTGTTACCTTCTCTGCTGTTGCGCGGTTGATTATGTTCCCGATCCGATCCACGAATGGGGCCTAAATCTCGTTCTTCTTCTATCGCGAGTGATATGGCTTCTCTAAGATTTTCACACCGTCGGCTCTTGACCAATATCCTCAGCTTGTCGTTCAAGCCTCTGATGAAGATATTGACAGCTTGTTTTCTGACCTGGCGTTCCAGCGTCGATTTCGAATCCTCTTCCGCGGCTTCCTTCATCGTTACTTCGATTACCTGTGCAGTTAGTTTCTCGACTCGTGCTCCATATGACTTCGCGTCCTCGTTGTGACGTTGTCTACAGCTGCTGAATTCCACTTGTAACGAAGCTAATGTCCGTGTATCGATGCTCATCGACTTCAGCTCTTCCTCCAGTGCATTCCAGGTGTCAATTGATTTGTATTCTAAAGCTCGTGCCGGAGCACCTTTGATTCGGGTGCTCAGAACAGCTTTCAATAGATTTCCCGTATCTACAGGTCGTATTATCTCACGTGCATACTTGCAAGAGCGAATAAAATCACAAACCTTTCCTCGGTCACTGCTATCGAAGATCTCGATGTCCTTCAGCACTTGTCTCACGGTGGGGGTGTCTTCGGTCATATCGATTGGAGGTTGATTCGCTGCTGTGTTCTGATTCTGTTGTGGTGGTACTTGCTCCCGAGTCTTACTTTTAACAAATTCGCGTAATGCCGCACGAAGTTCGTCAACTGTATTTGCTTCGCTTACGTTTATGCCAAGATGCTCACAGGTTTGGAGAAGATGATCTCTTCGTAATTCTTGAATCCACGCGGTTTTACCTGCTGCAATGCGTCTTTCCACCAAGTCTTTGTTCAATGGCATTCGCTCCTTTTCCGAAGATTCTTGTGCTGCTGCAGCCAGTGATAAATGCAAGGCGTGCCTCTGGCTGGGAGGTAGTACGCCAAACAAAGGTGAATTATCCCCAAAGCTTACTTCTCCTTGTAACTCAGGTTTAGTCGGAGAGTCTACGGATGCTGAACGTTCTATTCTTTTCTTTGACATGTGATTTCACGGTGACTTCCGGTGCCACTATCACTATTCTTTTAATTCACTTGCTCGAAACTTGACACTTGATTTATTTGCACGATTCGACGATCTTCGCCGCTGCCACCAGTTGTTGTAATCGGTATCCTGAGATCTTTCATACAACTTTAATTTATTTGAAGGTTCGTTGTCGAATTAAGAGTTGGAACTCAGTCGTACAAAGTAATTCAAGTTTATTTAATATATGAAGTTTTTACAAAGGCTTTGCTAATATCGTACTAATCTCTATATAACGTGTCTTGCTTCTGGTCGCGATGTTCTGACCATGAGTATTACGGTGATCGCTTATTTATTACATTAAGGAGGTCGTGCTGCGTCTGCACTTGTTGTTGGTTGCGCTAAGGCTTTGTATTCGCACATTCCATAGTATTGCCAAAGTGTGGCTCAAACATCTAGATTGCAACACCTTGATACTCCGGTTGCAACAGCGCCAGAAAAAATAGTTTCTTTGGTGGTGAAATCTTTTTCATGCCATATAACATATCATTTGGGCATAGGCGCAAAAAGAAAAAAATTCGGAGTCAATTAATGATTGGATTGAGGTAATGATTTATGCCACAAAATCAACATAGTGATACATTTGAATCAACCAAATCTGGCCGTTCCGACAATTGAAAATTCATGTCCAGCAACATTTTGATATTTGAGTCAAATACTGCGTGTACACTGAGAGAAAAAATTCGTTGAATCAAACATACTGATTCTGTTGGTTGAGAAATAGTTGCTTCAACCATCATTTTGTATGAATGAATAAGCCGTAATTACCATAACAAATCTTGGCCATTTGAATCAAACAAATGAGTTAGTCGGAACATATAGTTAATTTGACTATGTTTTTAATTCAAACAACTATATATTAGTTGTTTCGATTAAAACCATTCGGTTGAAGTAGAGAGGCAATGTGTTTAGATGCATGTATTCGGATTAACCACATACTTTGTTGTCTTGAATAAATATAGTGATTGGATCAACCGAATTCGGAATGCTTGAGACAATCGATATGCATCGTTCGATAAAACAAGTGGTTTGATAGAATCAAGTCATCTGTGTTTATTCAATTCAAACTTATAACTCTGTCAACTCTGTCAAATGCGCTAGGTTGATTTGACTGAATGTTACTTTAGTTTGGAACTTGTGATGATTGTGTCGAATAAATTAAATCGTTCGGCCAAACCGATTGTGCGTTTGGAACGGATTTTATAGATCGCTCTTTTTATTTCTAATACAAGTGAAATTTATGTCACAGAGTTTTATTATTGCATGTGTTTCATATAAAGTCACTTAATTAGCAATATCGCATCAATCTATACGCGTTACGCTCATATTTTTTACAACATTTTCCAGGCGTGATCTCGCCTTGACACTGATCAATCATGATGCTGATCGTTGAGATTGAAATGTCTATTAGCTCTCGATTCAACACCTTGACCATAAGTTTCGATCAATAGGAAAATATGAGACCAGTTACCATAGGGTAGTTTGGCGTAGTAGGTAGAGCGTGCGGTTAGTAATATAGCGAATGCGAGCGGACGTGGGTTCAAATCCCGGTTAGGGTGAAAAATTTAGGTGGCGTTTTTCGTATCGAACCGGAGATGTTTGTCCATCTACATGTCAATAGTTATGAAATGTGACAACAAATATTCACATGTACGTCAAATTCCTTTTTTTTCTCACTATTTATATGTAATGCTTATGAAGTTTACCGGACTGATCAGTGGCGGTTCCAAGAAAAATATTTAGTTAGATTGAAAGATGTTCAGTCAAACAGACAGAACAGCACTTTGCTCTGTTCAAAAGTTTATTCAGTTCAAAAAGGCCACGTTTTGACTGAAAAGAATTTTTTCACATCAACGAAATGGTACACATCAGTAGACTAAATCTTATTTTCACACGAATTTATCATTTTTTGAATTAACTATGCATTCGTTCAATTGAACAAGTTTCTATTTAGTTCAAGCAACCAATATTTTGTTACATTTACATAATATTTATTTCGCCACCCGTAACCGCCGCGTTTTGTTGGGCTAAACAAGGTTTTTTTGTTTCGACGAATTTTTTCTCTCAGTGTAGTCATCACAACTATTTTTTCAGTTTTGATTTGACTGCATAATTTTGTTCATTCAATCAACATTTCACTTCGCCGCCCGCGATCGCCGTTTTCGTTTCACCGAATTGAAATTCATTTGATCCAAACGATTTTTTTTCTCGGTGTAGACACATGGGACAAAATTCCAAAACCGTTTCTGAAACCATAGACGATGAGATCAACAATCTTTCGTCTAATTTTTTTGTAATTTTCACTTTATCTTGGAAACATCCCCTCCCCCCCCCCCCCCCCCCCAAGGCACAAGAGGCTACAACACACGAACAACCCGCAAGTCGCCGGCCCTGTCAGTACTACTTTCTGTTAGTTGTGACATATCGCGCATTTGAAATAGGTGTTTTGAGCCCAATCTTGTTCCGTCATTTCGGGCCGTGGTATGACCGTTTGCATGGGCTGCTGGTTCAAGTTCGACCTCAGACCAAGATTGTCAACCACGGTATAACTTCTGCAATGGCTGCTAGCTCAAGTTCGACCTGGGACCGAGATTGTCAACCACGGTATAACTTCTGCAACGGCTGCTAGCTCAAGTTCGACCTGGGACCGAGATTGTCAACCATGGTATAACTTCTGCAACGGCTGCTAGCTCAAGTTCGATCTCGGACAGTAGATAGGCAAGGCAGGTTCTGGGACAATCTAGGTCGAATAATTTGGTCCAGAACCCCCCTGTGTTCTGATTGGCCGAAGCCTCCCCTCCCACTCGCTGCAAGGACTTCCCCCTAACGGTAATCGATAATTTCACAATTTTAAGGACGTCCCCCTAACGGTAATCGATGATTCCGCAATTCTAACGGGATCTTTCGCAATTTTAATGGGATCTATCGGCATAAGGACCGCCTCCTGTACGTATTTGTCAATTTTGTAAACGCAAGTACCGCCCCCCCTATAGTAACGGTAATTTCGCAAGGGGGTGTCTGAATTTATGCGACCTGATTTCTGAATTTCTGAATTTCTGAATTTCTGATATCTGATTTCTGAAATGATGCGATCTGATATCTGAAATGCTGCAAGCCCGATCGATGCGAGCTCGATCGATCGATGCTGGCTTCATGTTGTCTGAATCGTCGTCAAGACCTACTTTACCCACCCGTGAGCGCGCGCGCGCTTTTACCGACCGTCGAGTGAGAACATAACCTCTGAAAAAAACGATACCGACGATCTTTTCCGTTATAGTTTCGAACGTTCTGTTTGCTTTTTAGATATGTATTGGTGGCCCTGAACAGGGCCGATTTGATGGTCCTGAAAAGGACCGATTTGTATAGAAATTACAAGATTCGCAAATTTTTGTACGAGTATCGGATTGACCCGTCCGCCGTTCTCTCACCCCAGATACATTGACCACAATAGTCGGTAGGGTGCCTATTCCCCCACCGTCCCTCGGTCATCCATCGGATCCCGAAAAAATCGAGATCGTAATCCTCCGAGCCGATTATCGTACACGCTTCCTCCCAGGCTCGGAGGAATTCTCGGTGTTGCTTCCGCCGGCGCCTCACCGCGACGAACAGGGGGTGGGGTCTCGGTCGGATAAACCCTGCCTGTAACAAATAGTAATCTCGAATAAGAACCATAACGATGAACAATATTGGAAATAGTAATCTGGAATAAAAAAAACTACAACGATGAACAATATTTTTGGAAATAGTTATTAATGAATTGATAAAAAAAGTATTCACCGCTATAGGATCGACACCCCCCTGAGCCTGCCAAAACTGTATCCAAACCTCTAATGGAGTACCCATTTTTTCCAAACGCTAAAATCAGAAATCAACAAATGAAAAAATCATGGTAATTCGCAGAACCACTAAAAACATCGAAAGATTGACAATACGCACTTTACGAAATTTTTCAAACTGAACTCCTCAAGCTTCAAGCTACGAATGAGCCCAATATGCAACTATTCGGTAGTGTGCACACACCCAAGAAGTCGTACACAACAATACAAATGAATATATATATATATATACTTACTTTCGAAGTATTCATCACCTATATACTTTTCGAAGTATCCATCACATATACACCGAGAAAACAGTTTATTTACAATTAATGAATGAATTTAGTTGGCCATTTTCTAAAAACGTATATTTACTGTTACTATATTTTGTTATAGTTAATGAATATTCTGTTCACTGGAATAACGGAAAAAATTATCAATCTTTAAATCAGATATCTCATTTGTTTGAGGGGATTTCTTCCCGACAATTGTAGATACGCTTGAATCAAATAAAAATTCAATTAAGAAATTCAAATTCCAAATTCTCTTTATCTCAACAACGCTATATTTTATACTATAATGTGATCGTTTTCATCCAAATTTATGACCACTGGCGATAAGTACACTAAACGTGTTGGACGTTGACCAGTTCAAGGCCACGGATATTTTCGACAAATGCGAATTTAGATGAGAACCGCTTGATTCGTCGGTAGCGCCCCTAGTGGCCTCTGAGGGAATCTCGTGCTGATAAAGATATCGATAGCTGTTTTTCTTCTGTTTAGCTGAATTTATCGATGTCAAGCCCTTTAAAACAATATCGATATAACAGCGAGTCGAAATCTTTATTGGGGCGAGATACCCTCCGAGGCCACTAGGGGCGCTACAGACGAATCAAGCGGTTCTCATCTAAATTCGCATTTGTCGAAAATATGCGTGGCCTTGAACCGGTCAACATCCAACACGTTTAGTGTACATCAGGTATTGTTCCAACACAAGATTTGTTAACTATTAATAAATGTTTCTTTGAATGAAGTGCGATCAAGTTTGCCTCAAATTCTACTATGATTCTATTCAACAAAGCCGACCTGAGTTAAATAGTTAGTTAGTATAATATAAATATAATAAAACAATCGCAAAGCAGGGATAGTTCTCTCGCGATAAAAGTAACATTCCGAACTCTTGACTAGGCGTAGATTTACCATGTAAAATCAGCGAAAAGGACCATTACATTGAAGCCAGTCTTCCGAGCCGAAACCTGTACCTACTCGCAACCATTCGCACATATAAACCTATTATAGTTAATCTGACATAGAAAATGATAATAGAAAATTTATCCACTAAAATTTAGTTTCAAAAATGAAAAATTATTTATTAAATAATTTTTTTTCAAATAAGTAACGTCAACTATTCACATAGTTGATTTAACTAATATATGGAAATATTTGTGTCAAGTACGCTTTGTTTGACTCGAATAACCATCTATTTGCTCCTCGTAAATGTCAATTAACTGTTACGATAGCACCTTTTCATCAAACTTATCGCAAATTCTAATTCAAAATTGGTTTATTAACTATCAACAAACATCAAATTGTTGGTAGTAAATATATGTTAGTTGCATGGGATTTTTTCAAATATACGGTTTGTTAACTACAAAGAAATATTTATTTCGCCAAATACAACTATACCATTTGTTGACATTAAATGAATTTTATTAACTATAAATAAACTGTTTTCTCGGTGTACACTCGAGTAAAACGTTCCCGATAGCTTATAGTTAGATAATCTAGGAAGAAAATAAGCGTGTGCCAAGCTGTATATATAACACTTGAGTATTCTAAACAATACGAGTTCGCGTTATCTTGAGCGAGTCACAACGATTTTACGAGTGGCTTAAGGTGCTGCCGGACGTAATTTCGCCGAACCTGACCAGAGCTGCCAACATCTTCAAAAAAGGTGCTATTAAACGGAATGTCTCTGCCTGGGCACCAAAATCAACGAAACAAAATGCCCCGCGCAAATTCAGGCGCGATTACGAACACGTACGGCCCAAAACATGTCCGTTTTGAGTTGAAATAGACAAGTTATCCATGTAAAACGCTTATTTTTTACACTTGGCGATTTTCTATAGGGTTTTTGTGGTGTCGGTGACGCTTCCGAGATGGCGTTGCGCACGAATCTACGACTCGGATCACTGTTCGATAAATTGGACAAAATCAGCTGTCAGTGATAAATATGCGTGTATTCTAAAATTGTCATAGAATGTTGTTATTGTGATCAGGATACACAGAAGACTAACCAAGCCATAACGTTTGGTAAGTGCATCAACGAAATACAGTGGTGGTATACATTACGTCATTTATATTCACCTTCGTTAGGTTAGGTTTGATTCGATTCTTTCCAATTTATCGAACAGTGATCCGAGTCGTAGATTCGTGGGCCACGCCATCTCGGAAGCGTCACCGACACCTCAAAAAACCCTAACTCACCATCATTCCAGCGATAGAAAATCGCCAAGTGTAAAAAATAAGCGTTTTACATGGATAACTTGTCTATTTCAACTCAAAACGGACATGTTTTGGGCCGTACGTGTTCGTAGTCGCGCCTGAATTTGCGCGGGGCATTTTGTTTCGTTGATTTCGGTGCCCAGGCAGAGATATTCCGTTTAATAGCACCTTTTTTAAAGATGTTGGCAGCTCTGGTCAGGTTCGGTGAAATTGCGTCCGGCAGCACCTTAACGTTGAATTCTATAGAGCCATACGAATATTAACGATACAGTACCTACATATTTTATGTATTACTAACGGTATTGAAATCCACATGAACTGAATCCCCTTTAATTACCACGTAAAGAAAGAATGTAGAGCGGAAGAAACTTTTTCAAAATAAGTCCATCGAATAGTAAGTTTTTTCCAGGAATAGAGGAACACGTACGCACACACATTTGATTTCGCCTGCTATAAAAACGGCGTTTTCGTAACGTTTTTCAGTTATTCGAATTTTGGTCGTGCAAGAAGGTGTACACTCTTGAGAAGCTTCGTCTATCTTATCTGCAAAAATGGCTTCTGAAAATATAAACAAAGTTTGCCGCATGGATGACTTCTTACCTACGAAGAAAATATCAGAGCTGGAGGTTGGGAAAGATTATAAAGTTTCATCGTTCAAATCTGTTACCACCAAATACGGCCCTAAAACCATGGTGGAGATCGAGGATAGTTTTATGATGTTTCTGCCAAGCAGAATATCAAAGGCATTCGACGATAACAAGGATCCGTTACAAGTACATGAAACTGCTGCTGCGGAAAATCGTCCACGCTTACGGTACCTCGGTGGACAATACAACCAGTGTGAATTTCTTTACTTGTAAAAATTATTATTACATATTTTTTACTATACCGATTTCCTGAAAGTCGAGGTGTTCAAACAATGGGTTTAATATTACATTTAAAATAAAATTTTATTGTGCATATCAAAAAAAGTTATTCTCCCTCAACTTTTCATTTATTTACCCCGAAGTGAGATATAAACGCAGAAATGGATGCTCAATCGTGTTTGAAGTTAATTAGCATCGTAGAAAGTGCTTATAAACTGTTGGACGGTGCGTCACCTCATCAAATTCAGCGATGGAAAAATTTGTGTAATCGTAATATCAGACTATTGAATAAAATATTGCGAGCAGTTACTCTTTCTGTTGGAGTAAGACACAGAATCGTGACAACAGATTCCATACTTCAATCGTTGGGTGAGAAATTCAAGGACAAACAACGAAGTGGTCAAGGTATCGGAACATCGAGGAGAAGGATAAAAGACAGAGTTCAGTGGAAGGACTTGGAATCAGTATTTAAAGGTCGAATACGTACTGGTGTTATAATCGATCTACGTCACAAAGATCTGAGATCTTTTTTGCAGGATTCGAAAACCTTGGCTGTCGTAAGATTGAAGAATTCTCTACAGCAAGGAGGTAATCTGAAAGTGAACGGTATACTGGCTTACAAGTTTTCCATCCTGAAAAATTCTGAAACCGTCGAAGAGATGAAATTTTTCAACACAAAAAATGAAGTTATCCTTCCGGCCACGGATATTAAGAGATGGTTCGATGAGAATTTGATCGATCGTCTCCTGGTGAAGGTTGAGGATTTTCAAGAGCAGGACTCGGGTTGGACATTAATCGAAATTGTTAACCTAATGATTAATATTAATCGGTACGAGCCGCTACGTGGAGGTTTATCTACCTACGTGCATTTACCTCTGGATATACAGAAGAAGAAGGCTGTGGTGAACGTCAAGAACAGCGATGAATTCTGCTTTCTGTGGGCCATCGTTGGAGCTCTTCATCCCGCAGATACTCAATTAAATGTTGCTCGAACAAGTTCTTACCCCCATTTCAGCACAATATTCAACTGTGAGGGTATCAAGTTTCCTATAACTTTCAAAGATATTTCGAAATTTGAACGAATCAATTGTCTAGCAATCAACGTTTACGGTGTGGAAACCGAATCGAGAAGACCTAGTGAAATAGTACCCCTCTATTTGAGTAAAAATAAGACAGATAAACCTACGATTCACCTTATTGCTATAGACAGTTGTATAGAAATCAATGGTCAGCAGGTTTTTCACTTTGCTTGGATCAAAAATCTATCTAGATTGTTAAGCTCGCAACTGTCGAAGCATAAGAGCGCAACATTTCTGTGTGACGGATGGCTATGTCATTTCCAAGTTCAAGCCTCATACGAAAGACATAAACAAGACTGTGAAAATATAAACGAGTGTAAGATGATATTACCGAAAGAAGAAGATAAGATTTTAAGTTTTAGAAACTATAGATATGAGGAGTTTGTACCGTTCGTCGTATACGCTGATATAGAGTGTATACTCGAGCCGACGGAGAATGAAACCTTGTACGAAAAGCATATTCCACATAGTACAGCGTACTATCTACACTGTGCCTTCGACGATTCTCTATCAAAATTTGAAATTAAACGTAATCCCGATTGTATTCAATGGTTCGTTAGCGAATTACAAAAATTAGCAGAATTAACAAATTTTTACCTGAAAAGAAACGTACCGATGCAACTCACTAGTGAGGAAATACAAGATATAGATAATACTAAAATATGTCATATTTGTGAGAAACCATTCACTCCAACGGATAAAAAACATCGCGATCATTGTCATTTCACAGGCAAGTACCGCGGTGTGGCGCATCCGGGCTGTAATTTGAATTATAAATCTTCGCATATTATTCCAGTAGTTTTTCACAATCTGTCCGGCTATGATTTACACTTCTTAATCAAAGCTTTAGCTACACAATTCCACGGTGAATTGAGTCTCCTTCCTGTCAACAAAGAACGGTATATTTCCTTCACAAAAAAGATTCAAGATACAAATGTAAGCCTACGATTTATCGATTCGTGCCGGTTAATGGCAAGTAGTTTAGACAAACTGGCATCATATCTGAATAATAATGATAAAACAATTGTTCGAAGGTTGTGTAACAGCGCAGAGGAATTCGAGTTGCTCACGAGAAAGGGGGTATTTCCCTACGAATATGTAGATAGTTGGGTAAAGCTTGATGAGAAAAAATTACCACCGATAGAAAAATTCTATTCAAAATTGAACGATACCAACGTCTCGGAAGTGAATTATCAACACGCAATAAAAGTCTGGGATACGTTTAATATTGATACGCTGGGCGAATATTCGGATTTATATTTGAAAACGGATGTTCTACTCCTAGCGGATATTTTTGAAAATTTTCGTCGTAACTGTCATTCTACGTATAGCTTGGATCCTCTGCACTATTACACCGCTCCTGGACTTGCCTTCGACGCGATGCTCAAGTCCACGCGTGTTGAGCTAGAACTCCTCACCGATGTGGAGATGCTTTTGTTTATCCAAAAGGGGATTCGAGGTGGTGTAGCTCAGTGCTCAAACCGGCACACTGAGAGTAACAATAGATATATGGGTAAGGATTTCGATACCAGTAAAGAGGAATCCTACCTCATGTATTTCGATGTAAACAATCTGTACGGCGGAGCGATGAGTCAGTGCCTACCTCGTGGATCTTTCCAATGGGAATACGAGTCGATTAATGTTTGTATTATTCTCGATGATTCACACGTAGGATACATTCTTGAGGTGGACTTGGAGTATCCTTTGGAGCTTCACGAAACACACAAGGACCTACCTCTTTGCCCCAAACACTATACACCCTCGCACAGTAAAAATTCCAAATTAATGACTACTCTTTTTCCGAAAAAGAAATACGTTGTACACTGCCAGAATTTAAAACAATATATAAACCTGGGAATGAAATTAACGGAAATTCATAGAATCTTAAAATTTGAACAATCTCCATGGTTGAAACCGTACATAGATCTGAATACTGATTTGAGAAAAAAGTCTAATAACGAGTTTGAGAAGAATTTCTTTAAATTGATGAATAACGCGGTATTCGGTAAGACTATGGAGAAAGTAAGAAAACAAAAAGATGTCAGATTAGTGACACAGTGGGAGGGGAGGTACGGAGCGAAAGCACTCATCGCAGAACCGAATTTTCATAGCTGTACCATATTTGATAATGACATAGTAATTATCGAGCTCAGTAGGGTTAAAATACACTTTAATAAACCTATTCACGCTGGATTTTCCATCCTCGATCTGTCTAAGATTTTTATCTACGATTTTCACTACAACTACGTAAAACGTACCTTTGCTGATCGATCAAAGTTATTGTACACGGATACGGATAGTCTTCTGTATCACTTCACTCCCCCCGACATATACGAATACATCAAACGTGATTCTCATAAATTTGATACATCCGATTACCCGCTCGATAATATCTATGGAATCCCATTAGCGAATAAGAAAGTGGTAGGTTTAATGAAGGATGAATGTAACGGGAAGATTATGAAAGAATTTGTAGGATTACGAGCGAAATTCTACACTTTTAAAATTTTTGAGGAGGATAAAGAGCAAAAGCGAGAAAAAGGTATTAAGGCAGCGACGTTGAGAACAATCATGTTCGATGATTACAAAAAGTGTCTCATGCAGCATCAGAATTTAGTTAAACCTCAGTACCTCATTAGGAGTAAAAAACATGAGGTTCATACCGTATTACAAAAGAAAATAGCACTCAGTTGGTGCGATGATAAAAGGGTTATTCTTCCCAACACTACCGATACCGTACCATGGGGTTACTGTAAATGAATAAAAAACATGTATTACATATTTATGTATATCTTTATTGAATAAAAATTACATATCCGCTTTATTTATCCAGCTGTTGTGTGAATTATCAAAACCTAACCATTTTACAAACAGTTTACTTCCACGCTTTCGCAGCACTTTCTCCACCAGGTAAACATCAGGGTGTTCGACTTTGGAGAGTTCCTCTTCGTAGAAGCCACCTTCGATCGGTTGATCCTGATAGTCGACGAGTTTGTATGTGACAGGATCAGTATTCTCTATCTTACTTATGGTAAATATTTCAGTTGTCCAGTTGGGTGTGTAACCTTTGTCAAACGTATGTTTATTCCTACTAACTCGAACTTTATCACCGAGCTTGAACTTCTTCTTCCGTGTTTGATTAACTTGAAATTTCCCGTACACGCTGCGCAGGAGAGTGTTTTCGTTTTGAGCTGTAACCTCACTCGGTTTGATTCCAATTGTACGATGCTTGGTGTTGTTGTAAGTTAGCATCAGATCCGGTACAATATCTAGCCACTTATAATTTCCTCGGAGAGAGAAACGCTTCCACATGTTACTTTTCAGCGTACGATTGAAACGCTCGCAGATCGAGGCTTTCAGGTTGCTGAAGGTTGAATATAGCGTAATGCCGTGTCGTTGTAGCAGAGCCTTGAACTCGGTGTTATAATAGTAGATTTCGATACGAGAGCGAAATGAGAGGCGTTTATAGGTTTGTCCGATGTTTTCAGCACGAAACGTAGTCGAGGCGGCAGCCGAGACGAAGTGAGTGCTGAAGACATCGGACAACCCTAAACGCCTCATTTCGCGGGAGTATCGAACGCTATTTTTTATAACAAATGCATGAAAAAGTTGCTTGTGGGGCTCTGTTGTCAATGTAAACAACCATACCAAAAACATTGAGTCGATTCACGGAGAAAGCGCGTCGACTGGGATGAATGATTATAAAATGCTCTTGTTCGCACGCCGTGCGTAACAAAAATCATGTTGTGCACGCTCGATGTGCGCAAAACGCAGTGCGCACGTTTGGCATGCAATTAGTTTCATGTTGGCATTGCCTACTCAAACGTCAGAAAAGTTCCACAATATGACCGCTTCAGAGCCCCAAACAAGCGACTTTTTCATGCATGCGTTATAAAAAATTCTTTACCGCGATCAACGTGCAATTTTTTCGGCACGCGACCCTTCTTGAAAACAGAGTCCATAGCATTTGTCACATCCTTTCCACTCTTGGTCTTAATCGGCACTGCCCAGGCGAATTTCGAAAAAATATCTATGATCGTCAGTAGGTATTTGTAGCCATTGTTGTATTTCGCGTAAGCAATCATATCCACGAAATCAGCCTGCCAGGTCTCATCTATTCCTTGCATGATAACGCGGCGACGCGGACAATTCCTTCGTGCAGGCTTATGAAGTTCCTCCACCAACGCTAGCTTTTTGTTTTCCATCCTCCAGTCTGGTCAAACGCTCGTCCAGTTGCACTATTATTTCAGAATTATGAACTGCCAAGTCTTGTCCGTTTTTGTTTTCTGCTTCGAGACGTTTCAGAGTTGCGTTCACTCTCGATTCCAGACTTCTTATCATAAAATTGGTTTCACTATCGTTGATTTTCTCCGATGTTGTCAGCTTCTCTTCCAGTTGCGTAATGAGTTGAGAATGGTGAGTGGCAAGGTTTTCGAGAGATTCGATTCTCCTACCGATATTCTCCACGTCGTTTCGCAAAGATGATGTGACTTGCTGTAAGAGTTGAGCTTCTTGCCGTACAGCGCTTTGCACTACTCTCATGGAGGCTGCATCATTTTCTTCCACAGGATCCGCTAGGTTGTTTAATCTCTTGTTATCCATATCGTACTGCCCGTCGAGAGTCTTTTTGAATCCATAACCGGCAGGACCGCGGTTTCCCGACAGCCTACCACCCGTCGACCTCGTCGATTGCCTACCGAACACGTCCACGCTCATTTTAAAACTGAGCCCTGCCAATTCTTGGAGAAGTCTAATATACAATTCCAGCCTCACGCAACTCCTCAATGATGGAAATAATCTCATTGAAATGACTCGTGTTACCGGCCGCCTGGGATGCGTAGAGCAATCGAAGTCGTTCGACTAGCTCATTGGGATCGTCCCAATACACGTAATCCATTCGACTCTTCTTGCGTCCGACGATTTTGAGACGCGATAAGGCTTCACCCTTCTTCTTCTTCTTCTGTCCCACAGAGGTGGGAATTTTAGAAATAATTTTTCTGAATTTATCGCTATTCTCAGAACGAATAGCCGTATCACTGCGGTAAAACTTTCGATGCGCGTTTGTGTTGAGCACGATTTTATTGTAATTCTCCAAATCAGTCTGGTTCACTGCGGTGTCACTGGGTGACTTTTTGAACAGTAGTTCGAGTAAGCCTGGTGTTGATTGATAACTCATGCTTCCAATACGAATGATATCCTTGTCAAAAGTTACTTCAGAGTCTCCAACCCTGAGAACGTTATTCTTTAATCTACGAACACCGTACGAAGTATCCAAGTCTCTCGCTGCGTTTGTTTCAAACATTTGAAGATACGTTTGAGACAAATCGTTGCCAACGGTAGAAGATTCATGCTTCGAGGGGGTAACAGGTTCATTCTCGTCGAAGGATTCTTCGTCAGCCGTTACAAAAGAGTCCTCCCCAGACTCCCTCGCAGTCTTTTTTTGCGGGAATTCCAGTTTCGTAGGCGTCTCTTCAATTTCGCTCTTGATGGTCTCCTGTTTCAGCGACTGATTCACCAGCTGCTGAAGAGGTTTTGTTATAGGTTTAAGAACTTCAATCATAACCTTTTCGTTGGTATCCCGACCCATCTCCAACATTTTATGCTTGCGTCGAATAGCATCGCTCGCCTCCGCAATTTGATGCAGCACATCTTTCTGTTGATGCAAATCAGCACTCTGCATGTTCATGCTTCTAAGTTTAAAATATGACTGCTGTCGTCACAACGCTTGCCTCATATTTATGGTTACAAAGCAGTCAAAACCCTTGCGATACCTACCCTCGTTGAGATCGCTATCTTTATCGATCATAACGAAACCATGTTTGTTATCACTCCAACAGGCTGAGCACAAGTCCCTGAACTGCGCAAAGGACATATCCGTGTTGACGTGATCATCGTATATATGTTTCAAATTAATTTCATCTTGTCGGAAGAGTATCAGCATATTAGCATTGTCACGTACGAGGTGTTTGGGAATACGAGCATAAGTCTGACAAAGATAGAAACAGTTGACCGCGTTGTGTCTCCCCATACAAAAGAAGGCTCTGATGTTATCCTGTTTTTCGCAGGCTACGTCATCGAAAATCATGAGAGAGTTCGGTCGCGCGTCTTCCGGTCTGATCACTTGCTCATGTTCGCTGAACGGAAAATATCCAACACCCTTGATCGAATCGAGGAGCCTTTTGAGAAACTGGTACTTGGGCTGATTGAGCGATTTTGAATAAGCGTAGATATTCGCAAATTTTAGACCATTCGAATGTGTGATCAGAGATAAGAGGGTATTGGTCTTACCGCAATTGGATGGTCCGCAAATCACTGCGCGCACGCTATTCGGTAGTAGCGGACCGTGACGTTTCCCCCGTTCCTTCACATTCGTTTGTGTCAGTTTATCGAAATTGATCACCGGCAACTTGGTACTTTGCTTCTTGAACTTCATGATTCTTAACCCAAGACGAGGGGTGCAACCAAAAGACCGCTTTCCGCTGATGTATCTTGACTGCCTCCAAAAACTATAAATACTCGCTATTTATAGGATTTGAGTCAGTGGTGCCGGAACCATGATCGTACACAAACGTGACGAAGAACGCAGGCGACCAAGAGGAAAAGGTCTCGTCAACAGAATCATCAACAAGCTTCCCATTGAATTGCATATACCGAGCTACCAGTACTGCGGACCAGGCACCAAATTAGCGAAGAGACTCGCGCGCGGTGATCCAGGCATCAATCCTCTCGACGCTGCGTGCAAGGAACACGACATCGCTTACTCGAAAGAACGGGATAATCTTGCTACTCGACACGAGGTGGACAAAGTACTCGCGGAGAAGGCCTGGCACCGCGTGCACGCCCAAGACGCGAGCGTTACGGAAAAGGCAGCCGCCTGGGGTGTAACCAACGCAATGAAAGTGAAGAGGAAATTAGGTATGGGGATGCGGGAGAAAAGCTCCACTAGGAAAAAATCTTGTGACAAGAAAAAAATCTCATTGAAACAAATAGCAAAGGCGGCAAGAGCTTCTATGGGGTCGAACAGTGCCAACCCCGTCAAGGCGGCTCTCAAAGGAGCACGCGAAGCTGTCAAAAATGCGGGTGGTAGGAGCAAGGTGCAAACTCCACGCATTCTCCCTGTACCAAAAAAAACTGGAGGTTTCCTACCCTTTCTCATACCCCTAATTGCCGGTTTGAGTGCTACCGGAGCTCTAGCAGGTGGGGCTGCTGGTATTGCAAAAGCTGTGAATGAGGCAAGCGCAGACAAACGCGAATTACATGAGCGGCAACGTCACAACGAGACAATGGAGGCGATCGCTTTGGGAAAGGGGTTGTACCTGAAACCCTACAAAAAAGGTTTAGGTCTTCAGTTGAATCTAAAAAACACGTAAGGCTACCACACCGAGCACTCACCGATTTCGATCTGCTGAAGTACGCTGAGATTATGAAAATTCCGGGGTTTCGCGGAGTGTACATGAGAAACGGAATGCCGAAAGGTGGACCGAGAAAGTACGAAGCTGCCATAGTGAATCTTGACAATAAAGAAGGTCCTGGCACACACTGGGTTGCGCACAGAAAGAAGAACAACAAAGTCATTTACTTTGACAGCTTTGGTGATTTACAACCACCCAAAGATCTCATGACATACCTCGGTGGTGGTAGCATTGTAATGTATAATCATAAAAAATATCAAGACTATGATACGGTGGTGTGCGGGCATCTGTGCCTCAAATACCTCAGCGGACTGCTATAAAACGCTTTCCTCCGTCACGCAAAACATCAGTTGAGCGCGGATCATCATGGGTGATTCTTTTACGTTAACACTATCGGGCACGTCATCCGTACTAGAAGCCTACTATTTCCCACCCATTGAGCTATCACCGTTCAAAAATTACACGTTAGGACTCGTCGAATTGCTAACCTTCAACTCGATTCCCAACATCGATGAGGGTAACAACAAGCTTCACATCGATGGGATTGAAGTTATAACCGTACCCACCGGAAGCTACGAAATTGAGGACATAAAGAGTTATGTGCAAAAAGTATTAGTCGATCGTGACATCTCCATCGACCTACGAGTAAACAACAATACGCTGTGTAGCGAAATCAAGTGCAATCGTAAGATAAATTTTGAACCCTCCGACTCTATCGGTCGACTATTGGGTTTCACTCCACGCACCCTTAAAGCAGATGCCACACATACATCTGACTTACCTGTGGCCATTCTCAAGGTTAACTCCCTACGAGGCGAGTGCAACGTCACTACGGGTGCGTACCTCAACGGACAACAAGTGCACACCATTCACGAGTTTTTCCCCGTCGTCCCACGTGGATATAAGATCATCGAAGTACCATCGAACGTCATTTACCTTCCGATCACCGTTCAAGCAATAGATCATCTTCAGCTCAGACTAGTCGATCAAGACGGAAGATTGGTTAATTTCCAAGGTGAAGTGGTAACGATAAGACTGCACGTGAAATCGTAATGGGTATCGTTTTTGAAACTAAAGTCGGTCGGAGTTATAAAATAGAACCGGCATGTCGGGGGACGAGCAGTCGTCGCACATCTTCCGGAGAGCTCAGACGTCAAAACATCAAGTTCCTGGAGAGTCTGGGACTCAGAGTTATTCCAAGAAGATCAACCGGAAAGTAAGAGTACAATTCTGCTGTCTTACAATCGTCTGCTTTGCACCATGGAGGAGATCCTAACGATACAAAAACCAATTGTGTTTGACGAGTCCGTCGCACACTACGAGACTCATGCGCATCAACCCTTCGCATCAACGAGCTTCGAAAACAACGATGAAATTCGGATCGCCGTTCAACATCAAGGTTTATGTCTGTTACCGAGCAGGAGCTCGCTGCACGTATACGGTAGATTGACCAAGGCTGATGGACGAACTCCGGTCACTGCCTCAAAGTTAGTCAACAATACCATCTGTCATCTGTTTTACGATATATGTTACGAGCTGAATGCTGTTGAGATCGACCGAAATAAGAACGTCGGTATCACAACCCTCATGAAGAATTACATATCACAAAGTCCTAGCCAAAGGTCTCTGCGAGAGAATGCCGGTTGGATCGACAACGACAATGAAATAGTTGATGAGAACGGTTACTTCGATATCTCCATACCGCTGAGTTGGTTGCTGGGTTTCGCTGAGGACTATCGCCGAATAATCGTCAATACCAAGCACGAGTTAATTTTTACAAGGACAAACACCGACACGAATGCAATTATACAGACAACCGCCGATGGTACTGTGGAACAGTTTAAAATTTCACTACTCAAACTCGAGTGGATGATTCCGTACATCAAGGTCTCCGATCAACGAAAAATCCAGTTGCTGAACTATATTGCCAAAGACGCACCCATCCCTATCAGTTACCGCTCGTGGGAATTATACGAGTATCCACTACTGCCCGCTACCTCGAAGCATGTCTGGGTCGTGAAAACCTCCACTCAGCTGGAAAAACCCCGATACGTTCTGGTAGGCTTTCAGACGGATCGAAAAAATAATGCCGCTAAGAACGCAAGTCATTTCGATCACTGCAGCATCCGAGATGTGAAGCTCTTTCTCAACTCGCAGAGTTATCACTACGGAAACCTAAATCTCGATGTTGCTCGCAACCAGTACGCTCTGCTCTACGATATGTATGCAAACTTCCAGACATCGTACTACACCAAGGATCCCGAACCATTATTGAGCAGGAACGAATTTTTAAAATACGCACCGCTCATCGTCATCGATTGTTCGAAGCAAAACGATTCCCTGAAATCCGGACCCGCGGACATCCGCCTCGAATTCGAGTCAACGTATCCCTTTCCGCCGCAAACTTCCGTCTATTGTATGATTTTACACAATCGTATTATTGAGTACAACCCAATCAGTGGTGGTGTAAAGAAATTAACTTGAGGAAAACTATGTCATCCTACGTTTTTATGATTCTATAATCTATAATTTACAATAACTGCACTTTGCCCTATTCTATGAAAACTGTACTCTACTACGATTAAAAAAAATATTATACAAAATATGATTAGTTTATTGCACAATATCATTTTTTCACAGTTTCAGCTTTGTGTGTACGGTGGCCGTTGAGAGGGGATATACGATATAAAAGTGAGGTTGAAAACTTTTTGAAATTAGTTAACGCTCGATTTTTCTGAAATCCACATCGTATCAGTCTAGAGAAAATAAGTTGTTACAATGGATATGATATTGGATGTACAAGGTTTCCAACATCCTATCAACGAATTCGTACTGAAAGAACTCGCTGCAATCACCATTCAAGCGTATGAGACAGGCGAGCAAGGTCTGACGCGCATCTTTTTCAAACCGCCGTGTGCTTGGAAAATCTTATCTACCAAATGTAGAGCTGTCAATGCTTGGTTGACGCGGAATCATCATGGAATACCATGGAATGCCGGCATTATGTCTCACGACAAGGTGCAGGAAGTTGTACGAAGAGTTGTCGAGCATGTAAGTTATATCCACGTCAAGGGAAAGGAGAAGAAAGAGTGGATTAAAAAAATTATCAACGACGAGTCCAAGCCTGTCATCGATTTGGAAGAATTGGACTGCCCAAGTTTTCGATGGATGAGAGACTATGAGGTGCTTCATTGGCACGAGGACTGGCACGGAAACCTTTCCAAATATCATTGCGCCTTCGAACACGTACAGCGATTGAAAACTTGGTATTTGAAGGAGTGCAAACCATCACTTTATGAATCATTGATCATGTCCATTGAAGTAGGTGGTTTGAAACGAATGAAGGCTGAAGACATTGCCTATTTGACCAAAGATTTCATTCTTATTTACGGCTCGAGTATCATCGATGAGGTGTGGGACAAACTATCGGAGGCTATGAACCTACGTGAAGTTGGCCCCCCCACTTTCGGAAAATTAATGTTTTGAATGTTGTTCCGAATTGTTCCAGGTTTGTTCTAAATTGTTCCAAAAGCATATATTGTTAACTCAAAGAACACGATCAAAAAATGGAAAAAACCGTTTTCCGACCGAGCCTCCCACTTTTGAAAAATCGAACTTTTTTTGTTGTTCCGGGTTGTTCTAGCTGTTCTGAACAATGTTCCAAAACGGTAAAGTCGTGAGTCCAACGGCGAAGCCGCCAGAAGGAAAAAAATATTTATGACCGGCCCCCCACTATTTGAAAATTCAACTTTTTTCGGTTGTACTAAGTTGTTCTCGTCGTCCTGAACATTGTTCCAAAACCATTGTGTTGTAAGTTCAACCGTGAACTCGTAACATAGGAAAACGTTTTTTTGCGGTCACCTACGTTTTCGAAATCAAACTTTTCAGTGTGTTCCAGGGTGTTCTAGTCGTCCTGAACATTGTTCCAAAACTACGATGTAATAAGTCGCCAATAGAATTTAGAACAGGTCGAATTGGGTAGGAAACCACCTTAAGGACGTTCACCAGTAAAACGATTTTCTATAGATTGTCTTGAGATGTGGGCCACACGCTATTTATAGTGTCCTCAATGCACTTACGAAAATTGAAGAACCGTGCTGGTACCAAAGTGAAGATATTCACTGTTAAAGTTTCGAGTTTTAACATGTAAGGTATAGCCGAGTCATGATCTAAAGGGACATTTTAATTTATAGCAATAACAATTTTCTATAGATTTCGATGAAAAACTTATACCGGGAATATTCGGTGAATTAGAACGATCCCCTTCCTACGACCAAACCAACACAGGCGCGCACCGCGTGCGTGAGGCTCGGCGGGCGGGGCTGAGCGACCAGTGGTGCTTCTACCGAATCTTCCGCGCTAGGCCGAGTCCGCATAGCCCACCTCGATACTTAACCTAAAAAGCAATCATCGCATTGAACACGGAAAAGAATGAACGCGAATAAAATGAATTTGCCTGATGTGAACATTTATTTTCGAAATTTATGAACGAATTTAGAATCAAATATTAATCAATTGGATTTAAGTATTGATTATCAGTGTTTAGGATCGATATTTGAGACGAAGTGGAACAGGTAAGTGAAGGGTAAATCATTGAAGACAACATGGTCAAAAATTGTTTTATTTATTGATTTATTTATTTATTATCAGAAAAATGAAATTTATCAACGATTATTGGTTAATCGAGGGATCCAGTGCTGTTGAATTATGGCGTACGTCCAAACTTATCGGATATTGAATGCTTGGGAATCGAAGAGAGGCTACCGATGAACCACTGTCGAACGTAGTAGACTTTTACTCAAACCATTTTTATTTCTCAACGACTACTTCTATCGGAGACCCGAGTGCTGAGATGTACCTCAGCGAGGCTTCGTAGCGTGCGGAGGGGATTTGTCGCAGGAGTTTGTAGTACGTCGACAATCAGGTGTCGGAGAAGAATAAATTCATACGAGTTGAAGAAGATGTTGCCATCCCAGGACATCGTTACTTCCTCTGAAACAGCAAGGTGAGAGTATAACTGACTATCATGAGAATTTATAAGTCTTGTAAGTCTTTTCGATATCCGTTAACTTTGTATCCTCCGTACCCAGTGACTGATCGCCCGCTAACTCTTGAGGAGAAATATCGCCGATGTCGTTGTCCAAGCTGACCTCAGGGATCAGACTGCGAAGAGTGATCGAGAACCAAGCAGGGATCGAGAAAACGAGAGCTAGCAACAGCGTCGGCGAGGCTTGGCAGCGTACCGAGTAACTTCGTTGCAAGGGTTCGTAGCCCGTCGACGATATTCATCGAACATTTCTTACTCGTCTAACGACCATTCAACGTTCATGTCTCGTAGCAGGCGAAGAAGCCTCGTCGCAGATGTTCCCAGTGCGACGAGGCAGCGTACGAGGAACTTCGTTGCCAGAGTTCGCAGTGCGTCGGCGAGCATTTTCTATCAAATTTTTGTGCGGCAAGGCTTCGCCAGAGTCCAGAGAAGGACTGCATATCGTGGACGTGCTACAAACGCTTGCAACGAAGCTCCTCGTACGCTACCTCATCGCACTACAAACTCCTGCGACAAAGCCCCTCCGCACGTTATGAAGCCTCGCTGAGGTACATGTCAGCACTCAGTCTCCGATAGAGGTAGTCGTTGAGAAATAAAAATGGTTCGAGTAAAAGTCTACTACGTTCGACAGTGGCTCATCGGTAGCCTCTCTTCGATTCCCAAGCATTCAATCTCCGATAAGTTTGGACGTACGCCATAATTCAACAGCAATGGATCCCTCGATTAACCAATAATCGTTGATAAATTTCATTTTTCTGATAATAAATAAATAAATCAATAAATAAAACAATTTTTGACCATGTTGTCTTCAATGATTTACCCTTCACTTACCTGTTCCACTTCGTCTCAAATATCGATCCTAAACACTGATAATCAATACTTAAATCCAATTGATTCGTATTTGATTTTAAATTCGTTCATAAATTTCGAAAATAAATGTTCACATCAGGCAAATTCATTTTATTCGCGTTCATTCTTTTCCGTGTTCAGTGCGATGATTGCTTTTGAGGTTAAGTATCGAGGTGGGCTATGCGGACTCGGCCTAGCACGGAAGATTCGGTGGAAGCACCACTGGTCGCTCAGCCCCGCCCGCCGAGCCTCACGCACGCGGTGCGCGCCTGTGTTGGTTTGGTCGTAGGAAGGGGATCGTTCTAATTCACCGAATATTCCCGGTATATAATACATGATAACGTTAAAATCAAAATGTTAAAAAATGGGGTTCCCTAGCGGTGTCGTTTAGACGTAATGATAATTCGAAGCGCTCAATCCGACGGTATTTTCGAGCGTGTTGCATCAAAGTCGCGGCAACGGCGGGGAGGCGGGACGATACGGGGGGAGAGAAAAGGCACAGGATGCTTGTATTGGTGTATATGTACAAGGCACGCCGCAGACCTATTTGTGTTAGTGCGACAGTCTACGCTAAAAGTTTCGGCCTATGGCGAGCGGCGCGGTATCCTGTGCGACAGTCGAACTCAGCCGAGCGTGCGTCAAACTTTTGTCTCCGACTGTCACTGGTGAACGTCTTTAAGGCCCATCCTAGTCGCCCACCTCTTTTTCATCGAAATGTGTCATTCGAAGGGGTACGGTACATTAAAGCGTAAAATCTGGACGAATCAGCTGTACAAAGCGTTTCACGATGAAACGAAATTGCCCTGTGCGATTCCTTTTAAGGGGGTATATACACCTTTAAATGGGTTGAATTTCTGAAAAACAATTTTCCTTTTTTTTTTAACTTGAAGACTCTGATCAAATTTAAAAAAATCATCATGTTTGGGGGGGGTTTGACCTTCATTAACCATATCTTACATCATGTATTACTTCCAGTTTAAAAGTGGCTGCGCTGAAGACAGGAAAATACAAAATCACTCGGTTGCCGCAAAGAATCAGACCCAGCGTTTGACCGATCTTGGAATTTTTGGTTCTCAATTGTTTATAAGACATGCCTTCATCAGATGAATATAGAACTTTTTGATAAACCCATTTTTAGTTGAAATATTAGAAAAAGAAGCAAATTTTTTTTTCAAATTCAGAAAAAAAATCGAAAAAATTCAATAACTCAAGTAATTCTTGCAATATCAAAAAGTTCTATGTTCATCTGATAGAGGCATGTGTTATGAACAATTGAGAACCAAAAATTCCAAGATCGGTCGAACGCTGGGTCTGATTCTTTGCGGCAACCGAGTGATTTTGTATTTTCCTGTCTTCAGCGCAGCCACTATTAGACTGGAAGTAATACATGATGTAAGATATGGATAATGAAGGTCAAACCCTTCCCAAACATAATGATTTTTTTAAATTTTATCGGAGTCTTCAAGTTGAAAAAAAAGGAAAATTGTTTTTCAGAAATTTAACCCATTTAAAGGTGTATATACCCCCTTAAGCGACGCAAGCAGTCAGAGAGCGGCATGTTTATAACTGTGGCAGGGTCCTGCAAGGAGTGTGGCTGTAAGTTTTCGGGTTGTATTGTCAACAAACCAATGCCAAATTCTGCCGTAATTATGGAATGTTCTGTGCAAAATTTCGATTTCACTATCAAGCATAAAAAAAAAGTGGCAACTTAAGGGCCAACGGAGGGTGGAAGCATCCAAGATTCTAGCGGAGGGTATTCAGTTGCCGTGTGTTTGGCGGCGAAATGAAGCCGACAGGGTTATGGAGTTTGGCGATGATGAACCACCCCACTCGCCGCACATTAATAACGTGAGGCAAAGCAAGAAAGAAAGGACAAGACGCTCGGGATAACCCAAGGCATAGATCCATTTGCAAGTATCCACAAAATGAAGTACGAACAACACGCAGGAGCAATTCACGGAATTGGACTTGACCCATTGTTCGTACACTATTGGACGTAGGAACAAATGGCGATCTATTTAATGCATCCTCATCTCGTTTTCGTCAATGCTACTGGATCGCTGATCAAGAAACTGAAACAACCAAACTCAGAGTTGTCGGCCCACATATACCTGTATCAAATTGTTTGCGACACTGGAACTTCAAAAATGCCAGTATTCCAGATGTTAAGTGCTGCGCAGAATACTAACACGATACAGTTCTGGCTTTTTGAGATTTTGAGAATTGGCAGTATGCACAAAGCCAACTTTCCGCGTCCACGTGAGGTCGTTTGCGACTTCGATAAAGCTCTGATGGGTTCAGTAGTAAGAGCTTCCCTAGTAGAAATGAAATCGAGTTTTTGGCCAGTAACTAGCCAATTCAACTAGACTTAAACTAGGAACTGGCTAGTGTACTATCGAGTAACTGTCTAGTAACTGGCCAGTTTTACTAGATATCAAATAAAATATGGCGACTTTAAGAAAACTGACAGCTCTTAATTTCGAAGTTATCAAAATTGTCAGATCTTGAGATATATTGAAAAATTTTAATCATTACACTATTAGATAAAAAATGAATTTTTATTAAATGTATTTTTAAAAAAATTACGAACGATTTTCATATGCAACAGACAAATTTAGATGAATCTAATCTGAATGAACGATTTATGGAGATCAAAAATTAAATAATAATTTGCATAGACAGACATTAAAAGCAAATCAATTTAAATAATTTTCTTTCAATTCTGAATTATAATGATGATTATTGAATGGAATAATTATAAAATATATTTATTTATGCAGCATTCAAGTGGTTTGAAATTTTTATGGGAAAGTTTTAAACTATAAAATAAATAATATTATTATATAATATTCTTAGATGTAATCATAGAAACATTTTTATAATTCAAAAATACATAGTTTAAATAAAACTTATTGTTTAGATTTTCTACTGCCATCCCAGTCTTTGGCGTTACTTAAAATTACTCCCAAAGCCTGTAATATTTCAGCCGGATTGCCAAAATTGTTTGCTTTAAAGACTTCGTTTAGACATTCAATAAGTTTGAAGTCTTTTATCATAGTTTTCTCGCCACTTTTTCTGACAGCAGTATATTGTAAAGCTACATTTTTAACTACAATTTTTCTAAAAAGATTAATTAGTTGTTTACTTATAGTAGTTATAGTCGGAGCATACCGAAAGTTCAATAAAGAAATAAAGTCTGACCTCAATGATGATTCTTTACCAAGACGACCATCAAAATTGTCAAATTCTACTTTAGTTTCAAAACTAAAATTTAAGGGCGTTGACTAGCTGAAAAGCGCGGGCTACTCCGCTTCCCGCGTTAACTGTGACGAGCGAGACAGCAGACAAACTTAAGAAAGACAGAGCATCGTAACTGAACTGTGGTTGGCTAGGCTGAAGACGGTAGGCTCCCACTCCTCGGCTGCGCTAGAAATCGCCCAATTTTGCGCCAAAAATCACTGTTCAATGCTTCAGGTCTTTCCTCATTACTCCTTAGTCATTGATCCGATAGTATCGATCATGATCTTGATTAGGAGGTGAAGGATGTAGCTATGTTATGGCTTTCGCCGAATATTTGAAAAAAAATCGCTGCTCGTTGTACATCATCGCAAAGATGGCTTACTTTCAAGATTAATTTTTGCAAAGCTTAAAGTGAAATCGCGAATTCGGCCAAAGCCATGACACGGATACATAATTTATCTGTAAGAATTTTCATCGAAAAGTCTGTTATCTTGAAAAATGAGGAAATGAGAAGGTAAATGCCGAGAGTCTATTTACGCGCACTCGGCGAAGCCTAGTCAACGCCCTTAAAGCATACTTATCAGCAAAAGAAACCACCGAAACTTTTTCTTTTGCATCGTTAGATGATTCCAATAATTCAATAATACCGTTTGATTGTTTAAAATTTCGTCCAACTTAGCATTGGTACTATTTTTATGAAAAATGAACTCTTCACGGGTAACTAGGAGGTTAGAATAATTGACAATATTCAATTCTTGTGGTACATCAATTTCTTTTAAACTTAAATTTAACTTTGCATTATTTTCTTTTTTTTTTCGGTTTATATTATTATTATCATTATTGTTTCTATTATTAAGTAATAAATCACTATAAGTTTTACTAGGCTCATCATCGGTAATTGTTTTTAACTTTTTTAAAGGTTTATGACTTTTGGCAGGCAGCTTTCTTTTATTACTTGCTAAATTATCACGTTGTTCATCATCAGATGAATCTTCGTGTTCATTTTCACTAGTGCTTAGTCCATCATAATCCATTACTTGAGACGATATCATTGATTGCTGCATTTGAACCATGAGACTTTCAGTTTCTTTTTTCAGTTGCTCATGACGCTTCTCTCGTTCGATTTGTGCAGTTTGTTCAGCAGATGGGACATCTGCATTCGAGAAGGCATGATTTTCAATTTCTAAAACTGCAAGTTTTTTCATACCTTCTTCATAAGATCTTACGAAATTAAAACGTGATTTAAAAAATATATTTAGCCTGGTTATTGAAGAGCAAACAGAAATTTTTTCCTACTTGCTTGTCCTTTGACTGTAACATAGAATGTTGGCCAGTCATCATTAGGTAGATCGCGATTCTGAATCATCTCATGCAGTTTTTCAACTGTTTTCGTTTCGTAGGGTGGAGGTGGATACTTTGTTGCACATTGATTAGAATTTGTATCGAATATTACCCAAAGTGAAGGCAAACATTCGATATCTTTAATCTTTTTCTTCGTCGATGTGAATTGAACAAGATCATATAAGTACTGCTTGTCCAATCTTCTTTCAACTAAAAATAGTATATTGTGTATCTAGGGAGGGAAAATGGCCATTTCCAGCGAGGGTGAGACGTTTTTAGCGCGAGTCGTAGTCGAGGGCGCCGAAGGCGCCCGAGACAAAGACGAGTGCTAAAAACGTCCCACCCGAGGTAAAATGGCCATCCCTCCCTAGATGCACACTGTACTTTTTATAATAAGGGCACGGAATGGGCCGACTTTGATGCGCGTCGATCGGATCGGGGATAGCGCGTGTTGAGTCGTGCACCACACACTTATAGATATTTTTCAACTTAAAAATAAAATTAACAAAAAAATGAAAAAAAAATTAAAAACAAAAAAAATTAAAAAAAAAAATTGAAAAAAAAAAAATTGAAAAAAAAATTGTTATTAATTAATAATAATTTATTATATAAAAAACGAAAGATCCAAGATTTTCCGTTGGAGCGGGAGGGAATGATTCCCTCCCGGCTCGAGCGGGAGGGAATCATTCCCTCCCGCTGAGCCGGATATTTCGTGCTCACGTTAGAAACACGTGATTTCCCTCCCTCTCGACGAGCATGAAAGGAGGCCCATTTCGTGCCCGTGTTATGAAAAATTATTTTTCTCACCTCCGGGCCGAAAGCGACAACGTTCGTCCCGCTGCGCGGAACGAAGTTCCCGTTTTTCGGCTCCGTCGATGCGAAAAATCGTATACACTCCTCGGGCAGTAAATAAGAAAGCCCCAGATCACGTGTTTGTCGACCTCGGCTTCGCCTCGGACGACAATTACATGTGATCTGGGACCTTCCTTATTTTACTGCCCTAGGTATGTAATATACTATTGCGAAAAAAAAAAAAACTCTAGTTAGAGGTAATAACGTCGGTTTCCGGGATTGAGAGGCCGAAATTCGAACTCGAAAATAACTTGGGGTGTGTCACACCCCATATGACCGTCTTGGGTTAAAAGATTTTAAATTACATAAAATACAGTTTCATAAAAGTATTGCTATGTTTAAATAAAATAATTAATTCTAATGCAATAAAGGTCCAATAAATTTTAATAGTCTACCATCGCGAAATTCTGATTCCAAGGCCACCAATTTTTTATAAATACACTTAACTTCAAATGTTTTCAGAGAATCAGGAATTTTGCTATCACACTGGAACATATTAAGAATTTTTGAATCACATGGATACTCAAGAATTGGTTTCTTGATTTTCCAGACTTTTCCTCGCATTAAAAAAAGTCCATCTTTCTGGTAAATACTTCTAATTTCAAATATATCAGAGTTTATTAATAACACCATATTGTCAGGTGCTGTTGGACGGATAAAATAATTCCTGTATTTTGATGCTTTAATTTTGTAACGCTGTCGTTTAATCCCGGGAAAAAATAGTTGTATATGAATATAAATAATCATAAATGACCTTATCATTAATGATCATGAACGAAATTTGTCTCTATATGACCATATATAACCATGTATAATTGGCCAGGTCTGATCATGTCTGCTTATATATAATCCGATATGATCAGATTTAATCATTTGTTTTGGACAAATTAAAATAAAACAGTCAATTAAATTACAAAATCATAAAAACTATTTTGTTTTTATATCTTTTATTCGTCGTAATGGTCTGGAATTATGGTTATTTCTGATAATTCACTTTTTTTTGTCGATTAAAATTTTCTGACTGTTTCTTAGTGGGATTCGAACCCGGGTCCTTCTACGTATCAGTCGAAGCTTCTACCACTTTGCTACTTTACGTATTTGATAGTTGATACTTTCAGAATGTCTATATGTATTTGACACGAAAATTTTATCAACCTTAACGAATGCACTTAATATTGATTATGATGATCGAACGATTCTTGAATTGTTTTTGTATTTTAGGGAATGTGAGGCAATACGACCACTCTAGATTTTTCAGCAGAAAAAATTACTAACCTGAAAATACTGTGTATTCTATTTATTAAAAGAGATTAAACGTTGATTTTATTGACTGGAGGAATTCTATAACTTTGTGGGGCAAAACGGCTAATTTAATAATATCATAATATTCAGGTTCGTATTGTTTAGATTGTCAAAGAATATGTATGGGTATGCAGGGTGATTCAGAATTCATGACGAATCTCTTGAGGGGTTTATTCTTGTCAAAATTGGGAACGAAAGTTTCTCGGCCATTTTTCCTTGGAAATATTTTTCTCCGACAAACGATTTTTTTGTTTTTGTTGTTTTATTTGTCAATTTTGAAGGATTCCAAAAGTTTTTTATTCGGTGGATGATATAGAAAAAATGTGTTATGATTCCAAGGAAAAAAATCATTTTTCGGAAAAATGGCTGAAGAACTTTCGATCCCGATTTTGTCAAGGATTAACCCCTTGAGAGATTCGTCACGAATTCTGAATAACCCTGTATATTGAGGTTTCATAACAATCAGGTCTGATCAGATCTGATCATATATAGACCTACATCAGACCTATATATGATTACACATGGGCTTATATCAGTCAGGTCTGATCATATCTAATTATATATAGACCATATATGATTAATAATAATAATAATAATATAATAATAATAATATTTTATAATTATATATAGACCTATAAATGATTGGACATTGACTTATATCAGTTATGTCTGATCATATCGTATGAAATTAGACATGATTATGCCTGTTCATGTCTGATCAGGCCTGATGCTCATGGCCGATCATGGTCTGATCACGTATCAGGCCTGATCAGAGCGACATAGTTAGAGCAGAGCGGAGGTTTTCAACCTTCCAGGCATAATCATACATGAACAGGCATCGCCATGCATGATCAGGCATGAACGTATTCATGATTAGGTCTGACGTCAGGCCTGATTATACATGAACAGGCATGATCATGTCTGACATCAGGCATAATCATACATGAACAGGCATGGCCATGCATGATCAGGCAGGCACGTATTTATGATCGGGTCTGGCATCAGGCCTGATCATACATGAACAGGCATGATCATGTCTGGCAGCAGGCGTAATCATACATGAACAGGCATGATCATGTCTGGCATCAGGCATAATCATACATGAACAGGTATGGTCATGCATGATCAGGCCTGAACGTATTGGGCGCTTCAGGCCTGATCATTCATGATCATGCATGATCATGTCCGGCATCAGATATGAACCGGCATGAACAGACATGATCATGTCTAATTTTAGGCCTGATCATACATGAACAGACATGATCATGTCTAATTTCAGGCCTGATCATACATGAACAGGCATGATCATGTCTGAACATTTTTTCCCGGGATGATTTCAAATACAGGTTTCATCGCAGTTTTTTTGCGTGTGATTTTCTGCTCACACAAATAACGTCTTGCAAACTGAGCGAGAGGTAAGTGTCCAGATCGTATAAACTTTCGAATTTTACCCAAAAAAATTTCAAAAGTATAAGCTGAAAATTGGCTAGTAGGTAGACCAGTAAACTCTACATCATCAGCAAGATGAACTACATGATGCATATTAATTACCAAAGACTTTTCTCCGTAGTGTTTCTCTAAATCTAGACAAAACTTTGAAAGTAATCCTTAAATTTACGTGAGTTGGTATTAGGTCTTCAAAAAAAAAATTGTTTATCGTCTATTTTTAAACCTCTTAGTTGAAGATCATTAATTTCAACAATAAATTTATTAAAGTATTGTATCAGCTCTTTAGGTTTGGAATGACCACAATAAACTGCAACTACAAAAGGTTCAACAATATCTGGATTATAGACAACTTTACACAAAACAGGCCAAAAACCCACTGTACTCGATTTAAATAAATTCATTCTATCCATATTCAATTGCAAACAAATTGAGTTTCCAGTATGAACACTGGAGTCAATGGTTTCTGTCAGGTGATCTTTCATACCAAAGTAAACAAATTCACCCATGGACACCTCATCGGCATCAGGCATTTCTTCTATTTTAAATGCCACATTGCATTTATTTAAAAAAGTTTTTGCACATATTGGCAACTCTGGAAGAACTCCAGCTTGTAAAATTTTCAACAGCTCATCTAAGTGACAATCTGCAATATTGGTTTTGATTGCCCACAGCCGCACTTCAGTTATTGTGTCGATTTTTTTTACTTCGTTCATTTTTTATAATGTATTACCGATATTTTATATTTTTTATATTTTATATTTTATATTTTATATTTTACTGCTTTTTGATATTTGCAGAAGATCATATTATATATAGGTTAAAGTGAAAAAAATAAACATACACCCACACTAGCATACGTAGAACATCAGTGTGACAAATGCTTACTACTCAGTTGTAGGTGGCGCAAATTCTAGTTTTTATCAAGTTGCGCTGGCCAGTTACTGGATATGCTTGCTGGCCAGTTACAAGATTTAATCGAGTAAAACTTGGATCATTTCTACTAGGGTTTTGGCGATTGTAAGGATCTACGCGATTATTTGTCAAAATGCTTGGGGGTTGTTAATGATGCACCTGGAGAAAGTCTCCCTTTCTGCTTTCTGAGACTAGACATTTCTCATTATGTCGCTTTCATAGTGCGCTGGAAATTATTTGCTCCACCGTTGCACCCCAGTGTAAAAACTTTTTACATTATGATAATGTGTTTGCTAACCAAAGAAGTACAGTTTGATCATTTCAATAGCACTGTGAAATCAGCTCTTATCCTATGCTCTAGCCGAGGAACTGGAAAAACTGAAAACGGCTCTGTCAGTCTGGCTGAGAGAGCTCGGGTTTCCCTGACCGGGATGATTAAATCGATGCCAGAATTGAGCGGTCTTTATACGGAGGATACGGATGATTCTAAAAATGGCCAAGAGCAAATTGATGATGAAATGGAGAAGGGTCCAACAAACGCTTCCTCTATTGATGCATGGGCTCAACAATTTTTCCAAGACTGCATGAACACTGCGCGTTCAGCGCCAGTCGGGGTTGATATAAACCCGTACTACTGTCCAGCAATGGAACACAAAATAAAATACATGCTACCGTATTTTCCGCTGTTTACGGGGGTGATGATTTCGAAATTTCATTATGGAGAGATAAACGCCAGTTCATCAGCGGTTGAAGCAGAATTCAATGACTTGAAGCATCGCCTTCTCAGAAATGACTATCGCCCGATGCGCATCGACAAATTCTTGACGACGCATATTAGATCATTCTCTGGGAGGTCGAAGCTAGCCGTTGCTGCGGATAATGTACGGAGGGCAGAAAATGTAGTTCTAACAACTCCATTTGATGTGGAGAATCCATGCAGGACCATAAACAATGACGACGACACATATCACGATGCAAATGGGGATATTGACAACTACTCCAGTTTCGTTGTTGACCCGAAAACGAATACAGTTGAAAGTCTTGCAGCTACTACTGCAGACTCAGCGGACTCAATCCCGGACTCAAACCTGTCAAGCCCAAGTTTGGATACCGCCGAAAATTCGGGAATTTGTGAATTGGCCGTGGAGCAGAATTAGCGAAATAAAAACGAGCCGAAAAAATTCAAAGGAACTTACCTTGATCCACATCCGGATTGGGATTCGGTTGGATTGCATAAAAAACGGCTGAGCATCGGTTTATTGCGGAATGGACATTTATGCCCCATGGTGACGGATGGGAATCTAAAAATAGTCTTGGCCAATACATGCGGATTTGATAGTATAATGCAAATTTTGGCATCGGCATGCAGAAATGATGGATTTCGTGAAATCATCACTACCACTGAAAGCGAAACGTCGAACTTTGTTGAGTCCTTTTTGGCTTTCGGACCTTCTACTATGGTATATCGAATGAGAGCTCGCATTTTGAAACAGGTAGAATGCTTCGTTCAACCGCAAAGAACACCTCATGTGATCAAGGTGGATGCAGTCTCGAACGTCGCTAATCTCTGTGAGTATGTGTTTCACGCAATTTCAGATTGCAGTTACACGAAAGTCTCGACATGTAAGACGTGCAAAAAATCTTGCAAAATAGAGAAAAAATTAATAGCGCCTCTCGATTTTAACGGATTGGAGAAGCATGATTACGCGGGATTGGCTCAAGCATTATTGCAAGGCACGAAGTCCAATCTATGTTGTGGTCGAGAATGTAAAGCAGTCGTCACATATGGGTCACAAATATTTCTAGAATGCGAATACATGTTGAACAACAACCTTTCAGCGAATGAGTTTCCCGAAGCCATAGAGCTACAAGAGAGACACTATAATATGGCAGGAATTGTGATGTACAGCGGAGGTAAAACTCTAAGATCGGTTGGTCATTATACTGCCTGGGTCAAAAGTGGTGCCCAGTGGACCGAATACGATGATGCCAAACGAAAGCCAATATCTCCTCCACCAGTGAACATCTGAAAACAGCCGACGCTCTGTATATATACCTACACGAACAACGTGTAAGGTGTACTAAGATTTTGGTCACGCAAGGAAGTGACCTTAACAAAACTACTCCCGTTGTTCAAATATATTTCACCGTATTGGTCACGCGAGGGAGATGACCTTAACAAAACTACTCCCGTTATTCAAGTATATTTCACCGTGTTAGTCACGTGAGGGGGATGACCTTAACAAAACTACTCCCGTTGTTCAAATATATTTCACCGTATTGGTCAGGCGAGGGAGATGACCTTAACAAAACTACTCCCGTTGTTCAAGTATATTTCACCGTGTTGGTCACGCGAGGGAGATGACCTTAACAAAACTACTCCCGTTGTATATATGAGGACTTTCACGCCAAGTTTCAGGGTCAGACCCTCATCCTGAAACAAAATTCAACAAACCTGGCGACATTAGACGAAATATTAACTGAATGAAAAAGTGGAATGAAAAGTTTTGCCACAATGAACGAAGGCTTGACTTGTTCGTCTTTATATGTAGACTAATTAAGTTTCTTTTTCAGGATACTTCTGTGAAATCCTGTAAAGGGTCTAGCCGGATAAGAGTACCAAAATTGCCCTCAACGATTTTCAAATGGGTATTGAGCCGATAGTATCCACTGTGACGTTGCAGATTAGCTGCCGTCACAAAGGTTCCGAAAATCACATATTTTATTAGCTTTATCGCGAGAGAGAGTTTTTTACCGCCGTCTAGACCCTCGGGATACAAGTGACACACCTAGAATAAGCAATAGAGCCAGACTAATTTGAAGTGTTTTTCTGTTAATGTACCGCGAGAGAGAGAGAGAAAGAGGATAAAGAAGACGACGATCCTGAACTTCCGCTACCAGAACTTCCGACACTAGAACTGGTGTTAAAGAGACGGCCACGCAGTATGCAATCCAGTACTCGTACTAGGTTAGTACCGAATCAACCGGAGGGAAGACTGTGGAACTTGGTCCAATATCGCTAGGCGGTGAATAGGGCTGTGACACAACCTTCTGCCAGCAGATGAATCTTACCACCCAGCATCTGGTTGTTGCCTTGCACAACCAGCTCCATCACCCGCTCCAGCTGCCATCACCGACGTCACGCAGAGTCCGGCATAAGGATCAGTGACGTAGCGTTATCGCTACCGGATGTAAAACGTGAGAATGGACAAGTATAGTGTCCCGCGTTCTCTGGCCAGGCCGGAAGAGTTGGAGATCCAGTTGGAACACCTAGGTCTGCCAGAAGTTTGCAGCGTGTCATCTACAGAAGAGATCGCACCTGTAAAGTGCATCCCATGCGGTTGGTATCGCTGTTACGGTATCGCTTCGTAAGAACCAAGGTCGCAGCTTCCCGAAGATCCTCTCGCCACCGAAGTTCAGCAGAACGGCTGATCTAACGCAATGAAGCTCTAAGGCCTAACGCCTAACGTCAGGCAACAAGTTGACGCCTTGGGCCGAGCAGCTGACGAGCTGCTCGTTCATGGAACGTTTTTCGCAGGGCCAATCAGCTCATTAGCTGGTCCTGATAGGCTCTTGATTTTCAAAATCAGGAAGGATCGTCGAGACGTACCGAGGTATCGCCTAGCCTCATCACTTCTACGCTTCACCTGGTCTGAACTAGACGTTATAAATCTCCTCTCTCGCTGAATAATTAGTATAAAATTTAGTTAAAGTTTGTGACGTGGATTTTATTTAGCCCTCGAACTAGACCGGATGCTAGCCTCCGAGAACCGTCCACTCGACAATTGGCCAAAGTTAATTACCTGAAAAATATGCTGGGCGCCGGGCGGATAACCGCCACGTTCAAAAATATAAACAAAATATAACCTACGGGTACGTAAAGCGTCGGCTAGCTACAGTACCGCGGAGAGGGGTCAGGATTAATTGAAGGATTAGCGGGACGTTAAATAACGACTCGAGCGTTTGAATTTGACAATAGAAAAAACATAGAATTTATTCAACAAAATAGAAAAGAAATAGAAATAATAATTTTAACAATCGGGAATAAATTCCCTCGTAGAAAGAACGGCCTCGGGTCGTGTATACGCGACCTAGCCACGTTTGACGAGTTTTACAATAAATATCAGACTACTAGCTTCCACGTAGGATAGCAATAACAAGGAAAAATCATGCAAAAATCAAACAACTCGACAAACTAGGTCCTCGTGGGACGATATCTCAACTAAAACGTTAACCAGACTCCACGAGGAGAACTTACAACTAATTAACAGGCTAATATTTACAACGGGTGAGCCTTCGGCTCTTAATAACGAATAGAAAAATGAAAATTGATCGAAGCAGTAATATTTACTAGATTTTACTAAAACTAACTTAACCTAACTCTGCGAATAACGCTGCTAATATTTAATAGAATTTATTGACTCGAACCCGAAAAACAAAGACTCGAAATCTGACTAATAACTAGCTGAGGCTCTCCCCACGGGAGGAAGAGAGAGCGACAGTGACTGACTAAGACTATTTCTGTCGCACTCGTGTGCGACAGGTAACACACCCGAACTTAACAGACTATAAAATACTCAATATTTCTCTATAAAATAAAGACCCGAACGATAAACTCTAATGCATGGGGACACTGGTGACGGCCTACCTCTCGGAAATCGGTTTAATTCGATTCCAAAAATTATCTAGCCTCGTGGCTGCTCAAAGGCAATATGGCTGACGGCCGTTGCCGATTTCAAATTAGCATGGGTAAGAATGGCTAACGCTTACCGTCTTCCAGCCAGTGGAGGAATAGGATTCTCTCCCGTCCCACATTCATCTCTCTCAATTTGCCTGGGATCTTCGGAGATATTCTCCGCCAACTCACGCACAGCAACCCTCGGCTAACCAGAGAGAAGACACAACTAAACTGCCCACGGGGCTTAGATTCCACGCTTTTTTTTTTTTAAAAAAAAGAAAAAACCTTTTAACGTACGCTCAATATATCACAGTGAACACGGGTGTTCGTGACGCTAGTCTAACGCAGAGTGACTAGACCGCATGGCGCCGGTACTCAGCGCCCTCGTGTTATGGCTAAACATCGATTGTTGTATCGACCGAAGAATCCCTTAAGCATGGCGACCGGTGGTCGCCACGCGCGTAATTCAAAGTTCGCCACGATGATTTTAGCTCGCTACGTCGGAGGCTCACGGGTCGCAGGCTCTTCTTGGTGGCGGGAATCTCTTCCACCACCGATATCCCTCGGTGTGGAATGCCCTTGGCACTCCCCCGTGTCCTCTAGATTAATAGCAGGAGGTAGCGTGGCCATCACTATCCTCCGAAGCTTTTGGGTAGCGTTCGTCGAGTGGGATCCAAACAGTCGATACTGGAACGTCTTGTGTCGTTAGTGGTGTGTCTCTGTCCCAGTCCCTTAGCCGTCGGCTGGGCCTCGTCTCCCACATGTTAGAGAAAAGTCGTAAAACGAAACAAAAGAATAAATAATATGTTCAACAGTCTTTAGTCGGTCACGGTCGCCTCTCGGAAATACTGTCGGACCTCGGGGTCTATCTACTCATTTTCTCAGCCTCATACACTCCGCTAAGGTCGTTTAAGGGGTGAGGAGCCTGTCGTAACATGCAATGTTACAAGTTATAAAGTTAGTTAAGTGTGTGCTTCAAAGCAGCTCAGCTAAAGGTAAGGTCTTTATGATCTGTAAACTGCTAGTAAAGCCACAAAAACTAGATCTGAATTTCTATTTGTTCATTTATCGTAGATTTTCTTTGTACCGCGTGCCGCCTACGGGCCACGTAGTCGCCTATTATTGTATTTACAGAAATTCAGTGAAAGCACTTTATAAATTGGCTGTAGTAATTAAGAATATCTTTTGGCTTGATAATTTTCCGCTTATTAGTCTGATTTCTATGCTTTATTTAATTTTGATTTGCTAAATATTATTTGAGAGCTTGTTCTTGCTTAAATTCTCGCTTTGAGAATATCTAACGCTTTGATTTTTTTGCTATCTCTGATTTAGTAATTTATTAGTAATTAATTAGTATAATATCGCATGGTGTGTCGCTTGTAATTCCAACTCCCCGAGGTTGGCTGAACGTAGTTAGTCATAGTTTTAAGTTGTTCATTTATTAATCTGCTCTATTATTTTCTCATTCTGTTTGATATCTATTATCCTGTTTGATTTCTATTATTCTGTTATTCTATCTGATTTCTTTGATTCTATGTGATATATCTGATTTATGCGATTTACTTGTGCTATCTAATATTCCGACTTCCGCTATATTACATTATAATAAGATTACTACCGCTAAGTAGTATCTTTGATCTGATATCTTGATTATTCTAGTGGACGGAGCGTTTATCGATGATAAACACAAAACATCCGTGAGGGATGTTTACATTCGGTAATTCGGAGTGGGGAAGCAGTTGTCGAGGCGAGACGAACGGCAGTGCCCGCTAGACAAGCGATACTATCGGGTCAACAAGAGACCCGTACTCCTCAATTATTGAGACTGTAATCACTAGAATATAATAAAAACGTCTTTCTACAGTTCAGAAGTGGGATTATTCGCGTGCCAAGTGACGTGAGTTCTGTGTTAAAAAGGCAGTTGTAATACGAGAAGAAACGACATGTCATCAAAATCGAGAAGACGCCATGATGCGAGCTCATACCGTCGCCTAGAGAATGAGGACGGACGAGACACGAGATCGCCTTCGGGTCGATCGAGAAGACAAGGATCAGAAGATCGCAGGCGACGACCATCCCGATCCAGCAGTTATAGAAATCGTCGTCGTTACCAAGGCAGTGACCGTCGGCGACATGATCGTTCAATGGACAGGAGCCGATCGAGGGGTTACCAGTCATACGAGACCGCAGGTAGGAGTTCGGTAAGAGGTACCACAACTCAGGGTGAGTCCGATTTTGCTAACTTAACTGAAGTGCTATCAGCAATCGTCAGAACAGGTTCGAAGCGGTCAAATCAATATATGAATGAGAAGGTATTGCCGGAATTTGATCCGGAGCAGAGGGATTTATCAGCGATGGAATGGATAGAGAGAGTAAACATGTATGCCACCATGTATGATTGGGAGGGTCCGCACAAAACATATTTAGCATCGTTAAAATTGAAAGGGATAGCCAAAAGTTGGTATGATGGGCTTAAGAGCGCCCCAGTGAGCTGGGAAGCTTTTACTGTCGCGATTCTGAGGCAGTTTTCAGGTGAACAAAATTTCGGGAAACTTCTTGAATGCGCCGTGCTGTATAAGAGCGTACCGGGGCAGCAACGGGATTCTGTAAGTCGTTACGGCAATTATCGAATAGGAGTCGTTGCAAATTATGGCACCGAATCCTCCTCACATAACGAAAAAAAGAAATGTGTTGCAAGGCAACACATATAACATAAACAATCGCGTAGTGAACAAGCTGGCTGATAAACTGACTGTGATCAGCTTAGTCCGATTATAACGCAACCAGAAGAGCAAAAGTGAAGAGAAATCAAAGATATGAAGAGAAAACAAAGGTAAATGATGAATATGTATACTTCTATATTTTATTTGAATAAGTTATTCAATATTTTGAGAGTAAAGCTCCGCTGGCGAAGCGTGATATGCGTACATATGCATTTTCTCAGTAGAGTCTTTAGGTTACTTTATGCACTCAGCCTAGGACGGTACAGACGTACAGTAGGAAAATTCTTAAATCATCCTGCACGAAATAATATGTATGAGAGATATCTGGTGAAATATATTCACTATATGTACAATAAAGGTATCAAAATAAATACATATATTAGAAATATATTCAAAATATGCTATATCGATGGCTGGGCGGAAGAAGAGCCTATCTCAGAAAAGCCGTGAAGAAGAGCCTAACTCGGAAAAACTGTGAAGAATAGCTTATCTCACAAAAACATTTCGCTTCGAAAATTTTGTAGTGGTATCCCTGCAAGCGGCAACTGCAATTATTCGAAATTTTCCACTACCACTATCTCGTTTACTGCAATGTATAAATGTATCTCGTAGGGGTACCACTACAAAATTTTAGAAGCGAAATGTTTTTGTGAGATAAGCTCTTCTTCACAGTTTTTCCGAGTTAAGCTCTTCTTCACGGCTCTTCTGAGATAGGCTCTTCTTCCGCCCAGCCATCGATATGTTTCTAATATAAATCAGCGTATATTTTTCTCATATTGCATTAAATAATAGCCGCGTGCCAAAGGAAGCCGCCATGGCCAACAAACGACAGTCAAGGGCCACGGAAGCTCAAATTGACGAAATGGTAGACTATTTTGTGGAATACCCGCATGTAGCGACCGGAAAATTCAAAACTTTGCATGGCCATCAAGATCTTCGAGGTGGCTGGGAGGATTTAGCTGCGCTCCTGAATGCCAAGTTCACAGATGGCAAGAAGAAAGACGTTGAATCTTGGAAAACTGTGAGTACCACATCTTGCAAACACATCGCTTGATTACGAACCATAAGATTATATGTCCCTTATAGACATGGAGAGATAACAAAACGAAGGTGTCAAACAAATTTATTATGTTAAAAAACCAGAGAAAGAAAACTGGTAATAACCCAATAGACATAAAGCTTACTGAACGTGACACAAAAATAATAGGGTTGTTGGGTTTTGACTACATGGAAGGATTGCAAAGTGTCCCTGATTCATTTCCCGAAGAGCACGTAAGTGAAATAAGCCGTTTGAGGTCGGCGAGACAAAAATGAGCTTCTGCTTGCTAGATACTGGTATTCGCGTACTCAAAGAATCAATAATCAATATGCTCCATTGATTGTCTCTACATATTCAATTAATGAAGGTATATATCATTTTTATCCACTTAAGGATAACGTCAATGAGCAGCTTATGGAAGGTGACCAGTCCGTACTTGAGATTACTCCTAGAACTGTAACGTTCAGACCAGTTGGTGAGACTGTAACACATAATAGTGAAGAAGTGGTTAACATTCCGGCATCAGACAGTAATTATTCCTAATTGAATTGAGTACGAATTGATTTTAGTTTCACGATACCTATATTAATTATGCGGATGGATTATTTTCCAGGTCTCAATGAGCATGATATTGACACACTCATCTTACCGTTGGAAGAAGATGAACATCAGCTATTAGGAGAATTCACTTTTTTGAAGTCACAGTTCGGCCCAATTAATACGGACGAATTGTTACCAGCTCCCAGTAATGAACTTACTAAACCGCAGAGAGGACCAAATACTATTGCAATCTCTAAATCTGGCACCAGTGGTAGTGTCAGTAAGGGAAGTAGGGCCAGTCCCTTGGTGAAGCGTTCTATTGCCCCGACTTCACGATCTCGATTTTTGAGAAGAGGTGAGTGAAATAACTACAACCAACCACATTAAATCACTACTTGAGATCATTTTTTTCCATAGGGGTGCACCACGAGCGGCTTGGTGTGCAGTTACAAGATGCTCGTATCGAATTCGCTGACTTGGCACAGCGAACATCTGAAGCAACAGAGGTAATACATCTACATCTTTGGGCATCATACTACTAAGTGTTTTATATCATAGTTTCAAGAATATGAAGTCCGCAGTTGAGAATGATCATGCATGATCGCCGTTGCCTAGTGTTGAATTTTTTTGCCTTCACAGTTGATGGCTCAGGCTGAGATGAAACGAGCAGAAGCTGCTCTTATCATGGCCACAAACGATCGTGATAGGGTGGAGATCATGCGCACTATGGCCGAAAATGACAAGGCCAGGAATGACGTTCTTATTCGTATGGTTGGAATCCTAGATGTGGTCCATATAAACTTACATAAGTAGTCCGAGCATGAGCGGTACCGACCCTACGTTGTTGTTTCTATTACCAAAGATAACGAATACCGTTCCTACCAAAGTGTACCTAATTACTTATGTCCTAGTTATTACTTTTAACTTGAGCTTATATTATATTTATGTACGCGATTTCGCATTTTGTCATTTGACTATAAGGTGGAAAAATAAAACAATTTTCAATGAAGTATATCGTGTATTACTGCAAGGAAACATAGGAATTATATTTAGCATATTACAGAAACGTAATTCTAAATATCTCCATCTACGAAATCTGGAAAACGTTCTCTCATGATCTGTTTCTGTATTCTGTGAGCAACAGCACGAGCACCCACTCGGTCATTAGGTTGAACACCTTCGCGACCATTTTGAGCGTTTGGAACAAGAGCTTCGTGAGGGCCAGCATCGTCAGCATTGTAGAAATCATCTACAGGGAGGCGATGATCCATCCGCAAGTTGTGGAGAACTGCACATGCGTTGATGATTCTACCTGCAAATCCAGGCTCGTACATGAGTATTCGTTGAAATGAGCAGCATCGCCAAGTCGACTTAAAACACCCAAAGAAACGCTCTACGGGATTTCGAGCTTTGCACAATTGCTGGGTGTACTCATATTGCTGTGTGCCTTCTGGATAATGGGGCAACGGAGTCATTAGCCATGGTTCCAATGCATAACCCGCATCACCTGCACAAGTGACACAAAATGACAATACGTTGAGATGGTTGCCAGAACTATTAAATAATCGGAGCACATGCAAAACAAATAATACAAAATGTTGTACTAATGCACCTATGAGCCAAGTACGACGTTCCCCTCGATTGTAGTGAAACTCCATGGCTCTTTTTATTGGCGAGTTGCTCCATATGTAGGAATCATTCCTTGCACCTGGGAATCTTGCATTGATGTTAAGTATTTTTAAGTTTGGATCGACAATCTAAAATGAGGGTTTAAGTGGATATATTGACACAAATATGATTAGGCAACATCAGTATGTAGAGGAGCTATTTATTAATGCTCACCACCTGTACATTCAGAGCATGATTTCCATGGTGGTTTACATATGCCTCCTCATGTTCCACAGGACCCACAATATTCATGAAGGAGCAATCAACAGCCCCGATAGCTCCTTCAAACGGCTGAGGTGCATCCCGAAATTTTGCTCGAGCCGCAGCTCTTTCTTGGTGGGTCATAGGGAACTTAATCCAACGTCGCAACAACTGCACATTGATAGCATTAGTCACCGCATGGATGATACGACTGACTGATGCCTGACTCATATTATGTTGGAATTGATTCCCTACAGATCTCTGATAGCAGCCTTGGGCGTAGAACTGAACAGCAGTCAATACCTACCAAGTAATGAAATGATTTCAGTGGCATAGCTAGCATTTTATTTTTATATATTTGGAAAGATACTGGCGAGTGGCGGGCGGCCAAAATAAGGGCCACCTTAGTGGCACCCGGTGCGGATATCGATGGTGTCACCCCAAGAATGAAATCAATACAGCGGTAATTTCATTACCTGCAATTCGGGTGGAATAGCATTGTGTCGCTGACGTTCTAAGGCAGGACGTAACTCAGCTATCAAGTACAAAGCAAGATCTGGACTCAATCTAAAGATATCCATAAATTCATTGTGAGGAAGTGCGAAGGGATTTTGCGTATCACGAAGAACCCTGCGCTCCAATCTTCTCTCCACTTGTCTCACTCTTTCTTGTAATAGAAGCAGCTCCCAAGCCAAAAAAGCCTGAGCCATTGCACTGGGAAAAGGGTTTGTTTAGTCTCACTGAATGCATACTTATGAGACTAAAAAACAATTTCATTCAGCGTTAGAAAATACTGTTACTTTATTCATTTTCCGAAAATAATCACGTAACATAACTTAACCTCCCATATAAGGTAACGGTATTTCATAGTGTTAGCACTTCAAGCAGATGAGAGAGTGTTTACGATTAAAAACTTACCTGATTGATGATTTCACTTATTCAGATGATCTAAGTTTTTTACACAAATTACAACATTTATGAAAACGATTCTGAAGCTGCGGTAAAGTCTCGCTACACAGTAACGAGGGGTCTTAGAGCCCTCGCTGCTGTAACAACTCGTTACAACGCGCTACCGCCGATTTCCGGTTCATAACGACAAAATTAGCGAGACGATTCGTTAACGTAGTCATACAGAATCGCATTTTTCGTTAATCGATGAAAAAATGAGATAACGATACCGATACATGTCGCTATCTGCAGGTAACGACACATAACGATTTACAGAATCCCGTTGCAGTCCCTACAAACGTATTGTTTCGAAAAAATTAAAAAGATTAATCGGGTCAATATAGAAATCCCGGAGAGGAAGATCGTGGAATTTGTAGTTCATGGGATTCATGACGAGCAATTGCGAATGAGCTTGTTGACCTCGAAAAGGGAGACGCTTGCCGAGTTGAATCAATGTCTAGAATCGGTATCGGTTGAGGGACCTAAAGAAAGTGAGAATGCGACAGACGGAAAAGAGAAAAAGCGTTATTCCGAGCAGAACAAGACGAAGAAACAGTTTAGACGAGATCCCTACGCGTGTTATAATTGTGGGAAAAAAGGGCATAAAAGGGCCGAGTATCGCGAACCAGACAAAAAAAAAAATTAAGGACGCGAAGCGTGGTCAGGAAGGTTCCGATTTCGAAAACGCGAAGGCTGAAAAGGGTTCAACAACCCAGGTAAAAAAGAGGAAAGTAGAATGTAACTTTTGTAATATTTTGGGGCATTTGGAAAAGAAATGCTATAAGAAAAGGAATAAAGAGAGGAAGGATAGGGAAGCATGACTAGCAGACCAAGGGGCAGCCTCGCCCCAGGGTGAACCCTCACTTGGGGCACTTGAAATCGCAACAAGTAAAGTAGGCAAGCCATCCCTGCTGGAAGTAAAAAGATAGAAAAGGATAGAAAATTGTGGGATAGAAAAAGATAGACATTTTCTATCCCTCGCAACTATATGATTTGCATCCCTCAAACGATATCATTTTCTATCCATAACTCTATTCGTCACGCTTCAATAGCTATCTCTTTCTATCCATTAGTTTAATCTTTACTTGTATGAATCTTTTTGTATCAATGAGTCTATCCCTTACGTTCTACCGAGTTTATCTTTTTCTATCCTAAGGTAAATCATTGGAGTTAATAAATTCGTATCATTTTCTATCCACATTTATCTATCCATCGCTATCCACAAAGTATCTCCGAAGGTCTATCCATCTGAATACCCACTCGAATCTTTTATTGTCGGCAGCCATTTTTTTTTCTGTTAAAAAAAATTTAAACATGAAGAACATTCATAGTTGGATAGATTCATACGGCGGAGATGTTCGTGAAGTTGGCACCGCCATTTTGGAAATTCCAAAAAGCAATTATTGTGCTGCATTGTGCTAGGCTTGTGCTCCGCTGTGCCGTAATACGTAACTCGAAATCTCAAATAACGTAGCGAATATGTCAAAAAAATGATTTTTTATACCAGCACCGCCGTTTTGTTTTTTTCTCGAATCAATAGTTGTGCTGGATTCTGCTGAACTTGTGCTGTGCTGTGCCAAAAACCATGATTCGATACCGCCAACCATTTTCGAGTAATCGGTATTTCAAAAAAAAATGGAGCACCGCAATTTTGATTTTTTTTTTTTTTCGTCTCAATGAATAGAGCTCAATTTGTGCTCACGTATGCGGCTGAGCAAAATTAGCTCAGATGTACCGTCGACGCGAAAAATAGAATTTTATACCAGGAGCTGAGACGGCCACGAGAGCAGAGGGCAATTTTGAAAGATCATTCTATGTTAGCAATTCGAATTCTCGGAACTTGTGCTGGGTTGTGCTGGGTGAGTACCACAACTTTCCACGACGACTCGGAGTGCTCAGAGCGTCCCCTCGTAGTCTACGAGGCGAAAACGATTTTCAAAAAACTTGGATTTTCAAAGAGCAGGAATAAAAAAAAATGGAGACTTGTGCTGAGCTGTGCTAGGCGAGTACTACAACTTTCCATAACGACTTGGAGTGCTCAGAGCGTCCCCTCGTAGTCTACGAGGCGAAAACGATTTTCAAAAAAACTTGGATTTTCAAAGAGCAAGAATAAAAAAAATAAAGACTTGTGCTGAGTTGTGCTAAGCGAGTACTACAACTTTCCATAACGACTCGAAGTGCTCAAAGCGTCCCCTCGTAGTCTACGAGGCGAAAACGATTTTCAAAAAACTTGGATTTTCAAAGAGCAGGAATAAAAAAAAATAGAGACTTGTGCTGAGCTGTGCTAGGCGAGTACTACAACTTTCCATAGCGACTCGGAGTGCTCAGAGCGTCCCCTCGTAGTCTACGAGGCGAAAACGATTTTCAAAAAAACTTGGATTTTCAAAGAGCAAGAATAAAAAAAATAAAGACTTGTGCTGAGCTGTGTTAGGCGAGTACTACAACTTTCCATAACGACTCGAAGTGCTCAGACCGTCCCGTCGTAGTCTACGAGGCAAAAACGATTTTCAAAAAACTTGGATTTTCGAAAATCAAAATTTGGAGACTTGTGCTGAGTTGTGCTAGGCGAGCTCTACAACTTTCCATCATGACTCGAAGTGCTCAGAGCGTCCCCTCGTAGTCCACGAAGCGAAAACGATTTTCAAAAAACTTGGATTTTCGAAAATCAAAATTTCAAGACTTGTGCTGAGTTGTGCTAGGCGAGTACTACAACTTTCCATAACGACTCGAAGTGCTCAGAGCGTTCCCTCGTCGTCTACGAGGCGAAAACGATTTTCAAAAAACTTGGATTTTCAAAGAGCAGGAATAAAAAAAAATGGAGACTTGTGCTGAGCTGTGCTAGGCGAGTACTACAACTTTCCATAACGACTCGGAGTGCTCAGAGCGTCCCCTCGTAGTCTACGAGGCGAAAACGATTTTCAAAAAAACTTGGATTTTCGAAAATCAAAATTTCAAGACTTGTGCTGAGTTGTGCTAGGCGAGCTCTACAACTTTCCATCATGACTCGAAGTGCTCAGAGTAGGGTTGGGCAATATATATAAAAGTATCGATATTTTGTATCGATACGTATTTACTACTCTAGTATCGATACGACCAATATATTGAAGCCGTAGTATCGATATTGTCAATATCGAGTATCGATACTGTAACTTTCTATTTCAATTTTATTCTTTTCTATGGTAAGACCTCGCTTTGAGTGACTACCTATTTGAGGTTATGTGAGTTTATCTTTAGTTATGAGTCGATTGACTGCTCTAGTACTAATCGCCAGCTACTGCCTCAGCGTGCCAGCTTATATAGTAGTTCTCGTGACGTCACGTCAGGGTCTTCTGATCGGATCGGCGCGAGGCTATTTGCGCGGTCGTATGTAGCTTGTTCGGTCGATCTACCGGGTGGTATAGTTCGAACACGTTACATTGCCCCCTTTTTTGTTTAATGACGTTTGATAAAGGTGCACTTGTCATCAAAGGTAAGTGAACAAAAATGTCTTCTAGATTATTAGGCACTGTTATCAAGTCTATGTTTTAAATTTGTTAAGTCTGAGTTATATGATATGTCCGTGATTATAATTGTTTGATATGTCCGTGATTATAATTGTTTGATATATCCGTGATTCTAGTCTTTTTCTTTCTTTAAGCCGAGAGGATCACTAAAGTCAAAATGCGCGATGTATTCCGGTAGTTCTACTTCCTTCGGAGATGCTAGGGCTGGCATGTTATTTAGGAAATCTGGACATAACTGGTCCAGGTAGTCGAAATCCGTCAAGCCAAATATGTTCGCTTCTCCACATACATCTTCCATCGGTTCAGGTGAAGGAATATGCAGCATTCCTATGATGTCGTCCCCTGTCATTGGATCGTCTGGATTAATCATCGGATCTTGTGTTTGATTTGATTTATCGTCATTAGAAGGTAAGTCTACTGTTCCGAATAATCTGAACAGATCCATTTTCTTCTTATCCGCCTTTTTCTCCTCTTCCGTCCTCTCGTACAGATCAATTTTTTATTAGTTTCCAGGGTATCTTGTGAATATTATCCCCGACTTTAAAATTAACATTAACCCTATTTAAAGGTATTGCAACTTTTATTTTTTGATTAGGCATAACCATGTCTATTCTTTGTTTTTCTCTAATCTTAGTAATTTTTATTCTAGGATTATTGTCTACTCTGACTATTTTTGGCTTTTCTTTTATTTTTGTTATTAATATTTTTGGATTTTTATCCACTTTGATTATTTTTGGTTTTATTTTAATAACTTTCTTTTTTTCTTTTTCTTTAGGTGTCTGGGTGCACTTGCCGTTTCGGTATGACCCTTTCCCGCTTATAAACTTCCCCCTGCACTGCATTACTTTTTCCCGATTATTGTTAATATCTTTAATGCATGGTAAGTTAATATTTTCTGTTTGGGTGTATTTTTCTTAAACACTAATGTAACCATAGCTAGGGTTATACATCTTGACTTCAAGTGACTAATTCTTATGTTTTATTAACAGTATCAGAAACGTTTAAAGCCTTAACTAATACCTTATCTTCTATCTTAAATTTACTCATTTTGTGCGTGGTATTGAACCTATCGGCCCTTCTTTTACCATGTCTTCTAATATTATTTTCTACTAAGCACAGCTTAGTTTCGTATTTTATGTCTTTTTTGAATTCACAATTTCTCCACGACCGGGATGATTTCTGTTGGAGCTGGATTAAAAACAGAGCTAATTCAGTCGAATCATGGCATTTTTCAATCAAAGATTTGAATACTGACTCGGGAATGCAAGACTTGAGGCTGCCCCCTGGACTTTGGTGGTAAAAAAATGCATTCTGAACAGTAAGAGCTTTGTTTGATTTTAATCTATCTCCTTTGAGATTTTGAATTAATTCGTCACCTATTTCCTCTGCTAATGGTGCTATGGATTTAATACGACTTACTAATTGCTCTTTGTTTTCTGTTCCAGGTAGACACCTACTCGAAACGTCAGCTATGCTGACAGTATCTTCGTCTAGCCTTTCGCTTTTGCCCCGATAGCATTTATTCTCTACTGCTGCATTGACTGAATTGATAGTAACTGGTTTGATAAAAGTTATTGCCCCCTGGTCGGTGAACAAAGTTATATTTTTTCCGATGTTGAAATTTCTGAATAAACCTTCATCTCCCAAAAATCCAAAAAGTTTCTTGGTTTCTAAAAAAACTAGGCAGTTCTTTCCAATTAGTAATTTTAATTATAAGATTTTCTTGAACTGGACGACATTTAGTTATTGTACGCGGGCTGCTATTTAATCTGTCTTCAACCGTTGGTTTAATTTCGGAATTCTGGTTATTTTCGTCAATTTCAATTATTTTGTTATTTCCTGTATAACTTAGATCAGTTATCTTATTCGCAAGTGACTCGATATTTTCTTTTGATTCTGTTTTTACGATATTACACGCTGCATTAGTTTGATCTTTGTCAAGGTGATCCCCAGTATCGTTAGCTGCGTTGTATTTACGCTCGAAATATGCCTGTTGTTCAGGTCTTGATAATACTAACTGTTCTACCGTATTATTGAAAGAAACAAAAGCCTTATCAAATACCTCTTCGCGTCTTTCATAACTTTTCGCTAAGTCGTTTAATAACGACGCTATCTTGTCTAGATCGTTCATTTTGCTTTTGGTTTCATCAGAAACCTAATCCTTGCCTTTCATTTCGTGTTATTTATTTTAGAAAGTGATTTGAAGCAAGATTTTACTGAAGTTAATTTTTTATAATGAAGTTAAGTTGATAAAATTTCAAGTGAATTTAAATTTTATTTTGAGGAGCCCCACGTTGGGCGCCAAATGTAACTTTCTATTTCAATTTTATTCTTTTCTATGGTAAGACCTCGCTTTGAGTGACTACCTATTTGAGGTTATGTTAGTTTATCTTTAGTTATGAGTCGATTGACTGCTCTAGTACTAATCGCTAGCTACTGCCTCAGCGTGCCAGCTTATATAGTAGTTCTCGTGACGTCACGTCAGGGTCTTCTGATCGGATCGGCGCGAGGCTATTTGCGCGGTCGTATGTAGCTTGTTCGGTCGATCTACCGGGTGGTATAGTTCGAACACGTTACAATACATATATTTTCATTATGAAGTATGAAGTTATGAACCATGTAGAATCTAAGTTATTTCAGCCACAAATATATTTTGCAGTTTGTAAGGTTGAAAATAGTTAGAATTTCTTATTTGAATACAAAATTATTTTGCAGATATCGCGCCTAATAGTCACACTGATGACTGAAGGTAGTCACAAGGCTCGGAAAATCAGTTCAAGTCACCCTGATTGCCTAACGCAAATACGTATCATGTGGATAAAATTTTGACCGCTGGGTTACACTGATATTTTTCAGCTTCGGAAGAGTCGGAAGATTCAAGACATTTCAAGCAGCTTTTAAATTTTTAATCTTTTAAGATAAAAGTATCGGAGACCAATACTTGCACATGGAGTATCGATACATCAATATATTGCTACATGAAGTATCGATACAAAATATCGATAATTGAATCCAAAAGTATCGATATTCGGATGTATCGATATATATTGCCCAACCCTAGCTCAGAGCGTCCCCTCGTAGTCCACGAGGCGAAAACGATTTTCAAAAAAACTTGGATTTTCAAAGAGCAAGAATAAAAAAAATAAAGACTTGTGCTGAGTTGTGCTAGGCGAGTACTACAACTTTCCATAACGACTCGAAGTGCTCAGACCGTCCCGTCGTAGTCTACGAGGCAAAAACGATTTTCAAAAAACTTGGATTTTCGAAAATCAAAATTTCAAGACTTGTGCTGAGTTGTGCTAGGCGAGCTCTACAACTTTCCATCATGACTCGAAGTGCTCAGAGCGTCCCCTCGTAGTCCACGAGGCGAAAACGATTTTCAAAAAAACTTGGATTTTCAAAGAGCAAGAATAAAAAAAATAAAGACTTGTGCTGAGTTGTGCTAGGCGAGTACTACAACTTTCCATAACGACTCGAAGTGCTTAGACCGTCCCGTCGTAGTCTACGAGGCAAAAACGATTTTCAAAAAACTTGGATTTTCGAAAATCAAAATTTCAAGACTTGTGCTGAGTTGTGCTAGGCGCGCTCTACAACTTTCCATCATGACTCGAAGTGCTCAGAGCGTCCCCTCGTAGTCCACGAGGCGAAAACGATTTTCAAAAAAACTTGGATTTTCAAAGAGCAAGAATAAAAAAAATAAAGACTTGTGCTGAGTTGTGCTAGGCGAGTACTACAACTTTCCATAATGACTCGAAGTGCTCAGACCGTCCCGTCGTAGTCTACGAGGCAAAAACGATTTTCAAAAAACTTGGATTTTCGAAAATCGAAATTTCAAGACTTGTGCTGAGTTGTGCTAGGCGAGTACTACAACTTTCCATAGCGACTCGGAGTGCTCAGACCGTCCTCTCGTACTCTACCGAGCAAAACGATTTTCAAAAAACTCCAAATTAGGAAATAAAAAAATTAAAGACTTTCAGTTTGAGTTATCCCCTCGGTATCTTGTTCATAAATATATAATATGGATAAATTGATATCACTCATGAATATCATTTTTCAGACTCTAAATGTTTCCTTCGTTAATCAGTTTGTGATAGGATTATACCCGTGAAGTCGAGGTATAACCGGCATATCCAGCAGTAGGCGACGTACTGTCACGGGTTTCTACTGTCGCCGCTAGGTGGCGAGGCCTAGGCCACGCGTTCGTTGTACATCCCAATTGCCACTACGTTTTCAAGGCCCCTGTCGCGCCCTACTGCTTCTGCGCGCGCAAGCTGAGTTGAAAGGAGAATAGTGGGGATACGACGGTATATAAGTAAGAGCGCCTCGTCTTTGAGTTTCTTCTGGTCCTCTTAGTTCTCTTCTTAGTGATTGCGGGTCCACTTATGTCAAAATGAATGAGAAACCGCATATAATGCGATTATGGCAACTACTTCAGCAGCCGGAATTCCGTGATGTAGTTGACGACGATGGTCAGGTTGTTCGTCCCAGCTCTGAAATTTTTTTCCGATTGTCGACAGACCTTAAATCCGATTTCAAAAATATGTCGCCAAAAAATATCTACACGATTCTAAAAATGAATCGTTACGAAATGCATGATAAGGTATTGATAGCTCATAATATCGCTAAACCAAATGTTTCGGTCATTTCAGACTGTGCAAATTCAACCAGAGATAACAGTCTAGCTGATTCAATCAAGTTTATGATCGATGTGACACATGTGTGGACAAAAATTCAGCCCGACTCAGTTGAGTATAAGTTTGCTAGCGGTCAGAAACGAGAAATTTACATGATGAGACGTTTCACATGGACGAGCGCGATATTTGAAAAAGTTCAAGTCGAAACCAAACTTCCGTGCGCCCTAGTTTTTAAGAACGCAAAGATTTCACAAAGCGGCATCTACGTTACTGTTTTGGGAAAGTGTCCTGAATGCAGTTGTACCTTTCTAGGAAAAATCATAAATGAACCGCAGAGTGGTGACGTTGTCAAAATGGAATGTCTCATGGAGGGATTCGATCCCTCAATTAAACATTCCAAAAAACGGCAATTGAAAGGACTTGAGAGGGTTGCTGTCTCGAAGCAGTTAGTAGAGGGCAATACGCTGGCTTGCGAATGGAGGAGGAACGAAGCGAATAGGCTCATTTCTCGTATTGGCGACGAAGAACCTGCTCATTTATACAAGGGCCGCGTGCTTCGAAAAGCGAAACAAGAGAGGCAAGACAAGTTGCTGGCAGTTGAATCAACAGATGTATACGCAAGTTTGCATCTAATGAAGTACAGTTCAAAATATGAGGGTGCGATAAAGCGAGTCGGTTTAGATCCATTGTTTGTGTACTATTGGACTAAAGAGCAGGAAGCTGTTTATTACAACTATCACAACACTGTCTACATCGATGCAACTGGTTCGCTCATAAAAAAAATTAAGCTACCCAATGGGGACCTGGGCCCGCATGTATATCTCTATCAAATAGTGGCGCAAGTCGACGAGAAAACAGTACCGGTATGTCAAATGATTTCGGCCGCACAGAGTACGAACGACATTCTGGTGTGGCTCAAGATATTCTGCCAGCAAGTATCTGCACAGGCATCTGCATCTATGATACCAAAAGAAACTGTGACAGATTTCGACAAAGCGCTCCTTGGAGCTGTCGCCCAAGCATTTGCTAAACAGCCCAGCTTAAGACACTACTTGGATGTGTGCTTTCGATTGCTGACTCATCCTTTCGATATCCGCAATGTACCACCTTGCCTTCTGCGACTCGACGTTTGCCACTTTTCTAACATGATAGCTAGGTGGAAATGTTTTACCGACAAGCCAAATGGTGTGCGTAATTTTTACCTGAGAGCGGTAGCAATTTTACGAAAGCAAGAAGACTTCGATGAGTTCACTCAGATAGCCAAATCAATTTTCATCCTTGCTCTTAACGCTAATGGGGAAGCTGGCGGGTTAGCTGAGCATTCTCGGTTATATCTCTCGTCGTACATAAGGGGTGATCCATTACCAGGTATGGGTGATGAAGATCTTGCTAAAACCATTGATCAGGACGGCACCGATGAACCGATTTTGAATTCTAATTATCTAGAGAGGAGTGATTCGTATGGATGGGTAGGCAACATGTATCGTGAATGCACTGAATTGATAAATAATGAAGCCAAATCTGATGACATAAATGGCTATTATTGTCTTGCATTTGCTAAAAAGCTCAAAGCTCTATTGCCTTATTTTCCTCTCTTCAGCGAGGTAATGCGGGGTGTGTTCAAATACGGATCTCCAAATGCTACCTCTGCGGCGGTAGAGTCCGAATTTAACGACCTGAAAAATCGCACGTTCAGGACCGTATCACTTCCTTTACGGGCGGACAAATTCGTTGGAAAGCACATCCTATCGTTTTCCGGCAAGATAAAACTGGCATTAGCTGGCAAGAATACAGCTAATATATCTGAAGATGCGTGCGAAAGAGTCGATGAAGCGTCTAGCTCAGTACCTTCGGATATGTTTGAGCTGCGAAACGATGAAAGTATCGAAATAACGCAATCAGCTGTTCATGATATTCCAGCGGTGACTATCAAAAATCAGCAGATGAATTACGATACAATCGCTGTACTCAAGGGAGTCGATGAATCGCCTACTCCCGTACCTCTGGATACGTTCGAGCAGCAAAGGAATGAGAGTATCGAAGAAACCCGATTCATTCAAAATATTCCCGCTCTTACCTTTAAAGACCGGCAGGTAGATGACAATACAATCGATGAACTGGAAGAAATGAAGGCGGAACATAACTGGCGGAATAAAAATGATAAGAAGACGAAAAGATTTCGGTATGCTGATCCCTGCCCGATCTTCACCACGTCATCTAGTGGTTTCGTTTCACTGCCAATTATACCTAACGGGCACAACTGTCCGAACGTTCGCGACAATAACGTCACTATTTGCCTGAGGAATACTTGCGGCTTCGACAGCATTTGCCAAATAATAGCCGGCTTAGCTTGCAACGACGTCGCCCACAAAAGGATCGTGACCGAGGGATCCTCCCCAATCTTCACATGCGTGAATATTTTTATTGACGAGGGCTTGAGCGCACGATTCTTTAAAAGAAGAGCAAATATTTTAATCAATATAAAAGAACTGGAGCCGGAACATTGCCGCAGAAATATTGTGAATCTCAATGCATCGTCTAATATTGGGAACTTGACCAGATACCTTTTAGAAGATAAGGATCCAAGCTGTATGGTCACTACACGCTGCTTAGTTTGTGGCGCTGGGACGGCTCGCCCCGAGGGTTTCATAAACGTCAATTATGATGTGCTTTTAAATGAAGGAATGGGTCAACTTTTGAAAGCCATCGAAGATGGCAGACATCTGCCAAAACGGTGCTGTAACCAACTCCCCGTTACAGAGCTACACAGAAAAAAAAGACAACTTGAATCAAGCAATATTTACTTGAACCAAAAATATTCGAAGGAAGACAAACTTTTTTCTCAGTTCAAGACAATATTCCTCTTGGATTTGATGTTCTTGGCTTGAAAACATTTTTTTTAGTTCAAAAGTTTTTAATCTTCATCTGACAGAATATTATTTCCATTCGATAAAATTGATTTCTTCACCCAAGTATAATTTTCTCGTAGTAAAAAATAAAAATTTTCCCTAAAGAACCTCCAATTTCTGATTTGAGTAGTAACTTATTGTTTCAAAAAAAATGAAAACTCCGTCCAAGAATATTATTCTCTTGGTTTTAGTGATTGAGCGACAAGCCGTCAAATGTCGAGACTCGATGTTTTTATCAAATGGTAATCGTTTATTACTAGACAAACCACTGAAACAATTGCCGAACCGACTCTCGGCCACCTTAACACAACTAATTTGTGCACGATTGCATATAATAGGGCGTACGTTCGGCTATCTTCTGATCTAGGCTTGTCACTCATCCACTAAAATACCCATAATTTTGTCACTACATAACATGATTGTAGATAATGAATTATTATTAATAATCAAATTAAAAACAAACAAATAAATTATTTTGATAATTTCTGTAATCGAAAACTTATAAGAAAAGAATGCGGCAAGTTTTTTTTTTTAATGTATACATCTGAATTAAAAATAAACTAAACAAAAAATCTATGATACCTATTTTAATAGATAAAAAAATATATTTCATTAATTCTTAAACAAGGTGTTAAATATAGTAAATGAAATTCATGATTATTATTAATTTTTTTTCTTTATTTTATTTAAGGAACAATCTTATAAAATCTGATTAAAAAGGTGGAAATTATCATTTGTTATGTATTTGAATAACGGATTAATTATATATATATATATATATTACATTTATGTATATATCTACAGTGAGTTTTCGTGGATGAGCGACATGCCTGGCATATGATAAGACGTACCTGTCCGGGTATCTTTGGTTCTGGGCATGTCGCTCATCCACGAATATTCTCGGTATATGCTATAATTATTATCAGCATAATTCGATAAATTATAATGTGTATGTATGGAATGGTATAAATGGTGGAAATTATCATTTGTTATATATTTGAATAATGGATTAATTATAGATATATAGGGGAGAGCGGGGTAAAAAGGGCAGCGGGGCAAAAAGGGCAGCTCGGCGAAAAAACGAAAAATTCTTGAAAAATTTTCGATTTTTTTTTTTTTTTTTTCAATAAAAATTGTTTCCCAGAGAAATTTTCCATTTTCCGATAATACTGAAACAATTTTCATTGAAAAAATAAAAAAAAATCGAAAATTTTCCAAGAATTTTCTGTTTTTTCGCCGAGCTGCCCCTTTTGCCCCGCTGCCCTTTTTGCCCCGCTCTCCCCTATATATATGCTATAATTATTATCAGCATAATTAGATCAATTGTAATGTGTATGTATGGAATGGTATAAATCGTGAAGATTATCATAATATCCAAAGTACGTGCGCCATTGTTACATCGGATTATAAGGCTTGTAAAGCACAATCAAGTGCTGTTAGTTATCGATGATATCAAATATATCATATTATATAATATATATTTTAATTATACGATTTTAATAATTTTTAATTCAATATAGATGCCACATAATAGGTATACTTTCTTATTTTATCTTATAGCTTCTCCATCACATCGACAATGTCAATGATATTGAGTGGCAAAATATCATGGTCAGTTTTAAATTTATATATGCATCTTTGAATGAGCAAATGTAAATGGGTTGAAGCTTTAGGATATTGTGCCTGGAGAACATGAAATGATTTGAATAGACAATCAAGTGCACTAGTTGCCGATGAAAATTGATATTTGATATCATCGATAACTAACAGCACTTGATTGTGCTTTCGGATGTTGCCTTGTATGATAACATAGGGTTGTACGGTCTCTTTTTTCTCCTGTGCTCGCTGCTTTTGTTTTTGAATTTCTGTGGTTATATCACCAGGATTCTGTAAACGAATGTAAAATTTCATATACAATTATTTTATAAAACGTATCCATGCACAGAAAAAAAGTTAACTTGATCCAATAATAGTGTTTTTCGATACAAGAACGCAAAGTAGAAATCCGCGCACGAGTGTGAAGGCACCTCACTCGCTACCTTATAAAAATTATAATATACCTATGTATCGAACTTTATTTTTCTTAACAAATACAACGGAAGTCTGCTTTCGGTGCCTGTAGACAGTGCGCGAAAGAGGACTTTCGGGGCATGTGTTAAGAAAAATAATTATGAGTACCGATATTTTTACTTCGTCAAACATAATTTTGGTGTTCATAAATATTTTCTTGAATCAAGAATATTTCGCGTCCCTAATGCCATAAAGGCATATCGTCGTTATAGGTCTTTGTGGCATACTAATGCCAAAAAGGCATGTAGTTTTTTCAAACTTTGTCTATCGCTTTGGAAACATGAAAAACGCATAGAAAGTGAAAAAGAATCAGTTTTCCTAAAATCAAAAGGGCCTATGGCCCAATAGATATGCCTTTTTGGCATTAATTTCTCATTTTTTTTTTTTTTAGAATTTTCATTTCGAGTTATTCTGAAGCGATTGGGCGAATAAAAGAATGTATATGCCTTTATGGCTCTTAGGGTACATCTATATACAGCGTATGCCTTTATGGCATCAGGGACGCGATTTATCTTCGAGTCAGAAATAATTGTTTTTCTGTGTGCCAATCATATAATAATTAGTTAATCTATCACATACTTCAATGAAAGTGAACATAAACTCCAATGACTCTTTCGTGGAATGTTTGTTTTTGTTGGATATTCTCCCTTTCGGTGGCACTAAATATGCCAACATTGACAATTCAATTGCCATTTTCACTGAAAATTAGAAAAATAAATATTTAAAACTGTATTGAAGAAAATAACGATTATATTTTATGTTGAATTTAAGCATATTGACTTACGATCATCAAACTCTGGACCGCTTACTAGATCTGAAATGAGTTTTTTGAATGTTTGGATGATATTATCGTTTGAATATTTATAAATCCTCAGAGTTTTTACTCGGTCGAAAAATGTTGGCCATCCTGTGGCAAAATTGCCACCTTTTCCCGGATACATCTTTTCGAAATCCAAATGAATCTGTAAAAAAACATTGATTTTAATTAATTCCTCAGTTGATATATTTTGCTATCCAAAGACCAAATTAAAAGAACAAAGTGAATAATTATTGATGTACCAGAGATGTACTTCGCAAATCATTAAGGATGTCCCACTCTTTTATAAAATCATCGACCGATTTATGTACAGAATTTTTTCTAATTTCAAAAGTATTGGACCATTTCTGCTCAACAAGCTCCCATGGGTCCCTGTGGTTCTTTAACCATTCGATGTCCTCATCATGCATAGCTACAAATAATTAATTCAATATATATATTTGTGAAAAAACCATGATATTACGTGCAATTGTACACATGTAAGCGGGTGCCTTTAACACAATTTTTTCGTAAATTATTGACACTTCAGAATTCATTTCATATTTTAATTTTATAACAATTTTGACGTTCAAAAATGGAATTATGGAAATAGTAGATAGTGCCGTTTTTTCAATGCCGGTTTTAAATATAAAAAAAATTTATATTTTTATTTTTATTGTGAAATTATTTTTTACAACATCATATTAACAAATTCATAGCAAATTCTTCAGAAATATCTATACAGTGACTGTAAAGATGTTTTATAATTAGGAAATAGATATTTTTTATACCAATGAAACCAAAATATTACTTTACATATGGTTATTATTATAATCGCATATTGCTTCGAGTAATTGCCGAAAAAAGAAGATAGATAGAGACAAATGAGTGGCAGAAACGTTGTTGTTGTTTTTGAGCCAGTTATTTAGATTTACAAATTTCTGTTACTCCAAAAGTACATGCAGTATTTTACCATGTAGTAGATTTTTGCTCTGAACACAAAAAAGGATTAGGTTTTTACAGCGAACAAACAATGGAATCAGTCCATTTGATTGTCTTTCGTCATGGAATAGATATAAAGTTTCAGCAAATCATGCTGATTGTGATCAGCAATTACTCGAAGCAATATGCGATTATAATTGTAACCATATGTAAAGTAATATTTTTGTTTCATTGGTATAAAAAATATATATTTTCTAATTATACAACATGTTCACAGTCACTGTATAGATATATCAGAATAAATTGCTATAAATTTGTTAATAGGACGTTGTGAAAAATAATTTACCAATGAAAAACAAAGATACAAATTATTATTTTTATTTTTATTTTTCAAACTGGCCTTAAGAAAACGGCACTATCTGCGATTTCCAAAATGACGTTTAATTTTTTCAAAATTTTTATAAAATCACAATCTGAAATGAATTCCGAAGTAACAAAACTTTCAGAAAGAAATAAGTTCAAGGAACCCGTGGTAATAATGAGAATAAAAAAAAGATTGACAGGCATTATGAATTCAAATATAAAGAGATGAATATCGTATTACTCACCTAAAAGTTCATCGTATCGCTGCCGTCCTTCACCTGTCGATTCTGCGTTATCTTGCAATTTACGCTTACGACCGATTCCAGAGGTGTGAATAATATTGCGGATTTTATCGGGTAGTTTGCCTCTCATTGGAATTGGTTTATTAGTGGGGTACGATCGCTTGGAAATCGGAGCCATAAAATATACCCCTGTGGGTTCTTGTGGAAAAATTTCCTTGATTTTTTTAATTATTGATAAATAATGGTCTTGTTTCATCACACTATAGAGGAAGTAAAACGTTTATATGATTGATCAAATCAGCGTGATAAGTGATTTGTAAGAAAAAAAAAAAAAAAATAATAGCGTACATAAAAAAAAAAACATTTATATAATAACAAGAAAAAATGATACTGAATAATCTGTAATCCCTCATATAAAATGAAAATATAACATTCGAATTTATAATTACTCATTTCGCAACCAAGGGTATAACCAGCGGCCAATGACATTAATCAACGATTGCTGGTTGGCAGGAGATAATTTTTCGGTGGTTTTGTACTCAGCAAAAATGCTGGATCCTTCGGGCGATGCATTTAATAACTCGGTTATATTTAATTCGCGAAAATGGTCAGGGACATCTAAAATGACTTCATTATTTGAAGGTCCGACTTGAGGATCAATCTCGGTATCTTCGATATTGGTACCGTTCAATCTACATTCCTTCTGAGAATTTTATAATTTGCATGAAATAAATTATTGTATAAGCTGAAATTATTATAAAATCTCTAAAGATATACACTATCGGCCAAAAGTTTGAGTAGACCAGTCGAAATTTCTTGCCGCAGCTTAGGGGAAAACTTTTCCTCGGTCTTTTCTATGGTAAACTTAAAAAGAAAATGAAAACCTACATTTTCGTTTCTGAGAAAGTTTCGTACGATTTTTTTTTCGCTCTAGTAATGCATTTTGAGCTAAAAGAGACATGTTTTAGAAGAATAGGCGCAATACAATAACTATGGGGTTTCAGAGAAAATGTCAGAAGGGTAAAAAGTTGCATAGGTTTACACTGGAGTAGCGATAATTTTTTTCAGAATTTTTATTCGAAATTGTTTTTTTTACAATTTTTGGTCTGGACTCTGAAGAGTGGAGGGGCTCTATTTGGACATTATGAAGTATAGAACATTTTTGATCAACTACAATTTTTTCGGAATTTTGAAATCATTTAAAATTTTTGAAAATCTTTGCAAAAAAAAACTGAAAAAATTGTAGTTGATTAAAAATGAAGGTTTTCATTTTTTTTCCTGGGTTTACCATAGAAAAGACCGAAAAAAAGTGTTTCCCTGAGCTGTGGTAGTGTTTTCCGGCGGCTGAAAAATATCCGAAAAACAGCCATGTTCAAAAGTGCGTACCAGGACCAAAAAAAGTCGTAGAGAATTTTCTAAAAGAGCAAAGTGAAGGTGAATCTGTATTCTTCAAAACGCCGCTTGGGAAATTTGATTATCTTCGTTTTTGAGTCCGCTATCTAACTTTTGGTGCGGCAGGAAATTTCGACTGGTGTACTCAAACTTTTGGCCGGTAGTGTATGTGTTAAATCATAAATAGTAACTTACTTGGCTTTCGATATATGCGTGAATTTTTTGTTTTAAAATCAATCGGCTTCCCATGTGTGGACACAATTCTTTGAGATTTGCCGGCGTCAACTCGCATAACAAATCAATTGTCATTCCACCTTCTATATATAAAACATGGACTTGAATAAATTTCATATAAAATAAATAAATATATAAAGATATTTACTTGTATTGTTATTTATTTTTTTTTTTTTGCCCTCAAACAGTTAATTTTTAATGATCATTCAAACCCATCTAAAAAATGGAATTTTTTGTAATAAGATTTTTATGAATTTTTAGAGATTTTTTAAAAATGACAATTCTCGAATGGCTTTGAATAATCATTTGAAATTAACGGTTGGAGTGAAAAATCTGAAAAAATTCAGCAGTGCTTTTTTGAGACCGTATAATCGTATAAAAAATCGTGAAGCGAATCGAAAATGGTTACGAAAAATCATTGGTCGAGATGACCCATATACTCTACGGCCTAGGTACGGAAATATACAGGGCGTCCCAGAATTGATTAAGATCTACCCTGTTAATTCCTCGTCACGAATTCTGGGACACCGTGTATATTTATTTACAAATTCTTAAATCACGTCTAATGGCCGGTTGCATAAACGTGGGTTACCCGAAGGTTCAAATAACCCGTAGGTTACCCCGCAGATACTACCCGTTCAACCGTTTTTTCATCTGACAGCTGTCATGAATCACTGTTAACTTCTGACAGTCCATGAAGGTTGAATGGGTAGTATCTGCGGGGTAACCTACGGGTTATTCAAGGAGGAACATCAGCTTCGCGCGTAAGGGGAAATTAATAGGGAGGGTCGGTAGTGTTGAGCTACAACCCCTCCTGAAATCTCTCAGCTGTTCGTGGTTGTAAGCCAATCAAAACGACTCGCGAAAGAAAAAAAACACTGTACACGGCAACGGGTGTGCCACGATTGCCTTGCTTTAGCGTGAAAAACGTCAAAATATCGCATTTTTCGGAGAATTTCTGTTAATTATAGAAAAATGGCAGAATGAAAACACCTCCAACTTTGCATATAGGTTCTTGAGTGTTTGAGCTGTTCAGCGGTAGTTTTTATCTAACCTATCACCATTTTTTATTTTACTATGAATATTTAAAGACGTGGCTGACGAGTTATTCGCTATGACCATGTGTAAAACGTTCAAAGTTTGCAAATTATTTATTAAAAAATGGCTGAATGAAACCGTTTAAAAATTTGAGAGGCCATCGAATATATATTCAAAAATATATTCTGAAAGTTTCATTCAGTTATCACCATTTTGATGAAGCTGATGTTCCTCCTTAAGCCTTTGGGTAACCCACGTTTATGCAACCGGCCATAAAAGGATTACTTAAAAAAATGTAATTTCGGAATACATTACCGGTAAAATTATTTATGACCTCCTCAGAGACATCCCATTCATTCAACAGAGTTGCTAACGATTGAGGTCCAGGATGGTGATCATCAGCCATATTTGTGATTTTTTACAAGAAATATTTAGTAAAATATATTTTATAAAAAACAAACACGAACACTTCGTTGGCAATGAAAGGTTGGAAGATATATATAGTCAGTTTGGCACACTATTGATATTGAATCACTGATGACAATTTATAATATATATTCCACGAGCTGAGGTTCATTTGAGCGTCCAGAAACAAATGATGGATTGAAATATCAACAAATCACTATGTTTTTCAACTTTTTATTGCTAAGGAAGTGTTTTATTTTTTTTCATCCCAATTGTTTTACGATAAATGTTATGTACAGTCGGGTAATAAAGTTCTTGTAGGGTCGAAATTTAGGCTCATGCGTTCTATCGTCTACGCTGTTGAGCAGGCCCTTCACACAGCATACCCCGCTCTGTTCGTAACAATATTCGTTATTCGCAATCATGTTTCCAATCCAATTGTATTATTACGATTCCAATTAATTACTTATAATTCGAATTAATCCCTTTCGATTATAAATAATTATGTTTAATTATGAGTAACGCATTAATTCGTGATCTGCGACCAAAAAAACCTCATAGTACAAAGTTTCGTTCGAATCCGTTCATCCATTCTCAAGATATGATCATTCTTCGGCGATATTCTGATTTTCGGGTATGTAGGGATCGTCTATTTCTTGTCGGTATTGCACCGTTTTGTGTCTGTACCTGGTATCTTCTGTCACCTACCTGGTCTGTTATTTTTTATCTACGTGGACCACTAGGTAGAATATATTTTTGTATGCCGTATATAAATTCTAAATGTAAGACAGTATTCTGAATATAATTTATTTATTTATTTATTTATTTAGGATATGTGACGGACATTAAATAAACATTTACAGTATTCTGTATATAATTCATTTATTCGTTATTATACATACAGTACTCGTCAATTGAAGTGGGGCAAGGTATTTTTTTCGGATTTTCGCCAAAATTGAACCGATTTCGGAAAATCAAAAAATCACATTCTATGAAATTTCATAATCTTTCGAATGAGACTAGTTTTATCCCGATCGATTGAGAATTGGCCGATTGCCAGGGGACTTCGTAAATTGGTGATAATCGGGGTTTCGCGAACCCCCCGTAAAATAATAGTGGATGTTATCGTACCCTTTGGTACCTCATACCAATTGAAAGGGCAGCTCTTGACGTGCAAAAAACACCCCCACATGTCGCAGTCGGATAACTCGTGGAGAAGTTATGCGTCCAGGAAGTGAGAATCGGTCATCGGTGATAACTCCGGAACGCTTCGCTAGATTCCACTGAAATTTATTGTGGAGTCGTTTTTCATTACCCCCTCAAATCTCACTTTAGTGTTATTGCGCTAATTGTCCTCGCAGAGGAGACCCAGGTACTTCCTGAGCGCAAGGTTTCGTTTATCGACATTTTTCGCATTGAAAGACTTTGAATTCAGGGCTAAGAGTTAGTGATTGTTGAAGGGGAAGTTTCAACGATTAAAATGCGTGGTCATTCAATATCGCGAATGACCCCCATAAGAAGCGGGAAGTTGATGAAAAACGAGAACGAAATCGTATACCCGCGAGATTTCGATGCAGAGTTGCACGCCGATGTTCACTTGTCTCGCTAATGAATGCGTAGGCTTCATTGAAGCTTTTGTGAGAGTTTTCAATGATAAATAATTATTAATTCATAATTCGATGGACGAATATCATACGGGCGTAAGAGCAAAAAAAAATCTTTTTTTTTAATATTAAAGGGACAAAAAAAAATTCTTCTTTCACTTACTTCATTTGCTTTTCTACTTATTTTTTTTTTATCTTTCAATATTGAAAAATTGAAAAATATAGAAAAAAGATCGCCAATTTCTAAATAATTAATCACAACTCATATTGCATTCATAGTTAAGAATTATTCAGTTAATTTAACCAGAAACGCCATTGGTAAAAATTATTCATTTCTCCGCTTATTAAGCGGTTGTCTGCATGCGTGATTCAAACACCTTGCCCAGTACAAGAAAAAATCTTTCAAATTCATTTTTCTTTATTTTCCCGTTGGTCAGTGAAGCTCGCTAAATTGACTGGGCGATCGATTTATCATACTCGTGATTTTTATCATCTGCACATAAGCGAAAGAATCGAAAAATTTTTACCAATAGCGTTTCTGGTTAAATTAACTGAATAATTCTTAACTATGAATGCAATATGAGTTGTGATTAATTATTTAGAAATTGGCGATCTTTTTTCTATATTTTTCAATTTTTCAATATTGAAAGATAAAAAAAAAATAAGTAGAAAAGCAAATGAAGTAAGTGAAAGAAGAATTTTTTTTTGTCCCTTTAATATTAAAAAAAAAGATTTTTTTTTGCTCTTACGCCCGTATGATATTCGTCCATCGAATTATGAATTAATAATTATTTATCATTGAAAACTCTCACAAAAGCTTCAATGAAGCCTACGCATTCATTAGCGAGACAAGTGAACATCGGCGTGCAACTCTGCATCGAAATCTCGCGGGTATACGATTTCGTTCTCGTTTTTCATCAACTTCCCGCTTCTTATGGGGGTCATTCGCGATATTGAATGACCACGCATTTTAATCGTTGAAACTTCCCCTTCAACAATCACTAACTCTTAGCCCTGAATTCAAAGTCTTTCAATGCGAAAAATGTCGATAAACGAAACCTTGCGCTCAGGAAGTACCTGGGTCTCCTCTGCGAGGACAATTAGCGCAATAACACTAAAGTGAGATTTGAGGGGGTAATGAAAAACGACTCCACAATAAATTTCAGTGGAATCTAGCGAAGCGTTCCGGAGTTATCACCGATGACCGATTCTCACTTCCTGGACGCATAACTTCTCCACGAGTTATCCGACTGCGACATGTGGGGGTGTTTTTTGCACGTCAAGAGCTGCCCTTTCAATTGGTATGAGGTACCAAAGGGTACGATAACATCCACTATTATTTTACGGGGGGTTCGCGAAACCCCGATTATCACCAATTTACGAAGTCCCCTGGCAATCGGCCAATTCTCAATCGATCGGGATAAAACTAGTCTCATTCGAAAGATTATGAAATTTCATAGAATGTGATTTTTTGATTTTCCGAAATCGGTTCAATTTTGGCGAAAATCCGAAAAAAATACCTTGCCCCACTTCAATTGGCGAGTACTGTATGTATAATAACGAATAAATGAATTATCAAGAGACTCGGTAGAGTCTCGCGCCAAGTACATTAAAAAAAATTTTTTTTCAAGCGCGAGACTCAACGAGTCTATATACCCGAGAGGCAACTACCCTAACCTATAACGCGAACTAGTATCTTCGTTTTCTTTCACCTCACAACATACACGAATTAAAACTGATTTAATCTAGGATGTGGGCATGAAAAGCTTTCATTTGAGCCCTACACCGAGAGAAAAAATTCGGTATATCCAACAAAATTTTTTTGGTGGGCAATTTTAGTCAATTCAACAAATTTTTTCTGTTGGATTGACAAACTGTTTTGTTGATATCACCAAATGGCTGAGATTTGCTCGTTCGCTACAACAAAATTATTCTGTCACGTAGTTTTTATTTGAATGAACAAATAATTTGTTGAAATAACAAAAGCGGTGGAATATATTCAACAACACTATTTTGTGTATTCTGATTTTGTTGGAAGGCCGAAATGTTTTCTTGATTTTACATGGTCATGTACATTACTTTAATATTTTCTCGTAAGGCGGCGACCATCGCTTTCGATATTCTCACGAGTACCACTTATAGGAGCTGGTTAGTATATATAGTGGCAGAAGATCTCCTCTCTAAGCGTCGCTTAATTCCTGTATTGGTTATGTGTTGTAAATATGTATGTTGTCAGTATATGTTAGTCCCCCTAAAGCTGATCCTATGTTAATTGATGTAATTTTCAGATACTGTATTGTACTTTGTAGAACTAATAAGCTTCAATTCATGTACCTACCAGTATTTTTTTGGTTTTATGAACAAAATAAATTTAGTTGAATCAACAAAGTAATTTAACTGATTTGACGAAACATTCGTTGATTTCACCAAATGCTTTTGTTAAATCATTCTGGTGTATTTGTTGATCAAACTAAATCAGCCAGCAAACAATGTTTGTTGAAGCAACAAAGCATTTTGTAGACTGTATATCTACCAAATTTTTTTGTTGATTAAGCAAAATTATTGTTGATCCCACGATACTTTTCTCTGAGTGTAGATCGATTAAATCGGTGTCCGGAGTACTGAGATATGATTAACTTCAGATTCTGATACCCCGTTTCCTCGTACAATATTTGTCTTTCGTCTTCTTCAGACCAAGATTCAGCCAATTCAAACCATTCCCATATAAAATCACTAGACGGGAAACCACACAAAAGTTGTATAGAGTGACGTCAGTACGAGATAGTTACGACGTAGATAGCGCCAGTATCGCAGACAGAAACCGTCTCCGACATAGACATAGAGCATGGACTGCACATTCCCTATACAGCCTATGATAACGCCGAAAGTGAGAGAGAAGGGTAACACACGCGGCCAAATCTGTCTCTTTCTATGCATTTGACGTTGTTGGTTAGAAAGAAACAGATTTGGCCGCGTGTATATGCTGTCTCTTTCTACCGACCGAGCGATTTTCGGCCCGAATGCGCAGTCCATGCTCTATGTCTATGGTCTCCTACACTAGCAGTCGCGTATTGTCATTTCATGTTTTTAAATCCCAATAATAAAGGAAATAAGAGAAATACGAGCAATGCTTAATACAAAATTTGAACGTACAAAAACTAGTGAATACCCACCGCAAGCCCCTCGGGTGCCAAAACCTTACGCCAAGTACATTAATGTGATAGTCACCAATAAAAATGTTTCGATGGGTTAATCTTAAATCCTACGATCTCGAGCTTTTGAGGTTATGCGAATCGGCTGACGTGTAAAATTCATGGTGATAAATAAAATAACAATTATAAACGGACAAGACTGTCAGATGAATATCAACTGATTTATGAATGCAATTATCAGAAGAAACGGTTTTTTCGGTTCAATTGTTTAGCAAGTTATCGCCTGAGGAAGTCTGACAAGAGAAAATCAAGAGAAAATGTTGAAGTAGAAAAATATGAGGATAGCATTATTCGATATAGGGAACGGCAAGGAGCCAGACCAATAAAGCCGAGTTCAAGCGTTGGATTGCAACGAATTTTACTTCAAGCTGCATGTTAAGCTTATCTCCGAAGGCTCGTCTGCTGAGACTCAAATTGTGAGTCAACGTTATACGTAGGATTCCGACGAGTCCTATAATCTAACTCCGTATCATCTAGTCAAAATGAGATTTTCAGTCAATGTTGTTTGTTGGACTCCGATAGGCTTTATTCTACACTCCACGTCAACGTAGTGCCTTGACCTTCGGTGGAGATAATTTTTTAATCCATAATGTATATTAATAATTTAATGTCAAATTTCAATAAATTTGTTACATTTTGGTATGCAACCTGTGTCTATATGTTCGACTCTATTAAGCTTTCTCCAAATTAAGATTAGTGCTATCACGACAAATGGAATGAAATTACTTATTTATGGATTATTTAATTTTGTAGCGGGTCGCCATATAAGACGAGAGGATGATGAGAGAAAACGCTTGGGTTGCAAAGTATCAGGATAGTGTTATTTGATACGAGAAACGGCAAAAGTCAGACGAAGAGAGCAGAATGCGGGTGTTTGACTTCATAAATTTCTATTTTATGCTCTACGCTAGTCTTGCATGAATAGGCTCAATTCTAAATATTTTGATACCTTCTGTTCAGACCCGAATTGGAAGTTGACGTTATAAGTACGGGATGCGTACATGTTCTTTTTGCAGAGGACCTAGTTGCATTAAAAAAAAAACTACCTACGAATTGCAATACATATATTTGATATCCATATATATTTAGTTATGAGCAGCAACTATAACCCTGCGTGCAAGTAACTCCGTCATTGCCGGTCCCAGGCCCAGATGAGACAGGAGGAGGGCTGCACGCAGGGTTAGATGTTGTACGTATAAAAAATTATTGTAGTGGAACAATTTGTAAACGCTATGAAAGTACATTACGCGTCACTCTACAAATTTGAGACTTGGGGAAAATTATGAGCACACGCGTGCTCGTTGCTGTTGACGTTCCTGCTTATCGAGGGACTTCGGGTGGTATGAAATAGCACAAAACAACCGAGCGAGCGTAGCGAGCGAGCACAATTATTAGGTGGTCAAGCAAAATTTTACAAAAAGTAGTGAAATCAACCCCAAAAAGCACCTTTGGTGCAAAAACCTTCCGCCAAGTCCATTAATGTGTAGATCACTCCACCAAAAAATAATCAAAGGTTGTGCTCACTCACTCGATTGGTTGATGATTATCAACATACAAAAGCATTGAAATCAGATACAACTGCCAAGTACCTGTAGAATGATAAAAGTTTGGAATTGAAAAATTTGTTCAAACTAAATAACGTTGTACTCATTCGCTTGCTGCGCTCGCTCACTCTATTGGCTTATGATTATGGGTTGAAAAAACAATTCGGATGAAGAGATTGAAGATGTCAACATTTATCTAAAAATATTCATAACGAAAAAAAAATTAAAAAAAAATTAAAAAAAAAAATTTGGAGGTAGTGGTACTTGGGGGGCCTTTTGTAGAAAAAGAAATATAAAATATCGATCACGAACCATGTCAATGTCATATGATAGATATTCAAACATTGGCCCGCCAACGTACCACGGACTCCAAATTTTTTTTTTTAATTTTTTTTTAATTTTTTTTTCGTTATGAATATTTTTAGATAAATGTTGACATCTTCAATCTCTTCATCCGAATTGTTTTTTCAACCCATAATCATAAGCCAATAGAGTGAGCGAGCGCAGCGAGCGAATGAGTACAACGTTATTTAGTTTGAACAAATTTTTCAATTCCAAACTTTTATCATTCTACAGGTACTTGGCAGTTGTATCTGATTTCAATGCTTTTGTATGTTGATAATCATCAACCAATCGAGTGAGCGAGCACAACCTTTGATTATTTTTTGGTGGAGTGATCTACACATTAATGGACTTGGCGGAAGGTTTTTGCACCAAAGGTGCTTTTTGGGGTTATACAGAATACTGTAAATGTTTATTTAATGTCCGTCACATATCCTAAATAAATAAATAAATGAATAAATTATATTCAGAATACTGTCTTACATTTAGAATTTATATACGGCATACAAAAATATATTCTACCTAGTGGTCCACGTAGATAAAAAATAACAGACCAGGTAGGTGACAGAAGATACCAGGTACAGACACAAAACGGTGCAATACCGACAAGAAATAGACGATCCCTACATACCCGAAAATCAGAATATCGCCGAAGAATGATCATATCTTGAGAATGGATGAACGGATTCGAACGAAACTTTGTACTATGAGGTTTTTTTGGTCGCAGATCACGAATTAATGCGTTACTCATAATTAAACATAATTATTTATAATCGAAAGGGATTAATTCGAATTATAAGTAATTAATTGGAATCGTAATAATACAATTGGATTGGAAACATGATTGCGAATAACGAATATTGTTACGAACAGAGCGGGGTATGCTGTGTGAAGGGCCTGCTCAACAGCGTAGACGATAGAACGCATGAGCCTAAATTTCGACCCTACAAGAACTTTATTACCCGACTGTACATAACATTTATCGTAAAACAATTGGGATGAAAAAAAATAAAACACTTCCTTAGCAATAAAAAGTTGAAAAACATAGTGATTTGTTGATATTTCAATCCATCATTTGTTTCTGGACGCTCAAATGAACCTCAGCTCGTGGAATATATATTATAAATTGTCATCAGTGATTCAATATCAATAGTGTGCCAAACTGACTATATATATCTTCCAACCATTCATTGCCAACGAAGTGTTCGTGTTTGTTTTTTATAAAATATATTTTACTAAATATTTCTTGTAAAAAATCAGAAATATGGCTGGTGATCACCATCCTGGACCTCAATCGTTAGCAACTCTGTTGAATGAATGGGATGTCTCTGAGGAGGTCATAAATAATTTTACCGGTAATGTATTCCGAAATTACATTTTTTTAACTAATCCTTTTATGGCCGGTTGCATAAACGTGGGTTACCCAAAGGTTTGAGGAGGAACATCAGCTTCATCAAAATGGTGATAACTGAATGAAACTTTCAGAATATATTTTTGAATATATATTCGATGGCCTCTCAAATTTTTAAACGGTTTCATTCAGCCATTTTTTAATAAATAATTTGCAAACTTTGAACGTTTTACACATGGTCATAGCGAATAACTCGTCAGCCACGTCTTTAAATATTCATAGTAAAATAAAAAATGGTGATAGGTTAGATAAAAACTACCGCTGAACAGCTCAAACACTCAAGAACCTATATGCAAAGTTAGAGGTGTTTTCATTCTGCCATTTTTCTATAATTAACAGAAATTCTCCGAAAAATGCGATATTTTGACGTTTTTCACGCTAAAGCAAGGCAATCGTGGCACACCCGTTGCCGTGTACAGTGTTTTTTTTCTTTCGCGAGTCGTTTTGATTGGCTTCAGGGCCGGCGACTTGTGGATTTTTCGTGTGTTGGAGCCTGTCATGCTTTCGGGCCGGGGGGGGGGGGGGGGGGGGGGGGGGGTTACAAATAATTACACACATCATTACAAGAATGCATTTATTTATTAGATGTTTAACTTTCTCAGTTTCATATGTTTAACTTTTTAAATTTCTATTTATTCACGGCAAAAGTTGCCCTTCTTTTCGAATTCCTCGATATGAATTCGTTCATGAGGTCAGCCATTTGCAAATTTTGGGTTAGCTCTCTATGTACGTGAAGAATCGCTATATTATTTAACCGGCTCTGATGCATTGTCGATCTTAAGTAGCTTTTCAACCTTCGGAGGCTGGAAAAAGATCGTTCTGCCGTACAAGATGATGCGGGTATCGTCAGTAGGGTTCTGATAAATTTAAAATATTCCGGGAGAAGTTCGGTAATCGCCGAATCTTTCCTTGCAAATTCTACAACATCTTTTAAACTGCTCACTTTTACTTTTCTTTGACTCAAAATGTCATGGAACATACTTTTATGTAGTAATAATTGCTCCTTGTTGAAATCGTCTTTGTAAAATGCGATGATTTCTGTTACATCGCTTTTTGTTCCCACGACAAAATTCTCGCATAAGTTCAAAAACTCCATAGTATCAGAGGAAAACCTTTCAGTTAGGGATGCAATCACCTGATCTATTATTTCGGAATAAATCTTCCTGTAATAGTCTTCTGGGTTTGCAAAAACATGCGCATCTGCTTGTTCAAGCCGCTTTGGTGCTCTACGAATGCGAGGCAATCTGGGCTCACGTAACTCGTGCTCCTTCACTCCGTTAAGTGCGTTTTCCCACAAAGATGTGAATCCAGATCGCCGCATTTCTCTCAGGCAATCGAGGACTAATTTAACTTTTCCATGCGATTCGTTGATACTCAAATCACTTTTTTGCAATTGAGCATTTAGAATTTCGATTCTCTCTAGTATTTTAATGGTTGTCAATAAAAGGTAATAAAAATCAAAGTCTTGTAAGTGGATTTGAAAGCCTTTAGCTTTGGCCGTGTCGTCAGTCCGCAGAGTACTCATTTCTTCTAAAAATGTCTGAATAATATTGAAATTTTCGAGGATAGTCTTCAAAGACTTAACCCTCATGCACCATCTTGTAGGGCAAAACGGGGAAAGATTTGACAAGTTGTCTGAAGTAGATGCTGCCTGTAGTTCTCCAAATATTGCCAGGCGTTTTGGCGAATCGCGAACGAAGCCTATCAAATCTTTCGCAATGCCGATGAAATCGTTGGCACTCGCTACGTTTTTCATCGCATCTTGAGCGACCAGATTCAACGTGTGTGCAGTGCAATGAATGAAGACTGCTCTTGGTTCGATTTGCCGAAGCCTTGTTTGCACTCCCGAAGTTGCGCCGCTCATATTGGCGGCACCATCATAACACTGCCCTCTGAGGTTGGATATGTCCAAGTTAAATCTTAATAAAACATCTCTTATGATCTTCACCAAAGTTTCTGATTTCGTGTTAGATGTTTTGTAAAATCCCATGAATATTTCTTTGATTTGGAAGTCCGGTAAAACAATACGAAAACTTATCGAAACTTGTTCCGATCTCGAAATATCGGCTGTTTCATCCACTATTAAAGAGAAATATTGCGCAGATTTAATTTCTTCGAGATTTCTACGTATAACGTCATTGGCCATTATATCCAGCATTTCGTTTATGTTATCGCGGTGTAGCCATTTATAGCCAGTTTTTTTTAGCCACCAATCTAACTCCGGAACGTCTGCGGCTCTCATTTTTAAAAGTATCATCAGGTTGGAATCTTCGTCATTGTCTTTACCTCGAAATCCGGAACCTTGTTGTGCTAACGCACTGACCGTAGTAAAAAGTTTTTCCAAAGCGGTTCTGGAATCAGCCATCTCTTTAGATTTAGCGTCAGAAATACATTGTATGACAGTTTTTTTTTTCGAGTGTTCCAAAGCACTGAAAGCAGTTCGGTGAAATTGACCTTCCTCGTGTTTTCGGAAACGCACTGTCGCGTTATTCCAGCAATCGTATCCTGTGACTACAAAAGCTCCATGAGATCGCAGTGCATTACTGTCCGTAGGTTTACAGAGCTTCTTTTCGCTGGCTTCGGTGCATATTTTGCAAATAGCTTTACCGCTCGAATTTAGTCCTAGCCATTTATGTGTGCTGTGCCACGCCTTGAAAGAACGCGGTATTTTTGATTCTAGAATAAATTTTTTTCATGAGTAAGAGTACGAAGATCACTCAAATTCTGCACGGAGAAAAGTGTATAGTAAATCTTCTCACACTGGTATAGTAATGGTTGGATATACTGTCCAATATGACGATCATTCCTATACTGTATACTAAATGTCACAATGCATATAGGAATATTTCTATTATGCATGGTGACATTTGGTACACAGTATAAGAATGATCGTCATATTTTACCGTATATCCAACCATTACTATACTGTATGAGAAAATTTACTATACACTTTTCTCCGTGTGTACCAAACAGTAAACCGTGTCTGGCAACCCGAATAAAGATGCACCGTAGTAAGAAGAGGGGCTAGTATCGCCAGTTCACATAGATCATGGATTAACAAAAATGTATACCTTGATTAGTGATTTTTTTTTCTGGATGTTTGTCTCCAATCGGTTTACAGTTATGACAAGACGGTATAACCTCCACCGCGTCCGATTCTTGAATACTACACGGACGGCTTGTAGAGTTTGTAGAGCTACCTGCCGCCTGGGTTACAGCAGCTGTTTCTTTCTCGCTTGCTCTTATGACGTATTTATCCATTGTTAGACGGAGATGGCCATATTTGAGGTTTACCTACACAACTATAAAATATCCACACAGACGCAGGACAAAGCTGTGATAATTTGAGTCCAGGCGAGTGTGAAGTGACGTCAGGTTATGTTAGGAACGGGACCCATAGTGGGCGGACCCAATGGCATAGAAGAACAACCCCCACTCCCCAAACCGGTCGCAAAGACTGTGGCGCAGTGCACGGAAAACGGGTACACTCGAACTCCCGCTATTCGACCGAGTCGGGACCGAGCATTTCTGCTATTTGACGAAAGTAGAGGCCTCCCACTCCTTGTGGACGGTTTTCTGCGCAGCCAGTTCGCGCCACTCCGTGTCACTCACGCTGACGAATAATGGGGGTTGAGCCCGTCAAATAGCAGAAGGCGAGTGTGGTCAAATAGCGGAGTTCGTCAAATAGCGGGTGGTCAAATAGCGGAGGTTTGAGTGTATCTAATAGTTAGGACGCCACGCGCTAACCTGATTCCATCGACTTTTTTTGAATTGAGACAAAAAAAAATTATATTGAAGAATGTTACAATTTTTATTATATATTTTTCTCAAATTTTAGCTATCAAAAGTCTAATTCGGTGTGTGGAGTTTCCACACACGAAGTTTTTCGAGTGTGGAAGTCTCCACACTCTCCACACAAAAGTCGCCGGCCATGATTGGCTTACAACCACGAACAGCTGAGAGATTTCAGGAGGGGTTGTAGCTCAACACTACCGACCCTCCCTATTAATTTCCCCTTACGCGCGAAGCTGATGTTCCTCCTTGAATAACCCGTAGGTTACCCCGCAGATACTACCCATTCAACCTTCATGGACTGTCAGAAGTTAACAGTGATTCATGACAGCTGTCAGATGAAAAAACGGTTGAACGGGTAGTATCTGCGGGGTAACCTACGGGTTATTTGAACCTTCGGGTAACCCACGTTTATGCAACCGGCCATTAGACGTGATTTAAGAATTTGTAAATAAATATACACGGTGTCCCAGAATTCGTGACGAGGAATTAACAGGGTAGATCTTGATCAATTCTGGGACGCCCTGTATATTTCCGTACCTAGGCCGTAGAGTATATGGGTCATCTCGACCAATGATTTTTCGTAACCATTTTCGATTCGCTTCACGATTTTTTATACGATTATACGGTCTCAAAAAAGCACTGCTGAATTTTTTCAGATTTTTCACTCCAACCGTTAATTTCAAATGATTATTCAAAGCCATTCGAGAATTGTCATTTTTAAAAAATCTCTAAAAATTCATAAAAATCTTATTATTCATTCAGACCATTTTTAACACTCCTCCCATGATGGGACGATATTTTCTGATACTTTTTTCATAGCACTTTAATCATTTCGTATAAACAGAACATCATTTTTCAACGTTACTAAATTTATTAATTAATTTTTTTTTTTCTTTTTTTTTTCTTTAATTTATTTATTAATTTATTCTTACCTCAACGCTGCTACAAGTGTCCAGACCATAGACTTTCACCCTGTATATTTTTTATTTCTTTAATTTTCAAAGATTTACAAAAAATGCCAATTTTCCGATGGGTTTCAATAATCATTAAAAATTAACTGTTTGAGGGCAAAATGAAAAAAAATAATAATAATATAAATAAATATATTTACACAGAAAAAAAAAATTACTCGTTTCAAGAAAAAGATTTCTTGTTTCAAGAAATTGTAGTTTCTCGAATGTTTTTTGATTAAATCAAGGAAATATGTACTTAATTCAAACTAAGAACATATTATTTTGAATTAAGAATATATTTCCTTGATTCAATCAAAAAACATTCAAGAAACTACACTTTCTTGAAACAAGAAATCTTTTTCTTGAAACAAGGAATCTTTTTCTTGAAACGAGGATTTTTTTTTCTCTGTGTATACATATATTCTTTTATTCTATATGTAATATAAAATTTATTCAAGTCTATCTTTTATATATAGATAATGGAATGACAATTGATTTGTTATGCGAGTTGACTCCGGCAAATCTCAAAGAATTATGTCCACACATGGAGACCAGATTGAATTTGATGAAAAAAATTATCGAATATATCGAAAGCCAAGTAAGTTACTTTTATGATTTAACACATATACACAGAGAAAAAAAAATTATCGTTTCAATAAATAGATTTCCAGTTTCAAGAAACTATAGTTTCCTGAATGTTTTTTGACTAAATCAAGGAAATATGTTCTTAATTCAAATTAATATGTTTCTAGTTCGAATTGAGAACAACTTCTTGATTTGATCAAAAAACATTCAAGAAACTAAAGTTTCTCAAAACAGGAAATCTTGTTCTTGAAACGAGGAATTTTTTTTTTCTATGTGTATCTTCAGAGATTTCATAGTATATGAAATGTTTCACGTCGTTTCGAACGGTCGAAAGGTTGACCGCTCCCACAAAATAATAATTTTGTCTTATGACACAAATATATCTAAAGCATTTATATGAATTTTTGAAGAATTTTCGGATCGCAATTGTTGAGTTTTTAGAAAATTATAAAATTATAAAATGCAAATCATAAAATTTTCAGGACGAATGTGAATCACCTATTGTCGGCGAAGTTTCAATGGATGAAACACTGTCTCGTCCAACCTCAGATTTTGAAGAAGACTTGAGTTTGATCTGTTCATCATGTGATCAACTCCAAAAAACTTTTGAACAATATGTTTTGCACGTAACAGAAGCCCATCCCTATAGATTTTCATGCCCTGTTAGAAACTGTTTTCGCACATATCATACTAGATACAGTTTACAATATCATTATAATAACTCCCATACAAATATTACACCTGTCGTAAAAAATCAGTTACAAAAAGATAGTATCCTCGAACACAATTGTAATATAGTCGACGCAAATTTGAATAATTCTGTGTTGAATACTGGGCAAATCCACCTTGATACAACTGTTCAAAATCAAAATATAATTGATTCTGATTTCATTCCATCTGCAACTGATGAAGAACCAATTGAGCCGGGAAATAACTTCAATAATTATTTTGCTCTTATTGAACAATTCGTATCTCAAATGTACGCCTTTCTAAATATGCCGAGGTCTTCGATTCAAAATTTCATAAAAATTGTAGAATCACTTTTCTCGAATTTTGTTTCAGACATTTTAGCCCTATTCAATGATTCAGAATCAACTGTGGACAATTTGAGAAACGAAGTAGCTCTAATATACTTTAAAATAAAAGACGCCTTCACAGAACTTGGCAGTGAATACAAACGCATTAAACATTTCGAAAGTTCCAAATTCTACATAAAACCCGTCGTTGAAGTTGCTGGTAACATTCAAAAAGAAAAAAAAGTTGACGACAAAATAATTATGACTTTGAAAGAAATTAATATTTCAATAGTTCCACCTCAAAAATCTTTGAAATTATTTTTGGAACTTCCTGGGGTGTTTAGTACTATTTGTAATTATCAGAAACAGTTAATAGAAGAAAATAAAAATAACACTGATAAAGTATTACGAAATATTGTTCAAGGTACTTTATGGGACGGTTTGATTGCGAAACATGATGAAAATGATATAATATTGCCATTGATATTGTCCTTTGATGATTTGGAAACTGGGAATCCCCTCGGTAGCCATGCTGGAGTAAATAAATTAGGTGCTGTTTATATATCGATAGCTACAATACCACCAAATATGTCGAGTAAATTAGAAAATATAATTTTAACAATGTTATTTTATTCTAAGCACAGATCCACTTTGGGCAACGAAGCTATATTTAAAAAATTAATCTTGGATTTGAAATATCTTGAAAACATTGGTATCCAAATTTGTGTCGACAACGAAGTATTTAATGTCAAGTTTATACTGGTCACAATAGCAGGAGACAATTTAGGTTTTAATAGCATTTTAGGTTTTTTCGAAAGCTTCAATGCAACTTACTTTTGTAGAATATGTCTCACAAAAACATCTGATTCGGAAGTACAAACAAATGAAGATAATTCAGTACTAAGAAAAATGGAAAATTATGATCAGCATCTAGAAGAAGGACTAAATATCAAGGGACCGTGTGTGTGGCATGCTCTACCAAATTTTCATGTTTACAATAATTGTTCCATCGATGTAATGCATGATCTTATGGAAGGGATAGATAGGTATTCAATGGCGTTAATAATAGACAAGTTGATACAATCAAATTATTTTTCTCGCGAACAACTTAATTCCAGAATCAAATATTTTTTGTATACCGATCTAGAAACCATTCCACCACCGATTATTGATAATCATTTGAGAAACAAATGCATAATAATGTCTGCGTCTGAAATGTTGAGTCTCGTTAGAAATTTTTGTTTCATAGTAGGTGATTTAGTTGATAGAAATGATGAAACTTGGCAATATTATCTTCTTCTTTTAGAAATTAATGAAATACTTACTTCACAAACCTTTACACATCAATTATTAGAATACTTAGAATATATCATCGGTGAACATCACAGGCAATTCATAAAATTATTTAATGAAAAATTGAAACCAAAATATCACATTCTTCTGCATTATCCACAAATAATTGAAAAGATTGGACCACCAATTCTGGTCAGTTCTTTCAAATATGAAGCAAAACACATTGATATTAAACATATTTGTAATTCAATGACTTGTAGGAAACAATTACCTCTATCGGTAGCCATTCGGAGTCAACTAAAATCTTGTTTTAGATATTGCAGCAAAATTGGATTCAATGATTCTATAAATTTCAGCAAGTATGCACGGATTAATGATAAAACTGTGACTCATTTTTCAGTTGATTGGTACCAAATCAATGGTGTAAAATACAAAATAGGAATGGCAATATTATATAATTTTGATGATTGTAATTCACCGATATTCTGTAAAATTGATGAAATATGCATCGAGAAGAAAGATGACAAGGTGGTTAGATTTCACTGTACACTACTCGATATTATTGAGTACGATGCGCATTTTCATGCGTATAATGTGGGTCAAACTACAGAAAAAAAATCTATTTCAATTGATGACTGTAATTCTCAATCATTGATGATTAGAAATATTAACAACAAGTTTTTCATTACCATGAGCAAATTGTAACTGCTTTTTTGCAATAGGCACTATTATTATTATTTGTTTATTGTACACTAATAGAAGTATTTGTTAATATTAAGTACTTAACCACCATAAGCAAATTGTAAAAATGATTCGAAAACCGTTAGATCACTGACATTACTAATATTGGTATATGACAAGTAGTTAGTTAGCATGAGCAAATTGTTAAAATGATAATAATATAGATAAGATAAGGTGAGATATATTAATGGCAAGTAGTTACCCTGAGCAAATTGTAAAAATAATTCGAAAACCGTTAGATCACTGACATTACTAATATTGGTATACGACAAGTAGTTAGTTAGCATGAGCAAATTGTAAAAATGATTATAATATAGATAAGATGAGGTGAGATATATTAATGGCAAGTAGTTACCCTGAGCAAATTGTAAAAATAATTCGAAAACCGTTAGATCACTGACATTACTAATATTGGTATATGACAAGTAGTTAGTTAGCATGAGCAAATTGTTAAAATGATTATAATATAGATAAGATGAGGTGAGATATATTAATGGCAAGTAGTTAGCATGAGCAAATTGTAAAAATAATTCGAAAACCGTTAGATCACTGACATTACTAATATTGGTATACGACAAGTAGTTAGTTAGCATGAGCAAATTGTAAAAATGATTATAATATAGATAAGATAAGGTGAGATATATTAATGGCAAGTAGTTACCCTGAGCAAATTGTAAAAATAATTCGAAAACCGTTAGATCACTGACATTACTAATATTGGTATACGACAAGTAGTTAGTTAGCATGAGCAAATTGTAAAAATGATTATAATATAGATAAGATAAGGTGAGATATATTAATGGCAAGTAGTTACCCTGAGCAAATTGTAAAAATAATTCGAAAACCGTTAGATCACTGACATTACTAATATTGGTATACGACAAGTAGTTAGTTAGCATGAGCAAATTGTAAAAATGATTATAATATAGATAAGATGAGGTGAGATATATTAATGGCAAGTAGTTACCCTGAGCAAATTGTAAAAATAATTCGAAAACCGTTAGATCACTGACATTACTAATATTGGTATATGACAAGTAGTTAGTTAGCATGAGCAAATTGTTAAAATGATTATAATATAGATAAGATAAGGTGAGATATATTAATGGCAAGTAGTTACCCTGAGCAAATTGTAAAAATAATTCGAAAACCGTTAGATCACTGACATTACTAATATTGGTATACGACAAGTAGTTAGTTAGCATGAGCAAATTGTAAAAATGATAAGAATCCCACACAGCATACATGTCCAATAAATATTCATATGATATCCATGGAACATGCAATGTCCCTTGAATATCCTATGAATATCTATTAGACATGTCTGCTGTGTGGGATAGATAAGATAAGATGAGATTTATTAATGGCAAGTAGTTAATTACCCTGAGCAAATTGTAAAAATAATTAGAAAACCGTTAGATTACTTACCCCATTTACGCAGAAATAAGCCGCACTCCCGTATAACGCGCGCCCCTATTCTAGAAGGGTCATTCGAGGAAAAACGTTTATAATCCAGAATACCAAAACGGCGCAGTAGGTACTAAAATCACCCAGTGAGCGAAGAAATTGTTACAAAATTAAACAAAAAAAAACCGCATTCGCGTATAAGCCGCACCCGGGTTTTGGGAGGTTGAAAAAGCGAAAAAAGATGCGGCTTATTTCTGCGTAAATACGGTATATTACTTCTATTGGTATATTATGACAAGTAGTTAATTACCATAAGCAAATTGTAAAAATGATTAGAAAATCATTAGATTACTTATATTACTTATATTGTTATTTATTTTCAAACATAAAATTTTCAAATAATAAAATTTAAATATTATACAATTTACTAAAATAATTTTCATTGCCTTGAACTTTTATTTAAGAAAAAACATTTATTTCTATAAGCAAGAAAAATTCTTTTATTGAAAAAATTAATTTTTATATTCTGGTAAAATGATAAAATACTTACTTTGAATAAGCTTTATTTTCGCTTCAATCAAACAAACCTTATTTTTAGTTCCAAAAAATGACGTCTTCAACCAAAGCGCTGGTATTTCAAACCAAGAGAAAAATATACTTGGGAGAAACATATGACGCTATTACTTGAAGTTGACGCTATTTCGATTTACGAGTGTCAGACTCTTTGGCTAACAGTGAATTGCTTGAATGACTAATTTTTTGAGTTTGATTACAGAGTTTATTTTTTCAGTTCAAGAATGTATTTCGCTTGGATTAAGAAGACAAAATGATTCAAAACAAGGACTGTATTTTGAAGATACATTTTTTCTTGATTCAAGTTATCTTTTTTTTCTGTGTACAGTATGGCTCTCTATTATTTATCAAGAATGATTATGGGAACCGTACAGTAGCACTTGCGGACTTTCCAGACAAGCCTCTGCTTCCACGCGGCCGACAGTATATTTTGGCAGGTGTCATAGGTTACGTCGGATATTACAATTTTAAGACAGTTGGCCATTACACAAGCTACATCAGATCAGGTGAACAATGGCTATTTTGCGATAATAGCCCGAAAAAGCCAAAACCCAGATGGGTGAACAATGATCAACAAATCGCAGCGCCCATGTGCGTATACGTGATCACATGAACGCAGGTCAGTGAGGAAAAAGATTGACAATTAAAATAATGCCACAAATAAATAATGAGTAACGTTGGCCATCAATCTTGGAGTATACGAATAATCAAGCCCATACTATTACTGCGTCTATTATATTTGATCATTGATACACATACAATAAATGAATGAATGAAGAAATAAAGAAATACAGGGATAAAATAAATCAAATAAATAACATACAAAAGAAGTTCAACACGCTTTACATAAATATGAGATACAACAATAACATAATAACAGTAATAATACTAATAATAATAACTATACTATAATGCATATGTTATGATGTTGATTCATCGTTACAAAAAAAAAATAAAAAAATAACGTACAAAAGAAGTTCGACACGCTTTACATGAATATTAAGTACAACAATAACATAATAACAATAATAATACTAATAATAATAACTATACTATAATGAATCTATTATGATGTTTATTCATCGTTACAAAAAAATAATAAAAATAATAAATAAAAAATAACGTACAAATGAAGTTCGACACGCTTCATCTAAATATTAAGTACAATAATAACATAATAACAGTAATAATAATAACTATACTATAATGCATCTATTATGATGTTTATTCATCGTTACAAAAAAATAATAAAAATATTAAATAAAAAATAACGTACAAATGAAGTTCGACACGCTTCATCTAAATATTAAGTACAATAATAACATAATAACAGTAATAATAATAACTATACTATAATGCATCTATTATAGATGAGGCTGATCGAATCTAGCGGGATTTTAATTTTTTTCTCAGTTCGAATGTCTTTCGTGAGTATAATGTATACGAAATTTCAACTCGATATTCGCTTGCAATAACTTCAATCGCTCCGAGTGGCCGCTAGCTCCGGCCGCTGGATTCAGCCTCATCTATTATGATGTTCAATCATTATTCCAAATACAAAAAATACATAGAAAAAATAAAACAACATAAAATACAAAGAAAAAGTACAACACGCACATGAATAATGAGTACAAGAATAATCAAACCTATATTATTATAAATACATACATCTATTATATTCGATCACAAATACAAGAGAACGAAAACCAAGATGTTAACGATGTGATATCGTATGATTTGAATGGTTGAAAACAAAAATCGAGAATTCACACACATTAAGCTAGATCAAAAATCCTTTCTTTATTTTTAATTATGACTCTCATTGCCACAAAAAATTGTAGTTCACTTGACAACAAGAAGTATGTCAAAAGCAGACATGACCTTGAATTGCCTGACGGATTCCGAGCAGCATATTTTAGAATTCATTAACGAAGGAAATTTCTGAATTCCCTTCACTGGGGTACACTGGGTGTCATATACCCAGGCCTTTTTGGTTCTTCGCGTGGTTCTCCGATTTCATGCTTTCGCAAAACACGATTTTCCCATGACAAAAATTTCGAAATTGACTTTTTCCAACTTGATCGTATTCAGAACACTTCCAAAAAGAGTTCTACGTTTGGAAATTTCAAAAATCTCAATTACAGCTGAGATGGCACCTTTTTGTAAATGCTCGGGTGTCGTACACCCAGTGTACCCTTAGCGTATAAGTTAGGAAGTGTACCCCTCTAGGGTTGAGATTCCAGGGGGTTGTAAACGTGAAGATTCGTTGAAAGTAGCAAGTATTTTTGCGACCGAAACCAATACTTTTCTTATATCACCGTGATGAAGAGTAAAATTAGTTAAATCCCTGCAAATGAAAGTTCTCTATTTTGATATGTAAAATTGGAAAAGACTGGGAATTATCAACACAAGCTCTCAATACAAATTTCCGAAAAACCCAGTTTTTTGAAAATCGTTTTCGCCTCGTAGACTACGAGCGGACGCTCTGAGCAATCCGAATCGTTATGGAAAGTTGTAGTACTCGCCTAGCACAGCTCAGCACAAGTCTCTATTTTTTTTTATTCCTGCTATTTGAAAATCCAAGTTTTTTGAAAATCGTTTTCGCCTCGTAGACTACGAGGGGACGCTTTGAGCACTTCGAGTCGTGATGGAAAGTTGTAGTACTCGCCTAGCACAGCTCAGCACAAGTCTCCATTTTTTTTTATTCCTGCTCTTTGAAAATCCAAGTTTTTTGAAAATCGTTTTCGCCTCGTAGACGACGAGGGAAGGCTCTGAGCACTTCAAGTCGTGATGGAAAGTTGTAGTACTCGCCTAGCACAACTCAGCACAAGTCTTGAAATTTCGATTTTCGAAAATCCAAGTTTTTTGAAAATCGTTTTCGCCTCGTAGACTACGAGGGAACGCTTTGAGCACTTCGAGTCGGTATGGAAAGTTGTAGTACTCGCTTAGCACAACTCAGCACAAGTCTTTATTTTTTTTATTCTTGCTCTTTGAAAATCCAAGTTTTTTTGAAAATCGTTTTCGCCTCTTAGACTACGAAGGGACGCTCTGAGCACTCCGAGTAGTTATGGAAAGTTGTAGTACTCGCCTAGCACAGCTCAGCACAAGTCTCTATTTTTTTTTATTCCTGCTCTTTGAAAATCTAAGTTGTTTGGAAATCGTTTTCGCCTCGTAGACTACGAGGGAACGCTCTGAGCACTCCGAGTCGTCGTGGAAAGTTGTGGTACTCACCCAGCACAACTCAGCACAAGTCTTTATTTTTTTTATTCTTGCTCTTTGAAAATCCAAGTTTTTTTGAAAATCGTTTTCGCCTCGTAGACTACGACGGGACGGTCTGAGCACTTCGAGTCGTTATGGAAAGTTGTAGTACTCGCCTAACACAGCTCAGCACAAGTCTTTATTTTTTTTATTCTTGCTCTTTGAAAATCCAAGTTTTTTTGAAAATCGTTTTCGCCTCGTAGACTACGAGGGGACGCTCTGAGCACTCCGAGTCGCCATGGAAAGTTGTAGTACTCACCTAGCACAGCTCAGCACAAGTCTCTATTTTTTTTTATTCCTGCTCTTTGAAAATCTAAGTTTTTTGGAAATCGTTTTCGCCTCGTAGACTACGAGGGGACGCTCTGAGCACTCCGAGTCGCCATGGAAAGTTGTAGTACTCACCTAGCACAGCTCAGCACAAGTCTCTATTTTTTTTTATTCCTGCTCTTTGAAAATCCAAATTTTTTTGAAAATCGTTTTCGCCTCGTAGACTACGACGGGACGGTCTGAGCACTTCGAGTCGTTATGGAGAGTTGTAGTACTCGCCTAGCACAGCTCAGCACAAGTCTCTATTTTTTTTTATTCCTGCTCTTTGAAAATCCAAGTTTTTTGAAAATCGTTTTCGCCTCGTAGACTACGAGGGGACGCTTTGAGCACTTCGAGTCGTTATGGAAAGTTGTGGTACTCGCCTAGCACAACTCAGCAGAAGTCTTTATTTTTTTTATTCTTGCTATTTGAAAATCCAAGTTTTTTTGAAAATCGTTTTCGCCTCGTGGACTACGAGGGGACGCTCTGAGCACTTCGAGTCATGATGGAAAGTTGTAGAGCTCGCCTAGCACAACTCAGCACAAGTCTTGAAATTTTGATTTTCGAAAATCCAAGTTTTTTGAAAATCGTTTTCGCCTCGTAGACTACGAGGGAACGCTTTGAGCACTTCGAGTCGTTATGGAAAGTTGTAGTACTCGCTTAGCACAACTCAGCACAAGTCTTTATTTTTTTTATTCTTGCTCTTTGAAAATCCAAGTTTTTTTGAAAATCGTTTTCGCCTCGTAGACTACGAAGGGACGCTCCGAGCACTCCGAGTCGTTATGGAAAGTTGTAGTACTCGCCTAGCACAGCTCAGCACAAGTCTCTATTTTTTTTTATTCCTGCTCTTTGAAAATCTAAGTTTTTTGGAAATCGTTTTCGCCTCGTAGACTACGAGGGAACGCTCTGAGCACTCCGAGTCGTCGTGGAAAGTTGTGGTACTCACCCAGCACAACTCAGCACAAGTCTTTATTCTTTTTATTCTTGCTCTTTGAAAATCCAAGTTTTTTTGAAAATCGTTTTCGCCTCGTGGACTACGAGGGGACGCTCTGAGCACTTCGAGTCATGATGGAAAGTTGTAGTACTCGCCTAGCACAACTCAGCACAAGTCTTGATTTTTTTTATTCTTGCTCTTTGAAAATCCAAATTTTTTCGAAAATCGTTTTCGCCTCGTAGACTACGAGATGACGCTCTGAGCACTCCGAGTCGCCATGGAAAGTTGTAGTACTCACCTAGCACAGCTCAGCACAAGTCTCTATTTTTTTTTATTCCTGCTCTTTGAAAATCCAAATTTTTTTGAAAATCGTTTTCGCCTCGTAGACTACGACGGGACGGTCTGAGCACTTCGAGTCGTTATGGAAAGTTGTAGTACTCACCTAGCACGACTCAGCACAAGTCTTGAAATTTCGATTTTCGAAGATCCAAGTTTTTTGAAAATCGTTTTCGCCTCGTAGACTACGAGGGGACGCTTTGAGCACTTCGAGTCGTTATGGAAAGTTGTGGTACTCGCCTAGCACAACTCAGCAGAAGTCTTTATTTTTTTTATTCTTGCTATTTGAAAATCCAAGTTTTTTTGAAAATCGTTTTCGCCTCGTGGACTACGAGGGGACGCTCTGAGCACTTCGAGTCATGATGGAAAGTTGTAGAGCTCGCCTAGCACAACTCAGCACAAGTCTTGAAATTTTGATTTTCGAAAATCCAAGTTTTTTGAAAATCGTTTTCGCCTCGTAGACTACGAAGGGACGCTCTGAGCACTCCGAGTCGTTATGGAAAGTTGTAGTACTCGCCTAGCACAGCTCAGCACAAGTCTCTATTTTTTTTATTCCTGCTCTTTGAAAATCTAAGTTTTTTGGAAATCGTTTTCGCCTCGTAGACTACGAGGGAACGCTCTGAGCACTCCGAGTCGTCGTGGAAAGTTGTGGTACTCACCCAGCACAACTCAGCACAAGTCTTTATTCTTTTTATTCTTGCTCTTTGAAAATCCAAGTTTTTGTGAAAATCGTTTTCGCTTCGTGGACTACGAGGGGACGCTCTGAGCACTTCGAGTCATGATGGAAAGTTGTAGTACTCGCCTAGCACAACTCAGCACAAGTCTTGATTTTTTTTATTCTTGCTCTTTGAAAATCCAAATTTTTTCGAAAATCGTTTTCGCCTCGTAGACTACGAGATGACGCTCTGAGCACTCCGAGCCGTCATGGAAAGTTGTAGTACTCGCCTAGCACAGCTCAGCACGAGTCCCTATTTTTTTTCATTCCTGCTCTTTGAAAATCCAAATTTTTTGAAAATCGTTTTCGCCTCGTAGACTACGAGGGGACGCTTTGAGCACTTCGAGTCGTTATGGAAAGTTGTAGTACTCGCCTAGCACAGCTCAGCACAAGTCTCTATTTTTTTTTATTCCTGCTCTTTGAAAATCCAAGTTTTTTGAGAATCGTTTTCGCCTCGTAGACTACGAGGGGACGCTCTGAGCACTCCGAGTCGTTATGGAAAGTTGTAGTACTCGCCTAGCACAGCTTAGCACAAGTCTCTATTTTTTTTTATTCCTGTTCTTCGAAAATCCAAGTTTTTTGAAAATCGTTTTCCCCTCGTAGACGACGAGGGAACGCTCTGAGCACTTCGAGTCGTTATGGAAAGTTGTAGTACTCGCCTTGCACAATACAGCACGAGTCTTGAAATTTCAATTTTCGAAAATCCAAGTTTTTTGAAAATCGTTTTCGCCTCGTGGACTACGAGGGGACGCTCTGAGCACTTCGAGTCATGAGGGAAAGTTGTAGTACTCGCCTAGCACAACTCAGCAAAAGTCTTGATTTTTCTTATTCTTGCTCTTTGAAAATCCAAGTTTTTTTGAAAATCGTTTTCGCCTCGTAGACTACGACGGGACGCTTTGAGCACTTCGAGTCGTTATGGAAAGTTGTAGTACTCGCCTAGCACAGCTTAGCACAAGTCTCTATTTTTTTTTATTCCTGTTCTTTGGAAATCCAAGTTTTTTGAAAATCGTTTTCGCCTCGTAGACGACGAGGGAACGCTCTGAGCACTTCGAGTCGTCATGGAAAGTTGTAGTATTCGCCTAGCACAACACAGCACAAGTCTTGAAATTTCAATTTTCGAAAATCCAAGTTTTTTGAAAATCTTTTTCGCCTCGTGGACTACGAGGGGACGCTCTGAGCACTTCGAGTCATGATGGAAAGTTGTAGAGCTCGCCTAGCACAACTCAGCACAAGTCTTGAAATTTTGATTTTCGAAAATCCAAGTTTTTTGAAAATCGTTTTCGCCTCGTAGACTACGAGGGGACGCTTTGAGCACTTCGAGTCGTTATGGAAAGTTGTAGTACTCGCCTAGCACAACTCAGCACAAGTCTTCATTTCTTTCATTCTTGCTCTTTGAAAATCCAAGTTTTTTTGAAAATCGTTTTCGCCTCGTAGACTACGAGATGACGCTCTGAGCACTCCGAGTCGCCATGGAAAGTTGTAGTACTCACCTAGCACAGCTCAGCACAAGTCTCTATTTTTTTTTATTCCTGCTCTTTGAAAATCCAAATTTTTTGAAAATCGTTTTCGCCTCGTAGACTACGAGGGGACGCTTTGAGCACTTCGAGTCGCTATGGAAAGTTGTAGTACTCGCCTAGCACAACTCAGCACAAATCTTTATTGTTTTTATTCTTGCTCTTTGAAAATCCAAGTTTTTTTGAAAATCGTTTTCGCCTCGTAGACTACGAGGGGACGCTTTGAGCACTTCGAGTCGCTATGGAAAGTTGTAGTACTCGCCTAGCACAACTCAGCACAAATCTTTATTGTTTTTATTCTTGCTCTTTGAAAATCCAAGTTTTTTTGAAAATCGTTTTCGCCTCGTAGACTACGAGATGACGCTCTGAGCACTCCGAGTCGCCATGGAAAGTTGTAGTACTCACCTAGCACAGCTCAGCACAAGTCTCTATTTTTTTTTATTCCTGCTCTTTGAAAATCCAAATTTTTTGAAAATCGTTTTCGCCTCGTAGACTACGAGGGGACGCTTTGAGCACTTCGAGTCGCTATGGAAAGTTGTAGTACTCGCCTAGCACAACTCAGCACAAATCTTTATTGTTTTTATTCTTGCTCTTTGAAAATCCAAGTTTTTTTGAAAATCGTTTTCGCCTCGTGGACTACGAGGGGACGCTCTGAGCACTTCGAGTCATGATGGAAAGTTGTAGTACTCGCCTAGCACAACTCAGCACAAGTCTTGATTTTTTTTATTCTTGCTCTTTGAAAATCCAAATTTTTTCGAAAATCGTTTTCGCCTCGTAGACTACGAGATGACGCTCTGAGCACTCCGAGTCGCCATGGAAAGTTGTAGTACTCACCTAGCACAGCTCAGTACAAGTCTCTATTTTTTTTTATTCCTGCTCTTTGAAAATCCAAATTTTTTTGAAAATCGTTTTCGCCTCGTAGACTACGACGGGACGGTCTGAGCACTTCGAGTCGTTATGGAAAGTTGTAGTACTCACCTAGCACGACTCAGCACAAGTCTTGAAATTTCGATTTTCGAAGATCCAAGTTTTTTGAAAATCGTTTTCGCCTCGTAGACTACGAGGGGACGCTTTGAGCACTTCGAGTCGTTATGGAAAGTTGTGGTACTCGCCTAGCACAACTCAGCAGAAGTCTTTATTTTTTTTATTCTTGCTATTTGAAAATCCAAGTTTTTTTGAAAATCGTTTTCGCCTCGTGGACTACGAGGGGACGCTCTGAGCACTCCGAGTCATGATGGAAAGTTGTAGAGCTCGCCTAGCACAACTCAGCACAAGTCTTGAAATTTTGATTTTCGAAAATCCAAGTTTTTTGAAAATCGTTTTCGCCTCGTAGACTACGAAGGGACGCTCTGAGCACTCCGAGTCGTTATGGAAAGTTGTAGTACTCGCCTAGCACAGCTCAGCACAAGTCTCTATTTTTTTTTATTCCTGCTCTTTGAAAATCTAAGTTTTTTGGAAATCGTTTTCGCCTCGTAGACTACGAGGGAACGCTCTGAGCACTCCGAGTCGTCGTGGAAAGTTGTGGTACTCACCCAGCACAACTCAGCACAAGTCTTTATTCTTTTTATTCTTGCTCTTTGAAAATCCAAGTTTTTGTGAAAATCGTTTTCGCCTCGTGGACTACGAGGGGACGCTCTGAGCACTTCGAGTCATGATGGAAAGTTGTAGTACTCGCCTAGCACAACTCAGAACAAGTCTTGATTTTTTTTATTCTTGCCCTTTGAAAATCCAAATTTTTTCGAATATCGTTTTCGCCTCGTAGACTACGAGATGACGCTCTGAGCACTCCGAGCCGTCATGGAAAGTTGTAGTACTCGCCTAGCACAGCTCAGCACGAGTCCCTATTTTTTTTCATTACTGCTCTTTGAAAATCCAAATTTTTTTGAAAATCGTTTTCGCCTCGTAGACTACGACGGGACGGTCTGAGCACTTCGAGTCGTTATGGAAAGTTGTAGTACTCACCTAGCACGACTCAGCACAAGTCTTGAAATTTCGATTTTCGAAGATCCAAGTTTTTTGAAAATCGTTTTCGCCTCGTAGACTACGAGGGGACGCTTTGAGCACTTCGAGTCGTTATGGAAAGTTGTGGTACTCGCCTAGCACAACTCAGCAGAAGTCTTTATTTTTTTTATTCTTGCTATTTGAAAATCCAAGTTTTTTTGAAAATCGTTTTCGCCTCGTGGACTACGAGGGGACGCTCTGAGCACTCCGAGTCATGATGGAAAGTTGTAGAGCTCGACTAGCACAACTCAGCACAAGTCTTGAAATTTTGATTTTCGAAAATCCAAGTTTTTTGAAAATCGTTTTCGCCTCGTAGACTACGAAGGGACGCTCTGAGCACTCCGAGTCGTTATGGAAAGTTGTAGTACTCGCCTAGCACAGCTCAGCACAAGTCTCTATTTTTTTTTATTCCTGCTCTTTGAAAATCTAAGTTTTTTGGAAATCGTTTTCGCCTCGTAGACTACGAGGGAACGCTCTGAGCACTCCGAGTCGTCGTGGAAAGTTGTGGTACTCACCCAGCACAACTCAGCACAAGTCTTTATTCTTTTTATTCTTGCTCTTTGAAAATCCAAGTTTTTGTGAAAATCGTTTTCGCCTCGTGGACTACGAGGGGACGCTCTGAGCACTTCGAGTCATGATGGAAAGTTGTAGTACTCGCCTAGCACAACTCAGCACAAGTCTTGATTTTTTTTATTCTTGCCCTTTGAAAATCCAAATTTTTTCGAATATCGTTTTCGCCTCGTAGACTACGAGATGACGCTCTGAGCACTCCGAGCCGTCATGGAAAGTTGTAGTACTCGCCTAGCACAGCTCAGCACGAGTCCCTATTTTTTTTCATTCCTGCTCTTTGAAAATCCAAATTTTTTGAAAATCGTTTTCGCCTCGTAGACTACGAGGGGACGCTTTGAGCACTTCGAGTCGTTATGGAAAGTTGTAGTACTCGCCTAGCACAGCTCAGCACAAGTCTCTATTTTTTTTTATTCCTGCTCTTTGAAAATCCAAGTTTTTTGAGAATCGTTTTCGCCTCGTAGACTACGAGGGGACGCTCTGAGCACTCCGAGTCGTTATGGAAAGTTGTAGTACTCGCCTAGCACAGCTTAGCACAAGTCTCTATTTTTTTTTATTCCTGTTCTTCGAAAATCCAAGTTTTTTGAAAATCGTTTTCCCCTCGTAGACGACGAGGGAACGCTCTGAGCACTTCGAGTCGTTATGGAAAGTTGTAGTACTCGCCTTGCACAATACAGCACGAGTCTTGAAATTTCAATTTTCGAAAATCCAAGTTTTTTGAAAATCGTTTTCGCCTCGTGGACTACGAGGGGACGCTCTGAGCACTTCGAGTCATGATGGAAAGTTGTAGTACTCGCCTAGCACAACTCAGCAAAAGTCTTGATTTTTCTTATTCTTGCTCTTTGAAAATCCAAGTTTTTTTGAAAATCGTTTTCGCCTCGTAGACTACGACGGGACGCTTTGAGCACTTCGAGTCGTTATGGAAAGTTGTAGTACTCGCCTAGCACAGCTTAGCACAAGTCTCTATTTTTTTTTATTCCTGTTCTTTGGAAATCCAAGTTTTTTGAAAATCGTTTTCGCCTCGTAGACGACGAGGGAACGCTCTGAGCACTTCGAGTCGTCATGGAAAGTTGTAGTATTCGCCTAGCACAACACAGCACAAGTCTTGAAATTTCAATTTTCGAAAATCCAAGTTTTTTGAAAATCTTTTTCGCCTCGTGGACTACGAGGGGACGCTCTGAGCACTTCGAGTCATGATGGAAAGTTGTAGAGCTCGCCTAGCACAACTCAGCACAAGTCTTGAAATTTTGATTTTCGGAAATCCAAGTTTTTTGAAAATCGTTTTCGCCTCGTAGACTACGAGGGGACGCTTTGAGCACTTCGAGTCGTTATGGAAAGTTGTAGTACTCGCCTAGCACAACTCAGCACAAGTCTTCATTTCTTTCATTCTTGCTCTTTGAAAATCCAAGTTTTTTTGAAAATCGTTTTCGCCTCGTAGACTACGAGATGACGCTCTGAGCACTCCGAGTCGCCATGGAAAGTTGTAGTACTCACCTAGCACAGCTCAGCACAAGTCTCTATTTTTTTTTATTCCTGCTCTTTGAAAATCCAAATTTTTTGAAAATCGTTTTCGCCTCGTAGACTACGAGGGGACGCTTTGAGCACTTCGAGTCGCTATGGAAAGTTGTAGTACTCGCCTAGCACAACTCAGCACAAATCTTTATTGTTTTTATTCTTGCTCTTTGAAAATCCAAGTTTTTTTGAAAATCGTTTTCGCCTCGTAGACTACGAGGGGACGCTCTGAGCACTCCGAGTCGTTATGGAAAGTTGTAGTACTCGACTAGCACAACTCAGCACAAGTCTTTATTTTTCTCATTCTTGCTCTTTGAAAATCCAAGTTTTTTTGAAAATCGTTTTCGCCTCGTAGACTACGAGGGGACGCTCTGAGCACTCCTAGTCGTTATGGGAAGTTGTAGTACTCTCCTAGCACAGCTCAGCACAAGTCTCTATTTTTTTTTATTTCTGTTCTTTGAAAATCCAAGTTTTTTGAAAATCGTTTTCGCCTCGTAGACGACGAGGGAACGCTCTGAGCACTTCGAGTCGTTATGGAAAGTTGTAGTACTCACCTAGCACAACTCAGCACAAGTCTTGAAATTTCGATTTTCGAAAATCCAAGTTTTTTGAAAATCGTTTTCGCCTCGTGGACTACGAGGGGACGCTCTGAGCACTTCGAGTCATGATGGAAAGTTGTAGAGCTCGCCTAGCACAACTCAGCACAAGTCTTTATTTCTTTTATTCTTGCTCTTTGAAAATCCAAGTTTTTTTGAAAATCGTTTTCGCCTCGTAGACCACGAGGGAACGCTCTGAGCACTTCGAGTCGTTATGGAAAGTTGTAGTACTCGCCTAGCACAACCCAGCACAAGTCTTGAAATTCCGATTTTCGAAAATCCAAGTTTTCTGAAAATCGTTTTCGCCTCGTGGACTACGAGGGGACGCTCTGAGCACTTCGAGTCGTTATGGAAAGTTGTAGTACTCGCCTAGCACAACCCAGCACAAGTCTTGAAATTCCGATTTTCGAAAATCCAAGTTTTCTGAAAATCGTTTTCGCCTCGTGGACTACGAGGGGACGCTCTGAGCACTTCGAGTCATGATGGAAAGTTGTAGAGCTCGCCTAGCACAACTCAGCACAAGTTTCGAAATTTTGATTTCCGAAAATCCAAGTTTTTTGAAAATCGTTTTCGCCTCGTAGACTACGAGGGGACGCTTTGAGCACTTCGAGTCGTTATGGAAAGTTCTAGTACTCACCTAGCACAACTCAGTACAAGTCTTGAAATTTCAATTTTCGAAAATCCAAGTTTTTTGAAAATCGTTTTCGCCTCGTGGACTACGAGGGGACGCTCTGAGCACTTCGAGTCGTTATGGAAAGTTGTAGTACTCGCCTAGCACAACTCAGCACAAGTCTTCATTTCTTCCATTCTTGCTCTTTGATAATCCAAGTTTTTTTGAAAATCGTTTTCGCCTCGTAGACTACGAGATGACGCTCTGAGCACTCCGAGTCGCCATGGAAAGTTGTAGTACTCACCTAGCACAGCTCAGCACAAGTCTCTTTTTTTTTTATTCCTGCTCTTTGAAAATCCAAATTTTTTGAAAATCGTTTTCGCCTCGTAGACTACGAGGGGACGCTTTGAGCACTTCGAGTCGTTATGGAAAGTTGTAGTACTCTCCTAGCACAGCTCAGCACAAGTCTCTATTTTTTTTTATTTCTGTTCTTTGAAAATCCAAGTTTTTTGAAAATCGTTTTCGCCTCGTAGACGACGAGGGAACGCTCTGAGCACTTCGAGTCGTTATGGAAAGTTGTAGTACTCACCTAGCACAACTCAGCACAAGTCTTTATTTCTTTTATTCTTGCTCTTTGAAAATCCAAGTTTTTTTGAAAATCGTTTTCGCCTCGTAGACCACGAGGGAACGCTCTGAGCACTTCGAGTCGTTATGGAAAGTTGTAGTACTCGCCTAGCACAACCCAGCACAAGTCTTGAAATTCCGATTTTCGAAAATCCAAGTTTTCTGAAAATCGTTTTCGCCTCGTGGACTACGAGGGGACGCTCTGAGCACTTCGAGTCGTTATGGAAAGTTGTAGTACTCGCCTAGCACAACCCAGCACAAGTCTTGAAATTCCGATTTTCGAAAATCCAAGTTTTCTGAAAATCGTTTTCGCCTCGTGGACTACGAGGGGACGCTCTGAGCACTTCGAGTCATAATGGAAAGTTGTAGAGCTCGCCTAGCACAACTCAGCACAAGTTTCGAAATTTTGATTTCCGAAAATCCAAGTTTTTTGAAAATCGTTTTCGCCTCGTAGACTACGAGGGGACGCTTTGAGCACTTCGAGTCGTTATGGAAAGTTCTAGTACTCACCTAGCACAACTCAGTACAAGTCTTGAAATTTCAATTTTCGAAAATCCAAGTTTTTTGAAAATCGTTTTCGCCTCGTGGACTACGAGGGGACGCTCTGAGCACTTCGAGTCGTTATGGAAAGTTGTAGTACTCGCCTAGCACAACTCAGCACAAGTCTTCATTTCTTCCATTCTTGCTCTTTGATAATCCAAGTTTTTTTGGAAATCGTTTTCGCCTCGTAGACTACGAGATGACGCTCTGAGCACTCCGAGTCGCCATGGAAAGTTGTAGTACTCACCTAGCACAGCTCAGCACAAGTCTCTTTTTTTTTTATTCCTGCTCTTTGAAAATCCAAATTTTTTGAAAATCGTTTTCGCCTCGTAGACTACGAGGGGACGCTTTGAGCACTTCGAGTCGTTATGGAAAGTTGTAGTACTCGCCTAGCACAACTCAGCACAAGTCTTTATTTTTTTCATTCTTGCTCTTTGAAAATCCAAGTTTTTTTGAAAATCGTTTTCGCCTCGTAGACTACGAGGGGACGCTCTGAGCACTCCGAGTCGTTATGGAAAGTTGTAGTACTCGACTAGCACAACTCAGCACAAGTCTTTATTTTTTTCATTCTTGCTCTTTGAAAATCCAAGTTTTTTTGAAAATCGTTTTCGCCTCGTAGACTACGAGGGGACGCTCTGAGCACTTCGAGTCGTCATGAAAAGTTGTAGTACTCGCCTAGCACAACTCAGCACGAGTCTTTATTTTTTTCATTCTTGCTCTTTGAAAATCCAAGTTTTTTTGAAAATCGTTTTCGCCTCGTAGACTACGAGGGGACACTCTGAGCACTCCGAGTCGTTATGGAAAGTTGTAGTACTCGACTAGCACAACTCAGCACAAGTCTTTATTTTTTTCATTCTTGCTCTTTGAAAATCCAAGTTTTTTTGAAAATCGTTTTCGCCTCGTAGACTACGAGGGGACGCTCTGAGCACTCCTAGTCGTTATGGAAAGTTGTAGTACTCGCCTAGCACAGCTCAGCACAAGTCTATATTTTTTTTTATTCGTGTTCTTTGAAAATCCAAGTTTTTTGAAAATCGTTTTCGCCTCGTAGACGACGAGGGAACGCTCTGAGCACTTCGAGTCGTTATGAAAAGTTGTAGTACTCACCTAGCACGACTCAGCACAAGTCTTGAAATTTCGATTCTCGAAGATCCAAGTTTTTTGAAAATCGTTTTCGCCTCGTGGACTACGAGGGGACGCTCTGAGCACTTCGAGTCATGATGGAAAGTTGTAGAGCTCGCCTAGCACAACTCAGCACAAGTCTTTATTTCTTTTATTCTTGCTCTTTGAAAATGCAAGTTTTTTTGAAAATCGTTTTCGCCTCGTAGACGACGAGGGAACGCTCTGAGCACTTCGAGTCGTTATGGAAAGTTGTAGTACTCGCCTAGCACAGCTCAGCACGAGTCCCTATTTTTTTTCATTCCTGCTCTTTGAAAATCCAAATTTTTTGAATATCGTTTTCGCCTCGTAGACTACGAGGGGACGCTTTGAGCACTTCGAGTCGTTATGGAAAGTTGTAGTACTCGCCTAGCACAGCTCAGCACAAGTCTCAATTTTTTTTATTCCTGCTCTTTGAAAATCCAAGTTTTTTGAGAATCGTTTTCGCCTCGTAGACTACGAGGGGACGCTCTGAGCACTCCGAGTCGTTATGGAAAGTTGTAGTACTCGCCTAGCACAGCTTAGCACAAGTCTCTATTTTTTTTTATTCCTGTTCTTCGAAAATCCAAGTTTTTTGAAAATCGTTTTCGCCTCGTAGACGACGAGGGAACGCTCTGAGCACTTCGAGTCGTTATGGAAAGTTGTAGTACTCGCCTAGCACAACCCAGCACAAGTCTTGAAATTCCGATTTTCGAAAATCCAAGTTTTCTGAAAATCGTTTTCGCCTCGTGGACTACGAGGGGACGCTCTGAGCACTTCGAGTCATGATGGAAAGTTGTAGAGCTCGCCTAGCACAACTCAGCACAAGTCTTGAAATTTTGTTTTTCGAAAATCCAAGTTTTTTGAAAATCGTTTTTGCCTCGTAGACTACGACGTGACGGTCTGAGCACTCCGAGTCGTTATGGAAAGTTGTAGTACTCGCCTAGCACAACTCAGCACAAGTCTTCATTTCTTCCATTCTTGCTCTTTGAAAATCCGAGTTTTTTCGAAAATCGTTTTCGCCTCGTAGACTACGAGATGACGCTCTGAGCACTCCGAGTCGCCATGGAAAGTTGTAGTACTCACCTAGCACAGCTCAGCACAAGTCTCTTTTTTTTTTATTCCTGCTCTTTGAAAATCCAAATTTTTTGAAAATCGTTTTCGCCTCGTAGACTACGAGGGGACGCTTTGAGCACTTCGAGTCGTTATGGAAAGTTGTAGTACTCGCCTAGCACAACTCAGGAAAAATCTTTATTTTTTTTATTCTTGCTCTTTGAAAATCCAAGTTTTTTTGAAAATCGTTTTCGCCTCGTAGACTACGAGGGGACGCTCTGAGCACTTCGAGTGATGATGGAAAGTTGTAGAGCTCGCCTAGCACAACTCAGCACAAGTTTCGAAATTTTGATTTCCGAAAATCCAAGTTTTTTGAAAATCGTTTTCGCCTCGTAGACTACGAGGGGACGCTTTGAGCACTTCGAGTCGTTATGGAAAGTTCTAGAACTCACCTAGCACAACTCAGTACAAGTCTTGAAATTTCGATTTTCGAAAATCCAAGTTTTTTGAAAATCGTTTTCGCCTCGTGGACTACGAGGGGACGCTCTGAGCACTTCGAGTCGTTATGGAAAGTTGTAGTACTCGCCTAGCACAACTCAGCACAAGTCTTTATTTCTTCCATTCTCGCTCTTTGATAATCCAAGTTTTTTTGAAAATCGTTTTCGCCTCGTAGACTACGAGATGACGCTCTGAGCACTCTCAGTCGCCATGGAAAGTTGTAGTACTCACCTAGCACAGCTCAGCACAAGTCTCTTTTTTTTTTATTCCTGCTCTTCGAAAATCCAAATTTTTTGAAAATCGTTTTCGCCTCGTAGACTACGAGGGGACGCTTTGAGCACTTCGAGTCGTTATGGAAAGTTGTAGTACTCGCCTAGCACAACTCAGCACGAATCTTTATTTTTTTTATTCTTGCTCTTTGAAAATCCAAGTTTTTTTGAAAATCGTTTTCGCCTCGTAGACTACGAGGGGACGCTCTGAGCACTCCGAGTCGTTATGAAAAGTTGTAGTACTCGCCCAGCATAGCTCAGCACAAGTCTCTATTTTTTTTTATTCCTGTTCTTCAAAAATCCAAGTTTTTTGAAAATCGTTTTCGCCTCGTAGACGACAAGGGAACGCTCTGAGCACTTCGAGTCGTCATGAAAAGTTGTAGTACTCGCCTAGCACAACTCAGCACAAGTCTTTATTTTTTTCATTCTTGCTCTTTGAAAATCCAAGTTTTTTTGAAAATCGTTTTCGCCTCGTAGACTACGAGGGGACGCTCTGAGCACTCCGAGTCGTTATGGAAAGTTGTAGTACTCGACTAGCACAACTCAGCACAAGTCTTCATTTTTCTCATTCTTGCTCTTTGAAAATCCAAGTTTTTTGAAAATCGTTTTCGCCTCGTAGACTACGAGGGGACGCTTTGAGCACTTCGAGTCGTTATGGAAAGTTGTAGTACTCGCCTAGCACAACTCAGCACGAATCTTTATTTTTTTTATTCTTGCTCTTTGAAAATCCAAGTTTTTTTGAAAATCGTTTTCGCCTCGTAGACTACGAGGGGACGCTCTGAGCACTCCGAGTCGTTATGAAAAGTTGTAGTACTCGCCCAGCATAGCTCAGCACAAGTCTCTATTTTTTTTTATTCCTGTTCTTCAAAAATCCAAGTTTTTTGAAAATCGTTTTCGCCTCGTAGACGACAAGGGAACGCTCTGAGCACTTCGAGTCGTCATGAAAAGTTGTAGTACTCGCCTAGCACAACTCAGCACAAGTCTTTATTTTTTTCATTCTTGCTCTTTGAAAATCCAAGTTTTTTTGAAAATCGTTTTCGCCTCGTAGACTACGAGGGGACGCTCTGAGCACTCCGAGTCGTTATGGAAAGTTGTAGTACTCGACTAGCACAACTCAGCACAAGTCTTTATTCTTCTCATTCTTGCTCTTTGAAAATCCAAGTTTTTTGAAAATCGTTTTCGCCTCGTAGACTACGAGGGGACGCTTTGAGCACTTCGAGTCGTTATGGAAAGTTGTAGTACTCGCCTAGCACAACTCACGAAAAATCTTTATTTTTTTTATTCTTGCTCTTTGAAAATCCAAGTTTTTTTGAAAATCGTTTTCGCCTCGTAGACTACGAGGGGACGCTCTGAGCACTTCGAGTGATGATGGAAAGTTGTAGAGCTCGCCTAGCACAACTCAGCACAAGTTTCGAAATTTTGATTTCCGAAAATCCAAGTTTTTTGAAAATCGTTTTCGCCTCGTAGACTACGAGGGGACGCTTTGAGCACTTCGAGTCGTTATGGAAAGTTCTAGTACTCACCTAGCACAACTCAGTACAAGTCTTGAAATTTCGATTTTCGAAAATCCAAGTTTTTTGAAAATCGTTTTCGCCCCGTGGACTACGAGGGGACGCTCTGAGCACTTCGAGTCGTTATGGAAAGTTGTAGTACTCGCCTAGCACAACTCAGCACAAGTCTTTATTTCTTCCATTCTCGCTCTTTGATAATCCAAGTTTTTTTGAAAATCGTTTTCGCCTCGTAGACTACGAGATGACGCTCTGAGCACTCTGAGTCGCCATGGAAAGTTGTAGTACTCACCTAGCACAGCTCAGCACAAGTCTCTTTTTTTTTTATTCCTGCTCTTTGAAAATCCAAATTTTTTGAAAATCGTTTTCGCCTCGTAGACTACGAGGGGACGCTTTGAGCACTTCGAGTCGTTATGGAAAGTTGTAGTACTCGCCTAGCACAACTCAGCACGAATCTTTATTTTTTTTATTCTTGCTCTTTGAAAATCCAAGTTTTTTTGAAAATCGTTTTCGCCTCGTAGACTACGAGGGGACGCTCTGAGCACTCCGAGTCGTTATGAAAAGTTGTAGTACTCGCCCAGCATAGCTCAGCACAAGTCTCTTTTTTTTTTTATTCCTGTTCTTCAAAAATCCAAGTTTTTTGAAAATCGTTTTCGCCTCGTAGACGACAAGGGAACGCTCTGAGCACTTCGAGTCGTCATGAAAAGTTGTAGTACTCGCCTAGCACAACTCAGCACAAGTCTTTATTTTTTTCATTCTTGCTCTTTGAAAATCCAAGTTTTTTTGAAAATCGTTTTCGCCTCGTAGACTACGAGGGGACGCTCTGAGCACTCCGAGTCGTTATGGAAAGTTGTAGTACTCGACTAGCACAACTCAGCACAAGTCTTTATTTTTCTCATTCTTGCTCTTTGAAAATCCAAGTTTTTTGAAAATCGTTTTCGCCTCGTAGACTACGAGGGGACGCTTTGAGCACTTCGAGTCGTTATGGAAAGTTGTAGTACTCGCCTAGCACAACTCAGCACGAATCTTTATTTTTTTTATTCTTGCTCTTTGAAAATCCAAGTTTTTTTGAAAATCGTTTTCGCCTCGTAGACTACGAGGGGACGCTCTGAGCACTCCGAGTCGTTATGAAAAGTTGTAGTACTCGCCCAGCATAGCTCAGCACAAGTCTCTATTTTTTTTTATTCCTGTTCTTCAAAAATCCAAGTTTTTTGAAAATCGTTTTCGACTCGTAGACGACAAGGGAACGCTCTGAGCACTTCGAGTCGTCATGAAAAGTTGTAGTACTCGCCTAGCACAACTCAGCACAAGTCTTTATTTTTTTCATTCTTGCTCTTTGAAAATCCAAGTTTTTTTGAAAATCGTTTTCGCCTCGTAGACTACGAGGGGACGCTCTGAGCACTCCGAGTCGTTATGGAAAGTTGTAGTACTCGACTAGCACAACTCAGCACAAGTCTTTATTCTTCTCATTCTTGCTCTTTGAAAATCCAAGTTTTTTGAAAATCGTTTTCGCCTCGTAGACTACGAGGGGACGCTTTGAGCACTTCGAGTCGTTATGGAAAGTTGTAGTACTCGCCTAGCACAGCTCAGCACAAGTCTTTATTTTTTTTATTCCTGCTCTTTGAAAATCCAAATTTTTTGAAAATCGTTTTCGCCTCGTAGACTACGAGGGGACGCTTTGAGCACTTCGAGTCGTTATGAAAAGTTGTAGTACTCGCCTAGCACAACTCACCACGAATCTTTATTTTTTTTATTCTTGCTCTTTGAAAATCCAAGTTTTTTTGAAAATCGTTTTCGCCTCGTAGACTACGAGGGGACGCTCTGAGCACTCCGAGTCGTTATGAAAAGTTGTAGTACTCGCCCAGCATAGCTCAGCACAAGTCTCTATTTTTTTTTATTCCTGTTCTTCAAAAATCCAAGTTTTTTGAAAATCGTTTTCGCCTCGTAGACGACAAGGGAACGCTCTGAGCACTTCGAGTCGTCATGAAAAGTTGTAGTACTCGCCTAGCACAACTCAGCACAAGTCTTTATTTTTTTCATTCTTGCTCTTTGAAAATCCAAGTTTTTTTGAAAATCGTTTTCGCCTCGTAGACTACGAGGGGACGCTTTGAGCACTTCGAGTCATGATGGAAAGTTGTAGAGCTCGCCTAGCACAACTCAGCACAAGTCTTGAAATTTTGATTTTCGAAAATCCAAGTTTTTTGAAAATCGTTTTCGCCTCGTAGACTACGAGGGAACGCTCTGAGCACTTCGAGTCGTTATGGAAAGTTCTAGTACTCACCTAGCACAACTCAGTACAAGTCTTGAAATTTCGATTTCGAAAATCCAAGTTTTTTGAAAATCGTTTTCGCCTCGTAGACGACAAGGGAACGCTCTGAGCACTTCGAGTCGTCATGAAAAGTTGTAGTACTCGCCTAGCACAACTCAGCACAAGTCTTTATTTTTTTCATTCTTGCTCTTTGAAGATCCGAGTTTTTTTGAAAATCGTTTTCGCCTCGTAGACTACGAAGGGACGCTCTGAGCACTCCGAGTCGTTATGGAAAGTTGTAGTACTCGACTAGCACAACTCAGCACAAGTCTTTATTTTTTTCATTCTTGCTCTTTGAAAATCCAAGTTTTTTTGAAAATCGTTTTCGCCTCGTAGACTACGAGGGGACGCTCTGAGCACTTCGAGTCGTTATGGAAAGTTGTAGTACTCGCCTAGCACAGCTCAGCACAAGTCTCCATTTTTTTTTATTCCTGTTCTTCAAAAATCCAAGTTTTTTGAAAATCGTTTTCGCCTCGTAGACGACAAGGGAACGCTCTGAGCACTTCGAGTCGTCATGAAAAGTTGTAGTACTCGCCTAGCACAACTCAGCACAAGTCTTTATTTTTTTCATTCTTGCTCTTTGAAAATCCAAGTTTTTTTGAAAATCGTTTTCGCCTCGTAGACTACGAGGGGACGCTCTGAGCACTCCGAGTCGTTATGGAAAGTTGTAGTACTCGACTAGCACAACTCAGCACAAGTCTTTATTCTTCTCATTCTTGCTCTTTGAAAATCCAAGTTTTTTGAAAATCGTTTTCGCCTCGTAGACTACGAGGGGACGCTTTGAGCACTTCGAGTCGTTATGGAAAGTTGTAGTACTCGCCTAGCACAGCTCAGCACAAGTCTTTATTTTTTTTATTCCTGCTCTTTGAAAATCCAAATTTTTTGAAAATCGTTTTCGCCTCGTAGACTACGAGGGGACGCTTTGAGCACTTCGAGTCGTTATGGAAAGTTGTAGTACTCGCCTAGCACAACTCAGCACGAATCTTTATTTTTTTTATTCTTGCTCTTTGAAAATCCAAGTTTTTTTGAAAATCGTTTTCGCCTCGTAGACTACGAGGGGACGCTCTGAGCACTCCGAGTCGTTATGAAAAGTTGTAGTACTCGCCCAGCATAGCTCAGCACAAGTCTCTATTTTTTTTTATTCCTGTTCTTCAAAAATCCAAGTTTTTTGAAAATCGTTTTCGCCTCGTAGACGACAAGGGAACGCTCTGAGCACTTCGAGTCGTCATGAAAAGTTGTAGTACTCGCCTAGCACAACTCAGCACAAGTCTTTATTTTTTTCATTCTTGCTCTTTGAAAATCCAAGTTTTTTTGAAAATCGTTTTCGCCTCGTAGACTACGAGGGGACGCTCTGAGCACTCCGAGTCGTTATGGAAAGTTGTAGTACTCGACTAGCACAACTCAGCACAAGTCTTTATTCTTCTCATTCTTGCTCTTTGAAAATCCAAGTTTTTTGAAAATCGTTTTCGCCTCGTAGACTACGAGGGGACGCTTTGAGCACTTCGAGTCGTTATGGAAAGTTGTAGTACTCGCCTAGCACAGCTCAGCACAAGTCTTTATTTTTTTTATTCCTGCTCTTTGAAAATCCAAATTTTTTGAAAATCGTTTTCGCCTCGTAGACTACGAGGGGACGCTTTGAGCACTTCGAGTCGTTATGAAAAGTTGTAGTACTCGCCTAGCACAACTCACCACGAATCTTTATTTTTTTTATTCTTGCTCTTTGAAAATCCAAGTTTTTTTGAAAATCGTTTTCGCCTCGTAGACTACGAGGGGACGCTCTGAGCACTCCGAGTCGTTATGAAAAGTTGTAGTACTCGCTCAGCATAGCTCAGCACAAGTCTCTATTTTTTTTTATTCCTGTTCTTCAAAAATCCAAGTTTTTTGAAAATCGTTTTCGCCTCGTAGACGACAAGGGAACGCTCTGAGCACTTCGAGTCGTCATGAAAAGTTGTAGTACTCGCCTAGCACAACTCAGCACAAGTCTTTATTTTTTTCATTCTTGCTCTTTGAAAATCCAAGTTTTTTTGAAAATCGTTTTCGCCTCGTAGACTACGAGGGGACGCTTTGAGCACTTCGAGTCATGATGGAAAGTTGTAGAGCTCGCCTAGCACAACTCAGCACAAGTCTTGAAATTTTGATTTTCGAAAATCCAAGTTTTTTGAAAATCGTTTTCGCCTCGTAGACTACGAGGGAACGCTCTGAGCACTTCGAGTCGTTATGGAAAGTTCTAGTACTCACCTAGCACAACTCAGTACAAGTCTTGAAATTTCGATTTCGAAAATCCAAGTTTTTTGAAAATCGTTTTCGCCTCGTAGACGACAAGGGAACGCTCTGAGCACTTCGAGTCGTCATGAAAAGTTGTAGTACTCGCCTAGCACAACTCAGCACAAGTCTTTATTTTTTTCATTCTTGCTCTTTGAAGATCCGAGTTTTTTTGAAAATCGTTTTCGCCTCGTAGACTACGAAGGGACGCTCTGAGCACTCCGAGTCGTTATGGAAAGTTGTAGTACTCGACTAGCACAACTCAGCACAAGTCTGTATTTTTTTCATTCTTGCTCTTTGAAAATCCAAGTTTTTTTGAAAATCGTTTTCGCCTCGTAGACTACGAGGGGACGCTCTGAGCACTTCGAGTCGTTATGGAAAGTTGTAGTACTCGCCTAGCACAGCTCAGCACAAGTCTCCATTTTTTTTTATTCCTGTTCTTCAAAAATCCAAGTTTTTTGAAAATCGTTTTCGCCTCGTAGACGACAAGGGAACGCTCTGAGCACTTCGAGTCGTCATGAAAAGTTGTAGTACTCGCCTAGCACAACTCAGCACAAGTCTTTATTTTTTTCATTCTTGCTCTTTGAAAATCCAAGTTTTTTTGAAAATCGTTTTCGCCTCGTAGACTACGAGGGGACGCTCTGAGCACTCCGAGTCGTTATGGAAAGTTGTAGTACTCGACTAGCACAACTCAGCACAAGTCTTTATTCTTCTCATTCTTGCTCTTTGAAAATCCAAGTTTTTTGAAAATCGTTTTCGCCTCGTAGACTACGAGGGGACGCTTTGAGCACTTCGAGTCGTTATGGAAAGTTGTAGTACTCGCCTAGCACAGCTCAGCACAAGTCTTTATTTTTTTTATTCCTGCTCTTTGAAAATCCAAATTTTTTGAAAATCGTTTTCGCCTCGTAGACTACGAGGGGACGCTTTGAGCACTTCGAGTCGTTATGAAAAGTTGTAGTACTCGCCTAGCACAACTCAGCACGAATCTTTATTTTTTTTATTCTTGCTCTTTGAAAATCCAAGTTTTTTTGAAAATCGTTTTCGCCTCGTAGACTACGAGGGGACGCTCTGAGCACTCCGAGTCGTTATGAAAAGTTGTAGTACTCGCCCAGCATAGCTCAGCACAAGTCTCTATTTTTTTTTATTCCTGTTCTTCAAAAATCCAAGTTTTTTGAAAATCGTTTTCGCCTCGTAGACGACAAGGGAACGCTCTGAGCACTTCGAGTCGTCATGAAAAGTTGTAGTACTCGCCTAGCACAACTCAGCACAAGTCTTTATTTTTTTCATTCTTGCTCTTTGAAAATCCAAGTTTTTTTGAAAATCGTTTTCGCCTCGTAGACTACGAGGGGACGCTTTGAGCACTTCGAGTCATGATGGAAAGTTGTAGAGCTCGCCTAGCACAACTCAGCACAAGTCTTGAAATTTTGATTTTCGAAAATCCAAGTTTTTTGAAAATCGTTTTCGCCTCGTAGACTACGAGGGAACGCTCTGAGCACTTCGAGTCGTGATGAAAAGTTGTAGTACTCACCTAGCACAACTCAGCACAAGTCTTGAAATTTCGATTTTCGAAAATCCAAGTTTTTTGAAAATCGTTTTCGCCTCGTGGACTACGAGGGGACGCTCTGAGCACTTCGAGTCATGATGGAAAGTTGTAGAGCTCGCCTAGCACAACTCAGCACAAGTCTTTATTTCTTTTATTCTTGCTCTTTGAAAATCCAAGTTTTTATGAAAATCGTTTTCGCCTCGTAGACGACGAGGAAACGCTCTGAGCACTTCGAGTCGTTATGGAAAGTTGTAGTACTCGCCTAGCACAGCTCAGCACGAGTCCCTATTTTTTTTCATTTCTGCTCTTTGAAAATCCAAATTTTTTGAAAATCGTTTTCGCCTCGTATACTACGAGGGGACGCTTTGAGCACTTCGAGTCGTTATGGAAAGTTGTAGTACTCGCCTAGCACAGCTCAGCACAAGTCTCCATTTTTTTTTATTCCTGTTCTTCAAAAATCCAAGTTTTTTGAAAATCGTTTTCGCCTCGTAGACGACAAGGGAACGCTCTGAGCACTTCGAGTCGTCATGAAAAGTTGTAGTACTCGCCTAGCACAACTCAGCACAAGTCTTTATTTTTTTCATTCTTGCTCTTTGAAAATCCAAGTTTTTTTGAAAATCGTTTTCGCCTCGTAGACTACGAGGGCACGCTTTGAGCACTTCGAGTCATGATGGAAAGTTGTAGAGCTCGCCTAGCACAACTCAGCACAAGTCTTGAAATTTTGATTTTCGAAAATCCAAGTTTTTTGAAAATCGTTTTCGCCTCGTAGACTACGAGGGAACGCTCTGAGCACTTCGAGTCGTTATGGAAAGTTCTAGTACTCACCTAGCACAACTCAGTACAAGTCTTGAAATTTCGATTTCGAAAATCCAAGTTTTTTGAAAATCGTTTTCGCCTCGTGGACTACGAGGGGACGCTCTGAGCACTTCGAGTCGTTATGGAAAGTTGTAGTACTCGCCTAACACAGCTCAGCACAAGTCTTTATTTTTTTTATTCTTGCTCTTTGAAAATCCAAGTTTTTTTGAAAATCGTTTTCGCCTCGTAGACTACGAGGGGACGCTCTGAGCACTCCGAGTCGCCATGGAAAGTTGTAGTACTCACCTAGCACAGCTCAGCACAAGTCTCTATTTTTTTTTATTCCTGCTCTTTGAAAATCCAAATTTTTTGAAAATCTTTTTCGCCTCGTAGACTACGAGGGGACGCTTTGAGCACTTCGAGTCGTTATGGAAAGTTGTAGTACTCGCCTAGCACAATTCAGCACGAATCTTTATTTTTTTTTATTCTTGCTCTTTGAAAATCCAAGTTTTTTTGAAAATCGTTTTCGCCTCGTAGACTACGAGGGGACGCTCTGAGCACTCCGAGTCGTTATGGAAAGTTGTAGTACTCGACTAGCACAACTCAGCACAAGTCTTTATTTTTTTCATTCTTGCTCTTTGAAAATCCAAGTTTTTTTGAAAATCGTTTTCGCCTCGTAGACTACGAGGGGACGCTCTGAGCACTCCTAGTCGTTATGGAAAGTTGTAGTACTCGCCTAGCACAGCTCAGCACAAGTCTCTATTTTTTTTCATTTCTGTTCTTTGAAAATCCAAGTTTTTTGAAAATCGTTTTCGCCTCGTAGACGACGAGGGAACGCTCTGAGCACTTCGAGTCGTTATGAAAAGTTGTAGTACTCACCTAGCACAACTCAGCACAAGTCTTGAAATTTCGATTTTCGACAATCCAAGTTTTTTGAAAATCGTTTTCGCCTCGTGGACTACGAGGGGACGCTCTGAGCACTTCGAGTCATGATGGAAAGTTGTAGAGCTCGCCTAGCACAACTCAGCACAAGTCTTTATTTCTTTTATTCTTGCTCTTTGAAAATCCAAGTTTTTTTGAAAATCGTTTTCGCCTCGTAGACGACGAGGAAACGCTCTGAGCACTTCGAGTCGTTATGGAAAGTTGTAGTACTCGCCTAGCACAGCTCAGCACGAGTCCCTATTTTTTTTCATTTCTGCTCTTTGAAAATCCAAATTTTTTGAAAATCGTTTTCGCCTCGTAGACTACGAGGGGACGCTTTGAGCACTTCGAGTCGTTATGGAAAGTTGTAGTTCTCGCCTAGCACAGCTCAGCACAAGTCTCCATTTTTTTTTATTCCTGCTCTTTGAAAATCCAAGTTTTTTGAGAATCGTTTTTGCCTCGTAGACTACGAGGGGACGCTCTGAGCACTCCGAGTCGTTATGGAAAGTTGTAGTACTCGCCTAGCACAGCTTAGCACAAGTCTCTATTTTTTTTTATTCCTGTTCTTCGAAAATCCAAGTTTTTTGAAAATCGTTTTCGCCTCGTAGACGACGAGGGAACGCTCTGAGCACTTCGAGTCGTTATGGAAAGTTGTAGTACTCGCCTAGCACAACACAGCACGAGTCTTGAAATTTCAATTTTCGAAAATCCAAGTTTTTTGAAAATCGTTTTCGCCTCGTGGACTACGAGGGGACGCTCTGAGCACTTCGAGTCATGATGGAAAGTTGTAGTACTCGCCTAGCACAACTCAGCACAAGTCTTGATTTTTTTCATTCGTGCTCTTTGAAAATCGAAGTTTTTTTGAAAATCGTTTTCGCCTCGTAGACTACGAGGGGACGCTCTGAGCACTCCGAGTCGTTATGGAAAGTTGTAGTACTCGACTAGCACAACTCAGCACAAGTCTTTATTTTTTTCATTCTTGCTCTTTGAAAATCCAAGTTTTTTTGAAAATCGTTTTCGCCTCGTGGACTACGAGGGGACGCTCTGAGCACTTCGAGTCATGATGGAAAGTTGTAGAGCTCGCCTAGCACAACTCAGCACAAGTCTTTATTTCTTTTATTCTTGCTCTTTGAAAATCCAAGTTTTTTTGAAAATCGTTTTCGCCTCGTAGACGACGAGGGAACGCTCTGAGCACTTCGAGTCGTTATGGAAAGTTGTAGTACTCGCCTAGCACAACCCAGCACAAGTCTTGAAATTCCGATTTTCGAAAATCCAAGTTTTCTGAAAATCGTTTTCGCCTCGTGGACTACGAGGGGACGCTCTGAGCACTTCGAGTCATGATGGAAAGTTGTAGAGCTCGCCTAGCACAACTCAGCACAAGTCTTGAAATTTTGTTTTTCGAAAATCCAAGTTTTTTGAAAATCGTTTTTGCCTCGTAGACTACGACGTGACGGTCTGAGCACTCCGAGTCGTTATGGAAAGTTGTAGTACTCGCCTAGCACAACTCAGCACAAGTCTTCATTTCTTCCATTCTTGCTCTTTGAAAATCCGAGTTTTTTCGAAAATCGTTTTCGCCTCGTAGACTACGAGATGACGCTCTGAGCACTCCGAGTCGCCATGGAAAGTTGTAGTACTCACCTAGCACAGCTCAGCACAAGTCTCTTTTTTTTTTATTCCTGCTCTTTGAAAATCCAAATTTTTTGAAAATCGTTTTCGCCTCGTAGACTACGAGGGGACGCTTTGAGCACTTCGAGTCGTTATGGAAAGTTGTAGTACTCGCCTAGCACAACTCAGGAAAAATCTTTATTTTTTTTATTCTTGCTCTTTGAAAATCCAAGTTTTTTTGAAAATCGTTTTCGCCTCGTAGACTACGAGGGGACGCTCTGAGCACTTCGAGTGATGATGGAAAGTTGTAGAGCTCGCCTAGCACAACTCAGCACAAGTTTCGAAATTTTGATTTCCGAAAATCCAAGTTTTTTGAAAATCGTTTTCGCCTCGTAGACTACGAGGGGACGCTTTGAGCACTTCGAGTCGTTATGGAAAGTTCTAGTACTCACCTAGCACAACTCAGTACAAGTCTTGAAATTTCGATTTTCGAAAATCCAAGTTTTTTGAAAATCGTTTTCGCCTCGTGGACTACGAGGGGACGCTCTGAGCACTTCGAGTCGTTATGGAAAGTTGTAGTACTCGCCTAGCACAACTCAGCACAAGTCTTTATTTCTTCCATTCTCGCTCTTTGATAATCCAAGTTTTTTTGAAAATCGTTTTCGCCTCGTAGACTACGAGATGACGCTCTGAGCACTCTGAGTCGCCATGGAAAGTTGTAGTACTCACCTAGCACAGCTCAGCACAAGTCTCCTTTTTTTTTATTCCTGCTCTTTGAAAATCCAAATTTTTTGAAAATCGTTTTCGCCTCGTAGACTACGAGGGGACGCTCTGAGCACTCCGAGTCGTTATGGAAAGTTGTAGTACTCGACTAGCACAACTCAGCACAAGTCTTTATTTTTTTCATTCTTGCTCTTTGAAAATCCAAGTTTTTTTGAAAATCGTTTTCGCCTCGTAGACTACGAGGGGACGCTCTGAGCACTCCTAGTCGTTATGGAAAGTTGTAGTACTCGCCTAGCACAGCTCAGCACAAGTCTCTATTTTTTTTCATTTCTGTTCTTTGAAAATCCAAGTTTTTTGAAAATCGTTTTCGCCTCGTAGACGACGAGGGAACGCTCTGAGCACTTCGAGTCGTTATGAAAAGTTGTAGTACTCACCTAGCACAACTCAGCACAAGTCTTGAAATTTCGATTTTCGACAATCCAAGTTTTTTGAAAATCGTTTTCGCCTCGTGGACTACGAGGGGACGCTCTGAGCACTTCGAGTCATGATGGAAAGTTGTAGAGCTCGCCTAGCACAACTCAGCACAAGTCTTTATTTCTTTTATTCTTGCTCTTTGAAAATCCAAGTTTTTTTGAAAATCGTTTTCGCCTCGTAGACGACGAGGAAACGCTCTGAGCACTTCGAGTCGTTATGGAAAGTTGTAGTACTCGCCTAGCACAGCTCAGCACGAGTCCCTATTTTTTTTCATTTCTGCTCTTTGAAAATCCAAATTTTTTGAAAATCGTTTTCGCCTCGTAGACTACGAGGGGACGCTTTGAGCACTTCGAGTCGTTATGGAAAGTTGTAGTTCTCGCCTAGCACAGCTCAGCACAAGTCTCCATTTTTTTTTATTCCTGCTCTTTGAAAATCCAAGTTTTTTGAGAATCGATTTTGCCTCGTAGACTACGAGGGGACGCTCTGAGCACTCCGAGTCGTTATGGAAAGTTGTAGTACTCGCCTAGCACAGCTTAGCACGAGTCTCTATTTTTTTTTATTCCTGTTCTTCGAAAATCCAAGTTTTTTGAAAATCGTTTTCGCCTCGTAGACGACGAGGGAACGCTCTGAGCACTTCGAGTCGTCATGGAAAGTTGTAGTACTCGCCTAGCACAACACAGCACGAGTCTTGAAATTTCAATTTTCGAAAATCCAAGTTTTTTGAAAATCGTTTTCGCCTCGTGGACTACGAGGGGACGCTCTGAGCACTTCGAGTCATGATGGAAAGTTGTAGTACTCGCCTAGCACAACTCAGCACAAGTCTTGATTTTTTTCATTCGTGCTCTTTGAAAATCGAAGTTTTTTTGAAAATCGTTTTCGCCTCGTAGACTACGAGGGGACGCTCTGAGCACTCCGAGTCGTTATGGAAAGTTGTAGTACTCGACTAGCACAACTCAGCACAAGTCTTTATTTTTTTCATTCTTGCTCTTTGAAAATCCAAGTTTTTTTGAAAATCGTTTTCGCCTCGTGGACTACGAGGGGACGCTGTGAGCACTTCGAGTCATGATGGAAAGTTGTAGAGCTCGCCTAGCACAACTCAGCACAAGTCTTTATTTCTTTTATTCTTGCTCTTTGAAAATCCAAGTTTTTTTGAAAATCGTTTTCGCCTCGTAGACGACGAGGGAACGCTCTGAGCACTTCGAGTCGTTATGGAAAGTTGTAGTACTCGCCTAGCACAACCCAGCACAAGTCTTGAAATTCCGATTTTCGAAAATCCAAGTTTTCTGAAAATCGTTTTCGCCTCGTGGACTACGAGGGGACGCTCTGAGCACTTCGAGTCATGATGGAAAGTTGTAGAGCTCGCCTAGCACAACTCAGCACAAGTCTTGAAATTTTGTTTTTCGAAAATCCAAGTTTTTTGAAAATCGTTTTTGCCTCGTAGACTACGACGTGACGGTCTGAGCACTCCGAGTCGTTATGGAAAGTTGTAGTACTCGCCTAGCACAACTCAGCACAAGTCTTCATTTCTTCCATTCTTGCTCTTTGAAAATCCGAGTTTTTTCGAAAATCGTTTTCGCCTCGTAGACTACGAGATGACGCTCTGAGCACTCCGAGTCGCCATGGAAAGTTGTAGTACTCACCTAGCACAGCTCAGCACAAGTCTCTTTTTTTTTTATTCCTGCTCTTTGAAAATCCAAATTTTTTGAAAATCGTTTTCGCCTCGTAGACTACGAGGGGACGCTTTGAGCACTTCGAGTCGTTATGGAAAGTTGTAGTACTCGCCTAGCACAACTCAGGAAAAATCTTTATTTTTTTTATTCTTGCTCTTTGAAAATCCAAGTTTTTTTGAAAATCGTTTTCGCCTCGTAGACTACGAGGGGACGCTCTGAGCACTTCGAGTGATGATGGAAAGTTGTAGAGCTCGCCTAGCACAACTCAGCACAAGTTTCGAAATTTTGATTTCCGAAAATCCAAGTTTTTTGAAAATCGTTTTCGCCTCGTAGACTACGAGGGGACGCTTTGAGCACTTCGAGTCGTTATGGAAAGTTCTAGTACTCACCTAGCACAACTCAGTACAAGTCTTGAAATTTCGATTTTCGAAAATCCAAGTTTTTTGAAAATCGTTTTCGCCTCGTGGACTACGAGGGGACGCTCTGAGCACTTCGAGTCGTTATGGAAAGTTGTAGTACTCGCCTAGCACAACTCAGCACAAGTCTTTATTTCTTCCATTCTCGCTCTTTGATAATCCAAGTTTTTTTGAAAATCGTTTTCGCCTCGTAGACTACGAGATGACGCTCTGAGCACTCTGAGTCGCCATGGAAAGTTGTAGTACTCACCTAGCACAGCTCAGCACAAGTCTCTTTTTTTTTTATTCCTGCTCTTTGAAAATCCAAATTTTTTGAAAATCGTTTTCGCCTCGTAGACTACGAGGGGACGCTTTGAGCACTTCGAGTCGTTATGGAAAGTTGTAGTACTCGCCTAGCACAACTCAGCACGAATCTTTATTTTTTTTATTCTTGCTCTTTGAAAATCCAAGTTTTTTTGAAAATCGTTTTCGCCTCGTAGACTACGAGGGGACGCTCTGAGCACTCCGAGTCGTTATGAAAAGTTGTAGTACTCGCCCAGCATAGCTCAGCACAAGTCTCTATTTTTTTTTATTCCTGTTCTTCAAAAATCCAAGTTTTTTGAAAATCGTTTTCGCCTCGTAGACGACAAGGGAACGCTCTGAGCACTTCGAGTCGTCATGAAAAGTTGTAGTACTCGCCTAGCACAACTCAGCACAAGTCTTTATTTTTTTCATTCTTGCTCTTTGAAAATCCAAGTTTTTTTGAAAATCGTTTTCGCCTCGTAGACTACGAGGGGACGCTCTGAGCACTCCGAGTCGTTATGGAAAGTTGTAGTACTCGACTAGCACAACTCAGCACAAGTCTTTATTTTTCTCATTCTTGCTCTTTGAAAATCCAAGTTTTTTGAAAATCGTTTTCGCCTCGTAGACTACGAGGGGACGCTTTGAGCACTTCGAGTCGTTATGGAAAGTTGTAGTACTCGCCTAGCACAACTCAGCACGAATCTTTATTTTTTTTATTCTTGCTCTTTGAAAATCCAAGTTTTTTTGAAAATCGTTTTCGCCTCGTAGACTACGAGGGGACGCTCTGAGCACTCCGAGTCGTTATGAAAAGTTGTAGTACTCGCCCAGCATAGCTCAGCACAAGTCTCTATTTTTTTTTATTCCTGTTCTTCAAAAATCCAAGTTTTTTGAAAATCGTTTTCGCCTCGTAGACGACAAGGGAACGCTCTGAGCACTTCGAGTCGTCATGAAAAGTTGTAGTACTCGCCTAGCACAACTCAGCACAAGTCTTTATTTTTTTCATTCTTGCTCTTTGAAAATCCAAGTTTTTTTGAAAATCGTTTTCGCCTCGTAGACTACGAGGGGACGCTCTGAACACTCCGAGTCGTTATGGAAAGTTGTAGTACTCGACTAGCACAACTCAGCACAAGTCTTTATTCTTCTCATTCTTGCTCTTTGAAAATCCAAATTTTTTGAAAATCGTTTTCGCCTCGTAGACTACGAGGGGACGCTTTGAGCACTTCGAGTCGTTATGGAAAGTTGTAGTACTCGCCTAGCACAACTCAGGAAAAATCTTTATTTTTTTTATTCTTGCTCTTTGAAAATCCAAGTTTTTTTGAAAATCGTTTTCGCCTCGTAGACTACGAGGGGACGCTCTGAGCACTTCGAGTGATGATGGAAAGTTGTAGAGCTCGCCTAGCACAACTCAGCACAAGTTTCGAAATTTTGATTTCCGAAAATCCAAGTTTTTTGAAAATCGTTTTCGCCTCGTAGACTACGAGGGGACGCTTTGAGCACTTCGAGTCGTTATGGAAAGTTCTAGTACTCACCTAGCACAACTCAGTACAAGTCTTGAAATTTCGATTTTCGAAAATCCAAGTTTTTTGAAAATCGTTTTCGCCTCGTGGACTACGAGGGGACGCTCTGAGCACTTCGAGTCGTTATGGAAAGTTGTAGTACTCGCCTAGCACAACTCAGCACAAGTCTTTATTTCTTCCATTCTCGCTCTTTGATAATCCAAGTTTTTTTGAAAATCGTTTTCGCCTCGTAGACTACGAGATGACGCTCTGAGCACTCTGAGTCGCCATGGAAAGTTGTAGTACTCACCTAGCACAGCTCAGCACAAGTCTCTTTTTTTTATTCCTGCTCTTTGAAAATCCAAATTTTTTGAAAATCGTTTTCGCCTCGTAGACTACGAGGGGACGCTTTGAGCACTTCGAGTCGTTATGGAAAGTTGTAGTACTCGCCTAGCACAACTCAGCACGAATCTTTATTTTTTTTATTCTTGCTCTTTGAAAATCCAAGTTTTTTTGAAAATCGTTTTCGCCTCGTAGACTACGAGGGGACGCTCTGAGCACTCCGAGTCGTTATGAAAAGTTGTAGTACTCGCCCAGCATAGCTCAGCACAAGTCTCTATTTTTTTTTATACCTGTTCTTCAAAAATCCAAGTTTTTTGAAAATCGTTTTCGCCTCGTAGACGACAAGGGAACGCTCTGAGCACTTCGAGTCGTCATGAAAAGTTGTAGTACTCGCCTAGCACAACTCAGCACAAGTCTTTATTTTTTTCATTCTTGCTCTTTGAAAATCCAAGTTTTTTTGAAAATCGTTTTCGCCTCGTAGACTACGAGGGGACGCTCTGAGCACTCCGAGTCGTTATGGAAAGTTGTAGTACTCGACTAGCACAACTCAGCACAAGTCTTTATTTTTCTCATTCTTGCTCTTTGAAAATCCAAGTTTTTTGAAAATCGTTTTCGCCTCGTAGACTACGAGGGGACGCTTTGAGCACTTCGAGTCGTTATGGAAAGTTGTAGTACTCGCCTAGCACAACTCAGCACGAATCTTTATTTTTTTTATTCTTGCTCTTTGAAAATCCAAGTTTTTTTGAAAATCGTTTTCGCCTCGTAGACTACGAGGGGACGCTCTGAGCACTCCGAGTCGTTATGAAAAGTTGTAGTACTCGCCCAGCATAGCTCAGCACAAGTCTCTATTTTTTTTTATTCCTGTTCTTCAAAAATCCAAGTTTTTTGAAAATCGTTTTCGCCTCGTAGACGACAAGGGAACGCTCTGAGCACTTCGAGTCGTCATGAAAAGTTGTAGTACTCGCCTAGCACAACTCAGCACAAGTCTTTATTTTTTTCATTCTTGCTCTTTGAAAATCCAAGTTTTTTTGAAAATCGTTTTCGCCTCGTAGACTACGAGGGGACGCTCTGAGCACTCCGAGTCGTTATGGAAAGTTGTAGTACTCGACTAGCACAACTCAGCACAAGTCTTTATTCTTCTCATTCTTGCTCTTTGAAAATCCAAGTTTTTTGAAAATCGTTTTCGCCTCGTAGACTACGAGGGGACGCTTTGAGCACTTCGAGTCGTTATGGAAAGTTGTAGTACTCGCCTAGCACAGCTCAGCACAAGTCTTTATTTTTTTTATTCCTGCTCTTTGAAAATCCAAATTTTTTGAAAATCGTTTTCGCCTCGTAGACTACGAGGGGACGCTTTGAGCACTTCGAGTCGTTATGAAAAGTTGTAGTACTCGCCTAGCACAACTCAGCACGAATCTTTATTTTTTTTATTCTTGCTCTTTGAAAATCCAAGTTTTTTTGAAAATCGTTTTCGCCTCGTAGACTACGAGGGGACGCTCTGAGCACTCCGAGTCGTTATGAAAAGTTGTAGTACTCGCCCAGCATAGCTCAGCACAAGTCTCTATTTTTTTTTATTCCTGTTCTTCAAAAATCCAAGTTTTTTGAAAATCGTTTTAGCCTCGTAGACGACAAGGGAACGCTCTGAGCACTTCGAGTCGTCATGAAAAGTTGTAGTACTCGCCTAGCACAACTCAGCACAAGTCTTTATTTTTTTCATTCTTGCTCTTTGAAAATCCAAGTTTTTTTGAAAATCGTTTTCGCCTCGTAGACTACGAGGGGACGCTTTGAGCACTTCGAGTCATGATGGAAAGTTGTAGAGCTCGCCTAGCACAACTCAGCACAAGTCTTGAAATTTTGATTTTCGAAAATCCAAGTTTTTTGAAAATCGTTTTCGCCTCGTAGACTACGAGGGAACGCTCTGAGCACTTCGAGTCGTTATGGAAAGTTCTAGTACTCACCTAGCACAACTCAGTACAAGTCTTGAAATTTCGATTTCGAAAATCCAAGTTTTTTGAAAATCGTTTTCGCCTCGTAGACGACAAGGGAACGCTCTGAGCACTTCGAGTCGTCATGAAAAGTTGTAGTACTCGCCTAGCACAACTCAGCACAAGTCTTTATTTTTTTCATTCTTGCTCTTTGAAGATCCGAGTTTTTTTGAAAATCGTTTTCGCCTCGTAGACTACGAAGGGACGCTCTGAGCACTCCGAGTCGTTATGGAAAGTTGTAGTACTCGACTAGCACAACTCAGCACAAGTCTTTATTTTTTTCATTCTTGCTCTTTGAAGATCCGAGTTTTTTTGAAAATCGTTTTCGCCTCGTAGACTACGAAGGGACGCTCTGAGCACTCCGAGTCGTTATGGAAAGTTGTAGTACTCGACTAGCACAACTCAGCACAAGTCTTTATTTTTTTCATTCTTGCTCTTTGAAAATCCAAGTTTTTTTGAAAATCGTTTTCGCCTCGTAGACTACGAGGGGACGCTCTGAGCACTTCGAGTCGTGATGAAAAGTTGTAGTACTCACCTAGCACAACTCAGCACAAGTCTTGAAATTTCGATTTTCGAAAATCCAAGTTTTTTGAAAATCGTTTTCGCCTCGTGGACTACGAGGGGACGCTCTGAGCACTTCGAGTCATGATGGAAAGTTGTAGAGCTCGCCTAGCACAACTCAGCACAAGTCTTTATTTCTTTTATTCTTGCTCTTTGAAAATCCAAGTTTTTTTGAAAATCGTTTTCGCCTCGTAGACGACGAGGAAACGCTCTGAGCACTTCGAGTCGTTATGGAAAGTTGTAGTACTCGCCTAGCACAGCTCAGCACGAGTCCCTATTTTTTTTCATTTCTGCTCTTTGAAAATCCAAATTTTTTGAAAATCGTTTTCGCCTCGTATACTACGAGGGGACGCTTTGAGCACTTCGAGTCGTTATGGAAAGTTGTAGTACTCGCCTAGCACAGCTCAGCACAAGTCTCCATTTTTTTTTATTCCTGCTCTTTGAAAATCCAAGTTTTTTGAGAATCGTTTTCGCCTCGTAGACTACGAGGGGACGCTCTGAGCACTCCGAGTCGTTATGGAAAGTTGTAGTACTCGCCTAGCACAGCTTAGCACAAGTCTCTATTTTTTTTTATTCCTGTTCTTCGAAAATCCAAGTTTTTTGAAAATCGTTTTCGCCTCGTAGCCGACGAGGGAACGCTCTGAGCACTTCGAGTCGTCATGGAAAGTTGTAGTACTCGCCTAGCACAACACAGCACGAGTCTTGAAATTTCAATTTTCGAAAATCCAAGTTTTTTGAAAATCGTTTTCGCCTCGTGGACTACGAGGGGACGCTCTGAGCACTTCGAGTCATGATGGAAAGTTGTAGTACTCGCCTAGCACAACTCAGCACAAGTCTTGATTTTTTTCATTCGTGCTCTTTGAAAATCCAAGTTTTTTTGAAAATCGTTTTCGCCTCGTAGACTACGAGGGGACGCTCTGAGCACTCCGAGTCGTTATGGAAAGTTGTAGTACTCGACTAGCACAACTCAGCACAAGTCTTTATTTTTTTCATTCTTGCTCTTTGAAAATCCAAGTTTTTTTGAAAATCGTTTTCGCCTCGTGGACTACGAGGGGACGCTCTGAGCACTTCGAATCATGATGGAAAGTTGTAGAGCTCGCCTAGCACAACTCAGCACAAGTCTTTATTTCTTTTATTCTTGCTCTTTGAAAATCCAAGTTTTTTTGAAAATCGTTTTCGCCTCGTAGACGACGAGGGAACGCTCTGAGCACTTCGAGTCGTTATGGAAAGTTGTAGTACTCGCCTAGCACAACCCAGCACAAGTCTTGAAATTCCGATTTTCGAAAATCCAAGTTTTCTGAAAATCGTTTTCGCCTCGTGGACTACGAGGGGACGCTCTGAGCACTTCGAGTCATGATGGAAAGTTGTAGAGCTCGCCTAGCACAACTCAGCACAAGTCTTGAAATTTTGATTTTCGAAAATCCAAGTTTTTTGAAAATCGTTTTCGCCTCGTAGACTACGAGGGAACGCTCTGAGCACTTCGAGTCGTTATGGAAAGTTCTAGTACTCACCTAGCACAACTCAGTACAAGTCTTGAAATTTCGATTTCGAAAATCCAAGTTTTTTGAAAATCGTTTTCGCCTCGTGGACTACGAGGGGACGCTCTGAGCACTTCGAGTCGTTATGGAAAGTTGTAGTACTCGCCTAACACAGCTCAGCACAAGTCTTTATTTTTTTTATTCTTGCTCTTTGAAAATCCAAGTTTTTTTGAAAATCGTTTTCGCCTCGTAGACTACGAGGGGACGCTCTGAGCACTCCGAGTCGCCATGGAAAGTTGTAGTACTCACCTAGCACAGCTCAGCACAAGTCTCTATTTTTTTTTATTCCTGCTCTTTGAAAATCCAAATTTTTTGAAAATCTTTTTCGCCTCGTAGACTACGAGGGGACGCTTTGAGCACTTCGAGTCGTTATGGAAAGTTGTAGTACTCGCCTAGCACAATTCAGCACGAATCTTTATTTTTTTTTATTCTTGCTCTTTGAAAATCCAAGTTTTTTTGAAAATCGTTTTCGCCTCGTAGACTACGAGGGGACGCTCTGAGCACTCCGAGTCGTTATGAAAAGTTGTAGTACTCGCCCAGCACAGCTCAGCACAAGTCTCTATTTTTTTTTATTCCTGTTCTTTAAAAATCCAAGTTTTTTGAAAATCGTTTTCGCCTCGTAGACGACAAGGGAACGCTCTGAGCACTTCGAGTCGTCATGAAAAGTTGTAGTACTCGCCTAGCACAACTCAGCACAAGTCTTTATTTTTTTCATTCTTGCTCTTTGAAGATCCGAGTTTTTTTGAAAATCGTTTTCGCCTCGTAGACTACGAGGGGACGCTCTGAGCACTCCGAGTCGTTATGGAAAGTTGTAGTACTCGACTAGCACAACTCAGCACAAGTCTTTATTTTTTTCATTCTTGCTCTTTGAAAATCCAAGTTTTTTTGAAAATCGTTTTCGCCTCGTAGACTACGAGGGGACGCTCTGAGCACTCCGAGTCGCCATGGAAAGTTGTAGTACTCACCTAGCACAGCTCAGCACAAGTCTCTATTTTTTTTTATTCCTGCTCTTTGAAAATCCAAATTTTTTGAAAATCTTTTTCGCCTCGTAGACTACGAGGGGACGCTTTGAGCACTTCGAGTCGTTATGGAAAGTTGTAGTACTCGCCTAGCACAATTCAGCACGAATCTTTATTTTTTTTTATTCTTGCTCTTTGAAAATCCAAGTTTTTTTGAAAATCGTTTTCGCCTCGTAGACTACGAGGGGACGCTCTGAGCACTCCGAGTCGTTATGAAAAGTTGTAGTACTCGCCCAGCACAGCTCAGCACAAGTCTCTATTTTTTTTTATTACTGTTCTTTAAAAATCCAAGTTTTTTGAAAATCGTTTTCGCCTCGTAGACGACAAGGGAACGCTCTGAGCACTTCGAGTCGTCATGAAAAGTTGTAGTACTCGCCTAGCACAACTCAGCACAAGTCTTTATTTTTTTCATTCTTGCTCTTTGAAGATCCGAGTTTTTTTGAAAATCGTTTTCGCCTCGTAGACTACGAGGGGACGCTCTGAGCACTCCGAGTCGTTATGGAAAGTTGTAGTACTCGACTATCACAACTCAGCACAAGTCTTTATTTTTTTCATTCTTGCTCTTTGAAAATCCAAGTTTTTTTGAAAATCGTTTTCGCCTCGTAGACTACGAGGGGACGCTCTGAGCACTCCTAGTCGTTATGGAAAGTTGTAGTACTCGCCTAGCACAGCTCAGCACGAGTCTCTATTTTTTTTCATTTCTGTTCTTTGAAAATCCAAGTTTTTTGAAAATCGTTTTCGCCTCGTAGACGACGAGGGAACGCTCTGAGCACTTCGAGTCGTTATGAAAAGTTGTAGTACTCACCTAGCACAACTCAGCGCAAGTCTTGAAATTTCGATTTTCGAAAATCCAAGTTTTTTGAAAATCGTTTTCGCCTCGTGGACTACGAGGGGACGCTCTGAGCACTTCGAGTCATGATGGAAAGTTGTAGAGCTCGCCTAGCACAACTCAGCACAAGTCTTTATTTCTTTTATTCTTGCTCTTTGAAAATCCAAGTTTTTTTGAAAATCGTTTTCGCCTCGTAGACGACGAGGAAACGCTCTGAGCACTTCGAGTCGTTATGGAAAGTTGTAGTACTCGCCTAGCACAGCTCAGCACGAGTCCCTATTTTTTTTCATTTCTGCTCTTTGAAAATCCAAATTTTTTGAAAATCGTTTTCGCCTCGTATACTACGAGGGGACGCTTTGAGCACTTCGAGTCGTTATGGAAAGTTGTAGTACTCGCCTAGCACAGCTCAGCACAAGTCTCCATTTTTTTTTATTCCTGCTCTTTGAAAATCCAAGTTTTTTGAGAATCGTTTTCGCCTCGTAGACTACGAGGGGACGCTCTGAGCACTCCGAGTCGTTATGGAAAGTTGTAGTACTCGCCTAGCACAGCTTAGCACAAGTCTATATTTTTTTTTATTCCTGTTCTTCGAAAATCCAAGTTTTTTGAAAATCGTTTTCGCCTCGTAGACGACGAGGGAACGCTCTGAGCACTTCGAGTCGTCATGGAAAGTTGTAGTACTCGCCTAGCACAACACAGCACGAGTCTTGAAATTTCAATTTTCGAAAATCCAAGTTTTTTGAAAATCGTTTTCGCCTCGTGGACTACGAGGGGACGCTCTGAGCACTTCGAGTCATGATGGAAAGTTGTAGTACTCGCCTAGCACAACTCAGCACAAGTCTTAATTTTTTTCATTCGTGCTCTTTGAAAATCCAAGTTTTTTTGAAAATCGTTTTCGCCTCGTAGACTACGAGGGGACGCTCTGAGCACTCCGAGTCGTTATGGAAAGTTGTAGTACTCGACTAGCACAACTCATCACAAGTCTTTATTTTTTTCATTCTTGCTCTTTGAAAATCCAAGTTTTTTTGAAAATCGTTTTCGCCTCGTGGACTACGAGGGGACGCTCTGAGCACTTCGAGTCATGATGGAAAGTTGTAGAGCTCGCCTAGCACAACTCAGCACAAGTCTTTATTTCTTTTATTCTTGCTCTTTGAAAATCCAAGTTTTTTTGAAAATCGTTTTCGCCTCGTAGACGACGAGGGAACGCTCTGAGCACTTCGAGTCGTTATGGAAAGTTGTAGTACTCGCCTAGCACAACCCAGCACAAGTCTTGAAATTCCGATTTTCGAAAATCCAAGTTTTCTGAAAATCGGTTTCGCCTCGTGGACTACGAGGGGACGCTCTGAGCACTTCGAGTCATGATGGAAAGTTGTAGAGCTCGCCTAGCACAACTCAGCACAAGTCTTGAAATTTTGTTTTTCGAAAATCCAAGTTTTTTGAAAATCGTTTTTGCCTCGTAGACTACGACGTGACGGTCTGAGCACTCCGAGTCGTTATGGAAAGTTGTAGTACTCGCCTAGCACAACTCAGCACAAGTCTTCATTTCTTCCATTCTTGCTCTTTGAAAATCCGAGTTTTTTCGAAAATCGTTTTCGCCTCGTAGACTACGAGATGACGCTCTGAGCACTCCGAGTCGCCATGGAAAGTTGTAGTACTCACCTAGCACAGCTCAGCACAAGTCTCTTTTTTTTTTATTCCTGCACTTTGAAAATCCAAATTTTTTGAAAATCGTTTTCGCCTCGTAGACTACGAGGGGACGCTTTGAGCACTTCGAGTCGTTATGGAAAGTTGTAGTACTCGCCTAGCACAACTCAGGAAAAATCTTCATTTTTTTTTATTCTTGCTCTTTGAAAATCCAAGTTTTTTTGAAAATCGTTTTCGCCTCGTAGACTACGAGGGGACGCTCTGAGCACTTCGAGTGATGATGGAAAGTTGTAGAGCTCGCCTAGCACAACTCAGCACAAGTTTCGAAATTTTGATTTCCGAAAATCCAAGTTTTTTGAAAATCGTTTTCGCCTCGTAGACTACGAGGGGACGCTTTGAGCACTTCGAGTCGTTATGGAAAGTTCTAGTACTCACCTAGCACAACTCAGTACAAGTCTTGAAATTTCGATTTTCGAAAATCCAAGTTTTTTGAAAATCGTTTTCGCATCGTGGACTACGAGGGGACGCTCTGAGCACTTCGAGTCGTTATGGAAAGTTGTAGTACTCGCCTAGCACAACTCAGCACAAGTCTTTATTTCTTCCATTCTCGCTCTTTGATAATCCAAGTTTTTTTGAAAATCGTTTTCGCCTCGTAGACTACGAGATGACGCTCTGAGCACTCTGAGTCGCCATGGAAAGTTGTAGTACTCACCTAGCACAGCTCAGCACAAGTCTCTTTTTTTTTTATTCCTGCTCTTTGAAAATCCAAATTTTTTGAAAATCGTTTTCGCCTCGTAGACTACGAGGGGACGCTTTGAGCACTTCGAGTCGTTATGGAAAGTTGTAGTACTCGCCTAGCACAACTCAGCACGAATCTTTATTTTTTTTATTCTTGCTCTTTGAAAATCCAAGTTTTTTTGAAAATCGTTTTCGCCTCGTAGACTACGAGGGGACGCTCTGAGCACTCCGAGTCGTTATGAAAAGTTGTAGTACTCGCCCAGCACAGCTCAGCACAAGTCTCTATTTTTTTTTATTCCTGTTCTTTAAAAATCCAAGTTTTTTGAAAATCGTTTTCGCCTCGTAGACGACAAGGGAACGCTCTGAGCACTTCGAGTCGTCATGAAAAGTTGTAGTACTCGCCTAGCACAACTCAGCACAAGTCTTTATTTTTTTCATTCTTGCTCTTTGAAGATCCGAGTTTTTTTGAAAATCGTTTTCGCCTCGTAGACTACGAGGGGACGCTCTGAGCACTCCGAGTCGTTATGGAAAGTTGTAGTACTCGACTAGCACAACTCAGCACAAGTCTTTATTTTTTTCATTCTTGCTCTTTGAAAATCCAAGTTTTTTTGAAAATCGTTTTCGCCTCGTAGACTACGAGGGGACGCTCTGAGCACTCCTAGTCGTTATGGAAAGTTGTAGAGCTCGCCTAGCACAACTCAGCACAAGTCTTTATTTCTTTTATTCTTGCTCTTTGAAAATCCAAGTTTTTTTGAAAATCGTTTTCGCCTCGTAGACGACGAGGAAACGCTCTGAGCACTTCGAGTCGTTATGGAAAGTTGTAGTACTCGCCTAGCACAGCTCAGCACGAGTCCCTATTTTTTTTCATTTCTGCTCTTTGAAAATCCAAATTTTTTGAAAATCGTTTTCGCCTCGTATACTACGAGGGGACGCTTTGAGCACTTCGAGTCGTTATGGAAAGTTGTAGTACTCGCCTAGCACAGCTCAGCACAAGTCTCCATTTTTTTTTATTCCTGCTCTTTGAAAATCCAAGTTTTTTGAGAATCGTTTTCGCCTCGTAGACTACGAGGGGACGCTCTGAGCACTCCGAGTCGTTATGGAAAGTTGTAGTACTCGCCTAGCACAGCTTAGCACAAGTCTCTATTTTTTTTATTCCTGTTCTTCGAAAATCCAAGTTTTTTGAAAATCGTTTTCGCCTCGTAGACGACGAGGGAACGCTCTGAGCACTTCGAGTCGTCATGGAAAGTTGTAGTACTCGCCTAGCACAACACAGCACGAGTCTTGAAATTTCAATTTTCGAAAATCCAAGTTTTTTGAAAATCGTTTTCGCCTCGTGGACTACGAGGGGACGCTCTGAGCACTTCGAGTCATGATGGAAAGTTGTAGTACTCGCCTAGCACAACTCAGCACAAGTCTTGATTTTTTTCATTCGTGCTCTTTGAAAATCCAAGTTTTTTTAAAAATCGTTTTCGCCTCGTAGACTACGAGGGGACGCTCTGAGCACTCCGAGTCGTTATGGAAAGTTGTAGTACTCGACTAGCGCAACTCAGCACAAGTCTTTATTTTTTTCATTCTTGCTCTTTGAAAATCCAAGTTTTTTTGAAAATCGTTTTCGCCTCGTGGACTACGAGGGGACGCTCTGAGCACTTCGAGTCATGATGGAAAGTTGTAGAGCTCGCCTAGCACAACTCAGCACAAGTCTTTATTTCTTTTATTCTTGCTCTTTGAAAATCCAAGTTTTTTTGAAAATCGTTTTCGCCTCGTAGACGACGAGGGAACGCTCTGAGCACTTCGAGTCGTTATGGAAAGTTGTAGTACTCGCCTAGCACAACCCAGCACAAGTCTTGAAATTCCGATTTTCGAAAATCCAAGTTTTCTGAAAATCGTTTTCGCCTCGTGGACTACGAGGGGACGCTCTGAGCACTTCGAGTCATGATGGAAAGTTGTAGAGCTCGCCTAGCACAACTCAGCACAAGTCTTGAAATTTTGATTTTCGAAAATACAAGTTTTTTGAAAATCGTTTTCGCCTCGTAGACTACGAGGGAACGCTCTGAGCACTTCGAGTCGTTATGGAAAGTTCTAGTACTCACCTAGCACAACTCAGTACAAGTCTTGAAATTTCGATTTCGAAAATCCAAGTTTTTTGAAATTCGTTTTCGCCTCGTGGACTACGAGGGGACGCTCTGAGCACTTCGAGTCGTTATGGAAAGTTGTAGTACTCGCCTAACACAGCTCAGCACAAGTCTTTATTTTTTTTATTCTTGCTCTTTGAAAATCCAAGTTTTTTTGAAAATCGTTTTCGCCTCGTAGACTACGAGGGGACGCTCTGAGCACTCCGAGTCGCCATGGAAAGTTGTAGTACTCACCTAGCACAGCTCAGCACAAGTCTCTATTTTTTTTTATTCCTGCTCTTTGAAAATCCAAATTTTTTGAAAATCTTTTTCGCCTCGTAGACTACGAGGGGACGCTTTGAGCACTTCGAGTCATTATGGAAAGTTGTAGTACTCGCCTAGCACAATTCAGCACGAATCTTTATTTTTTTTTATTCTTGCTCTTTGAAAATCCAAGTTTTTTTGAAAATCGTTTTCGCCTCGTAGACTACGAGGGGACGCTCTGAGCACTCCGAGTCGTTATGAAAAGTTGTAGTACTCGCCCAGCACAGCTCAGCACAAGTCTCTATTTTTTTTTATTCCTGTTCTTTAAAAATCCAAGTTTTTTGAAAATCGTTTTCGCCTCGTAGACGACAAGGGAACGCTCTGAGCACTTCGAGTCGTCATGAAAAGTTGTAGTACTCGCCTAGCACAACTCAGCACAAGTCTTTATTTTTTTCATTCTTGCTCTTTGAAGATCCGAGTTTTTTTGAAAATCGTTTTCGCCTCGTAGACTACGAGGGGACGCTCTGAGCACTCCGAGTCGTTATGGAAAGTTGTAGTACTCGACTAGCACAACTCAGCACAAGTCTTTATTTTTTTCATTCTTGCTCTTTGAAAATCCAAGTTTTTTTGAAAATCGTTTTCGCCTCGTAGACTACGAGGGGACGCTCTGAGCACTCCTAGTCGTTATGGAAAGTTGTAGTACTCGCCTAGCACAGCTCAGCACAAGTCTCTATTTTTTTTCATTTCTGTTCTTTGAAAATCCAAGTTTTTTGAAAATCGTTTTCGCCTCGTAGACGACGAGGGAACGCTCTGAGCACTTCGAGTCGTTATGAAAAGTTGTAGTACTCACCTAGCACAACTCAGCACAAGTCTTGTAATTTCGATTTTCGAAAATCCAAGTTTTTTGAAAATCGTTTTCGCCTCGTGGACTACGAGGGGACGCTCTGAGCACTTCGAGTCATGATGGAAAGTTGTAGAGCTCGCCTAGCACAACTCAGCACAAGTCTTTATTTCTTTTATTCTTGCTCTTCGAAAATCCAAGTTTTTTTGAAAATCGTTTTCGCCTCGTAGACGACGAGGAAACGCTCTGAGCACTTCGAGTCGTTATGGAAAGTTGTAGTACTCGCCTAGCACAGCTCAGCACGAGTCCCTATTTTTTTTCATTTCTGCTCTTTGAAAATCCAAATTTTTTGAAAATCGTTTTCGCCTCGTATACTACGAGGGGACGCTTTGAGCACTTCGAGTCGTTATGGAAAGTTGTAGTACTCGCCTAGCACAGCTCAGCACAAGTCTCCATTTTTTTTTATTCCTGCTCTTTGAAAATCCAAGTTTTTTGAGAATCGTTTTCGCCTCGTAGACTACGAGGGGACGCTCTGAGCACTCCGAGTCGTTATGGAAAGTTGTAGTACTCGCCTAGCACAGCTTAGCACAAGTCTCTATTTTTTTTTATTCCTGTTCTTCGAAAATCCAAGTTTTTTGAAAATCGTTTTCGCCTCGTAGACGACGAGGGAACGCTCTGAGCACTTCGAGTCGTCATGGAAAGTTGTAGTACTCGCCTAGCACAACACAGCACGAGTCTTGAAATTTCAATTTTCGAAAATCCAAGTTTTTTGAAAATCGTTTTCGCCTCGTGGACTACGAGGGGACGCTCTGAGCACTTCGAGTCATGATGGAAAGTTGTAGTACTCGCCTAGCACAACTCAGCACAAGTCTTGATTTTTTTCATTCGTGCTCTTTGAAAATCCAAGTTTTTTTGAAAATCGTTTTCGCCTCGTAGACTACGAGGGGACGCTCTGAGCACTCCGAGTCGTCATGGAAAGTTGTAGTACTCGACTAGCACAACTCATCACAAGTCTTTATTTTTTTCATTCTTGCTCTTTGAAAATCCAAGTTTTTTTGAAAATCGTTTTCGCCTCGTGGACTACGAGGGGACGCTCTGAGCACTTCGAGTCATGATGGAAAGTTGTAGAGCTCGCCTAGCACAACTCAGCACAAGTCTTTATTTCTTTTATTCTTGCTCTTTGAAAATCCAAGTTTTTTTGAAAATCGTTTTCGCCTCGTAGACGACGAGGGAACGCTGTGAGCACTTCGAGTCGTTATGGAAAGTTGTAGTACTCGCCTAGCACAACCCAGCACAAGTCTTGAAATTCCGATTTTCGAAAATCCAAGTTTTCTGAAAATCGGTTTCGCCTCGTGGACTACGAGTGGACGCTCTGAGCACTTCGAGTCATGATGGAAAGTTGTAGAGCTCGCCTAGCACAACTCAGCACAAGTCTTGAAATTTTGTTTTTCGAAAATCCAAGTTTTTTGAAAATCGTTTTTGCCTCGTAGACTACGACGTGACGGTCTGAGCACTCCGAGTCGTTATGGAAAGTTGTAGTACTCGCCTAGCACAACTCAGCACAAGTCTTCATTTCTTCCATTCTTGCTCTTTGAAAATCCGAGTTTTTTCGAAAATCGTTTTCGCCTCGTAGACTACGAGATGACGCTCTGAGCACTCCGAGTCGCCATGGAAAGTTGTAGTACTCACCTAGCACAGCTCAGCACAAGTCTCTTTTTTTTTTATTCCTGCTCTTTGAAAATCCAAATTTTTTGAAAATCGTTTTCGCCTCGTAGACTACGAGGGGACGCTTTGAGCACTTCGAGTCGTTATGGAAAGTTGTAGTACTCGCCTAGCACAACTCAGGAAAAATCTTCATTTTTTTTTATTCTTGCTCTTTGAAAATCCAAGTTTTTTTGAAAATCGTTTTCGCCTCGTAGACTACGAGGGGACGCTCTGAGCACTTCGAGTGATGATGGAAAGTTGTAGAGCTCGCCTAGCACAACTCAGCACAAGTTTCGAAATTTTGATTTCCGAAAATCCAAGTTTTTTGAAAATCGTTTTCGCCTCGTAGACTACGAGGGGACGCTTTGAGCACTTCGAGTCGTTATGGAAAGTTCTAGTACTCACCTAGCACAACTCAGTACAAGTCTTGAAATTTCGATTTTCGAAAATCCAAGTTTTTTGAAAATCGTTTTCGCCTCGTGGACTACGAGGGGACGCTCTGAGCACTTCGAGTCGTTATGGAAAGTTGTAGTACTCGCCTAGCACAACTCAGCACAAGTCTTTATTTCTTCCATTCTCGCTCTTTGATAATCCAAGTTTTTTTGAAAATCGTTTTCGCCTCGTAGACTACGAGATGACGCTCTGAGCACTCTGAGTCGCCATGGAAAGTTGTAGTACTCACCTAGCACAGCTCAGCACAAGTCTCTTTTTTTTTTATTCTTGCTCTTTGAAAATCCAAGTTTTTTTGAAAATCGTTTTCGCCTCGTAGACGACGAGGGAACGCTCTGAGCACTTCGAGTCGTTATGGAAAGTTGTAGTACTCGCCTAGCACAACCCAGCACAAGTCTTGAAATTCCGATTTTCGAAAATCCAAGTTTTCTGAAAATCGTTTTCGCCTCGTGGACTACGAGGGGACGCTCTGAGCACTTCGAGTCATGATGGAAAGTTGTAGAGCTCGCCTAGCACAACTCAGCACAAGTCTTGAAATTTTGATTTTCGAAAATCCAAGTTTTTTGAAAATCGTTTTCGCCTCGTAGACTACGAGGGAACGCTCTGAGCACTTCGAGTCGTTATGGAAAGTTCTAGTACTCACCTATCACAACTCAGTACAAGTCTTGAAATTTCGATTTCGAAAATCCAAGTTTTTTGAAATTCGTTTTCGCCTCGTGGACTACGAGGGGACGCTCTGAGCACTTCGAGTCGTTATGGAAAGTTGTAGTACTCGCCTAACACAGCTCAGCACAAGTCTTTATTTTTTTTATTCTTGCTCTTTGAAAATCCAAGTTTTTTTGAAAATCGTTTTCGCCTCGTAGACTACGAGGGGACGCTCTGAGCACTCCGAGTCGCCATGGAAAGTTGTAGTACTCACCTAGCACAGCTCAGCACAAGTCTCTATTTTTTTTTATTCCTGCTCTTTGAAAATCCAAATTTTTTGAAAATCTTTTTCGCCTCGTAGACTACGAGGGGACGCTTTGAGCACTTCGAGTCGTTATGGAAAGTTGTAGTACTCGCCTAGCACAATTCAGCACGAATCTTTATTTTTTTTTATTCTTGCTCTTTGAAAATCCAAGTTTTTTTGAAAATCGTTTTCGCCTCGTAGACTACGAGGGGACGCTCTGAGCACTCCTAGTCGTTATGGAAAGTTGTAGTACTCGCCTAGCACAGCTCAGCACAAGTCTCTATTTTTTTTCATTTCTGTTCTTTGAAAATCCAAGTTTTTTGAAAATCGTTTTCGCCTCGTAGACGACGAGGGAACGCTCTGAGCACTTCGAGTCGTTATGAAAAGTTGTAGTACTCACCTAGCACAACTCAGCACAAGTCTTGAAATTTCGATATTAGAAAATTCAAGTTTTTTGAAAATCGTTTTCGCCTCGTGGACTACGAGGGGACGCTCTGAGCACTTCGAGTCATGATGGAAAGTTGTAGAGCTCGCCTAGCACAACTCAGCACAAGTCTTTATTTCTTTTATTCTTGCTCTTTGAAAATCCAAGTTTTTTTGAAAATCGTTTTCGCCTCGTAGACGACGAGGAAACGCTCTGAGCACTTCGAGTCGTTATGGAAAGTTGTAGTACTCGCCTAGCACAGCTCAGCACGAGTCCCTATTTTTTTTCATTTCTGCTCTTTGAAAATCCAAATTTTTTGAAAATCGTTTTCGCCTCGTATACTACGAGGGGACGCTTTGAGCACTTCGAGTCGTTATGGAAAGTTGTAGTACTCGCCTAGCACAGCTCAGCACAAGTCTCCATTTTTTTTTATTTCTGCTCTTTGAAAATCCAAGTTTTTTGAGAATCGTTTTCGCCTCGTAGACTACGAGGGGACGCTCTGAGCACTCCGAGTCGTTATGGAAAGTTGTAGTACTCGCCTAGCACAGCTTAGCACAAGTCTCTATTTTTTTTTATTCCTGTTCTTCGAAAATCCAAGTTTTTTGAAAATCGTTTTCGCCTCGTAGACGACGAGGGAACGCTCTGAGCACTTCGAGTCGTCATGGAAAGTTGTAGTACTCGCCTAGCACAACACAGCACGAGTCTTGAAATTTCAATTTTCGAAAATCCAAGTTTTTTGAAAATCGTTTTCGCCTCGTGGACTACGAGGGGACGCTCTGAGCACTTCGAGTCATGATGGAAAGTTGTAGTACTCGCCTAGCACAACTCAGCACAAGTCTTGATTTTTTTCATTCGTGCTCTTTGAAAATCCAAGTTTTTTTGAAAATCGTTTTCGCCTCGTAGACTACGAGGGGACGCTCTGAGCACTCCGAGTCGTTATGGAAAGTTGTAGTACTCGACTAGCACAACTCATCACAAGTCTTTATTTTTTTCATTCTTGCTCTTTGAAAATCCAAGTTTTTTTGAAAATCGTTTTCGCCTCGTGGACTACGAGGGGACGCTCTGAGCACTTCGAGTCATGATGGAAAGTTGTAGAGCTCGCCTAGCACAACTCAGCACAAGTCTTTATTTCTTTTATTCTTGCTCTTTGAAAATCCAAGTTTTTTTGAAAATCGTTTTCGCCTCGTAGACGACGAGGGAACGCTCTGAGCACTTCGAGTCGTTATGGAAAGTTGTAGTACTCGCCTAGCACAACCCAGCACAAGTCTTGAAATTCCGATTTTCGAAAATCCAAGTTTTCTGAAAATCGGTTTCGCCTCGTGGACTACGAGTGGACGCTCTGAGCACTTCGAGTCATGATGGAAAGTTGTAGAGCTCGCCTAGCACAACTCAGCACAAGTCTTGAAATTTTGTTTTTCGAAAATCCAAGTTTTTTGAAAATCGTTTTTGCCTCGTAGACTACGACGTGACGGTCTGAGCACTCCGAGTCGTTATGGAAAGTTGTAGTACTCGCCTAGCACAACTCAGCACAAGTCTTCATTTCTTCCATTCTTGCTCTTTGAAAATCCGAGTTTTTTCGAAAATCGTTTTCGCCTCGTAGACTACGAGATGACGCTCTGAGCACTCCGAGTCGCCATGGAAAGTTGTAGTACTCACCTAGCACAGCTCAGCACAAGTCTCTTTTTTTTTTATTCCTGCTCTTTGAAAATCCAAATTTTTTGAAAATCGTTTTCGCCTCGTAGACTACGAGGGGCCGCTTTGAGCACTTCGAGTCGTTATGGAAAGTTGTAGTACTCGCCTAGCACAACTCAGGAAAAATCTTCATTTTTTTTTATTCTTGCTCTTTGAAAATCCAAGTTTTTTTGAAAATCGTTTTCGCCTCGTAGACTACGAGGGGACGCTCTGAGCACTTCGAGTGATGATGGAAAGTTGTAGAGCTCGCCTAGCACAACTCAGCACAAGTTTCGAAATTTTGATTTCCGAAAATCCAAGTTTTTTGAAAATCGTTTTCGCCTCGTAGACTACGAGGGGACGCTTTGAGCACTTCGAGTCGTTATGGAAAGTTCTAGTACTCACCTAGCACAACTCAGTACAAGTCTTGAAATTTCGATTTTCGAAAATCCAAGTTTTTTGAAAATCGTTTTCGCCTCGTGGACTACGAGGGGACGCTCTGAGCACTTCGAGTCGTTATGGAAAGTTGTAGTACTCGCCTAGCACAACTCAGCACAAGTCTTTATTTCTTACATTCTCGCTCTTTGATAATCCAAGTTTTTTTGAAAATCGTTTTCGCCTCGTAGACTACGAGATGACGCTCTGAGCACTCTGAGTCGCCATGGAAAGTTGTAGTACTCACCTAGCACAGCTCAGCACAAGTCTCTTTTTTTTTTATTCCTGCTCTTTGAAAATCCAAATTTTTTGAAAATCGTTTTCGCCTCGTAGACTACGAGGGGACGCTTTGAGCACTTCGAGTCGTTATGGAAAGTTGTAGTACTCGCCTAGCAGAACTCAGCACGAATCTTTATTTTTTTTATTCTTGCTCTTTGAAAATCCAAGTTTTTTTGAAAATCGTTTTCGCCTCGTAGACTACGAGGGGACGCTCTGAGCACTCCGAGTCGTTATGAAAAGTTGTAGTACTCGCCCAGCATAGCTCAGCACAAGTCTCTATTTTTTTTTATTCCTGTTCTTCAAAAATCCAAGTTTTTTGAAAATCGTTTTCGCCTCGTAGACGACAAGGGAACGCTCTGAGCACTTCGAGTCGTCATGAAAAGTTGTAGTACTTGCCTAGCACAACTCAGCACAAGTCTTTATTTTTTTCATTCTTGCTCTTTGAAAATCAAAGTTTTTTTGAAAATCGTTTTCGCCTCGTAGACTACGAGGGGACGCTCTGAGCACTCCGAGTCGTTATGGAAAGTTGTAGTACTCGACTAGCACAACTCAGCACAAGTCTTTATTTTTCTCATTCTTGCTCTTTGAAAATCCAAGTTTTTTGAAAATCGTTTTCGCCTCGTAGACTACGAGGGGACGCTTTGAGCACTTCGAGTCGTTATGGAAAGTTGTAGTACTCGCCTAGCACAACTCAGCACGAATCTTTATTTTTTTTATTCTTGCTCTTTGAAAATCCAAGTTTTTTTGAAAATCGTTTTCGCCTCGTAGACTACGAGGGGACGCTCTGAGCACTCCGAGTCGTTATGAAAAGTTGTAGTACTCGCCCAGCATAGCTCAGCACAAGTCTCTATTTTTTTTTATTCCTGTTCTTCAAAAATCCAAGTTTTTTGATAATCGTTTTCGCCTCGTAGACGACAAGGGAACGCTCTGAGCACTTCGAGTCGTCATGAAAAGTTGTAGTACTCGCCTAGCACAACTCAGCACAAGTCTTTATTTTTTTCATTCTTGCTCTTTGAAAATCCAAGTTTTTTTGAAAATCGTTTTCACCTCGTAGACTACGAGGGGACGCTTTGAGCACTTCGAGTCGTTATGGAAAGTTCTAGTACTCACCTAGCACAACTCAGTACAAGTCTTGAAATTTCGATTTCGAAAATCCAAGTTTTTTGAAAATCGTTTTCGCCTCGTGGACTACGAGGGGACGCTCTGAGCACTTCGAGTCGTTATGGAAAGTTGTCGTACTCGCCTAACACAGCTCAGCACAAGTCTTTATTTTTTTTATTCTTGCTCTTTGAAAATCCAAGTTTTTTTGAAAATCGTTTTCGCCTCGTAGACTACGAGGGGACGCTCTGAGCACTCCGAGTCGCCATGGAAAGTTGTAGTACTCACCTAGCACAGCTCAGCACAAGTCTCTATTTTTTTTTATTCCTGCTCTTTGAAAATCCAAATTTTTTGAAAATCTTTTTCGCCTCGTAGACTACGAGGGGACGCTTTGAGCACTTCGAGTCGTTATGGAAAGTTGTAGTACTCGCCTAGCACAATTCAGCACGAATCTTTATTTTTTTTTATTCTTGCTCTTTGAAAATCCAAGTTTTTTTGAAAATCGTTTTCGCCTCGTAGACTACGAGGGGACGCTCTGAGCACTCCGAGTCGTTATGGAAAGTTGTAGTACTCGACTAGCACAACTCAGCACAAGTCTTTATTTTTTTCATTCTTGTTCTTTGAAAATCCAAGTTTTTTTGAAAATCGTTTTCGCCTCGTAGACTACGAGGGGACGCTCTGAGCACTCCTAGTCGTTATGGAAAGTTGTAGTACTCGCCTAGCACAGCTCAGCACAAGTCTCTATTTTTTTTCATTTCTGTTCTTTGAAAATCCAAGTTTTTTGAAAATCGTTTTCGCCTCGTAGACGACGAGGGAACGCTCTGAGCACTTCGAGTCGTTATGAAAAGTTGTAGTACTCACCTAGCACAACTCAGCACAAGTCTTGAAATTTCGATTTTCGAAAATCCAAGTTTTTTGAAAATCGTTTTCGCCTCGTGGACTACGAGGGGACGCTCTGAGCACTTCGAGTCATGATGGAAAGTTGTAGAGCTCGCCTAGCACAACTCAGCACAAGTCTTTATTTCTTTTATTCTTGCTCTTTGAAAATCCAAGTTTTTTTGAAAATCGTTTTCGCCTCGTAGACGACGAGGAAACGCTTTGAGCACTTCGAGTCGTTATGGAAAGTTGTAGTACTCGCCTAGCACAGCTCAGCACGAGTCCCTATTTTTTTTCATTTCTGCTCTTTGAAAATCCAAATTTTTTGAAAATCGTTTTCGCCTCGTAGACTACGAGGGGACGCTTTGAGCACTTCGAGTCGTTATGGAAAGTTGTAGTTCTCGCCTAGCACAGCTCAGCACAAGTCTCCATTTTTTTTTATTCCTGCTCTTTGAAAATCCAAGTTTTTTGAGAATCGTTTTTGCCTCGTAGACTACGAGGGGACGCTCTGAGCACTCCGAGTCGTTATGGAAAGTTGTAGTACTCGCCTAGCACAGCTTAGCACAAGTCTCTATTTTTTTTTATTCCTGTTCTTCGAAAATCCAAGTTTTTTGAAAATCGTTTTCGCCTCGTAGACGACGAGGGAACGCTCTGAGCACTTCGAGTCGTCATGGAAAGTTGTAGTACTCGCCTAGCACAGCTCAGCACAAGTCTTTATTTTTTTTATTCCTGCTCTTTGAAAATCCAAATTTTTTGAAAATCGTTTTCGCCTCGTAGACTACGAGGGGACGCTTTGAGCACTTCGAGTCGTTATGAAAAGTTGTAGTTCTCGCCTAGCACAGCTCAGCACAAGTCTCCATTTTTTTTTATTCCTGCTCTTTGAAAATCCAAATTTTTTGAAAATCGTTTTCGCCTCGTAGACTACGAGGGGACGCTTTGAGCACTTCGAGTCGTTATGGAAAGTTGTAGTTCTCGCCTAGCACAGCTCAGCACAAGTCTCCATTTTTTTTTATTCCTGCTCTTTGAAAATCCAAGTTTTTTGAGAATCGTTTTTGCCTCGTAGACTACGAGGGGACGCTCTGAGCACTCCGAGTCGTTATGGAAAGTTGTAGTACTCGCCTAGCACAGCTTAGCACAAGTCTCTATTTTTTTTTATTCCTGTTCTTCGAAAATCCAAGTTTTTTGAAAATCGTTTTCGCCTCGTAGACGACGAGGGAACGCTCTGAGCACTTCGAGTCGTCATGGAAAGTTGTAGTACTCGCCTAGCACAGCTCAGCACAAGTCTTTATTTTTTTTATTCCTGCTCTTTGAAAATCCAAATTTTTTGAAAATCGTTTTCGCCTCGTAGACTACGAGGGGACGCTTTGAGCACTTCGAGTCGTTATGAAAAGTTGTAGTACTCGCCTAGCACAACTCAGCACGAATCTTTATTTTTTTTATTCTTGCTCTTTGAAAATCCAAGTTTTTTTGAAAATCGTTTTCGCCTCGTAGACTACGAGGGGACGCTCTGAGCACTCCGAGTCGTTATGAAAAGTTGTAGTACTCGCCCAGCATAGCTCAGCACAAGTCTCTATTTTTTTTTATTCCTGTTCTTCAAAAATCCAAGTTTTTTGAAAATCGTTTTCGCCTCGTAGACGACAAGGGAACGCTCTGAGCCCTTCGAGTCGTCATGAAAAGTTGTAGTACTCGCCTAGCACAACTCAGCACAAGTCTTTATTTTTTTCATTCTTGCTCTTTGAAAATCCAAGTTTTTTTGAAAATCGTTTTCGCCTCGTAGACTACGAGGGGACGCTTTGAGCACTTCGAGTCATGATGGAAAGTTGTAGAGCTCGCCTAGCACAACTCAGCACAAGTCTTGAAATTTTGATTTTCGAAAATCCAAGTTTTTTGAAAATCGTTTTCGCCTTGTAGACTACGAGGGAACGCTCTGCGCACTTCGAGTCGTTATGGAAAGTTCTAGTACTCACCTAGCACAACTCAGTACAAGTCTTGAAATTTCGATTTCGAAAATCCAAGTTTTTTGAAAATCGTTTTCGCCTCGTGGACTACGAGGGGACGCTCTGAGCACTTCGAGTCGTTATGGAAAGTTGTCGTACTCGCCTAACACAGCTCAGCACAAGTCTTTATTTTTTTTATTCTTGCTCTTTGAAAATCCAAGTTTTTTTGAAAATCGTTTTCGCCTCGTAGACTACGAGGGGACGCTCTGAGCACTCCGAGTCGCCATGGAAAGTTGTAGTACTCACCTAGCACAACTCAGCACAAGTCTTTATTTTTTTCATTCTTGCTCTTTGAAAATCCAAGTTTTTTTGAAAATCGTTTTCGCCTCGTAGACTACGAGGGGACGCTCTGAGCACTCCTAGTCGTTATGGAAAGTTGTAGTACTCGCCTAGCACAGCTCAGCACAAGTCTCTATTTTTTTTCATTTCTGTTCTTTGAAAATCCAAGTTTTTTGAAAATCGTTTTCGCCTCGTAGACGACGAGGGAACGCTCTGAGCACTCCGAGTCGTTATGAAAAGTTGTAGTACTCGCCCAGCACAGCTCAGCACAAGTCTCTATTTTTTTTTATTCCTGTTCTTTAAAAATTCAAGTTTTTTGAGAATCGTTTTCGCCTCGTAGACGACAAGGGAACGCTCTGAGCACTCCGAGTCGTTATGGAAAGTTGTAGAGCTCGCCTAGCACAACTCAGCACAAGTCTTTATTTCTTTTATTCTTGCTCTTTGAAAATCCAAGTTTTTTTGAAAATCGTTTTCGCCTCGTAGACGACGAGGAAACGCTCTGAGCACTTCGAGTCGTTATGGAAAGTTGTAGTACTCGCCTAGCACAGCTCAGCACGAGTCCCTATTTTTTTTCATTTCTGCTCTTTGAAAATCCAAATTTTTTGAAAATCGTTTTCGCCTCGTAGACTACGAGGGGACGCTTTGAGCACTTCGAGTCGTTATGGAAAGTTGTAGTACTCGCCTAGCACAGCTCAGCACAAGTCTCCATTTTTTTTTATTCCTGCTCTTTGAAAATCCAAGTTTTTTGAGAATCGTTTTCGCCTCGTAGACTACGAGGGGACGCTCTGAGCACTCCGAGTCGTTATGGAAAGTTGTAGTACTCGCCTAGCACAGCTTAGCACAAGTCTCTATTTTTTTTTATTCCTGTTCTTCGAAAATCCAAGTTTTTTGAAAATCGTTTTCGCCTCGTAGACGACGAGGGAACGCTCTGAGCACTTCGAGTCATGATGGAAAGTTGTAGAGCTCGCCTAGCACAACTCAGCACAAGTCTTTATTTCTTTTATTCTTGCTCTTTGAAAATCCAAGTTTTTTTGAAAATCGTTTTCGCCTCGTAGACGACGAGGGAACGCTCTGAGCACTTCGAGTCGTTATGGAAAGTTGTAGTACTCGCCTAGCACAACTCAGCACAAGTCTTGATTTTTTTCATTCGTGCTCTTTGAAAATCCAAGTTTTTTTGAAAATCGTTTTCGCCTCGTAGACTACGAGGGGACGCTCTGAGCACTCCGAGTCGTTATGGAAAGTTGTAGTACTCGACTAGCACAACTCAGCACAAGTCTTTATTTTTTTCATTCTTGCTCTTTGAAAATCCAAGTTTTTTTGAAAATCGTTTTCGCCTCGTGGACTACGAGGGGACGCTCTGAGCACTTCGAGTCATGATGGAAAGTTGTAGAGCTCGCCTAGCACAACTCAGCACAAGTCTTTATTTTTTTTATTCTTGCTCTTTGAAAATCCAAGTTTTTTTGAAAATCGTTTTCGCCTCGTAGACGACGAGGGAACGCTCTGAGCACTTCGAGTCGTTATGGAAAGTTGTAGTACTCGCCTAGCACAACCCAGCACAAGTCTTGAAATTCCGATTTTCGAAAATCCAAGTTTTCTGAAAATCGTTTTCGCCTCGTGGACTACGAGGGGACGCTCTGAGCACTTCGAGTCATGATGGAAAGTTGTAGAGCTCGCCTAGCACAACTCAGCACAAGTCTTCATTTCTTCCATTCTTGCTCTTTGAAAATCCAAGTTTTTTCGAAAATCGTTTTCGCCTCGTAGACTACGAGATGACGCTCTGAGCACTCCGAGTCGCCATGGAAAGTTGTAGTACTCACCTAGCACAACTCAGCACAAGTCTTCATTTCTTCCATTCTTGCTCTTTGAAAATCCAAGTTTTTTCGAAAATCGTTTTCGCCTCGTAGACTACGAGATGACGCTCTGAGCACTCCGAGTCGCCATGGAAAGTTGTAGTACTCACCTAGCACAGCTCAGCACAAGTCTCTTTTTTTTTTATTCCTGCTCTTTGAAAATCCAAATTTTTTGAAAATCGTTTTCGCCTCGTAGACTACGAGGGGACGCTTTGAGCACCTCGAGTCGTTATGGAAAGTTGTAGTACTCGCCCAGCACAGCTCAGCACAAGTCTTTATTTTTTTTATTCCTGCTCTTCGAAAATCCAAATTTTTTGAAAATCGTTTTCGCCTCGTAGACTACGAGGGGACGCCTTTGAGCACTTCGAGTCGTTATGGAAAGTTGTAGTACTCGCCTAGCACAACTCAGCACGAATCTTTATTTGTTTTATTCTTGCTCTTTGAAAATCCAAGTTTTTTTGAAAATCGTTTTCGCCTCGTAGACTACGAGGGGACGCTCTGAGCACTCCGAGTCGTTATGAAAAGTTGTAGTACTCGCCCAGCACAGCTCAGCACAAGTCTCTATTTTTTTTTATTCCTGTTCTTTAAAAATCCAAGTTTTTTGAAAATCGTTTTCGCCTCGTAGACGACAAGGGAACGCTCTGAGCACTTCGAGTCGTCATGAAAAGTTGTAGTACTCGCCTAGCACAACTCAGCACAAGTCTTTATTTTGTTCATTCTTGCTCTTTGAAAATCCAAGTTTTTTTGAAAATCATTTTCGCCTCGTAGACTACGAGGGGACGCTCTGAGCACTCCGAGTCGTTATGGAAAGTTGTAGTACTCGACTAGCACAACTCAGCACAAGTCTTTATTTTTCTCATTCTTGCTCTTTGAAAATCCAAGTTTTTTTGAAAACCGTTTTCGCCTCGTAGACTACGAGGGGACGCTCTGAGCACTCCTAGTCGTTATGGAAAGTTGTAGTACTCGCCTAGCACAGCTCAGCACAAGTCTCTATTTTTTTTTATTTCTGTTCTTTGAAAATCCAAGTTTTTTGAAAATCGTTTTCGCCTCGTAGACGACGAGGGAACGCTCTGAGCACTTCGAGTCGTTATGGAAAGTTGTAGTACTCACCTAGCACAACTCAGCACAAGTCTTGAAATTTCGATTTTCGAAAATCCAAGTTTTTTGAAAATCGTTTTCGCCTCGTGGACTACGAGGGGACGCTCTGAGCACTTCGAGTCATGATGGAAAGTTGTAGAGCTCGCCTAGCACAACTCAGCACAAGTTTGTATTTCTTTTATTCTTGCTCTTTGAAAATCCAAGTTTTTTTGAAAATCGTTTTCGCCTCGTAGACGACGAGGGAACGCTCTGAGCACTTCGAGTCGTTATGGAAAGTTGTAGTACTCGCCTAGCACAACCCAGCACAAGTCTTGAAATTCCGATTTTCGAAAATCCAAGTTTTCTGAAAATCGTTTTCGCCTCGTGGACTACGAGGGGACGCTCTGAGCACTTCGAGTCATGATGGAAAGTTGTAGAGCTCGCCTAGCACAACTCAGCACAAGTTTCGAAATTTTGATTTCCGAAAATCCAAGTTTTTTGAAAATCGTTTTCGCCTCGTGGACTACGAGGGGACGCTCTGAGCACTTCGAGTCATGATGGAAAGTTGTAGTACTCGCCTAGCACAACTCAGCACAAGTCTTGATTTTTTTTATTCTCGCTCTTTGAAAATCCAAATTTTTTCGAAAATCGTTTTCGCCTCGTAGACTACGAGATGACGCTCTGAGCACTCCGAGTCGTCATGGAAAGTTGTAGTACTCGCCTAGCACAGCTTAGCACAAGTCTTGATTTTTTTTATTCTCGCTCTTTGAAAATCCAAATTTTTTCGAAAATCGTTTTCGCCTCGTAGACTACGAGATGACGCTCTGAGCACTCCGAGTCGTCATGGAAAGTTGTAGTACTCGCCTAGCACAGCTCAGCACGAGTCCCTATTTTTTTTCATTCCTGCTCTTTGAAAATCCAAATTTTTTGAAAATCGTTTTCGCCTCGTAGACTACGAGGGGACGCTTTGAGCACTTCGAGTCGTTATGGAAAGTTGTAGTACTCGCCTAGCACAGCTCAGCACAAGTCTCCATTTTTTTTTATTCCTGCTCTTTGAAAATCCAAGTTTTTTGAGAATCGTTTTCGCCTCGTAGACTACGAGGGGACGCTCTGAGCACTCCGAGTCGTTATGGAAAGTTGTAGTACTCGCCTAGCACAGCTTAGCACAAGTCTCTATTTTTTTTTATTCCTGTTCTTCGAAAATCCAAGTTTTTTGAAAATCGTTTTCGCCTCGTAGACTACGAGGGGACGCTTTGAGCACTTCGAGTCGTTATGGAAAGTTGTAGTACTCGCCTAGCACAGCTCAGCACAAGTCTCCATTTTTTTTTATTCCTGCTCTTTGAAAATCCAAGTTTTTTGAGAATCGTTTTCGCCTCGTAGACTACGAGGGGACGCTCTGAGCACTCCGAGTCGTTATGGAAAGTTGTAGTACTCGCCTAGCACAGCTTAGCACAAGTCTCTATTTTTTTTTATTCCTGTTCTTCGAAAATCCAAGTTTTTTGAAAAACGTTTTCGCCTCGTAGACGACGAGGGAACGCTCTGAGCACTTCGAGTCGTTATGGAAAGTTGTAGTACTCGCCTAGCACAACACAGCACGAGTCTTGAAATTTCAATTTTCGAAAATCCAAGTTTCTTGAAAATCGTTTTCGCCTCGTAGACAACAAGGGAACGCTCTGAGCACTTCGAGTCGTCATGAAAAGTTGTAGTACTCGCCTAGCACAACTCAGCACAAGTCTTTATTTTTTTCATTCTTGCTCTTTGAAAATCCAAGTTTTTTTGAAAATCGTTTTCGCCTCGTAGACTACGAGGGGACGCTCTGAGCACTCCGAGTCGTTATGGAAAGTTGTAGTACTCGACTAGCACAACTCAGCACAAGTCTTTATTTTTTTCATTCTTGCTCTTTGAAAATCCAAGTTTTTTTGAAAATCGTTTTCGCCTCGTAGACTACGAGGGGACGCTCTGAGCACTCCTAGTCGTTATGGAAAGTTGTAGTACTCGCCTAGCACAGCTCAGCACGAGTCTCTATTTTTTTTTATTTCTGTTCTTTGAAAATCCAAGTTTTTTGAAAATCGTTTTCGCCTCGTAGACGACGAGGGAACGCTCTGAGCACTTCGAGTCATTATGGAAAGTTGTAGTACTCGCCTATCACAACACAGCACAAGTCTTGAAATTTCAATTTACGAAAATCCAAGTTTTTTGAAAATCGTTTTCGCCTCGTGGACTACGAGGGGACGCTCTGAGCACTTCGAGTCATGATGGAAAGTTGTAGTACTCGCCTAGCACAACTCAGCACAAGTCTTGATTTTTTTTATTCTCGCTCTTTGAAAATCCAAATTTTTTCGAAAATCGTTTTCGCCTCGTAGACTATGAGATGACGCTCTGAGCACTCCGAGTCGTCATGGAAAGTTGTAGTACTCGCCTAGCACAGCTCAGCACGAGTCCCTATTTTTTTTCATTCCTGCTCTTTGAAAATCCAAATTTTTTGAAAATCGTTTTCGCCTCGTAGACTACGAGGGGACGCTTTGAGCACTTCGAGTCGTTATGGAAAGTTGTAGTACTCACCTAGCACAGCTCAGCACAAGTCTCCATTTTTTTTTATTCCTGCTCTTTGAAAATCCAAGTTTTTTGAGAATCGTTTTCGCCTCGTAGACTACGAGGGGACGCTCTGAGCACTCCGAGTCGTTATGGAAAGTTGTAGTACTCGCCTAGCACAGCTTAGCACAAGTCTCTATTTTTTTTTATTCCTGTTCTTCGAAAATCCAAGTTTTTTGAAAATCGTTTTCGCCTCGTAGACTACGAGGGGACGCTTTGAGCACTTCGAGTCGTTATGGAAAGTTGTAGTACTCGCCTAGCACAGCTCAGCACAAGTCTCCATTTTTTTTTATTCCTGCTCTTTGAAAATCCAAGTTTTTTGAGAATCGTTTTCGCCTCGTAGACTACGAGGGGACGCTCTGAGCACTCCGAGTCGTTATGGAAAGTTGTAGTACTCGCCTAGCACAGCTTAGCACAAGTCTCTATTTTTTTTTATTCCTGTTCTTCGAAAATCCAAGTTTTTTGAAAATCGTTTTCGCCTCGTAGACTACGAGGGGACGCTTTGAGCACTTCGAGTCGTTATGGAAAGTTGTAGTACTCGCCTAGCACAGCTCAGCACAAGTCTCCATTTTTTTTTATTCCTGCTCTTTGAAAATCCAAGTTTTTTGAGAATCGTTTTCGCCTCGTAGACTACGAGGGGACGCTCTGAGCACTCCGAGTCGTTATGGAAAGTTGTAGTACTCGCCTAGCACAGCTTAGCACAAGTCTCTATTTTTTTTTATTCCTGTTCTTCGAAAATCCAAGTTTTTTGAAAATCGTTTTCGCCTCGTAGACGACGAGGGAACGCTCTGAGCACTTCGAGTCGTTATGGAAAGTTGTAGTACTCGCCTAGCACAACACAGCACGAGTCTTGAAATTTCAATTTTCGAAAATCCAAGTTTCTTGAAAATCGTTTTCGCCTCGTAGACAACAAGGGAACGCTCTGAGCACTTCGAGTCGTCATGAAAAGTTGTAGTACTCGCCTAGCACAACTCAGCACAAGTCTTTATTTTTTTCATTCTTGCTCTTTGAAAATCCAAGTTTTTTTGAAAATCGTTTTCGCCTCGTAGACTACGAGGGGACGCTCTGAGCACTCCGAGTCGTTATGGAAAGTTGTAGTACTCGACTATCACAACTCAGCACAAGTCTTTATTTTTTTCATTCTTGCTCTTTGAAAATCCAAGTTTTTTTGAAAATCGTTTTCGCCTCGTAGACTACGAGGGGACGCTCTGAGCACTCCTAGTCGTTATGAAAAGTTGTAGTACTCGCCTAGCACAGCTCAGCACGAGTCTCTATTTTTTTCTATTTCTGTTCTTTGAAAATCCAAGTTTTTTGAAAATCGTTTTCGCCTCGTAGACGACGAGGGAACGCTCTGAGCACTTCGAGTCATTATGGAAAGTTGTAGTACTCGCCTATCACAACACAGCACAAGTCTTGAAATTTCAATTTACGAAAATCCAAGTTTTTTGAAAATCGTTTTCGCCTCGTGGACTACGAGGGGACGCTCTGAGCACTTCGAGTCATGATGGAAAGTTGTAGTACTCGCCTAGCACAACTCAGCACAAGTCTTGATTTTTTTTATTCTCGCTCTTTGAAAATCCAAATTTTTTCGAAAATCGTTTTCGCCTCGTAGACTATGAGATGACGCTCTGAGCACTCCGAGTCGTCATGGAAAGTTGTAGTACTCGCCTAGCACAGCTCAGCACGAGTCCCTATTTTTTTTCATTCCTGCTCTTTGAAAATCCAAATTTTTTGAAAATCGTTTTCGCCTCGTAGACTACGAGGGGACGCTTTGAGCACTTCGAGTCGTTATGGAAAGTTGTAGTACTCACCTAGCACAGCTCAGCACAAGTCTCCATTTTTTTTTATTCCTGCTCTTTGAAAATCCAAGTTTTTTGAGAATCGTTTTCGCCTCGTAGACTACGAGGGGACGCTCTGAGCACTCCGAGTCGTTATGGAAAGTTGTAGTACTCGCCTAGCACAGCTTAGCACAAGTCTCTATTTTTTTTTATTCCTGTTCTTCGAAAATCCAAGTTTTTTGAAAATCGTTTTCGCCTCGTAGACTACGAGGGGACGCTTTGAGCACTTCGAGTCGTTATGGAAAGTTGTAGTACTCGCCTAGCACAGCTCAGCACAAGTCTCCATTTTTTTTTATTCCTGCTCTTTGAAAATCCAAGTTTTTTGAGAATCGTTTTCGCCTCGTAGACTACGAGGGGACGCTCTGAGCACTCCGAGTCGTTATGGAAAGTTGTAGTACTCGCCTAGCACAGCTTAGCACAAGTCTCTATTTTTTTTTATTCCTGTTCTTCGAAAATCCAAGTTTTTTGAAAATCGTTTTCGCCTCGTAGACTACGAGGGGACGCTTTGAGCACTTCGAGTCGTTATGGAAAGTTGTAGTACTCGCCTAGCACAGCTCAGCACAAGTCTCCATTTTTTTTTATTCCTGCTCTTTGAAAATCCAAGTTTTTTGAGAATCGTTTTCGCCTCGTAGACTACGAGGGGACGCTCTGAGCACTCCGAGTCGTTATGGAAAGTTGTAGTACTCGCCTAGCACAGCTTAGCACAAGTCTCTATTTTTTTTTATTCCTGTTCTTCGAAAATCCAAGTTTTTTGAAAATCGTTTTCGCCTCGTAGACGACGAGGGAACGCTCTGAGCACTTCGAGTCGTTATGGAAAGTTGTAGTACTCGCCTAGCACAACACAGCACGAGTCTTGAAATTTCAATTTTCGAAAATCCAAGTTTCTTGAAAATCGTTTTCGCCTCGTAGACAACAAGGGAACGCTCTGAGCACTTCGAGTCGTCATGAAAAGTTGTAGTACTCGCCTAGCACAACTCAGCACAAGTCTTTATTTTTTTCATTCTTGCTCTTTGAAAATCCAAGTTTTTTTGAAAATCGTTTTCGCCTCGTAGACTACGAGGGGACGCTCTGAGCACTCCGAGTCGTTATGGAAAGTTGTAGTACTCGACTAGCACAACTCAGCACAAGTCTTTATTTTTTTCATTCTTGCTCTTTGAAAATCCAAGTTTTTTTGAAAATCGTTTTCGCCTCGTAGACTACGAGGGGACGCTCTGAGCACTCCTAGTCGTTATGGAAAGTTGTAGTACTCGCCTAGCACAGCTCAGCACGAGTCTCTATTTTTTTTTATTTCTGTTCTTTGAAAATCCAAGTTTTTTGAAAATCGTTTTCGCCTCGTAGACGACGAGGGAACGCTCTGAGCACTTCGAGTCATTATGGAAAGTTGTAGTACTCGCCTATCACAACACAGCACAAGTCTTGAAATTTCAATTTACGAAAATCCAAGTTTTTTGAAAATCGTTTTCGCCTCGTGGACTACGAGGGGACGCTCTGAGCACTTCGAGTCATGATGGAAAGTTGTAGTACTCGCCTAGCACAACTCAGCACAAGTCTTGATTTTTTTTATTCTCGCTCTTTGAAAATCCAAATTTTTTCGAAAATCGTTTTCGCCTCGTAGACTATGAGATGACGCTCTGAGCACTCCGAGTCGTCATGGAAAGTTGTAGTACTCGCCTAGCACAGCTCAGCACGAGTCCCTATTTTTTTTCATTCCTGCTCTTTGAAAATCCAAATTTTTTGAAAATCGTTTTCGCCTCGTAGACTACGAGGGGACGCTTTGAGCACTTCGAGTCGTTATGGAAAGTTGTAGTACTCGCCTAGCACAGCTCAGCACAAGTCTCCATTTTTTTTTATTCCTGCTCTTTGAAAATCCAAGTTTTTTGAGAATCGTTTTCGCCTCGTAGACTACGAGGGGACGCTCTGAGCACTCCGAGTCGTTATGGAAAGTTGTAGTACTCGCCTAGCACAGCTTAGCACAAGTCTCTATTTTTTTTTATTCCTGTTCTTCGAAAATCCAAGTTTTTTGAAAATCGTTTTCGCCTCGTAGACTACGAGGGGACGCTTTGAGCACTTCGAGTCGTCATGGAAAGTTGTAGTACTCGCCTAGCACAGCTCAGCACAAGTCTCCATTTTTTTTTATTCCTGCTCTTTGAAAATCCAAGTTTTTTGAGAATCGTTTTCGCCTCGTAGACTACGAGGGGACGCTCTGAGCACTCCGAGTCGTTATGGAAAGTTGTAGTACTCGCCTAGCACAGCTTAGCACAAGTCTCTATTTTTTTTTATTCCTGTTCTTCGAAAATCCAAGTTTTTTGAAAATCGTTTTCGCCTCGTAGACGACGAGGGAACGCTCTGAGCACTTCGAGTCGTTATGGAAAGTTGTAGTACTCGCCTAGCACAACACAGCACGAGTCTTGAAATTTCAATTTTCGAAAATCCAAGTTTCTTGAAAATCGTTTTCGCCTCGTAGACAACAAGGGAACGCTCTGAGCACTTCGAGTCGTCATGAAAAGTTGTAGTACTCGCCTAGCACAACTCAGCACAAGTCTTTATTTTTTTCATTCTTGCTCTTTGAAAATCCAAGTTTTTTTGAAAATCGTTTTCGCCTCGTAGACTACGAGGGGACGCTCTGAGCACTTCGAGTCGTTATGGAAAGTTGTAGTACTCGACTAGCACAACTCAGCACAAGTCTTTATTTCTTTCATTCTTGCTCTTTGAAAATCCAAGTTTTTTTGAAAATCGTTTTCGCCTCGTAGACTACGAGGGGACGCTCTGAGCACTCCTAGTCGTTATGGAAAGTTGTAGTACTCGCCTAGCACAGCTCAGCACAAGTCTCTATTTTTTTTTATTTCTGTTCTTTGAAAATCCAAGTTTTTTGAAAATCGTTTTCGCCTCGTAGACGACGAGGGAACGCTCTGAGCACTTCGAGTCATTATGGAAAGTTGTAGTACTCGCCTATCACAACACAGCACAAGTCTTGAAATTTCAATTTACGAAAATCCAAGTTTTTTGAAAATCGTTTTCGCCTCGTGGACTACGAGGGGACGCTCTGAGCACTTCGAGTCATGATGGAAAGTTGTAGTACTCGCCTAGCACAACTCAGCACAAGTCTTGATTTTTTTTATTCTCGCTCTTTGAAAATCCAAATTTTTTCGAAAATCGTTTTCGCCTCGTAGACTACGAGATGACGCTCTGAGCACTCCGAGTCGTCATGGAAAGTTGTAGTACTCGCCTAGCACAGCTCAGCACGAGTCCCTATTTTTTTTCATTCCTGCTCTTTGAAAATCCAAATTTTTTGAAAATCGTTTTCGCCTCGTAGACTACGAGGGGACGCTTTGAGCACTTCGAGTCGTTATGGAAAGTTGTAGTACTCGCCTAGCACAGCTCAGCACAAGTCTCCATTTTTTTTTATTCCTGCTCTTTGAAAATCCAAGTTTTTTGAGAATCGTTTTCGCCTCGTAGACTACGAGGGGACGCTCTGAGCACTCCGAGTCGTTATGGAAAGTTGTAGTACTCGCCTAGCACAGCTTAGCACAAGTCTCTATTTTTTTTTATTCCTGTTCTTCGAAAATCCAAGTTTTTTGAAAATCGTTTTCGCCTCGTAGACTACGAGGGGACGCTTTGAGCACTTCGAGTCGTTATGGAAAGTTGTAGTACTCGCCTAGCACAGCTCAGCACAAGTCTCCATTTTTTTTTATTCCTGCTCTTTGAAAATCCAAGTTTTTTGAGAATCGTTTTCGCCTCGTAGACTACGAGGGGACGCTCTGAGCACTCCGAGTCGTTATGGAAAGTTGTAGTACTCGCCTAGCACAGCTTAGCACAAGTCTCTATTTTTTTTTATTCCTGTTCTTCGAAAATCCAAGTTTTTTGAAAAACGTTTTCGCCTCGTAGACGACGAGGGAACGCTCTGAGCACTTCGAGTCGTTATGGAAAGTTGTAGTACTCGCCTAGCACAACACAGCACGAGTCTTGAAATTTCAATTTTCGAAAATCCAAGTTTCTTGAAAATCGTTTTCGCCTCGTAGACAACAAGGGAACGCTCTGAGCACTTCGAGTCGTCATGAAAAGTTGTAGTACTCGCCTAGCACAACTCAGCACAAGTCTTTATTTTTTTCATTCTTGCTCTTTGAAAATCCAAGTTTTTTTGAAAATCGTTTTCGCCTCGTAGACTACGAGGGGACGCTCTGAGCACTCCGAGTCGTTATGGAAAGTTGTAGTACTCGACTAGCACAACTCAGCACAAGTCTTTATTTTTTTCATTCTTGCTCTTTGAAAATCCAAGTTTTTTTGAAAATCGTTTTCGCCTCGTAGACTACGAGGGGACGCTCTGAGCACTCCTAGTCGTTATGGAAAGTTGTAGTACTCGCCTAGCACAGCTCAGCACGAGTCTCTATTTTTTTTTATTTCTGTTCTTTGAAAATCCAAGTTTTTTGAAAATCGTTTTCGCCTCGTAGACGACGAGGGAACGCTCTGAGCACTTCGAGTCATTATGGAAAGTTGTAGTACTCGCCTATCACAACACAGCACAAGTCTTGAAATTTCAATTTACGAAAATCCAAGTTTTTTGAAAATCGTTTTCGCCTCGTGGACTACGAGGGGACGCTCTGAGCACTTCGAGTCATGATGGAAAGTTGTAGTACTCGCCTAGCACAACTCAGCACAAGTCTTGATTTTTTTTATTCTCGCTCTTTGAAAATCCAAATTTTTTCGAAAATCGTTTTCGCCTCGTAGACTATGATATGACGCTCTGAGCACTCCGAGTCGTCATGGAAAGTTGTAGTACTCGCCTAGCACAGCTCAGCACGAGTCCCTATTTTTTTTCATTCCTGCTCTTTGAAAATCCAAATTTTTTGAAAATCGTTTTCGCCTCGTAGACTACGAGGGGACGCTTTGAGCACTTCGAGTCGTTATGGAAAGTTGTAGTACTCACCTAGCACAGCTCAGCACAAGTCTCCATTTTTTTTTATTCCTGCTCTTTGAAAATCCAAGTTTTTTGAGAATCGTTTTCGCCTCGTAGACTACGAGGGGACGCTCTGAGCACTCCGAGTCGTTATGGAAAGTTGTAGTACTCGCCTAGCACAGCTTAGCACAAGTCTCTATTTTTTTTTATTCCTGTTCTTCGAAAATCCAAGTTTTTTGAAAATCGTTTTCGCCTCGTAGACTACGAGGGGACGCTTTGAGCACTTCGAGTCGTTATGGAAAGTTGTAGTACTCGCCTAGCACAGCTCAGCACAAGTCTCCATTTTTTTTTATTCCTGCTCTTTGAAAATCCAAGTTTTTTGAGAATCGTTTTCGCCTCGTAGACTACGAGGGGACGCTCTGAGCACTCCGAGTCGTTATGGAAAGTTGTAGTACTCGCCTAGCACAGCTTAGCACAAGTCTCTATTTTTTTTTATTCCTGTTCTTCGAAAATCCAAGTTTTTTGAAAATCGTTTTCGCCTCGTAGACTACGAGGGGACGCTTTGAGCACTTCGAGTCGTTATGGAAAGTTGTAGTACTCGCCTAGCACAGCTCAGCACAAGTCTCCATTTTTTTTTATTCCTGCTCTTTGAAAATCCAAGTTTTTTGAGAATCGTTTTCGCCTCGTAGACTACGAGGGGACGCTCTGAGCACTCCGAGTCGTTATGGAAAGTTGTAGTACTCGCCTAGCACAGCTTAGCACAAGTCTCTATTTTTTTTTATTCCTGTTCTTCGAAAATCCAAGTTTTTTGAAAATCGTTTTCGCCTCGTAGACGACGAGGGAACGCTCTGAGCACTTCGAGTCGTTATGGAAAGTTGTAGTACTCGCCTAGCACAACACAGCACGAGTCTTGAAATTTCAATTTTCGAAAATCCAAGTTTCTTGAAAATCGTTTTCGCCTCGTAGACAACAAGGGAACGCTCTGAGCACTTCGAGTCGTCATGAAAAGTTGTAGTACTCGCCTAGCACAACTCAGCACAAGTCTTTATTTTTTTCATTCTTGCTCTTTGAAAATCCAAGTTTTTTTGAAAATCGTTTTCGCCTCGTAGACTACGAGGGGACGCTCTGAGCACTCCGAGTCGTTATGGAAAGTTGTAGTACTCGACTAGCACAACTCAGCACAAGTCTTTATTTTTTTCATTCTTGCTCTTTGAAAATCCAAGTTTTTTTGAAAATCGTTTTCGCCTCGTAGACTACGAGGGGACGCTCTGAGCACTCCTAGTCGTTATGGAAAGTTGTAGTACTCGCCTAGCACAGCTCAGCACGAGTCTCTATTTTTTTTTATTTCTGTTCTTTGAAAATCCAAGTTTTTTGAAAATCGTTTTCGCCTCGTAGACGACGAGGGAACGCTCTGAGAACTTCGAGTCATTATGGAAAGTTGTAGTACTCGCCTATCACAACACAGCACAAGTCTTGAAATTTCAATTTACGAAAATCCAAGTTTTTTGAAAATCGTTTTCGCCTCGTGGACTACGAGGGGACGCTCTGAGCACTTCGAGTCATGATGGAAAGTTGTAGTACTCGCCTAGCACAACTCAGCACAAGTCTTGATTTTTTTTATTCTCGCTCTTTGAAAATCCAAATTTTTTCGAAAATCGTTTTCGCCTCGTAGACTATGAGATGACGCTCTGAGCACTCCGAGTCGTCATGGAAAGTTGTAGTACTCGCCTAGCACAGCTCAGCACGAGTCCCTATTTTTTTTCATTCCTGCTCTTTGAAAATCCAAATTTTTTGAAAATCGTTTTCGCCTCGTAGACTACGAGGGGACGCTTTGAGCACTTCGAGTCGTTATGGAAAGTTGTAGTACTCGCCTAGCACAGCTCAGCACAAGTCTCCATTTTTTTTTATTCCTGCTCTTTGAAAATCCAAGTTTTTTGAGAATCGTTTTCGCCTCGTAGACTACGAGGGGACGCTCTGAGCACTCCGAGTCGTTATGGAAAGTTGTAGTACTCGCCTAGCACAGCTTAGCACAAGTCTCTATTTTTTTTTATTCCTGTTCTTCGAAAATCCAAGTTTTTTGAAAATCGTTTTCGCCTCGTAGACTACGAGGGGACGCTTTGAGCACTTCGAGTCGTTATGGAAAGTTGTAGTACTCGCCTAGCACAGCTCAGCACAAGTCTCCATTTTTTTTTATTCCTGCTCTTTGAAAATCCAAGTTTTTTGAGAATCGTTTTCGCCTCGTAGACTACGAGGGGACGCTCTGAGCACTCCGAGTCGTTATGGAAAGTTGTAGTACTCGCCTAGCACAGCTTAGCACAAGTCTCTATTTTTTTTTATTCCTGTTCTTCGAAAATCCAAGTTTTTTGAAAATCGTTTTCGCCTCGTAGACGACGAGGGAACGCTCTGAGCACTTCGAATCGTTATGGAAAGTTGTAGTACTCGCCTAGCACAACACAGCACGAGTCTTGAAATTTCAATTTTCGAAAATCCAAGTTTCTTGAAAATCGTTTTCGCCTCGTAGACAACAAGGGAACGCTCTGAGCACTTCGAGTCGTCATGAAAAGTTGTAGTACTCGCCTAGCACAACTCAGCACAAGTCTTTATTTTTTTCATTCTTGCTCTTTGAAAATCCAAGTTTTTTTGAAAATCGTTTTCGCCTCGTAGACTACGAGGGGACGCTCTGAGCACTCCGAGTCGTTATGGAAAGTTGTAGTACTCGACTAGCACAACTCAGCACAAGTCTTTATTTCTTTCATTCTTGCTCTTTGAAAATCCAAGTTTTTTTGAAAATCGTTTTCGCCTCGTAGACTACGAGGGGACGCTCTGAGCACTCCTAGTCGTTATGGAAAGTTGTAGTACTCGCCTAGCACAGCTCAGCACAAGTCTCTATTTTTTTTTATTTCTGTTCTTTGAAAATCCAAGTTTTTTGAAAATCGTTTTCGCCTCGTAGACGACGAGGGAACGCTCTGAGCACTTCGAGTCATTATGGAAAGTTGTAGTACTCGCCTATCACAACACAGCACAAGTCTTGAAATTTCAATTTACGAAAATCCAAGTTTTTTGAAAATCGTTTTCGCCTCGTGGACTACGAGGGGACGCTCTGAGCACTTCGAGTCATGATGGAAAGTTGTAGTACTCGCCTAGCACAACTCAGCACAAGTCTTGATTTTTTTTATTCTCGCTCTTTGAAAATCCAAATTTTTTCGAAAATCGTTTTCGCCTCGTAGACTACGAGATGACGCTCTGAGCACTCCGAGTCGTCATGGAAAGTTGTAGTACTCGCCTAGCACAGCTCAGCACGAGTCCCTATTTTTTTTCATTCCTGCTCTTTGAAAATCCAAATTTTTTGAAAATCGTTTTCGCCTCGTAGACTACGAGGGGACGCTTTGAGCACTTCGAGTCGTTATGGAAAGTTGTAGTACTCGCCTAGCACAGCTCAGCACAAGTCTCCATTTTTTTTTATTCCTGCTCTTTGAAAATCCAAGTTTTTTGAGAATCGTTTTCGCCTCGTAGACTACGAGGGGACGCTCTGAGCACTCCGAGTCGTTATGGAAAGTTGTAGTACTCGCCTAGCACAGCTTAGCACAAGTCTCTATTTTTTTTTATTCCTGTTCTTCGAAAATACAAGTTTTTTGAAAATCGTTTTCGCCTCGTAGACGACGAGGGAACGCTCTGAGCACTTCGAGTCGTTATGGAAAGTTGTAGTACTCGCCTAGCACAACACAGCACGAGTCTTGAAATTTCAATTTTCGAAAATCCAAGTTTCTTGAAAATCGTTTTCGCCTCGTAGACAACAAGGGAACGCTCTGAGCACTTCGAGTCGTCATGAAAAGTTGTAGTACTCGCCTAGCACAACTCAGCACAAGTCTTTATTTTTTTCATTCTTGCTCTTTGAAAATCCAAGTTTTTTTGAAAATCGTTTTCGCCTCGTAGACTACGAGGGGACGCTCTGAGCACTCCGAGTCGTTATGGAAAGTTGTAGTACTCGACTAGCACAACTCAGCACAAGTCTTTATTTTTTTCATTCTTGCTCTTTGAAAATCCAAGTTTTTTTGAAAATCGTTTTCGCCTCGTAGACTACGAGGGGACGCTCTGAGCACTCCTAGTCGTTATGGAAAGTTGTAGTACTCGCCTAGCACAGCTCAGCACGAGTCTCTATTTTTTTTTATTTCTGTTCTTTGAAAATCCAAGTTTTTTGAAAATCGTTTTCGCCTCGTAGACGACGAGGGAACGCTCTGAGCACTTCGAGTCATTATGGAAAGTTGTAGTACTCGCCTATCACAACACAGCACAAGTCTTGAAATTTCAATTTACGAAAATCCAAGTTTTTTGAAAATCGTTTTCGCCTCGTGGACTACGAGGGGACGCTCTGAGCACTTCGAGTCATGATGGAAAGTTGTAGTACTCGCCTAGCACAACTCAGCACAAGTCTTGATTTTTTTTATTCTCGCTCTTTGAAAATCCAAATTTTTTCGAAAATCGTTTTCGCCTCGTAGACTACGAGATGACGCTCTGAGCACTCCGAGTCGTCATGGAAAGTTGTAGTACTCGCCTAGCACAGCTCAGCACGAGTCCCTATTTTTTTTCATTCCTGCTCTTTGAAAATCCAAATTTTTTGAAAATCGTTTTCGCCTCGTAGACTACGAGGGGACGCTTTGAGCACTTCGAGTCGTTATGGAAAGTTGTAGTACTCGCCTAGCACAGCTCAGCACAAGTCTCCATTTTTTTTTATTCCTGCTCTTTGAAAATCCAAGTTTTTTGAGAATCGTTTTCGCCTCGTAGACTACGAGGGGACGCTCTGAGCACTCCGAGTCGTTATGGAAAGTTGTAGTACTCGCCTAGCACAGCTTAGCACAAGTCTCTATTTTTTTTTATTCCTGTTCTTCGAAAATCCAAGTTTTTTGAAAATCGTTTTCGCCTCGTAGACGACGAGGGAACGCTCTGAGCACTTCGAGTCGTTATGGAAAGTTGTAGTACTCGCCTAGCACAACACAGCACGAGTCTTGAAATTTCAATTTTCGAAAATCCAAGTTTCTTGAAAATCGTTTTCGCCTCGTAGACAACAAGGGAACGCTCTGAGCACTTCGAGTCGTCATGAAAAGTTGTAGTACTCGCCTAGCACAACTCAGCACAAGTCTTTATTTTTTTCATTCTTGCTCTTTGAAAATCCAAGTTTTTTTGAAAATCGTTTTCGCCTCGTAGACTGCGAGGGGACGCTCTGAGCACTCCGAGTCGTTATGGAAAGTTGTAGTACTCGACTAGCACAACTCAGCACAAGTCTTTATTTCTTTCATTCTTGCTCTTTGAGAATCCAAGTTTTTTTGAAAATCGTTTTCGCCTCGTAGACTACGAGGGGACGCTCTGAGCACTCCTAGTCGTTATGGAAAGTTGTAGTACTCGCCTAGCACAGCTCAGCACAAGTCTCTATTTTTTTTTATTTCTGTTCTTTGAAAATCCAAGTTTTTTGAAAATCGTTTTCGCCTCGTAGACGACGAGGGAACGCTCTGAGCACTTCGAGTCATCATGGAAAGTTGTAGTACTCGCCTATCACAACACAGCACAAGTCTTGAAATTTCAATTTACGAAAATCCAAGTTTTTTGAAAATCGTTTTCGCCTCGTGGACTACGAGGGGACGCTCTGAGCACTTCGAGTCATGATGGAAAGTTGTAGTACTCGCCTAGCACAACTCAGCACAAGTCTTGATTTTTTTTATTCTCGCTCTTTGAAAATCCAAATTTTTTCGAAAATCGTTTTCGCCTCGTAGACTACGAGATGACGCTCTGAGCACTCCGAGTCGTCATGGAAAGTTGTAGTACTCGCCTAGCACAGCTCAGCACGAGTCCCTATTTTTTTTCATTCCTGCTCTTTGAAAATCCAAATTTTTTGAAAATCGTTTTCGCCTCGTAGACTACGAGGGGACGCTTTGAGCACTTCGAGTCGTTATGGAAAGTTGTAGTACTCGCCTAGCACAGCTCAGCACAAGTCTCCATTTTTTTTTATTCCTGCTCTTTGAAAATCCAAGTTTTTTGAGAATCGTTTTCGCCTCGTAGACTACGAGGGGACGCTCTGAGCACTCCGAGTCGTTATGGAAAGTTGTAGTACTCGCCTAGCACAGCTTAGCACAAGTCTCTATTTTTTTTTATTCCTGTTCTTCGAAAATCCAAGTTTTTTGAAAATCGTTTTCGCCTCGTAGACGACGAGGGAACGCTCTGAGCACTTCGAGTCGTTATGGAAAGTTGTAGTACTCGCCTAGCACAACACAGCACGAGTCTTGAAATTTCAATTTTCGAAAATCCAAGTTTCTTGAAAATCGTTTTCGCCTCGTAGACAACAAGGGAACGCTCTGAGCACTTCGAGTCATCATGAAAAGTTGTAGTACTCGCCTAGCACAACTCAGCACAAGTCTTTATTTTTTTCATTCTTGCTCTTTGAAAATCCAAGTTTTTTTGAAAATCGTTTTCGCCTCGTAGACTACGAGGGGACGCTCTGAGCACTCCGAGTCGTTATGGAAAGTTGTAGTACTCGACTAGCACAACTCAGCACAAGTCTTTATTTTTTTCATTCTTGCTCTTTGAAAATCCAAGTTTTTTTGAAAATCGTTTTCGCCTCGTAGACTACGAGGGGACGCTCTGAGCACTCCTAGTCGTCATGGAAAGTTGTAGTACTCGCCTAGCACAGCTCAGCACGAGTCTCTATTTTTTTTTATTTCTGTTCTTTGAAAATCCAAGTTTTTTGAAAATCGTTTTCGCCTCGTAGACGACGAGGGAACGCTCTGAGCACTTCGAGTCATTATGGAAAGTTGTAGTACTCGCCTATCACAACACAGCACAAGTCTTGAAATTTCAATTTACGAAAATCCAAGTTTTTTGAAAATCGTTTTCGCCTCGTGGACTACGAGGGGACGCTCTGAGCACTTCGAGTCATGATGGAAAGTTGTAGTACTCGCCTAGCACAACTCAGCACAAGTCTTGATTTTTTTTATTCTCGCTCTTTGAAAATCCAAATTTTTTCGAAAATCGTTTTCGCCTCGTAGACTACGAGATGACGCTCTGAGCACTCCGAGTCGTCATGGAAAGTTGTAGTACTCGCCTAGCACAGCTCAGCACGAGTCCCTATTTTTTTTCATTCCTGCTCTTTGAAAATCCAAATTTTTTGAAAATCGTTTTCGCCTCGTAGACTACGAGGGGACGCTTTGAGCACTTCGAGTCGTTATGGAAAGTTGTAGTACTCGCCTAGCACAGCTCAGCACAAGTCTCCATTTTTTTTTATTCCTGCTCTTTGAAAATCCAAGTTTTTTGAGAATCGTTTTCGCCTCGTAGACTACGAGGGGACGCTCTGAGCACTCCGAGTCGTTATGGAAAGTTGTAGTACTCGCCTAGCACAGCTTAGCACAAGTCTCTATTTTTTTTTATTCCTGTTCTTCGAAAATCCAAGTTTTTTGAAAATCGTTTTCGCCTCGTAGACGACGAGGGAACGCTCTGAGCACTTCGAGTCGTTATGGAAAGTTGTAGTACTCGCCTAGCACAACACAGCACGAGTCTTGAAATTTCAATTTTCGAAAATCCAAGTTTCTTGAAAATCGTTTTCGCCTCGTAGACAACAAGGGAACGCTCTGAGCACTTCGAGTCGTCATGAAAAGTTGTAGTACTCGCCTAGCACAACTCAGCACAAGTCTTTATTTTTTTCATTCTTGCTCTTTGAAAATCCAAGTTTTTTTGAAAATCGTTTTCGCCTCGTAGACTACGAGGGGACGCTCTGAGCACTCCGAGTCGTTATGGAAAGTTGTAGTACTCGACTAGCACAACTCAGCACAAGTCTTTATTTTTTTCATTCTTGCTCTTTGAAAATCCAAGTTTTTTTGAAAATCGTTTTCGCCTCGTAGACTACGAGGGGACGCTCTGAGCACTCCTAGTCGTTATGGAAAGTTGTAGTACTCGCCTAGCACAGCTCAGCACAAGTCTCTATTTTTTTTTATTTCTGTTCTTTGAAAATCCAAGTTTTTTGAAAATCGTTTTCGCCTCGTAGACGACGAGGGAACGCTCTGAGCACTTCGAGTCGTTATGAAAAGTTGTAGTACTCACCTAGCACAACTCAGCACAAGTCTTGAAATTCCGATTTTCGGAAATCCAAGTTTTTTGAAAATCGTTTTCGCCTCGTGGACTACGAGGGGACGCTCTGAGCACTTCGAGTCATGATGGAAAGTTGTAGAGCTCGCCTAGCACAACTCAGCACAAGTCTTTATTTCTTTCATTCTTGCTCTTTGAAAATCCAAGTTTTTTTGGAAATCGTTTTCGCCTCGTAGACGACGAGGGAACGCTCTGAGCACTTCGAGTCGTTATGGAAAGTTGTAGTACTCGCCTAGCACAACCCAGCACAAGTCTTGAAATTCCGATTTTCGAAAATCCAAGTTTTCTGAAAATCGTTTTCGCCTCGTGGACTACGAGGGGACGCTCTGAGCACTTCGAGTCATGATGGAAAGTTGTAGAGCTCGCCTAGCACAACTCAGCACAAGTTTCGAAATTTTGATTTCTGAAAATCCAAGTTTTTTGAAAATCGTTTTCGCCTCGTAGACTACGAGGGGACGCTTTGAGCACTTCGAGTCGTTATGGAAAGTTCTAGTACTCACCTAGCACAACTCAGTACAAGTCTTGAAATTTCGATTTTCGAAAATTCAAGTTTTTTGAAAATCGTTTTCGCCTCGTGGACTACGAGGGGACGCTCTGAGCACTTCGAGTCATAATGGAAAGTTGTAGAGCTCGCCTAGCACAACTCAGCACAAGTCTTGAAATTTTGTTTTTCGAAAATCCAAGTTTTTTGAAAATCGTTTTTGCCTCGTAGACTACGACGGGACGGTCTGAGCACTTCGAGTCGTTATGGAAAGTTGTAGTACTCGCCTAGCACAACTCAGCACAAGTCTTTATTTTTTTAGTTCTTTGTTACGTCGCAACTCCGTTTCCCCAACATCCACCCGATCCGTCACTTCCTTTCGCCTGATCATCAAATTACCTGATCCTCGCTTTCCGCCAGAATCACGCGAGTTGCACACGGACACCGGATGTGCAACTCGCCCAAAAACCCCTCTCAAAACCGAGTCCACTTTTTCCACGCTTCATCTCCACTACTCACTACCAATTCCAATCTAAAACCACTCACTTCGTAACTACTCATTCCCATTTCACACTACCTATCTCGTAACCTAATAAGCGACCAACCAACTCTCAGTACCAACTATTAGAACCACCGACTACACGGATTATCTAAATAAATCTATTTCACTTCAATAAACATCAGTCTACGTCAATCTACACCAACTTCCACCAACTTCCACCACCGATCTCCACTGTGACATAACAAATTGGTGGCAGCGGAACCCCTCGTTTACCGGTCTATTATAGTGCAAAAATCGTCTATCACTTAAAACCGGTTATCCTTGGATGTTAAAACGAGGTCCGAACTCATAGAACTCAACAAAGCTACAATCCTAGCGAAACTCCTGATTTACGTCACAGCTGGTAGAAGCAGAAACCTCTCTTCTTGAAGTGAAAATTACAACTTCTCAAGGACTATGTATCTATCGCCCAAATCAGTGAATCAAACACAAGACGTATAGACGGTTTAAAAAGTGAACAGTTCTATAGTTATCGAGTTACACTGATATCGTGCACATCTTAAAATTTCCTCTTACCGTTCGTTCTGCACCCTTGTTTCGATAATCTGCGAATCTCTACAAAGAAAATAATTTACGAATCTCTACAAAGAAAGTAATCTACGAATCTACTAATCTACGAATCTCTACGAAGAAAATAATCTACGAATCTCTACGAAGAAATAATCTACGAATCTACGAAGGCTCAGCGAAGTGTCGACTCTGCGACCCCTGGACACGTCTCACCCCGCGCAGACCCATTCCGGATTCATCATATTCCTGAACTGCAACCTGGGGATGCAGCTAAGCGGATCAACGTTTGTAGTGCTCACCATTCTGTAAGTCTTAGATAGGTTATTATAAGCGTAGGAATTATAGTAAAAATGTCTCAAGGTGAAGAGTCCAACGCCGGGAACACTAACTGCCCGTATCTGTCACTGCAAGCGGTGATAAGTCTAATACCAAATTTCAATGGCACTAACATGCCAGTAAATTCATTTATTCGAAAAGTCGAAAGTATTAAACAATCAATTCAGGCGCGAGATTTGCCACTATTTACAAATCTCGTATTCCTAAAAATAGAAGGCGCCGCAGAAAAGTATATACAAAAAACGAGTTTAACATCGCTGGATGACCTATTAAAAGACTTAAAGCGGGCATATAAGCCGAAGGAGTTATTACCGGACGTACAGGCGCAAATCACGCGAGCAGTGCAGAACCGGGGCGAGAGTGTATTAGAATACGGCATGCGGATGGAAAGACTCGTCGAGACGGCATTAGAAATCTCTGGAAATTCAGATAATCCAGAGCTCGTCGTTATGACAAATAAATTCATAAAAGATCTAGCTGGTCGATCATTCATGAAAGGTTTGAGAGACGAGCTCGAAATAAGAGTAACTTACGAAAAGCCGGGGACATTACGCGAAGCTATAGATCTAGCAATACGATTTGAAAAGTTCGTAGACGAAAGAAAAACCTTAAGACTGTCTCACGAGGTCAACCTGATGCCAGACTATGTAAGCAAACATTATCCAAAACGCAATTCGAGACCAGAGTCTCAAGATAGACCCTACTGTAATTATTGTAAAAGGTCAGGCCATACCATTGACATCTGTGGACCCAGAGAACGTGCCGGCAAGTACTGCACGTTTTGCAAAGTAATTGGTCACACATTTGATGAATGCCGCGTGCGGAAACCACAGAATCAAGGGAATCCCCCATCCAACATTCCCAGTATCAATCCTCAGAATACACAATACAACCAACGCGAACAGAACAACCGCGGACCAGGTAACGCGCAACCATATAACCGACAATGGAATGATAATCCACGCGGACGACCGGACAACCGATTCAATGGCAGCAATCGTAACTATAATAGCCGAAATTATGGACAGCACGTATCCAATCAGCAAAGAAACGCGCAGATAAATGTTGCGGTAGGCGGTAACGCAGTACAAACTAATGACGATTTAAACGAGCAGCGGGAATTTCGCACGGACGCCGCGACATCCCGAGTCGACGAAGAGCGTCCGGGCATGATGGAAGATCACTTCTCGGTTCACCAGTAATTGTCATTGAATCAAAGCAAATTCGGGGAAAAACTGCCTCACTTTTAGTAGATACGGGTGCGAATAATAACGTAATTAAAGTCGGAGTCATCTCACTAGACACTCGTTTTACACCAACGGACACGCGAAACATTTGGCGAATAGGTGAAGGATTTGTAAAAACTCTAGGAAGTATCGATCTGGAATTTTTCGGAACACGGCATGAGTTCCATTTGGTAGATAATTCATTCCCGATTAAAGAAGACGGAATTTTAAGCGCAGGCTTTTTACGATCTGAAAATATGACTATATGTTTTGAAACCAATCAAACGTTCTCACAAAACACAGGTAGAATTCCGTTATCTTATCGAAATCACGGTGCTAATGTCGACACTTGTCGAGTATTAACAACGTCCTCTCTGCACACGCCCAAGACTCAGGTATCAACTCCGCAACTCATGAACGAAACCACTACATTCCTTCTTGACACTGGAGCCGATATAAACATAATAAAGCGCGGCGCGATAAAAGATGATACACGTATGCGACCCGACAAAATCAAAATAATAGGCATTACAGATGACACAACAGAGACTCTGGGAGCAATGGATGTCCAAGTCGGGAACAATACCCACGAGTTTCATATAGTAGATGATTCATTTCCCATTAAAGAGGCAGGGATATTAGGCATGACATTTTTACGTAACGAAGACGCTACAATTTCTTTTCCAACGAATACAGTGACCTCTCCCAACAACAGAATACTAAGAATTTTTAATGAGGATATCATATCAATTCCTGCCCGAACTGCGGTAGTAATAGCGTTGAAAGTAACAAAATTGTCACCAAAAACAGGAATAATTAACAAATTAGACTTAGGCCCAAATATCCTACTAGGCAATGCTCTCGTGACGAATAGACGAGGTTTGGCATATGCTTATGCCATAAATTGCAGCGAAACAGCTGTAGACATAGGACGACCTGTAGTAACTCTAGAAGAGGTAGACGAACCTGCAGCAAACACAGATTCACACATAGCTTACAGCGAAGCAAATCGGGTTACACGTGACCATCGCGGCACTAACATTGATAAAAACCTACAGATACTTCAAACCTCAACTAATCATGATGCGAAACGCCTGGACACCCTTAGAGAAAACCTAAGACTAGATCACCTAAACGAAGAGGAAAAACAGTCAATAATCGATCTCACAACTGAATATAATCACCTATTTTCCTTACCGGGTGATAAACTAGGGCACACCCAAGTAGTCAGTCACACTATACCAACTACAGATGACATACCAATACACACGAAACAATACCGACACCCACAGGTTCACAAAGACGAAATTAAAAAACAAGTGACTAAACTCCTCGATCAGGGCATTATCCGACATTCCACGTCTCCTTACAATTCACCTGTCTGGGTCGTACCGAAAAAACCAGACGCACAAGGTAATAAAAAATGGCGCATGGTAATTGATTTCCGTAAATTGAATGAAAAAACCATAGGAGATCCATACCCCCTACCAAACATCATAGACATTCTGGACCAACTAGGATCCGCGAAATATTTCACAACACTCGATTTAGCCTCGGGGTTTCACCAAATACCTATGCATCCCGATCACACACTTAAAACAGCCTTTTCAACACCGCATGGACACTTTGAGTACGCCCGAATGCCTTTTGGCCAGAAAAACGCGCCCTCCACTTTCCAACGCCTTATGGACCAGGTGCTCACAGGATTGCAAGGCAACGAGATTTTCGTATATTTAGATGACATAGTTATTTACGCAAGGTCATTGGAAGAACACGCGGTAAGATTCAGAAAGTTAATGGAAAGGCTATCAAACGCAGGACTAACCCTTCAACCAGAAAAATGTGAGTTCCTACGAACGGAGGTAGCATATCTAGGCCATATCATTGCTCAGGATGGAGTGAAACCAAATCCTGATAAAATAGTAGCCATCAAGAATTACCCGATCCCTAGGAATGCTAAACAAATCAAACAATTCCTGGGACTAATCGGATACTATCGTAGGTTCATCCCTAATCTAGCTAGAATCGCGAAACCTATAAATAACCTGTTGAAGAAAAATATTTCTTTTATTTGGACATCCGAACACCAAGCGGCATTTGAAACCTTACGGGGCAGTCTTTGCAAGGAACCCATTTTACAATATCCGAATTTTACAAAACCCTTCGTACTGACAACGGACGCATCAAATTTTGCCATCGGTGCGGTCCTTAGCCAAGGTAAAGTTGGTGAGGACTTACCAATAGCCTATGCATCAAGAGCCCTTCAAAAGGCGGAGATTAATTACTCAACAACTGACAAAGAACTATTAGCTATCATTGCCGCTGTAAAACATTTCAGACCATATTTATACGGAAGGCAATTTACACTCGTAACAGACCATAAACCGCTACTGTGGTTGAGTAACACCAAGGACCCGACATCCCGTCTACTGCGATGGAGATTAATACTTGACGAATATACGTACACTGTAGTTTACAAAAAAGGAAGAACAAATGCAAACGCAGACGCACTATCAAGAAACCCTCCTCCCGAGGTAATCCAAGCCTTACCCATAGACGGCAAACGCCTTCGGTCAGAGTCAGGTACCGCGGAAACCGAAATAAATAAACGCAGAAAAATAGCACATCAATTCCCACGGCGTCCTAGACAAGATACCGACAATTCGACAAATCCCGCACCAATCAAAATGCCAAAGACACAGGGAACATCAATGGGACTTCCCTCACAGGAAATCCTGTGGTCATCAGAAGACTCGGATACAGAAATAACTCACGGTAGAAAACATGAAACAATAAAACCGCTCAGACGATCCCGAATGACTGAATCCTCAGGTAACCCCGCGCGACGAAAGAAATTGACGAAACAACTAGACTACCTTGACTCGACAGATGAGTCGGACGTGGAAACTATTCCAGTTAAAGTGAGACTACCTAAACGAAAAAGACACACGGACTCCTCTACTATCCGAACACAAAGAAAGAACCGAGTGAAAACCGATTTTACCAACCAGAACAGTTGTACTGACAATCAGACTGAAGACCAATCAAATAAGACTGCAACAACCTCGGTATATAAACGTAAAATAATATATAGGAAATTGTCCAAGTCAAACAGCGAATCTACTACAGACTCTACACAAGACCCGCACAACGCAAAAATAGATAAGAAACGCGGAGTCAAGTTACAAGATTCAACTCGCGAGCCGCAAGCCGGTACATCTACTAACAAATCCCCAGGTTCCACACCATCGTACAGGCAGTTCCTTAAAGACTTAGATTTCCTTCCCCTGACACAGAATAGGAATATCAGAGAAATAGACGGAGATCTACTAAAGCAAAAAGACAATTTAGCCCACTGTATCTCAGCTGACTGTAAAACGTCACGAAACATCGCGGCCCAGATGGTAAGGAACGGATTCATACAGCGCAAAAGGTTGCAATCAATGAATCCACAAGTAACAGACATCATTATAGTTCAGTACCCCCGACGCACAATTTACAATTTAGTTACAAAAGAAAGACACTTCGACAAACCAACAAACGAAATAATGTACAACACATTAGTGAAGTTGAAGACAGCGTTAATTAGGGATAAAAAGAAATCACTCTCGATACCGAAACTCGGTTGCGGTTTAGATAAGCTTGACTGGAATATGGTGAGCCGTATGATTCACTATGTATTCAAGGATTCCGACATCAAAATCAACATCTGTAAAATTAATAACCCAATAACACACGAATTACCTTACGAACGAATCAGAGATAAATCATGTAAACCCGCGACAAAAAGCTTTACCCGATCTCCTACGGGACCTCCGATCGCTCCGATATCAAACACTCCCTCAGCTATCCTCACATCGACAGATAACGATTCGGAAACACTAGCACCACGAGTACACAAACGTAACCCTGTATCGAAATTGGACATACAAAACCCCACAGACTATAAGGGAATCTCAAACTCTGAAAATGAATTAATAGAGTCATCAGCAGAAGACCCGACGGTCTCAGACAGTACAGATAATACCAGTACCACCGATTACGAAAGTACATATCAAAGAACTAAGCAGTCCCCCAAATCAGTCGGTATACAAGAAATCGCCGATGACATATTTAGAGCACCCGTAACATATTCATTAGTGCACTGTGCAGCACAGGACTATGTAATGGAAAAAGGACTGGGAAAACAATTTAATGTAAGAATCGGTCAAATAGATAGATTGAGAAGCTTTAATACGCAGGTAGGCGGAGTAGGAGCCCTAAGTCATGAAGATAGATTCGTGTTTTATTTAATAACAAGGGAGAAAGACGGAGATAAGACAACTTACGAGACATTAGAAGCATGTTTTAAAACGCTACGAAGCATTTGCGGGGATGAACATATATATAACCTAGCAATGACGAAATTAGACACCGAAGTAGACAACTTAGACTGGAATAGAGTCAAAGAGATGATAAAGAAAATATTCATAGCTCCTTTTATGATTCAGGTGTACGAACAAAGACCGCAGTGCGCCCCGTCCCCCCCACAGCAGCAAAACAAAGATACGCTTAGCTTCGATGAATTTATAGACAACATAAATAATATAATACCAACGGCTAACGTGAAGGAATCCAAAGACGGAATATTCATGAAAAGCGCAAATATTGCCCACTGCGTACCAGCTGACTGCGCGTGGAACGACGAGCTGACAAAACAACTAATAGACAGAGACATGTTACGAAAAGAGACGTTCACTATCAACAATCTCAGCAAACGCGGAATAGCTTTATCAAAATTCAGAAACAAGTACATTATGACTCTCGTAGTCAAAAGCCAACACTCAGACAGAATAGACGTAAAAGATCTCTATGATACTCTAATCAGACTAAAACAGCTGTTGCACACGTATAAAATTGAAGCATTTTCTTTTCCCAAAACAAACCCAGGATTAGAAGTCCTCCAATGGAATATCGTCAAGAAACTATTTTATTACATTTTCGGAGACACGAATGTAAGAATCACACTTTGTGCAAATGAAACTATTATACCCGACGTATCGGTACGCGGGGAGATCATTAAAGAATATCACGAATCACTGCTAGGTGGCCACCAAGGTGTAACGAAAATTTACAACAAAATTAGGGAAAGGTACTACTGGCCGAATCTAAAGACTCAAATTCAAAATTTCATTAAATCCTGCGACAGTTGCCAAAGGAAAAAGTTAGTTCGAGTCAAAACACGACTGCCCATGATAATTACGGATACTCCGGCAGATGCGTTTGATAAAGTTGCGCTCGACATAGTAGGACCACTTCCCGTGACGGAATCAAATAACCAATACTTATTGACAATTCAATGCAACCTAACAAAATTTCTAGATGCTATTCCCCTCCCGAACGCGACTGCCCAGACAGTCGGCACGGCATTTACAAAAGAATACATTACACGTTACGGAGCACCGCGAATGATACTAACAGATCAAGGCCAAAATTTCATGAGTACAACGATTAAACAGATTTGCAAATTATTTAAAATTAAACAAGTAAGGACTACCGCATACCGACCGCAATCCAACGGCTCCCTCGAACGTAGCCATCTTGTACTCATCGAACACATTAAACATTACACAAGGACAGGCAAAGACTGGGACAAATACGTACGTTTCGCAATTTTCTGTTATAACACCGCGATACACGAAGGTACGAATTTCACACCGCACCAACTAATTTTTGGTAAAGAAGCTCGACTACCATCGGACCTACGAGCAACCGTCGCGATCACAAACTCATACAACACATTTATCCTCGACCTACTAACAAATCTAACCGAAATTCGTAAAAGAGCAGCACAAAATTTGAAAGACGCAAAATCAAAATCAAAGGCATATTATGATAAGAGAATCAATGAACACCTCTCTGAGGCCGGACAGAAAGTATTTTTAATAAATGAGAATCGCACAAAATTCGAAGACCAATATAAAGGCCCGTATGTAATTAAGAGAATAATTGACGGAATAAACGCTGAAATCTACTTGACACCTAGTAAAACTAAAATTGTCCACCTCAACAAACTGAAACTAGCACATATACGGGACGATAACGATTAACGTTGAGTAGACACATAAAAATATTTAAACCGCAAACTCTATCCATAGAACGCACTGAGACACATCCCCTGGAAATCAGGGAAATTACAGATTGTTTCTAAGTAAATCCAAAACAAGTCAATGGTATTGCCTGAATATAATGAATAAACGATACGTATGTCAGCATTGTTTAGTGTTAGAAAGTGGATCTAAACAGATCTATAGATGATAAGCTATGAAATTAGGATAATGATATACTATGGAATAAGAAGTAGATAAAAATTGGGAGATAAAAAAATAAAAAAAATAAAATAATAAATAAAAAAAAATAAAAAATGTATGAAATATATAAAGCATAGTAAAAAGAAGGGAATAGAATTAGTAGAATTATATCTAACGTAACTATATAGTGAAAAGGGAGTAGAATGAGTAGAATTACAACACTCTTCACTATTAATATTACCTTTATACGCATTGTTATCTCATTACATTACGCTTGAGCATTATGTTATATTTCTCCTAGACCATAAGCTCACTCTATCTCACTACCCCTCTCAAAACCGAGTCTACCTTTTCCACGCTTCATCTCCACTACTCACTACCAATTCCAATCTAAAACCGCTCACTTCGTAACTACTTATTCCCATTTCACACTACCTATCTCGTAACCTAATAAGCGACCAACCAACTCTCAGTACCAACTATTAGAACCACCGACTATACGGATTATCTAAATAAATCTATTTCACTTCAATAAACATCAGTCTACGTCAATCTACACCAACTTCCACCAACTTCCACCACCGATCTCCACTGTGACATAACATCTTGCTCTTTGAAAATCCAAGTTTTTTTGAAAATCGTTTTCGCCTCGTAGACTACGAGGGGACGCTCTGAGCACTCCGAGTCGTTATGGAAAGTTGTAGTACTCGCCTAGCACAGCTCAGCACAAGTCTCTATTTTTTTTTATTCCTGTTTTTTGAAAATCCAAGTTTTTTGAAAATCGTTTTCGCCTCGTGGACTACGAGGGGACGCTCTGAGCACTTCGAGTCATGATGGAAAGTTGTAGAGCTTGCCTAGCACAACTCAGCACAAGTCTTGAAATTTTGATTTTCGAAAATCCAAGTTTTTTGAAAATCGTTTTTGCCTCGTAGACTACGACGGGACGGTCTGAGCACTTCGAGTCGTTATGGAAAGTTGTAGTACTCGCCTAGCACAACTCAGCACAAGTCTTTATTTTTTTTATTCTTGCTCTTTGAAAATCCAAGTTTTTTTGAAAATCGTTTTCGCCTCGTGGACTACGAGGGGACGCTCTGAGCACTCCGAGTCGTTATGGAAAGTTGTAGTACTCGCCTAGCACAGTTCAGCACAAGTCTCTATTTTTTTTTATTCCTGCTCTTCGAAAATCTAAGTTTTTTGAAAATCGTTTTCGCCTCGTAGACTACGAGGGGACGCTCTGATCACTCCGAGTCGTCGTGGAAAGTTGTGGTACTCACCCAGCACAACCCAGCACAAGTTCCGAGAATTCGAATTGCTAACATAGAATGATCTTTCAAAATTGCCCTCTGCTCTCGTGGCCGTCTCAGCTCCTGGTATAAAATTCTATTTTTCGCGTCGACGGTACATCTGAGCTAATTTTGCTCAGCCGCACACGTGAGCACAAATTGAGCTCTATTCATTGAGACGAAAAAAAAAAAAAAAAATCAAAATTGCGGTCCTCCATTTTTTTTGAAATACCGATTACTCGAAAATGGTTGGCGGTATCGAATCATGGTTTTTGGCACAGCACAGCACAAGTTCAGCACAATCCAGCACAACTATTGATTCGACAAAAAAACAAAATGGCGGTGCTGGTGTAAAAAATCATTTTTTTGACATATTCGCTACGTTATTTGAGATTTCGAGTTACGGATTACGGCACAGCGGAGCACAAGCCTAGCATAATGCAGCACAATAATTGCTTTTTGGAATTTCCAAAATGGCGGTGCCAACTTCACGAACATGTCAGATTACTAGTCGCACACCATATGCGCTGCGCTACGCTCTCGTCTTGTCATTGTAGTACACTAATTCTTCACAATCACTGTGATGGGGTGGGGACTTATGAAAGTCAACGGATATAATCTTCATCCACTTGAATCACTTTGGATCCTTTGGATAGAAAGCGATAAAGATAATGAATCACCCTATCAACGGTCTATCTTTGCGAATCTCTTGCTATCTTCTTTTGAATTCAAACTAGGGCCTATCCTTTCCAATCTCTAATTTCGTTTCTAATCCTATCCACCGTCTATCTACGTGAATCTTCTTCTATGCGATTTGGATCCAAACTAGGGCCTATCCTTTCTAATCTCGAATTTCCTATCTAATCCTATCCACCGCCAACCTACGTGAATCTTTTTCTATCTGATTCAGATCCAAACTAGAGCCCATCCTTTTCAATCTCTGATTTCTTATCCGATTCTTTCCACAGCTTATCTATCTGAATCCCTCTGATGGTCCGCTTAAAATAAGAATCGCGCCTATCTTTGCGTATCTCCTCTCTCTCTCTACCTCGTTCTAAGTTAGGTTAAGCTTCCTCTCTGCCTACCCTGCATACAGTATTGTAAATGCAGGGTAGGATTGTCCAACATTGCAATGGTCAAATAAACGCATCTATCTATCTATCTATTTCTTACACCGAAAAAAATTTATTCTCATTTCTAGTATGGTAACATACTAATCGCACATACTAATCAAATCCTCTAAATGTTCAGTATATCTTCATCTAAAACCCTCGAGTATTAAGAATATCCTCTTGAAGTTAGTATACCATCTAACGCGATATCCACGCGATTATGCCGGCGACACAGACTTTTCGTGTTCCGTGTTCGCCTCACCTACAGGCGCCACGATCGTTCACACATAGCTGTGATTGGTCGGCGCTGCGTGTGAGTGACTGTACACTGGTCACGATCTCTGTAGGTGAGCCGACACGAAAAGTCTGTGTCGCCGGCATTACTCTGAAGCGAAGAGTAATGAGAAATTACCATGCCCTGTTGCGAATTTCAGACTATTCAATTATTAATATTATTCGTCATTCATCTTGTTTCATCACTTGTTACACATTATACTATTTCTCAAAATGGACGAAGTTATTGAGTGGCTCAACAGCAACCAACTGGGAGAATTCAAGGAAGTGTTTAAACGTAAGTAAATCTATAATTGTAAATTTGTTCATATCCGCAAGGTAGGTCATAAGCACGTGCTCTCACATATACTATATAGGGGAATGTGGGGCAGAACGGGCACCAAAACAAAAAAAAATAATGTGGTCGGAAATGATTTTTTATAACATATGGCGACGTATTTTGGATCAATAATGGAAAAAAAAAATTAAAAAAGATTAAAAAAAAGTAAAATATCACGGAAAAAAAATTAATTCTTTTTTATTTTTTTTTTCATTATTGATCCAAAATACGTCGCCATATTTTATAAAAAATCATTTCCGACCACATTATTTTTTTTTTTTTTGGTGCCCGTTCTGCCCCACGTTCCCCTACATAGTGTACATCTCTATAACCCCTTATAACAGTTCGATTTTTAATGGCTATTTGACTATGTTACACAGGTGAAAAGATCAACTCACTGCTCAGGGTACGACGGCTCAGTGAGGACTTAATAAAAGAATTTATACCAGAAGTTGGCCCGAGAGCTGATTTCTTAGAATGTTGGGCAGCGTTGAAGGCTGTTCAAGAAGAGGTATAATTATATTTTTATGAAAATTAAAAAGTCCACTTATTGGAAAACTCTAGTGAACATGTTTCAAAAAAATTGATTTTTGATTTAAAAAAAATTAAAATACGACTCTGTCCATGGTGAGGTCAATATACTCACTTTGCACTTCTTGTCTATTGAAAATTACAGACTAATAAGACTCTAGTTAAATCTGGAGAAGAGGTGGTTTTAGATGCATTGTCGCAATCTGATGCACCCACAATCACTGCGGAAAACGCTTCTTTCCTCAATCCGCAAGAATCATCTGACAAGCAGCCCATATTTACCGTGGTGGGTACTTGTTATTCAATTCGATTTTATTTATCACAGACCTAATAACACTGAACATTTTGGAGGTCTTGGCCCATTTGAATAAAAAATCAAAAACCTTTCATGCATATATACTATACATATATACACAGGAAGAAAATTGCGATCAAGACTCAGACATTGAACACCCCGCAGACAGTCACAGCAATTTGTCGATACCACCAACTTCAAATCTCTCTTCCCCCACATCATCTGTTACCTCAACTAAGACGGCTAGTGGTCATTCACAATTAAAGAGAAAATATTCAGCTGGTTCTGACCGTATTCAATCGAAGCACTTATCATCATTCAAAGGGCTGGAAAACCTAAAGTCCTTGGTATGTTACTGTGGTAGTTTATTATTTGCAATAATAAAGTCAGTGGTCAAACCATTAGAAGCCAATCAAAAAGCTTGGTTCCTTCTCTCGGGGCTCAACACCCTTGGTTATAGCGATCATTTGCACTGTTATGAGGTGAGGCAAAATGCCGAATGGTTCTTTGTTAGATATGAAAATTTGATTTCTTTTTATCCCAGTGAATGTCGTACAGGGGGAGATGGATGTACCTATGTTACATTTAAGCATGCCTTGTAATCACGCATATATATATGGCTCAAAATCACCAAGGTGGTAAATTCGTGTCTGAGACATTTAAATCATCAAATTTATTTGTTTTCATTAAAATAATGTAGCACAAATTATTCACATTAACTCATTTAAGCAATGCATCAGAAAAATTTGTTGGAATTTATTCATAGAATATACTTTTTTTTCATGAAATACCCCCGAAAAGTCATTCCGGGAACGCGTCCCTAAGTAGTAATCCACGGGCAACAACAGCTAGAATACATGATAAAATTTTTTTTTAATGTTTTAAAGGTACTTGTTAACTTAGTTAATTTTATTATAAAATGATATTTATAAGTTCCCGAATCGACACAATATTATTTCGTCCGAAAATTGAATACAAAGTTTGTCTGACAATTTGTGCATCATTTCCGGGAACGCAGACATTTTGTATATATTAATTTTCAGCAAAACGCAACTGATAGCTCTATAGTGGGTTATCATATCAAACACTCAAGTACGGTTGACTAGCGTGGTTTTTTGTGAAAATGTGAAAAATATAAGAGGTCAGCATAGTTTTTCTTGAACTTTTGGCACCGTACATCAATTCAGTGTCATTCCGGGAACGCCAATGATTGTAGGAAAAAAACAAGCAAATGCTTTTTGATACGATATTTCTTAAAGATTAATGTGATATGCTTTATATTAACCTTAAATAATCCCGTTTAAGTGGCCAATACTTATTTTACGCGTATCTTTATGTATAAACGTCATTCCGGGAACGGTCATTCCGGGAACGGTCCCGGATGACATGAGTTCTCGGAATAATCATTGGGTTCCCGGAATGATCATTGTATTGTTAATGATGGTTTCAAGTAGTGCGGTCGTCGAAATTGACTAGTTTTTCATAAATTTATCATGGCATAGTCGCCACATTGAGTATTCATCGAATTATTATATTCATAAACGGATGATTTCCCTGACATGTCCAAAAACAAAATACTACCCAAATTATGAACAAATGGCCAGATATCGATTTTTCAGTTTTAATTGCTTTAAATTCTAGAAAAATCTAGTGGATTGGTTCGATTGCAGTGTGCGATGGCTCATTTTATGCAGAAAACTATTTCCTACAAATTCACCGCGGCAGATTATTTTCTCTGTTAATCGGCAATTCAATATGGTTATTTGTTCATTGAAATCTATATACGTGCAGTCTTGTAAAATTGAATATTCACCGCACCAACATGATGAAAAAAAAGTATCATGGTCGGATTATAGAGAATAGTTTCCTGAAGAAAATAAGCCGTCGTAGACTGTAATCGAACCAATCTACTAGATTTTTTTTGGGTATTATTTTATTTTAGGACATGTCAGGGAAATCATCAGTTTATGAATATAATAATTCGATGAATACTCAATGTGGCGACTATGCCGTAATAAATTCATGAAAAACTAGTGATTTTTGACGACCATACTACCTTAACGTCTGTAAAGGCGTTATTATAGAATATTTATTTTGCTTTTGGTGTTTTTTTATGAAAATAATATATTATAATATCGTCATTTCGGGAACGATTCGTCATTTCCGGGAACGCTACTAAAAGTCAATTATTAAGCAAAAATCATTTGTTTTTTCATCAAATCACTGATCAATTGAAAATCTACATTTATTTCTTTGCTTTTATACTAAATTGAATGTCCAAAATTATATAAATATTACTTTTTCAAGCGTTCCCGAAATGCCGGTGGCTCATGACTTGTTTTACATAATTACTTTTTTATTCACGTAACTTTTAATTTCCAGCTTGCCCCGTTTGAATATCAATTAAAGATAAGTTGGTCAATGATTAGAACTGGTTTGCAGAACAAAAATATAATAAATTTTTTCAAGAAATTCCAAACTTGAAATTTACCACCTTGGTGATTTTGAGCCATATATATTATCACGCATATATTGAGATGTATATTTCAGTTCACAATTGTAAAACAATAAATATGAAGTATTAATAAAAAAAAAATACAAATCATACGATTTTCCTGTAATTTCACTGATTTCTCATGAAGAATGCTTTCTTTACGGGCGTTTAGAGGAAATACTTACCTTAAGAATGTGACATACTGAACTCAGATTAAAGGATATTCTTAAACCTAGTATGCATCCACATTAGTATGCGTTCATTAAATGATTTTCCTCTAACGATTAGAAAATATACTTACCGCCTATTTTAGAGGAAAATATACTAAGTTTTAGTATATTATACTAATTTTAAGAATAAATTTTTTTCGGTGTATCCACTCCTAACAACCGAATCTCATTCGATGCCTATTTAAACTCAAAGTCCCGCCTATCCGTTTGTATCCCTATTTTCGGTTCCACTTCTATCCACAGTCTATCTATCTCAATCTCTCTGATGGTCTGTTCAAATTCAAAGTCCCGTCTATCATTTTGTACCCTCAATTTCGTATTAACTCCTATCCACAGCCTTTCCATCTCAATCCCATTCAATGCCTATTTGAATTCGAAGTCCCGCCAATCCGTTTGTATCCTTAATTTCGCATTCACTTTTATCCACAACCTATCTATCTAAATCCATCTGATGGTCTGTTCAAATTCAAAGTCCCGCCAATCCGTTTGTATCTCTAATTTCGTATCCACTTCTATCTACAGCTTATCTATCTAAATTTCTCTGATGGTCCGTTGAAAGCACAAACGGCGCCTATCTTTGTGTATCCCTAATTTTCTATCTACTTCTATCCATCTGAATCCCATTCGATGCTTATTTAAATTCAAAGTCCCGCCAATCCGTTTGTATCTCTAATTTTGCATCCACTCCTATATACAGCCCATCTATCTGAATCCCACTTAATGCCCATTTAAATTCGAAGTCCGGCCAATCCGTTTGTAGGTATTGTTAAGGGGACCAGTACAGCTTGGTTTAAGATATTTCAAGTACTCCAGAATGACTTTATTTGTTAACCAAAGTTTATTTTACATCAAAAAAAATGTTTCTTAAAAAAACTGTGTCGTAAGGTTTTAGTCACACCGTTGATCTAATTCATCGTCTCGACGTCTCACTTTCTTCAGACAGCGGTCCTACATCTTATGAATGCGGGGATCTGAAAAGAAAAAAACATGTGAAAACTTACAGTCAATTATCCAAAATTTCAAAAATTTGAGCCACTAATTTGCAAATAACTTGGCCAAAAAAAAAACATTCAAAAATTCCCTCATTCATATCATGAGGACTCATTTTCTGAAGAAAATGAGCCATTAAAGACCCAGATCGGACCATCGGTGCTCCCAAAACCTTACGACACAGCGCCAAAAACATAGTTATGAGATAAACGAGTTTGAAGTTTTTGCAGAAAAATTGGTATATACTCCTCCGGAGGCTCATACATCAAAAAGTTTGTTGTACCAAAGTTGAATGAAATTTTTTTTTTTTTAATTTTCAATTTTCAAAAAGAATTTTTTTTTTTATTGGAAATTTAATTTTTCCTTTTTCTTTTCTGCAAACTATTTTCTCAGAACTTTTTTTTCCCATGTATTTTTTTGTTCCATACATGCTTCTTTCTCTTACTCACTTCTTTAAAAAGCTCCAGCAGCATATGAGGGCCCTGCTGCATCCTCCGCAGACTCATTGCATTGCCCAATACAACGCATCGCTAGTATGGATCGCCTATTGATTTCATACGCGCTTCGTGTATCATCAATCATAGGGCTACTTTTGAAGGTTTTTAGCTGGACACAATTTTCACAAGAGATACCGTATGTTCCACCCAGTCCTCTCAAGCTAACTTCAGTCATAACTATCGACCCACCACATGTCTTGCAAGATAAATGCTCCCGCAGAGCACGGAATAGTGTTTCAACGTGAAACAGCCTATAGCCAGCAGAATCGCTAGCCTCGTAGTCGCCACTGATTTTTCTATCCGAAGCTGTTGAAACATGAGTGCTCTGTCCATCAGCCGCTGTTTGCTTCTGCGGAAATGTTTTCACCCTCTTCTTTGACCGGCCAATGCATCCTTTTGTGCCAACACCAGAACTCCTCTCTCTTCTTTTCATATTGAATATATTGGATATATTTTATATATTTCCTTTCTGTTCTATCAAAAAATCTGTGAACAAAAAGCAAAAAAACTTCGACCGCACACACAGTTCGGCAGAAGCTTAGTGTAGATATTACTATTTTGATTGAATACTTACTTTTAGGTTATAGTTTTCGAAGCACCAAGTCACAACACCCGTACAACGATTACGCGCTATAGATATTAGGTAAATTTATAATTATTTAGTACTGAAAAGTACTATTTTTATTTATTTATTTCAATTCTGAAACACTGGAAATCGAGCAGACGCTCACGTAACCTCGAAAAGTATTGCACAAGTAATGGCGATCATACACCATGTGATCAATATCGAAATCAAGCACCAGCGCCACTTGCGCCAAATCGCGATAGCCAAATAACGAACTTTCGACCGTAACTTCTAAACCGTGACGATTTCGTCAAACTCGATTTTTTCACAGACGTAGAAGATCTTTAGGTAACATAAACTGCAAAAAACGAAAAACCAATTTTTTCGAAAATTCAAGCTGTACTGGTCCCCTTAATTCCGTATCCACTTCTATCCACAGCCTATCTATCTAAATCCCTCTGATGGTCTGTTCAAAAAGATTTATAGGTATACAGGCGCTGAATTATATATTTGAATATAATAATAATCGGGGTTAAAAAAAGATAGACCTGGTTTTGGATGAAAATTGTGATGGAAAAGGATTCAACCAGACAGGCGAGGGATAGATTCGGATACAAAATCGGGGTTAGAAAAGGATAGGCCTGATTTCATATCGAGTTTGAGATCGAAAAGGATTCAATCAGATAGGCGAGGGATAGATTCGGATACAAAATCGGGGTTAGAAAAGGATAGGCCTGATTTCATATCGAGATTGAGATAGAAAAGGATTCAACCAGATAGGCGAGGGATAGATTCAGATACAAAATCGGGGTTAGAAAAGGATAGGCCTGATTTCATATCGAGATCGAGATAGAAAAGGATTTAACCAGATAGGCAAGGGATAGATTTGGATAGGAAATTGGGGTTAGAAAAGGATAGACCTGGTTTTCGATTGAAATTGGGATAGAAAAGGATTCAACCAGATAGGCGAAGGATAGATTTGGATTCATTTTACTTATCCCTTCGTATCCGAAAGATTCAAAATGATTCAAATGGATAAACATCCTATCCTTTCACTTCTAGCAGGGATTAAAAAAATGCATAATAGGTACCAAAGAGAGGATATGTACGGTCGATTTGGGAAGTGACCGTTCTATCATACGTGAGAGCCTGGCTCGATCTTTGGGCCTGAAATTTAAGGTCACACAAAAAACATTAGCAGGATTTAATCACGCGATAGTCGTCCCTGTTGCTCGTTCGAGAATCAGAATCCATATTGATGATATTCCCTCCACGGTAAGGGTTTTCATTGTCCCTGATGATCAGTTGTCAAGGGAAATTCTTATTGGACGAGATGTTCTAGCGAAAACAGGTACTAAAGCCATATCAGATATATCGGGAGTGACGTTTACTTTAGGTGAATCGACTAACAATGATAGAGTACTAGAAGTCGACATGATAGATGCCGGACAAACGGAACCGATAAAAGAGAAAGACGTTTGGTGCGAAGAACTTGACCTAAACAATAAAGAGCGATTATTAATGCTACTCAACAACTACCGACGAAGTATATCCCTTAGCACCAATGAATTGGGTAAAACAAACGCGGCGGAAATGAAAATCGAATTAACTAGCGAAACACCAGTATTCCATGGACCTTATCGCCTCTCGAAGGCTGATAGGGATAAAGTTAGAATCATGATAGCTGAGTTGGAAGAAAGTGGAATTATTCGTAAGAGTGCGTCACCTTATGGGAGCCCGGTCGTGCTCGTTAGAAAAAAGAATGGGGAGACGCGAATGGCAATAGATTATAGGGGCCTTAATAAAATCACTAAGCGTATTCAATACCCGTCGCCCATAATTGACGACCAGATAGACCAACTTTGTGGGAAACGAGTTTTCACTTCTTTAGATTCGAAATCGGGGTTCTATCAGATCCTGATGCATCCTGATTCCGTTGAGAAAACCGCTTTTGTTACACCAGACGGACAATGGGAGTTTTTAAACATGCCTTTTGGGTTGGTTAACGCACCGGCTGTGTTCCAAAAGACCATGAACAAAGTATTGAAGGGTTGTGCGTTGGTCTACATGGACGATGTGCTGGTCGCTACAGAAACGCTACGAGAAGGGTTTGAACAACTAGAAACAGTTCTAAAAACTCTTCAGGCGAGCAATTCAATGTATTGATTGTTTTACGTGCTGTTCCGCCGTGAAAGCTCTACCGCACGGCTGCCATTCAGCTTGGGTCACCGAGATACGCCCGGACAGTCGCGCTGCTACTTGTGCGAGCGATCACTTCGGCTGTTGCCTCAACGATCGCCCACCCGTTCCACAGCTACCAGTTCGGCTTAGGTCGCAAGCCCTGTTGCCCTCACTGGTGGGAGCGAGGTCTATCCAACCCTCTACCAGCATAAGCACTGTTGGTACCCGAGCTGAATTAAGCGCAGCTCACCCGCCGAGATCAAGGCCTTACAGCCAATGACCTCTCCCCGCGATGTAGGGTCGTCAAACCACTGCCACTACGTGTGCCATGACCCACGACCGGAGCGGAAGGAAGCCTTACGGCATGTCCAACCTGGGCAAACTCCGATCCCACATAGTTCCACTTTAGACCCTGGATCGGGGCTCGTACCCGAGGTACCGAAGTACCCCAGCTACTTCCAGTTAACTTGCTTGCACAAGGGGCACTGGTATCTCCATCTCGGATACGCAGGGACGACACTCCCTGAAGGACAGCTGGAATTGGCGTGCTAACAGCCGCAAGCAACTGCACCGCGGTTTACCAGACTGCGACCCTCCTACGGTTTTCTCCGGACTGCCGATCGACGACAGCCCGGGTGGTTTGAGATGTCCATCTGACATGTCTTATCTCCTCCACTTGTCTGCCTATCGCAGGTCCAAGTAGGACCAGCCCGAGATCGTGCTACCCTATTCGGTCTCCTTCCCTCTATCAGTGTTCGGGCTTGCCAGACCCTGACCACTACTTTCCACCACTTCCAGCAACGTCTGGGTATACCAGAACTTGTTACTCCACCGTGTCACCACGTTCAGAAGCGCCCTGGTTTACCAGGGACCTACCTTCCGCCATTTCGCCACCTTCAGCAATGCCTGGACCCGCCAGTTCTTTATATTCTACTTTTCGCCACATTCATCAATATATGACACATACAGTGGTTGGGCTGGCCAGGCCCATCCATCTGTCTTTTCGTTACTTCGGGCAATGTTTGGGTTTTGCCAGACCCCCGATCAACCTTTCTTGGTTGTTGCCAGAGCCACGTTAGTTGACCAGCAACGGCGTGGGTGTAAGGAACCCCCACCGTCGCGGTCGTAACAGCCCCGCCGCGAGAAGGTGTGGTTGGACTTTTAGGGGTGCGTCCCGCAGAGCGACGGGGACTCCACGGGCTATTTACCACAGTCGTTTCGGGTTTGCAGCAACTCGTGACCCTTTCCAGCTTACAGAAGGTTGGATTTCCTTCCCACGAATACAGTTGCCGCTTTCAGCCTACTAGGACTGTGGCTCACAATGTTGGGACTACGCTTATGCAAGCCACCTAACCAGGGTGACCTGCAGAACGGCAATAGTTACTCCCGCCGTTTACCCGCGCTTGCTTGAATTTCTTCACGTTGACATTCAGAGCACTGGGCAGAAATCACATTGCGTCAACACCCGCTAGGGCCTCTTCAGGCGAGCAATCTGACTTTGAATCTGATCAAGTGTAGATTTTTCCAAAGTAAGATCAAGTACTTAGGTCGAGAAATTTCGAGTGCGGGGGTACGGCCGGGAACTCATAAGGTTGATGCTATCTGTAAAGCCAATGACCCAACGGATGTAAAACAAATCAGACAGTTTTTGGGACTTGCCGGATACTTCCGCAAATTTATTAAAGACTTCGCGACAAAAGTTGCTCCGCTCACGAATCAGTTGCGTGAGGACGTCCCTTGGAAGTGGGGACCACAGGAAAGTGATGAAATCAGGGAAATAAAGAAGACTTTAGTCAACAGGCCGGTATTAGCTATTTATGACCCTGAGTGCGAAATTGAAGTGCACACGGATGCAAGCGCGATAGGCGTACCCGTGCAGAAATTCGTCCTGGGCTAAGGTCGGGGCCCCAGTTGAGTGGCCCAACTTTGATCTGAGCCCCAGGTAGGCTTTATGCCTGGGGCCCGTCTAGAAATGTAACGCTTACGATTCTGGGGCCCGAATAATTTAATTGCCTGGGCCCCTAGCGGTATGCCCGCGTAGCGCCTCGATACACTAATCAGGCCCTTGATAAGCCCTCGGTACTTCCCCAGTATGCTTAGTAGAAATTTCAACCGGGCGCTAGTGAGCCCGATCGGGCTAGCCCTCATATCGGCGCCCCTGATTTATTTTCATGAAATTAAAAAGTAATAGTGGTAGAAAATAAGAAAAAAAAACCAATCTGGCACTTTTTATCGTCAGTTGATCCTACCTACGCATTGTATCGATGAAATCGCATTTCAAATCTATTGAAAAAACCACCGTATTATTATCCCCGCCGGGATTTGAACCCACGTCCGCTCGATTTCTAGTCGCACGCCCTAACCACTATGCTAAACTACCATATAGTATATGCCCCAACACTCTCCTACTTCTTCAGGGCCTATCAAAGTGTCAAGTTTTTACTCGAAATATTTCAATATCATCAAAATTTTGCATTTGCAGGACTAGATTGAAGTCCTTGCATATACCGGGAGATTATGTGGAAATGAAAGGCTCCAAGCGCGCAGGCGCTGATTTATTCGAATATTTCAAGGGTCACCAATTTCAGACTCGCCACGAATATCCCTAGAGTCCGTCTGCTATTTGTTTCTGATTGTTGTCAAATACAAATGGCGGCAGACCGTTGCAGGAATAGGTTATGTTTGTGTGAATCTAGCAGACGACAGAACTAGGGATATTACTGAGAAGTGAGTGGAGTCCCTGGCGCTATTCTGCTGGCCAATGAGATTAAGGTAAATCAAAGTTCGCGCGCTTGGAGCCTTTCATTTCCACATAATCTCCCGGTATTTATATTTATATTTATGAATATACGAATATAATTTTGTCAAACAACTATTTTGTTATTGCTTTTTTCATACACTATTATTCGCGTTTATGTATAATGAAAATGAAAATAACATGTAGGGGAGGGTGGAGCACAACGAGCCTCCTAAGGAGAAAAAAAAACTCTAGAACTATTCTAGAAAATAATACTCACCCCACTGGGGCTCAAGTACGTCATCACAACTAAAATCCAACTATCGAATCCCCAATAAAACCCTTCTGGGGCCGAATCCGGCCATCACAACCAAATCCCAGCTATTCAATCCCCAATAGAACCCGTCTTGGCCCCAATTAGGTCAGCACAACCTAGTCCCAACTATCAAATCCCCAGGTACACCCGTCTGGGGCCCGATTAGGTCATCACAAGCAAATCCTGACCATCACATCCCCAACAAAGCCCGTGTGGGGCCCGATTAGGTCATCACAAACAAATCCTAACTATCGAATCCCCAACAAAATCCGTCTGGGGCCCGACTAGGTCACCACAAACAAATCCCAACTATCAAATCCCCAATAAAACCCGCCTAGGGTCCAATGGTACCTTAGGCCTTCCCCACTTAATTTCTGCACGGGTAGGTGCTATACTCCTGCAACGACATTGATCCGAGAAACGCGTAGTTGCTTACTATAGTCGAAAGACGACACCCGAGGAACAAAGGTATCATTCGTACGACTTAGAGACATTGGCGGTAGTTATGGCATTGAAGACGTTCCGAATTTATTTATTGGAAATTAAGTTCACGATTGTGACAGACTGCAGTGCCATACGCGCTACAGCTAATAAAAAGGATATACAACCACGAGTCGCACGTTGGTGGGTGTATATGCAGGATTACGATTTTGATATTGTATATCGTCCTGGTACTCAAATGGTTCATGCCGACTATTTGAGTAGAAATCTAATCGACTGTTGTACTATCGATATTACCGAAAGCGAGTGGATTAAGGCGGCTCAATCGCAAGATCCCGACATCGAGGTAATTCGCAAGATTTTGGAGTCTGGTGAAGTACGAGCGGAAACCAACCAGTATTTTGATAAATATGCCCTCAAGGGAGGGGTTGTCTTTCGAAAGACTGACGCTGGTATTAAATGGGTTGTACCAAAAATGTCGCGCTTTAATGTGGTACGATTGTGTCATGACGAAAAAGGGCACTTTGCTCTCGAGAGGACATTAGCAAAAATACGGGAAAACTATTGGTTCAAGGAAATGAAAAAGTTCACCTCCAAGTACGTAAATGCGTGTTTAAGTTGTTTATATTATAAGAAACCAGCAGGGCGCAAACCAGGGTTATTGCACCCCATAGAAAAAATTGCCGTACCGTTCCATACGATACATCTCGATCACGTTGGACCCTTCGTACGAAGTAGGCGCAAAAATTCACAAACACTTGTCATTGTGGATGGGTTTACTAAATTCTGCGTTCTCGAGCCTGTTCGCGATACTTCCACGAAGTGGGTAATGAAAGCACTGGTTCAGTTGATTGCAATATTCGGGGTACCGACGCGGATAATAAGCGATAGAGGGACAGCCTTCACCTCGCATTCGTTCAAGGCCTTTCTCGAGGAGTATGGGATTAAGCATGTACTCAATGCGGTGGCGACTCCACGTGCTAATGGGCAGTGTGAGCGAATGAATCGCACGGTATTAAGTTCTCTTGCAGCAACCAGCGCAGGTGAAGCGGAGGACACCTGGGACGAGAGCGTGAAAAAGGTCCAGAGTGCCATCAACTCAGCCTCGAATAGGACTACTCGCATGGCCTCGACTCAGCTTCTGTTTGGTTTCAAGCCGCGCAGTATGGCCGACGCCAATATACTGGTGGGGATCCAAAACACCGTGGATCAGGTGAATTTGAAGAAACTGAGGGAAGTTGCTAAGGAGTCCACGGATGCTGAGCAGAGGCAGCAAAAACAGCGATTCGACGCCCGCCGGCTTAAACCTCCTATGTATGCAATAGGAGACGTTGTGATGGTGACCGCGAGTTCAGTCGCAACCGGAGAAAGTAAAAAAACTGGTTGCGAAGGCAAAGGGGCCCTTTAGGGTGACAGCCGTTTTGCCCAACGATCGATACGAGGTTCGAGATCTTCGGGACTTGAAGAAGTCACCAAATCAACGCAGCATCGTAGCGGTGGATAACTTGCGGAGATGGGTCACGTTTGACGCCACGCAGTGAGCTGTGAGTACATTGTCTTAAGATTCCTTGAGGAGTCACCATCTGGGACCAAAGGTCATAATCCATTATTAGGAATGGTGATTACGGTCGAGTCCAGGCTTCATGAGTGAGATCTAGTCAATCTCATGTATTGGTGAAGTTTGGGCCGAGGCCAGGACTATGAAAGGTGGCCTGAGTCAGGTTGACATGGGACCGAGGAGGCCGGTTGCCCTCTCAGGTCTACAAACATGTCTACTGGCAAGGCTAGCAACCGGAGCAATCCTCAACCCCTCCAACTACCGTTCCCAACTAACCAATTCTTGGTAGAATAGCTGGTCATCGGCCGATACTTTCGGGGGAACTGATCACTCCCATGAGAGGTCTCGGTCGGGGCACAGTTGTCGCCATTCCCGCCATTTTGTGCGTCTGATGTGAATAAGAGATGAATTTGATTTTTAATTTCTAGTACCACCTTTGGGGAGAAGAGGGTTGAGGACAACCCAAAACGGTCAGTTTGGCCGAATGAACGGAGACTCGTGGTGGACGGAGCGTTTATCGATGATAAACACAAAACATTCGTGAGGGATGTTTCCATTCGGTAACTCGGAGTGGGGAAGCAGTTGTCGAGGCGAGACGAACGGCAGTGCCCGCTAGACAAGCGATACTATCGGGTCAACAAGAGACCCGTACTCCTCAATTATTCAGACTGTAATCACTAGAATAGAATAAAAACGTCTGACTACAAACTTTATCTTCTTATACACTTTTATCTTCTTTTGTCACCTTATTATTTTTTGTTACTTTATTTTGTATCTTGCTATCTCTTTATATTTTGTACCTTGCTATCTCTGTATATTTTTGTCCAGTATGGGTTCACCTGTTGGGCTCAACACACACATAAATAAGTATTTTCGGGTGTCACTCGCTGAATTTTTTCTGTCGAAGTGTTTTTCATATATAAATATTCCCTAATTTCTTCACATATTGTGGTGGTACAGCAATGTCAAAAAAAAAATAATCAAAACCATCCCACACAGCACACATGTCCGATAGACGTCCATAGGATAAACATGAGACATTGGATATCCTATAAACATCCATCGGATGTGTGTGCTGTGTGGGATTCTTTATCATTATTTTCGTGTGTCATCGTATGCGATATCATTCATTTTTATTGCAATAATGTCATAAGATAAATTCTTACAATTCATAAAAAATACAAAAATATAGCATTTATATTTCAAAGTGATCAACATAAGAGTGCTGTCGATAGTACTCAGGTTGATCTAACATAAATTCACAAATCGTCCATGATCCTTCGCTGTCACATATCTTCTCTTCACCATACATTATACCTACGTTTTATGCTGTAAGACTTCTTTCTTCCGAAAATCTTTTTTACAATTTTCATAATCCCCCCGCCCTATCTGCTCTACCTTCCCGGCTTTTGATGCATTCAATCCTATATCATATAATATAAATTTGATTTCTATTCTTATAATATTTGTTGGCTGACTGGGCTGCGTGGTCCTCTTTTGCCCGTGTTCGTTTCTCGAGCTTTTTATTTTTTGTTTCGGATTATCTCCTAGTCTTTTTCTAAGGCCGGGGCCTCACTATGCGGTTTTACCGGAGCGGTTTTTCCGGATGTTTTCTTTCCACAGATAGGCTTATGTCCTGCGGCGCTCTTTGTCCTTCGCCTTCGTTTTAGCTGTCTGCTCTTTCCATCCTTACCTGTTAATTTTATTTTGCATGTATATAATATACTCTATGAGTTATATCTACACTGTCAAAAATTTCTTTATGAAACTTCCTAAATTCTTTGGAAGTTTTTTTTCAATACGTTTAATTGAATTTACAAGACATTGCCGTGTGAAATTAATTCACAAATACTGCAAATATACTAAACAATTTAGCGAATTCAAATACAATTTCGTGTTTTTCCTATGAAAGTTCAGTAAAATCAAGAATTCATATGTAAATTTATAGAACAAGCTCAGCAATTTACTTTACTACGCTACATTTGTAATTTCACAAAACTTTTGTGCAGTAAATGTGTTGTGAATTCACAATCATTTTTAACAGTGTACCTATGGGGAATTCCACGCCAACTTGTCAATGAATTTCCCCGACCATTTTCGATTTGCTTTAAAAAAAATCTACAATCTTTCAAGTACTAAAACGGTCCTCTGAATTTTTTCAGATTTTTTGATTGACCCGTTTTTTTTTCATGAATTTTCAAACTACCAAATATTTCGACACTTTTTAAAAATCGCATGTTTCACTACGAACATCACGCTACTAAGTCCACGATGGCACGAATTTTTCTTCTATTTTTTCTCAACATTTTTAATATAAAACTTGATAAAAATGTTAAAAACGGTGAAAAAAACGAAAAAGAAATCGCACCATTGTTACGTCTTTTATGGGGGTCTTGTCCCCTGCTTTAAATACCTGAGTATAACTGAGGGATTGTTGATGTAATGAAGGTTTAGTTAGCGATCTGATAACTTTTATTCGCGTTAACAGTTGGTTGTTATAATGGTAGTTGTGTTATATATGCTATCTTCGCACGAAGAGGTAAGGTTGAGAAGTGAGTGAGGAAACGAGGGAAGCATAGCTAGGTAGGTAGTTGCTAGGACAGTAAGATAAAAGGTTTTGCTGACTCGTTGCATTTGGCAGTGCCGGGTGCAACGAGTCTTTTCTAGAAGTAGGATCTGGTAGCAGGCAGATAGGAAGAGTGGAGACGTAGAGGGAAAAGGGGGGAAGCGTATGAAGAGTTAAGGTACTGAAGTGACTGAGGGGCGAACGTACGGGCGGTGAGGCCCGGACGTAACACCCCCCCCGTTAGAGGAAACATATCGCTTGTATTCAAGCGGTATGCTTCCTTTTAACGTAGTTATCAAATATTATCTAAGATTTATGTCTAACAATACGTGAGTGATTACAATTTCAAATTAAGAAAAAGGAAAAAAAAAAGAAAAGAAACATTGGCATTGGTCGTAATATTATTATCCTAATGACAAAGGTTTGAATTACACACTGTTAGAAATGTTTGTGAACTTATTACACATTTACCATACAAAAGACTCCCGATTTCACAAATTCGGCAAAGCAATGTGAATTACTATGGATTTCTTTTAAATTTACGAAAAAATTCTCAATTTTATTAAACTTGATACGAAAAGCACAAAAGTGTATCATAAATTCACTAATTTGTATAGTAATTGCATTGTGTTCGTGAAATTACTAAACAATGTTTGCAATTTGCTGGATATACTTCTAAATGTGCTAAACAAGTGCACGACAAAATTTTCATACAGACTTTCAGTATCAACAATTCGTCTTAGCAATGTAAATTACTATGCAGTTTTCATAAATTTGCATTTAAATTTTCGATTTCACCAAACTTGATAAGAGAAACACAAAAGCTAGAATTTGGGCATTCGACAGTTCTGTACAGTGGCGTTAGGGACATGACGCGGTTCCGGAATTTGCAACTGAATTTCTTATATCACTATACTTGACAGCAAAATAATTTGACTGTTTCTCAAATTCACAAGACCAGCTTAGTAAATCTATCGTATTCGTGGTAAATCGCTCGAGTAAATTCATGACATTGATGAATTTCCGAAACTTAATGTGAAATTCATTAAGACATTTTGTTAATTTACTAAACCCCAGGTTGTAGTAGAAATTGATCAAAAACGCATGTCAAGTTCAATATTTCGTGAAGAAGAAGATATTGCTATGCATTCTATCTGAACTCGAAGTCCAACGTTGAGTTTCACTGAACTTGATGACATATGAAGCTATTGGATGATGTGTAGGGTCCGAACAAATGGAAAGACATTCGAAGAAAAATCAATAGGTAGTTTGGCGTAGTGGATAGGGCGTTCGACTAGTAATACGAGCGAATGCGAGCGGACGTGGGTTCAAATCCCGGTTACGACCAAAATATTATTAGCGTTTTTAGTGAATTTAAAATGCGTTTCTCTGGTGTTAATCATATGTTGATGGTCATTTACGTGTTCAAACGCACAAACTCGGGTGAAAACTAATTTTGTTTTACAATTTTTTACAACACTAAAATCGCAATTCAACATTTGAATAGCACCATTCAATTTATGAGGAATACTATGCCATAGTCAGGTAATTTTACGATAACAGTGTAGTAGATTTGCAACGCGAGTTCCTCGATTACTAGACATCTATACGTTAAAATCGCAATTCATTGTTGGAATAATGATATTCAGATTTGTTCAAATTACTAAGCTATCGTTTGGTAATATCACAATGATAGGACAGTAAATTTACAACATTGGACTCCCAAAATCATTAACAATATGTAAGGTGAATTCATAATCACGAATCCGAATAAAACTTCCAATACGTTTGTTGTAAATTTACAACAGAAATTTTTAACAGTGCATGTTAAATGCTTATGCGTCTAAGTAATTGTTCAAAACATTGGTAATGGCTTGATGACTTAAATCTATCGTTGATCTATCGTTAAAATTAAACGAGCGTACCGACTTGTATATTTAATCGTAGTATTTCACCGGTTCGAGCGGGTGCGAGCCTGTCGCTGTCCGGTGTAGTAGGTGGGGCTTTCGGATCTTGCTCTTGTGCACAGACGGGCCCATTGGCGGAAGTGGTGGTGGGATTGCCTCTTGAGGAGTGTTTTCGTTTAGGTGTGGGTGAATAATGTTTAATTTGATAGGTTTTTCGTAAGTAGGTGACTTTGAGCGTCCGCTGTCGCGTCTTGTCTTCCCCAGGCAGGAGAAGACCGCTGCTATTTTTCCGAATATTGAAAATTTAAATGCCACGAACAGGGCTACTATAATTCCTAGGCCAATGGCTGCGTAGGAGAGATCAGTCGTTAGGCTGTCGGTGTTTTGCTGTGTGCGTTTGTGTGTACAGTAGAGTCTCCGTAATTTCTCCGGCTCGGGGCTGTGGATTCTCAGAATTGAGAATCTACGGAGTACTCCCACTCTGCGAGAGGAGGCGGAGCTTTAGAAAGAGAAGGAACTATATTCTCCCTCTTTGTAAGTAGTAGAGGGGGACGCGCGCCCGTGCCTATAACCTATAAATGCCGCGCGGTCAATTCGAATACTACACAGAAAAAAAGGTTAACTTGAGCCAAGAAATTTGTTTTGAAGAGCGAAAATTTCGCGAGCGAAGTGAAAATTCTCTGGAACCAAGAAAATTTTCATGATTCAAGAAAAAATATACTTGGCTCAAGGAATTTTTACTTCGCTCGCGAAATTTTCGCTCTTCAAAACAAATTTCTTGGTTCAAGTTAAAATTTCTTGGCCCAAGTTAATCTTTTTTTCTGGTATTTGTAATCAAATTAACCGATCAGCCTTGTGCAGAAGGGATGCATAAATAATCAAAAATAAGACTAGATATTTTATTAGTACAAAAATTTTAACACATATGATAGATTTCAAACAATAAAACGTAGGTAGGTATCACAAACATGTTAGGAACAATTTTCAGGTACATTGTCAATTAAGGGCAGACTTTGGTGAAATTCTGATAAACACGAATTTTTTATATTTCAAATTAGTAAAAAACTCTAATCAAGAATTCCTTGCATCAAATATTAGATTATGGTAGTATGTATATTGAAAAGAAAATTTCAATCCTCTGAGTTGAAAGTGTATGCGCAAGGAGTTTTTAGCAGCGGGGCACAAAAAATTTTCTGCGAAACCCGTGTGGAAATTTGCTTGGGAACACCCAATTTTTGGCTAGCCCCCGGACAGGCGATCCCAAGTCCAGTTTAACTGGCCAGCCCCCGAACGGGTCCCGAATTGTAAACTGTAATTGGTCTATAAACGGGTAAAATTGTCTACTTCCCCGCTAGGATAACTGTCCTGAATCCGTTCACACCTTTCACAGTAGTATTAGGGCGGTAATCGGGAAAGCTGGGGAAATACTCCGAAAAACTGATTTTTTCGATAAAAAATATTCTATCATTTTTTGCGTTTTAGCGTCGATATTTTTTAAATTTTCAATTTTGAGGACCCTGGACCTGTCAGAATCGATTCTGCTTCAAAAACGCCACCAAAAAAACTATTTCTTTAATATAAAAAAATTCTATCATTTTTCGCGTTCAGCCGTCGATATTTCCGAAAATTTCAATCTTGAGGACCCGGGACCTGTCGGGATCGATTCGAAGTCGGAAATTACACGAGAAAACCTGTATTTTCGATCGGAAAAATTTCTATCATTTTCCGTGTTTTACCGTCGATATTTCTGGAAATATCGATTTTGAGGACCCGGAACCTGTCGGAATCGATTCTGCTTCGGAAACGCCGCCAAAAAACCTATTAAGAAATCAAAACGATTAAGAAATTTGAATTCATTATTCGATTCCTTTTCCCTGTAATTAAAAATAATCCGGATAAAGTCGAGCACTGGAAATATAGGCCATCCCATTATTAAATTGGAAAAAACAGGCAGTACCCGGATAGTTCAACCCGGTTTAAGCTGGCCAGTCGAGCGTTACAAGCCCGGTCGGGGGCTGCCTGGCGCCCATTTTAAAGCGGGAAGAACTGGCTCGTTCCCGGCCAGTTCCCAACTACGATTTCCACACGGGAAGGTTCCATGCGCTTACACTTTCAACTCAGAGGATTGAAAGTTTTTTTCAATACGCATGCTACCATAATCTAAATATTGATGCAGGGAATTTTTGCTTGGATTGTTTTAGTAATTTAAACAATGAAAAAATCGTTGTTATCAAAATTTCACCGAAGTCTCCTGTTAAAATATAAAGTAATCTTTCGGTCCATCATCTCAGTTGTTAGATAGAGGTTGTGGTAGAAGGGACTCAATTTTCATGGTTTCACGAACATTGTACAGAGCCAGCACCTGATCCTTATTGTAATGGATACTTTGCTCACAGTGTTTAATCACTGTGTCCAAGTAGACTCGCAGATCAGCGATTGAAGTTTTGGTCTCATTTTCAGAGTTATCAGGTTCTGTATTTTCTTTATTGGCGGATTGCTCAGCTAGGGCTACTTCAAGAATTTCGCTTTCATTTAAACACTCATCTTCCGTCAGTGATTTTCCAGGATTGAGCCACTCTTCGATACTCGAAAAATCTATTGTGCCAAAAGCTTCCTCTTCCCGCAACGAGACGAAAAATTGGCGCACCAATGGGTGTTCTTGCCAACTATTCCCATTGGTGTCGAGTAAATTATCACCTGCCGAGCTTTGGACACTTGCCGATGGGTGCGAGTCATTTATATTATAAGCTGCTTTTTCTACTATTTGTGGCCACACCTGAAACGTAGATATAACATAGCATGTTAAAATGAAATATCTGACAAGTAGAAAGAAAAAAATTGCTTCAGTTAAAATTTGATAGTTTGATCTGAAATGTACCGGCTTCCATGACTTGATGATAGTAGATTTTGGAAGAGAGCTCCAGGCATCGGCAACCCAAAAAATGACGTCTCGAATGGTAATGCTCTTCAGAGCCTCAGCCAAATGTGATCCTTCATTCAATTTGTCCAGGATAGATGTCATTAGAGATTGACGGTACAACGTTTTGAGATGTTGCAGACAGCCTTGGTCCATAGGTTGTATCAGTGGAGTGGTATTTTTAGGAAAGAAATGCACTCTAATATCACCTTTCATCAAATTCTGTGGGTGCGCGCCACAGTTGTCAACGAAAAGGATTGCTTTTGGAGGTAGGCCTCTCTGCAGAAGAAATCCAGTCACTTTAGGTACGAACTCATCGTGGAACCACTCTTCAAAAAGACAACTGGTCATCCATGCACTCTTCTGGGCTCTATAGTATACGGGAAGATTGACTAGATTTTTGATGGCCCGTGGGCGTGCAGATTTACCAATCACTACTAAAGGCAGTTTGAAAGTGCCCGATGCATTGCTGCATGCCATTACGGTCAGACGTTCCTTCTGCAATTTCCATCCAGAAGCGTCTTTTTCAGATCTTGCACCCAGAGTCTTTTTGGGGAGTTGGCGGAAGTTTAGCCCTGTCTCGTCACAGTTGAACATTTGATCAGGCGTGAGGCTTTCTTCTTGAATGAAATTTGGGAATTTATCTTTAAAATCTTTCGCAGCCGCATGATCAGCAGAATTTTTCTCTCCAGCCATAACAACGCATCTGATTCCATGACGAAGCTTCCATTTAGTTAACCAACCTTGGCTGGCATTAAACTCTTTACCACCTCCAACACCTTTCCAGAAGTTCAATGCTTGAGTTTTTATCAGCGAACCACTTAATGGACAACCAGCAGCACGCCTTTCGCAAAACCATATCCACATTGCTTTATCAACGATCTCGAAGTCAGGTTTTCTGAAACGTTTTCGGCCTTTAGGCATATGGTTGTTGTTTTCATCTCGCAATTGTTTGAATTTTTGCTCGTTCTTTACCCACGACTTAACGGTTGATACATGTACGCCCAAATCCTTAGCGATCACACCATTCGAAATATTTCCTTGATTTATTTCATTTAAAGCTTTCAATTTAATATCCAAATCGATCGATGTGTACTTGCGTTTCGTTGCTTTCTCTGACATTTTGAGGTTAGGCACTGGACGAGGTTGATTCTGAGACGGCTAATAATACGCACTCGCTGCGCGCGCACTCGCTGCGCACGCACTGCCAGTCTAAAGAACAAGGAGAGAGGGAACGTTCTCCTCTTGCGCTCGTGATCATATAGGGGAAGCGAGAAATTAGAGAGTAGTCAAATTACGGAGACTCTACTGTACTTATTTCATTTGCCTGTTTGATTATATCCTCCAGTGCTAGGCTGTTAGATTTTATGTCATCGGCGTTTAGGGGTGTGGTTTTGTATTGGTGGAATATGGGAATTGTCGATAGGTTTACGGTATGGTTTTTGTTCAGGTCCTGATATATCTCGGTTAGGTTTAGAGTGAATTCTGGGACGTATGAGTGCATTTCTGTCGACGTCATGGTATTAGAGGTACTAAGCGTTACAATTTCTGAGTGTCCTGAACATCTACTCCTCAGTTTTAGTATCCCGGATTTAGAAAGGGTGACACGTGCTGTAGGCATATTGGGGCACAGGATATGAATAGTTTCTGGGTTTGCTAAGGAGTAGATCCACGAATTTGGTGCTCTCAGTTTTGACCAATATGATCCATCGAATGAATTTATCCTCATGTTACATGTGTTGAGTTGGTTAGGCGTATTACCTAAGAATAATTGCATTTCGCATGATTTGTGGTTGTTGTTGTGATAAATTGGTTGAGTCTGTTTACAGATGTATGAGTTCTGCGAGAATTTGCATTCTGTGAAGTCTGTTTTTGATAGGTGGAAATAGGAACTTCTGTCTGTTGAAACTGCGATGTAGTCATTATTGGGGGCTATGCAGGCGAAAGTATTTGTTCTGTCGAAGTTTTGTTTGACTGGAATCGGGAGTAAATGGTATAAGTTGAATGTGTCGTCGTCTAATAGTGGGATTGATAGGGCATAGATTATGTTGGGTTCGTTATAGATAATGTCGAGTTCCTATAGTCTTATTAATTCCTCGGCGTATTTATTTCTTAAAGGGGTAGGAAATTGTAGGAGCGGTTCTAAGGTTTGTATGTGTTGCAGGCTGTTAATCAATTGTTTTGGTGATAATAGTTTTGGGTGTACAATTCCTTGTTTCGCGAACAAAATAGCGTCGATTACGCTGTTTAAGTCTAGTTCGTATTCATTTAGCATTTTGTCTAGTTTGTTAAGGTGATGCAGTAATGTTATGGTAATTGTATTACGTGTTTGGTATTTTTTTATGGCTGATGAGGTAGAAGTGAAAAATACTACTTGGTTGTCTAGTTTTATGATGTGCTTTTCTATATTATCAATTTCTTTCTGTTGCGTGCCCAGCATTGCTTGAATGATGTGCGTTTGATTTGCTAGTAACATGGCTACATGGTTCGTATCGTTAAATAGTCTATCGATTTGTGTGTTAATATAATCACCATCTGCTTCTGTTAGCGTTCCGTAGAGCGTCTTGTGAATGCTGCCAACGAAGTTGAACCATCCCCGTTTGACGCGTGTATGGGTTAGTTCTGCTAATTTCTCATGGAGTCCGTCTGTTTCGTGGTATCCTATCAAGTCTTCTATTTGGTTTTGGTATTGTTTTATGGTTGACAGACGGTTCTTTGATATGTCTATTGTGTCTCGTACGATGCATTCACTTCCTGTCGTGTTGCACCTTTTATCAATTAGGTCGCAGTATCTTCCTAGCTTGTCGGATATGTCTATAAACTGTTTTATATTTAGGAAGTTTATCAGCTTCCATTTGTTGTTTGATGTACGTAAGTCTTCCAGTTGTTTATAATAAATCCCAGGGTTTGTTGTGAACGGTATCAAGGTATAAGGTTGGTTTCCATCGTTTTCGAGTGCCGTGCCGTATCTGTAATTATTTGTCGTGTTAGTTTCGTGTGTGTGCTAACTTTAATTTGTTTAAGTGAACTATCTTTGTCTTATTTTGTGTAATGTAGATTTCTGCATTTATATTGTCAATTATTCGTTTAATGATATGTGGACCTTTGTAGTGATCTTCAAATTTCGTTCGTGTTTCAATTGGTAGAAAAACCTTTTGTCCTGCTTCAAAGAGCTGTGGGTTAATATTCCTTTCGTAATAAGACTTCGATTTTAATTTTGCTTCTCTTAAATTTTCCATAGCTCTCTTACGAATGTCTGTAAGATTCGTTAATAAATCGAGAATAAATGTTTTGTAACTACTAGTCATCCCGATTGTTGGGGTCATATCTGATGGTAATCGTGCTTCTTGACCAAAAATTAATTGATGTGGAGTAAAGCTAGTGCTTTCGTGTTTTGCAGTATTGTAACAAAATATTGCGAATCGTATATATTCGTCCCAGTCATGACCGTTCTTTGTGTAATGTTTGATATGTTCTATAAGTACGAGGTGGCTCCTTTCTAAGGATCCAGTCGATTGTGGGTGATAGGCAGTCGTTCGTACTTGTTTAATTTTGAAAAGTTTACTGATTTGTTTGATCGTGTTGCTCATAAAATTTTGACCTTTGTCCGTTAGTATTGTTCGCGGAGTTCCATAGCGCGTAACATAGTCTTTAGCGAAGGCTGTGCCTATTGTTTGAGCTGTCGCGTTTGGAAGTGGTATAGCGTGAAGAAATTTTGTTAGGTTGCACTGTATAGTAAGAAGGTATTGATTGTTTGATTTCGTTAGTGGCAGTGGTCCAACAATATCAAGTTCCACCTTATCAAATGCATTTGCAGGAGTGTCCGTGATCATCATTGGTAATTTCGTCTTAACTCGAACTAACTTTTTCCTTTGGCAACTGTCACAAGTTTTGATAAAGGTTTGTATTTGAGATTTGAGGTTTGGCCAAATGTACTTTTTTCTTATCCGGTTGAAGGTCTTCGTTACCCCTTGATGGCCTCCGATTAGCGATTCATGGTATTCTTTGATTATCTCGTGGCGTAGGGTTTCGTCGGGCGTGGTAATTTCTTCGGTGCAGAGTGTGATTCTAATGTTCGTATTTGCGAAGATGTAGTAAAAACAGTTTTTTAATCGTTGACCACTGAAAGTTACGTAGCTCTACGTTGTTTTTTGTGAAGGTGAAGGAGTTTATATTTTGGGTGTGGGGTGACCGTTACGCGGTTTGGTCGTTCGTCGATTTCGAGGGTTGGTCGGTGAGACATCGGATTTTCGTATACACAAATGGTGATTTTAATGTCTGTGTCCTTGAATATGTAATGGATCATACGACTAATTAGGTCCCAGCTAAGTTCATCTAGGCCGCAGCCTAATCTTGGTATTGATAGTGATTTCACTCCTCCTTTGATAAGTGCTATTTTTAGTTTGGCTAGTGTCTTGTACATGACTTCTTTCGTAGGTTTGTCGTAGTGATGTTCTTTTGTTACTAAATTATAGATTATACGTCGTGGGTATGTGACTGTTATAATGTCTGTCACTTCAGGCTTCATGGCTAGAAGTTGTTTACGTTGTATCAATCCCTGTTTCACCATCTGATCCGCGACACCTAGTGAAGCTTTACAGTCTGCTGAAATGCAGTGTGCGAGGTTGTATTTTTGTTTTGATATGTCAGCGTTTATCTCTGTAATGTGTTTATTATAAGCCAAAGGTAGAAACTCTAGATCTACGAGAAATTGGCCGTATGGGGGTGTGTTTTCTGGATTCTGGTTGGTGGAGGTTCCGGCTATGTCTTCTCGTCTTCCTATATCAGATCTAGTGGGTGTTGCTGTTGACTCTGAGTCCGTGATCGGATTTGTGTTCGAGAGTTTTTTATAAATCTTCTTTCGTATGTAGGGCGCAGGTCTTGGCTTATTATTTTTCGACGTTCCCGGTTCAGCATTGGGTGGTTTGTTTTGCTCATTTGTACTACGGTCCGTATGAGTGTACGGGAGTTCACGTTTTGTTTGTTTTTCATCGGAAATCGCGCCTGCGGTTTGTTTGCGAACTTTTTTGTGAACCCTTCGATTTGAGCTGGACGAGGTCGTGATAATGCGCTTACGGCGGATGTGTATCTGAGTGCCTGAGTCGCCCGTAGAGTCTGAGTCATTATCTACGTTCGGTTTACCTCGTGGTGCCGGGTTACCTGAAGATTGCGTATCGCGATAACGTTTATTCGGTTTTTTAACGCTAGGGTAGGTTTCTGGAGAGTTTGTTCGTTTATCGTTGTCTTCTTCTGGCGGTGTTGAGAGTCATGAGCGAACTCGGACAGGTGAAGGGTCTCTTTCTTCCGTGGGGGCTGGTTACTAGAGGACTCGGTAGTCTTTCGTTTTTTTGGGGGTTCAGGTTTTTGGTGGGTAGCTTCAGTATCTGAATTGTCCGAGAGAGTTGACGTTGTCATAGTTGGCGTTTCTTGTTCTTTAGGTCTTTTAGTTGGGGCCGGGTTAGTGGATTCGTCTGTGGTTTGTCGGGGACGTCTTGGGAGTCGATGTGTTATCTTTATCTTTTTTTTTTTTCCTCTGAGGGTTCGGTATCGGTTCTAAGGCGCTTTGAGACAAGAGGTAGGATTTGGATTGTGTCAGGTGGTGGGTTTCTGGATAGCGCATCTGCGTTCGAATTCATCTTTCCTTTTTTGTAGATAACGTTGTAAGAATATTCGTCGAGTGTCAGGCGCCATCGTAGCAGTCGTGAGGTTGGGTCTTTCACATTGTTTATCCAAACTAGTGGTCTGTGATCTGTGACGAGTGTGAATATTCGTCCGTAAAGATATGGTCGAAAGTGTTTCACGGCGAAGATGATTGCTAAGAGTTCTTTGTCAATCGTCGAGTAGTTGACTCCCGCCTTTTCGAGGGATCTCGAGGCGTATGCGATAGGTAAGTCTTGGCCGATTTCTCCTTGGCTGAGAATTGCGCCTACGGCGCAGTTAGAGGCATCGGTCGTCAATATAAACGGTTTCTCAAAGTCCGGGTACTGTAAGAAAGGTTCGTTACAAAGGCTATCGCGTAGTGTTTCGAATGCGAGTTGGTGTTCGGACGTCCAAAGAAATCGGTCGTTTTTCTTTAGTAAGTTGTTTATGGGCTTTGCGAGTTTTGATAAGTTAGGTATGAATCTGCGGTAGTAGCCGATCAGTCCGAGGAATTGTTTGATTTGCTTCGGATTCGTAGGGACGGGGTAGTTTTTGACGGCTGCTATTTTGTTGGGATCCGGTTTTACTCCGTCTTTTGTGATCACGTGGCCTAGGTATGCTATCTCTTGACGTAGAAACTCGCATTTGTCGGGCTGAAGGGTTAGTCCGGCATTGGCTAATCGTTCCATAAGTTTTTTGAATTTAATGGCGTGTTCTTCTAATGATCTCGCATAGATTACTATGTCGTCCAGATAAACGAAGACTTCGTTTCCGATGAGTCCGGAAAGTACCTGATCCATTAGACGTTGGAAGGTTGATGGTGCATTTTTTAGGCCAAAGGGCATTCTGTTGAATTCATAGTGGCCATGTGGCGTTGAGAAAGCCGTTTTGGGACTGTGATCAGGATGCATCGGTATCTGGTGGAAACCTGACGCCAAATCGAATTTAGAAAAGTATTTGGCGGATCCTAATTGATCTAAAATGTCCGTTATGTTGGGTAGCGGATAGGCGTCGCCGATAGTTTTTTCATTTAGTTTATGGAAGTCTATGACCATGCGCCATTTCTTATTGCCGGCGGCGTCTGTTTTCTTGGGTACTATCCAAACCGGAGAGTTGTATGGTGAAGAAGAGTGTTTGATGATATCTTGATCAAGGAGTTTGCTAACTTGTGTATTTATCTCTTCTTTGTGAATTTGAGGATATCTGTACTGTTTTGTATGAATCGGAATGTCATCTGTGGCAGGGATGGTATGACTGACCAGTTGTGTATGTTTTAATTTGTCACCCGGTAGGAAGAAAAGGTGGTTAAATTCTATAGCAAGGTCAGTTATCGACTGTTTTTCTTCGTCGTTCAAATGGTTCAATCGAAGGTTTTCCATAAGGGTGTGGAGGCGTTTCGAGTCGTAGTTAGAGGAGAAGTGAAGCGAACGGGAAGTGTTATTGATATTAGTTTCCCGAGCCTTGGTTAGTAGCATTGATTGAACGCTGGTGAGTCTTGTGTCGGTCAGCTGGGGTCTCGTATCCTCGAGTTCGTCGACTTCTTTTAAGGTTACTACAGGCCTCCTTATCTCTACAGCTGTTTCGCTGGAGTTAATCACGTAGGCATATGCTAAACCGTTTCTGTTCGTGACTAAGGCTTTGCCGAGAAAAATACTGGGGCCAAGGTCTATGTTATCAATGAATCCTGTTTTCAACGTCGGGTTGGCGACTTTCAATGATATCACTTTACCAGTTCGGCTAGGGATAGATACAATATTTTCGTCTAGTATTTTCAATGGTTTACAGTTATCCGTTGTTACTGTACCAGTTCCGAACGAAATTGTGGCATTCTCAGTGTATAGGAATTTCGTACCCAAAATGCCGTCTTCTTTTATTGGGAAGGAATTATCGACTACTGTCGGCGCGTAAAGGTTTGGCCCCTCTGTTTGAGTGATCATAACTTCTACAGAAAAATTGGTAGAGCATCGAGTCTGGTAAGATCGGAAAGCACCAAGTTTTCTGCGTCTAATGGTTGTTTGCAAATTTCCGTGTAAAAATCGTGAAAGCTGTTATGACCTCCGAAAAGTTAAAAAACGTAGTTTTTCGGAGTCCATCGCCGTACGTCAACTTAAACTCGTCACCGTTTGTCTGAAATAAGTGTAAAAAATCTGGAAAAATTTAGAAATATTTCCTGAACCTTAACGAACATGATAGAGTTTGGAAATTCCAAAAATATTCACAAACCTGGACGCCAGGTGCAAAAAGTCCAATGGTGCGATTTGGGGAACGGATCGGCACGGGCGAACCTGAGCCGGCTCAAAATTTTCGTCAGGATATACATTTTTTGATTCCGTAATCAGTTGTTGGTTCGCAATAGTGAACTTCCAGTAATCGACGTCAACAATTTTTCAAATTTGCACGGGGCCGCCTATATCCTAGCCGCGATATTCGTTGCTGCATTTCCCTCCCGCCGCGCGCGTCGCAAACGCAATTGTTACTCGCGGCCACTGTTACAACAATGTGAATGCAGCGAAGAATATCGCGGCTGGGACACACGCGGCCCCGCTCAAATTTGAAAAATTGTTGACGTCAATTACTGGAATTTCGCTATTGCGAAAGTAATAGACATGGACCCCCGCACGGTATTCGAGAGAGAAAAAAATGTGAAGGCACACCTGAACAATATACGCAAGACATGCGAGATTCCAGATAACGCAGGCTCGCTTTTATGTGAGACTATGAGTGAAACAGTAGGGAATTTGTGAGATAAGGTTGATAGGGGTTTGCAACTAGTCCACGACGTCACATGCGTCGGGCCGGTACGAAAGCGCCGAGGTTTGATAGACGGTTTAGGCTCGATAGCAAAATCCTTGTTCGGGACTATGGATGCAGCAGACGCGGCTAGGATAGATCAAGAGATCGATGATCTTCGGGAAGATCAAGCCAACCTAAAAACGGCAATGAGTAAGCAAATCCAAATAGTATCGTCGACGCTAGGAGTGTTCAATAATACCATGAGGGTAGTGGAAGAAAATGAACAAACTTTGCTCGAGATAACTAAGCAGCTTAGTATCAGTCTTTCGAACGGTATAGAGAGAAAAGCAGCGAGGCAAAAGCTCGACGAGCATATAGAAGCAATAGGCCTAATAGTAGATGCGTTGCTGAGTGATGTGAAGGATTTGGTACAATTTTTAACAGAAATAAACAGGGGTATTATCAACCCCACCGTGCTTACTCCAGCCAAAATACTAGAGTACCTCTCATCGGCACTACCACACCTGCCGGCGGGTCACAGCTTCCCTATACCATTGACGCGACCAGGGGTATCATTGTTGATGACAGTCGCGGATATTAAATCTTACGGGAGGGAAGACACGGTAGTTACAGTAATAGAAATACCTCTGATAGGTAGTGAAGAGTATAGCATCAGCAAAGTATATCCTTTGCCTGTAAGGGCACAAAACGATACCTATTGTTATCTAGAAACAACGGAGGAATTAGCAGTGGTGGACCACGATTATAGAAATTACCTACGAATGAAGGAGGTGGACTTGGGGACGTGTAAACGATTAGGTGAACACTATTTGTGCGACCCAAGGCGCCCTACGAACTCGATAGGAATAGGTTCACCCTGTGAAATTGCCATTCTCTCGAAGCTGGACGTAGAACTATCACAATGCCCGAAAAGAATAGTTAGGGTAAACAAGGCAATAGTTTTAGTTTTGAATAGACCAGGAACATGGTTATACATAGCTCCAGAGGCCGAGGCAATCACAGTAGCCTGCGAAGGGTTGCCTGCGGCGCGTGAAACATTGATAGGCACTGGCATCATAGCTCTCAACGGGAAATGCGCTGTAACTGCGAAGGATTTCCGTATGGAGACATTACGGCAGTATCAAAGCAGGCAGGAATTCAGTTACCTGCCGCCGTATAACCTTAGTTTGCACGAGACGGACTGGAAGGCAATCCCTAAGTCCAGTGATAAAAGTGTCAGTGTAGTGCTAAAGAGCGTCCTGCGAGACGCGAATGAACTCAACTCATTAGGATCTAGCCTTGAAAATTTACATAAGGAATTAGATAATAAGAAGAGTAGTCATAGGCGGCACCTGCCGTATGTGGCACCGTTATATCCAATAAGTGGGTTAGTACTAGTAGGCATGATAGGTTACATTATATATAAATGTGCAACTTCAGGAAGATTGAGATGTAAAGAAACATCACGACAAACAGTGGCACCGGAGCCTCCGCAGCCGCGGAAACGGACCCCGATAGCCAAGGAAACTGTCATTAATTTCAAACGTAACTCCTCTATCACGGGTACGACGTAAACAACATTGAGTATTAGTTGGGTTTCGCTAGTAAAAACATATAATAAATTGGGATAAAACATTATACCGGGAATATTCGGTGAAAGTTAACGATCCCCTTCCTACGGCCTAACCAACACAGGCGCGCACCGCGTGCGTGAGGCTCGGCGGGCGGGGCTGAGCGACCAGTGGTGCTTCTACCAAATCTTCCGCGCCGAGCTTCGTCGCAGATGTTCCCAGTGCGACGAGGTAGCGTACGAGGAGCTTCGTTGCAAGCGTTTGTAGCACGTCGACGATATGCAGTCCTTCTCTGGACTCTGGCGAAGCCTTGCCGCATAAAAATTTGATATAAAATGCTCACCGACGCACTGCGAACTCTGGCAACGAAGCTCCTCGTACGCTGCCTCGTCGCACTGGGAACATCTGCGACGAAGCTCCTCTGCCTGCGACAAGACATGAACGTTGAATGGTCGCCAGACGAGTAAGAAATGTTTGATGAATATCGTCGACGGGCTACGAACCCTGGCAACGAAGCTCCTCGTACGCTGCCTCGTCGCACTAGGAACATCTGCGACGAAGCTCCTCTGCCTGCGACAAGACATGAACGTTGAATGCTTGTCTGACAAGTAAGAAATGTTCGATGAATATCGTCGATGGGCTACGAACCCTGGCAACGAAGCTCCTCGTACGCTGCCTCGTCGCACTGGGAAAATCTGCGACGAGGTTTCTTCGCCTGCTATGAGACATGAACGTTGAATGGTCGTCAGACGAGTAAGAAATGTTCGATGAATATCATCGACGGGCTATGAACCCTTGCAACGAAGCTACTCCGTACGCTGCCAAGCCTCGCTGACGCTGTTGCTAGCTCTCGCTTCTTCGATCCCTGCTTGGTTCTCGATCACTCTTCGCAGTCTGTTGCCTGAGGTCAGCTTGGACAACGACGCCGGCGATATTTCTCCTCAAGAGTTAGCGGGCGATCAGTCATTGGGTACGTAGGATACAAAGTTAACGGACATCAAAAGACTTACAAGACTTATAAATTCTCATGATAGTCAGTTATACTCTCGCCTTGCTGTTTTAGAGGAAGTAACGATGTCCTGGGATGGCAACATCTTCTTCAACGAGTATGAGTTTATTCTTCTCAGACACGTGGTTTACGACGAACTACAAACTCCTGCGACAAAGCCCCTCCGTACGCTATGAAGCCTCGCTGAGGTGCATGTCAGCACTCAGGTCTCCGATAGAAGTAGTCGTTGAGAGACGAAAATGGTTTCAGTGAAAGTATACTACGTTCGACAGTGGCTCATCAGTAGCCTTTCTTCGATTCCCAAGCAATCAATCTCTGATAAGTTTGTGCGTACACCATAATTCAACAGCAATGGATCCCTCGATTAACCAATAATCATTGATAAATTTCGTTTTTCTGTTTCAGACCTGAGGACGTGGCCTGTGGGTGGCAGCCTTATCCGCGATGACTTCATTCTCCGCATCGTACTCTGATCAAATGATTCATTATGTTATTATTAAACTAAAGTTAACACAAACACCGAAAACTTTCTCACGAATTCTTAATTTTCATTAGATTGAATACTAGTATTCCGAACAGATGTTTTGAATAAAATCTAGGTCTGAAAATAAATGAATCAATAAATAAATCAATAGATAAACCAATTTTTGACCATGTTGTCTTCAATGATTCACCCTCCACTTACCTGTTCCACTTTGTCTCAAATATCGCTCCTAAACACTGATAATCAATACTTAAATTCAATTAATTGATATTTAGTTGATTAATCTTAAAATAAATGTTCACGTCAGGCGAATCCATTTTATTCGCGCTCATTCTTTTCCGTGTTCAGTGTGATGATTGCTTTTTAAGTTAAGTATTTATCGAGTTAGCGTGGATGGGCTATAGTATTTATCGAGTTAGCGCGGATGGGCTATGCGGACTCGGCCGAACGCGGAAGATTCGGTAGAAGCACCACTGGCTGCCTAGCCCCGCCCGTCGAGTCTCACGTACGCGGTGCGCGCCTGTGTTGGTTAGGCCGTAGGAAGGGGATCGTTAACTTTCACCGAATATTCCCGGTATATAGGTAATTACAGATCAAATTATTGTATCTTTTATCGAAATAATAAAACCGGGATTGGACTAAAATAAGATTAGCAGATAAGGTTAAGACTAAGGAAATTTGTACTTCGTAAATAAGGGAAAAATAGTCCGGCGGCCTATTCTCCTAAGGGGGGAGGGATGTTGAGAATTGTTACTGAACATTCCAATCCATTTCGTAAACTGACTACCTTTAATAATTAAGCAAGGCGTGACCTGGAATGCGGCAAAGCGCAACGCATGCAGGTGACGCCAATAATCGCGTAAGCATATTGAGGTAATAAATTAGGCTAGAGTCTGAGCTTCGCCTCAGTTCTGAGCGGATATTAGAAGGAGCGAAGAGTATTTCTTCGAATACTCAGACTCGAACCGGAGCAAGTGCTCCAAGCACACTTTTGTAACTTTGATAAATATTAAATAAACACTACTTTCGTTGCTATCTTGTACTTAGAGTGATCTTTAATAATCACCTCTGGGAACAACCCTATAACTCCCGATCCCTGAATAACGGGGGTCAAATATTACAACAGTTGGCTTTTCAAAGGGCTGCCAGATGAGCGCCAGGTTATTTTTACTATTCAGGCCCTATTCGGGCGAGCGTGACGTTTCTGGGCGGGCCCCGCTCAGTTCGCCAGATTAGCGCCCCAATTGAGAATCGTAAATCTAGCCAGGGCCAGTTCAGGCCCCCAACTCAATTTCCACACGGGGTTGAACTGGATTACAATTTGGACATGTTCCAAACCTAGTTTATGATTGGAAAATGAATAATGTATGATTTTTAATGACTTCGAGTTGTCATTCGTGTGATTCTTATTTATCGCACATCGGCTTTGGCGTTTGTAGTGACTTTTTTACATATTGTTCGAAAGACATAAGAACGCAATCCTGGACAGAAAAATCAACTGCGATTGTCGTATAAGTGGAATGAATTTACGTGATCGCCCATTTTCCAAAATGGGCTACTAAGAAAACCGATTTCAATTTTTATGATTTCGAGGTTGAACCTACTCCATCGTAGTTTTGGAACAATGTTCAGGACGACTAGAACACCCTGGAACACACTGGAAAGTTCGATTTCGAAAACGTAGGTGACCGCAAAAAAACGTTTTCCTATGTTACGAGTTCACGGTTGAACTTACAACACAATGGTTTTGGAACAATGTTCAGGACGACGAGAACAACTTGGTACAACCGAAAAAAGTTGAATATTTAAATAGTGGGGGGCTATGGAAAAATACGTTTTTTGCTCTCGGCGGTTGGACTAACTACATCGTAGTTTTGGAACAATGTTCGGGACGACTAGAACACCCTGGAACACACTAAAAAGTTTGATTTCGAGAACGTAGGTGACCGCAAAAAAAGTTTTCCAATGTTACGAGTTCACGGTTGAACTCACCACACAATGGTTTTGGAACAATGTTCAGGACGACGAGAACAACTTAGTACAACCGAAAAAAGTTGAATTTTCAAATAGTGGGGGGCCGGTCATAAATATTTTTTTCCTTCTGGCGGCTTCGCCGTTGGACTCACGACTTTACCGTTTTGGAACATTGTTCAGAACAACTCGAACAACCCGGAACAACAAAAAAAAGTTCAATTTTTCAAAAGTGGGGGGCTTGGTCGGAAAACGGTTTTTTCCATTTTTTGATCGTGATCTTTGAGTTAACAATATATGCTTTTGGAACAATTTAGAACAAACCTGGAACAATTCAGAACAACATTCAAAACATTAATTTTCCGAAAGTTGGGGGCCAACTTCACGTAGGTGATGGTTTTACCTATACAGGGTGTTGCAGAAATCGTGACGAATATTTCACAGAGTAAATCTTGATTAAAAATGGGATCGAAATTTCCTCAGCCGATTTTTTTTCAAAAGCATATCTTTTCCGTTATAATTATTTCAATTTCAGTCAATGACACGCGGCTCACGAACGGCCGCGCGTCGGTGTGCTTACCACTCGGTTGTGTGCACTTTTTTCCGTGTTGACAATTGGGTGAGCGACGCGCACACAACCGAGCGGTGATCACACCGACAAACGACCGTTCATGAGTCGCGCGTGATTAGCTGAAATTGAAACGATTATAACGGAAAAGATCTGCCTTTGAAAAAAAATCGGCTGAGGAAATTTCGATCCCATTTTTGATCAAGATTTACCCTGTGAAATATTCGTCGCCGTTTCTGCAACACCCTGTATTCAAAAACTGCTGCACGGAGAAACTTTTCCTGGTAAAGATTTCAATAACTGCGAGTAAATCTGGGATATATCAGCTGATTTGGCAATATTTCTTACGGTACCGGCAATAGTATATTGTGTATCTAGGGAGGGAAAATGGCCATTTCCAGCGAGGGTGAGACGTTGTGCGCATGCTCGTGAGCATGATTTGCCGGGAAGTTTTATCGATTCCATCAAAAATTGAAGATCGTTCCATTTTTGTTGGTCAAAAAAAGAAAAGTTATTGATATGCGTGAATTTGTGCAATGAATAATTTAGTGATCGTAATCCCATGCAGAAATTAAAAACTGGCGCTGGCCAGACGCTGTCCAGTTTTCCGTCTTTCTAGCCAGTGAATAGCCAGGTAAACTGCCGAAATTCAGGCCAGGCATGTAACGCAAAACTGCGGAGTGCCTGTCCAGGCAAGTTGACGAGTGCCTGTCCAGGAAAACTGACGAGTGCCTGTCCAGGCAAACTGACGAGTTACTGGTCAGTAAACTAGCCTCTTTCTGGCCAGCGAACTAGCCTCTTTCTGGCCAGTAAACTAGCCTGTTTCTAGCCAGTAAACTTGCCAATTTCTAGTCGAGAAACCGCGCATCTTATACACAAATAGTGAGAAAAAAAAATAATAATGTACGTACGTATGAATATTCGATTTCACATTATATAACAACAACATTGCCAGTTCGCTAAGAAAAACGCCACCCAATTTTTACGATACAACCGGGATTCGAACCTGAGTCCGCTCGCGTCCACTGTATTACTAGTCGCACGCTCCACCTACTACGCCACACTACCTTATTATAATTGGTCTCATATTTTTCTATTTGTGGAAACTTATGATGAAGATGTCGAATTCAGAGCTAATAGACATTTCGATCAGTATCATGATTGATCAGTGTGAAGGCGAGATCACGCCTGAAAAATGTTCTAATACAATATGAGCGTAACGCCTACAGATTGATACCAAGTCAGGCTATGCCGAGTTCGCTCTGACTAGTAAGTCCAGAAGAAATCTGGGCAGTACCAAGTCAGACTTTGGCGAGTCCGCTCTGGCCAGTAAATCCGAAAGAAACCTAGCCAGTACCAAGTCAGACTTTAGCGAGTTCGCTCTGGCCAAGTCAGGCTTCGCCGAGTTCGCTCTGACTAGTAAATCCAGAAGAAATCTGGGCAGTACCAAGTCAGACTTTGGCGAGTTCGCTCTGGCCAGTAAATCCGAAAGAAACCTAGTCAGTACCAAGTCAGACTTTAGCGAGTTCGCTCTGGCCAAGTCAGGCTTCGCCGAGTTCGCTCTGACTAGTAAATCCAAAAGAAATCTGACCAGTACCAAGTCAGACTTTGGCGAGTTTGCTCTCGCAAGTAAATCCGAAAGAAACCTAGCCAGTACCAAGTCAGACTTTAGCGAGTTCGCTCTGGCCAAGTCAGGCTTTGCCGAGTTTGCTCTGACTAGTAAATCCACAAGAAATCTGGCCAGTACCAAGTCAGACTTTGGCGAGATCGCTCTGGCTGGTAAATCCGAGAAAAACCTGGCCAGTACCAGGTCAGATTTTGGCGAGTTCGCTCTGGCCAGTAGTATCTGGCCAGTACTAGGTTCGGCTTTGCCGAGTTCGCTCTGTCTAGTAGTATCTAGCCAGTACTAGGTTCGGCTTCGCCGAGTTCGCTCTGGCCAGCAAATCCACGACTGGCTCTGGCCAGTAGTCAGGCAAACTGGTCAAAATTCTACACGGGTTAGACCATACAGGATGGACCGCGCATTGCCTGTGTTGAAGCATTGTAAGAACGTCGCTAGGTAATGCGAAAAGGACAGACGTGAACACACGATACTGGATCGTTCGTCGGACAAGGACGCAATAGTCCACTAGGGGAGTAGCGCTTATGGTTACTCGGCGGCACTAATGCGCGGTCCATCCTGTATGGTCTAAGAGTACACAGTAAAGCCCGGTCTACATAAGACGTTTACGTTCGCGTTGCCATATCACCGATACAACACATGCTCACACCGATGAACAAACACATGAACATTCTTTTCATGTGTTGTATCGGTGATACGGGAACGGGAACGTAAACGTCTTATGTAGACCGGGCCTAATAGCATATTACGTATCTAGGGAGGGAAAGTAGGCTATGCCAAACTGCGTGTGAGATTGACACCCGAACCGAAGGCGAGGGTGGCAGAAACGCAGTTTGGGCTGGCCTTCTTCACTCCCGTGTGACGTATACTATTTTTTACCACCCCCGGGCATCGGAAAGTACAACTTCCAGCTCACGCGAGGGGCCGAAAGTCGAACTTTCCGTGCAGGTGTGGTGAAAAAATTTTTTTGCAAAATTTAACACAAGCAACACACTTAACATTTGTTGACCACTTTTTTAACACAAATTTTGTGTCATTTCAACACAACCAGTTTATGTCAAAAAAGTAACACAGCTTTATGTTAAAACTAACACAAAACTATGTTGAAAGTTTGTGTTGATTTGAGAGTGTAAACATTTAGAAAGTGTTACTTTTGTATTAGTTTTAACATAAAGCTGTGTTACTTTCTTGACATAAACTGATTGTGTTGAAATAACACAAATTTTGTGTTGAAAAAGTGGTTAAGGGGGGAATGGGGTATAATGCATGAAACAAAAAAACGCTTTTTTATGAATTTTTTTTCAGACATCTGGTTAAAGTAAATTAATTTAAATATTTTGCATATTACAAAGGATCATTCGAACCACATTCAGTATTTTTTTGGAGAAAAATATCGAGTAATGAGCCAGTGACAGAGCATGTTCGAGGACGCCTTTTCAAAAAGATGATCTGCGGTTCCAGCGATATCTCAACGTCGAGTTATCGGAAATCATAAAAGTTGCAATATTTAGTTAAAGTATAAGTTTTCCCTTCCCCCAACGATTATTTATAGGTTTTTTTTTTTCATTTTTAAATTTGTTGTGATTTTTTAAAGTCAAAATTGCAATTTTGGACGAAACATCTCGTCATTTTCTAAGTGGAAAACAACCTTGATATAAAAAAATTAAAAAAAAAAGATCGTTCGGGGGAGGATTTTTATATGTAGAAAAAGTGTACCACGTTTGGAAAGGATCGGTTCAGTAGTTTTTGCACAATCGTTGGAACGGACTTTCAGAAAGTGGTTTCGAGAAAAACGCGTTTAAAGTTTTGAACACCGAAAAAGTGGGGGAGCGAAGACGTTGCTCCCGTGGTACACACGATATTTTTTTTTACACATGAACGGAGGCCGATTTTGCTATCTGTTTGCGGAAAAATCGGTTTGACCGATTAATTTTCAATAAATCAATTAAAGTTATGATTTATTTTTTTTACCGTCGTATGTTCTTTTCATGAAGGAAAAAAGAGGACTGATGAATCTAGTGCAACTTCATATCGGGGAGCAAAGACAACGTCTCTAGGGAGCAAAGATTTTCAGGGAGGAAAAGCCGGGAGCAAAGACTTTTCGAGCGGGAAAACCGCTTTTTTTGCAACACCTACATCGAAAGACCTGTTTTATGCATCGTCTGTAGGCACTTAAAATGTCTTTTAAACACTAGAGCGAGAAAACTTTCTCGCACTTGTGTTTAAAAGCGCACCAGTGTTTAAAAGACTTTTCAGTGCCGATAGACGGCATAAAACAGAACTATCGATGTAGGTGTTGCAAAAAATAGTGTTCGATACACGAGCGAAACGCGGCAATGCCACTCGTGTGGCGGCGCAGAGCACGAGCCCGAAGTCTTGTCTTCGTCTCGCCTTCCGCTCGCCTCCGACTCGACTTCGGGCTCGTACTACGCCTTCACACTCGCTGTGCGGCATTGCCGCCTTTACGCTCTTGTATCGAAAAATACTATTGCTCCCCGCAAACAGATGGCAAAATCGGCGTTTGCATTCATGTGTGAAAGAAAACATAAATTTTTTCAACTTACACTGAATCATCGATTCCAGCTCCTTAAAGTACTTTCCCAGCGGCAGAATCAAGAATCAAGAATCTTCTCGAAAATCAACAATGGAGCAAAAGGATCACCGTGTATCTAAACAATTTACCTATGCGGCAGCTGCGCGCAGGTATATTTTCAAGAGCAGCTCCGGTCTATGAGGAGGGTCGGCTTAAAGGTCTATAACTTCAAGAGTTTTGCTCCGATTGACTTGAAATTTTGACACGATATTTTTGAAATATTTTACTATAAGAAAATGCAAAAAAAAAATCGATTTTTCAAAAGTGTTATACCCCATTCCCCCCCGAACACAAACTTTTGTGTTAAATTTTACAAAAAATTTTTTACTGTGTCGTTTCATTCGTTGCCGAGTCTTCACGACCCGATTTTTTCCACGCCTTAATTTTACACTAACTGTCTCACTTGCCTGAGCCCAAATCCTGATGGGACAGAATTCAACGCAGGGTTAAATAACATAGTTGGAAAGCGTATTACACATGGTTCTATAAAATATGTTTTATTGTGATACAATCGATAGATCGGAGTCTTGAGAAATTTTACTATTTCCAATTGGTATCAGCTCGCCAAAGGTTCTGTCGGAAGACACAATCTTTGATCTTTAGAAACAGACTCTATATAGATATTCACGGCATCAAAAAGTTCATAACAGTCTAACTTATAAAAAACCCACATTTCGTGAGGTCGGCTCTGTGAAAACGGTTGGATTTCATATGGCATCGGTCGAATAATGAGTTCAGAGAGCATCACCTGCAGGATCCAATTCTTCATAAGCTATCTGGTATCGACGGCTGTCTGAATTGTTTTTTCTTCTCGCAAGTACTGAAAAGATTGAACCAAGCTCAAAGTTATGCGAACGGACATAGTTATTTGATAAACTTTGCGTACAAACAATGTACAAAATCTGATGAGTTTCGTATTTTATTGAAATATTTGTTCACCTGTTAATGCTCATGGAATTTACCACTGTTTTCTCACCTTGAAACGCATGGCACCCACCAAAAACTCTGTTCCCGGCCAAAGTCATTCCCTTCCTGTAACGTCTGCGGTAAATCTTGACCCAAGGTTTCAGGCATAAATAAAGCCTGCACAGCTACACCGACGGAAAGCAATCCAAGCACAATGAGTGGCAATGCTGCTGATACGTCCGCCTGAAAATAGTAAGGGAAAATCGTGACAAATGAATTTCAGGGCGGAAATGATAGATATATAGTCCTCCAAATATTAAAGGAGTCCTGAAGTTTGTAAGGGTCTAAGGGGGCATTCGGTCTCATTATTTTTGTTTTTTAATTTGTACTTGATGCGTTCAACTTGTTCATATATTCAACAAAAAAGACATACTTTTTTTATACAAACATTTCACTGAAAGAAACCCTCAAGATACCAAGAAAGCCCTGAAAAGTGTGAAAGTGGATCATCTCAGTTTTCCAAGAGCCCAATAGTACATAAATAGACACCGATGCCAACATTACCATTGAACTATATACCTTGTCCACGAATGGTTACCATTTGCGTTTTACGTATAATGATTGAAGTACAAAAGACAATTCCTAGCTAGTTAAACAATATGAACATAAAATAATTCCAAACGTGCTCCGACTTTTCTTTTCAGCATGGTTTAGGATGGATATTCTTGAACTGATATCCAAAACACAACACCGTCGCAGACATTCCTAGACTATTCTGGAAACATATCTAGCAAAGTCTTTTAGGTCATATATTCTTTGAATAAATTTTTATTCACACATGCTCTCTGTACAATGATACGGAATTATAACCAAACAAATCGAGACAAAATTCTGATTGAGCCAATAGTGGTCGCTGTGCGATTGGAGTTTTACCATGTAATGTTATGTTTTCTTGTGTAAAATAATCATTATTAATGTGACACTTGGTTCTCACAAGGGAACTTCCAGGTGTCCCCGTTCGCTTTCAACAAAACTTTACAAGATTGTAAAAGCGGTGAAAATATTCGACACGTATCTTTTTATATCGGTGGAACTCCACCCTAAGCGGGTGTTGTAATCAACCCCTGAAAATGACAGATTTTCTCGATTTTCGCTATTCGAGAGCTCTGGAACAACATCCACACAAAGCTTTCCGGCTAACAGAGTGACACCGAAGGTTTTCGGAGTCGATGATTTCAAATTTGGATTTGGTATCTCAGGGTTCTTTGGGGTCGCCGATTTTCTCAGGCAGATTTGTCAGACGGTGGAAGGACTGCTGAGTGCATAACGCACATCCTCGTATGTCGTCGATTCGCTATTTACCCAAGGTGATCCTCCTGACCGCGAGGCAGCGCTTTCTCTGACGCTATCCTGGCGAATCAAAGATTACACACCATGCGGTGGTGGTAGATCTTTGCCAACGGTAGACGTAGGAGTCAGGATGACACAGGACGCTGTTCTTTCCTATCGTGCGGTTTTCCTACGGCGGTAGGGATCTCGCTGTCCTCGGAGCCACTTGACATAAGTTTTTACAAAAACACAAACCATGTTTAATTAGACCTGAAGTTTCCTTAACGGTTAGCAATACATTATAGAGACAAGACCGGCGAGAATCGAAAACCTAGTTTGATATTGTTTTACCGAAAGTTCTCCACCTTGTGTTATATGCGGTTATGGTGCTATTGTTCATTGGCGTAGTGTAAGAAATCGCTGCATTTAAAACATTTTTTTATGAATATCAGCATTGTCGTGATCAGCACCCGTATAGCGATATAAACGTAATGTAAGCTATACTGTGAGGTTTGACCGCGAAACCGTTCAAATTTCAAATGTGGCTTCCAAATCAGGTTCCGTCGTAATAAAAAAATCGCCCGCTGCATTATTCTAAGGTTATGATCTACTTTGTTTCGTGAATTCCCCTTAAGCGCTACTATCGCAAAAGCAGGTTGTTCTTTTCAACTGATCATGATCACATGTGATCACTAATCACAGTGATCACTGATCCACTGATCAGAGAGTCAAAAGAATACACCTATGATGCAGTCCCGTTGATCTAAAAGAAAATACGTGTCGAATATTTTCACACCCAGAGCCGTAACCAGGGGGGGGGGGGGGGACAAAACCAAATATAATGTCGACTTTGAACTCATATTTTTCATCTATTTAATCACTAGTACAACAACAAAAATCTTTTTTTATTCAATTGGTCTAATACAACTAACTCGTTTTTTATACCTCCGTAAGAACTAGTAAGTACGGCGGTACTTCACATCGTTTACAACCTTGCAAAGTTTCGTTAAAATCTGAGGGGGACACACCTGGTGGCGTTCTCTCGTTAGTGAATATAATTATCACTTATTACTGTGCGTATACCATCACTAATAGCGAAGACATAATAACAACAGACGTCAGTGAACCCAACAAGACTAATCTACAACCAATTGGAACAGACATTTGCGGGCTTATTCGCCAACTCTGGTGTTATCATAACTGCACACAACGTAACGTTAATCCATGAAACCCCAAAAAGCACCTCACGTGCGAAAACCTTGCGCCAAGTACAGTGGGACCCCGATCTTTTACTACCTTGATTTTCTACCATTCCCCCTAATTCTTGCCCCCACTTAATTCGGTTCGCTAAGGGGAATAGTGTTTGTGGGCATGTTATTTCTACTACCGTCGTCCGACACGTCGGCACTGCGGTACGCGTGGTATGAGTAACATGACCTAGGACGTCAGAAATCTTAGGTGAATCTATGGAGACTATAAGAAGGAGACCGAACTTGGTCCGCCCCACTCCTGCGAAAACGTGCTCGTTTTCTGCGCTCTAAATTAGGGATGGGCGATGTTCACCGATTAATCGAATAGGTCGATTATTTTTTTTTAATAATCGATTATTTTCGCCCGATATTTTCGAGGTCCGATTAATCGATGTTCGATGTATTTCACCGAACATTGATGAAAAGGCGTGAAAATGGATTTTTTAACTTTAGTAAATTTCGGACCAATCTCAACGAACAATCTGAGAAGAAAGTCATACCAGAAGGTCCGTTTCACCAATTTTATTCAATTTTCAAAGTGAATTTTCACAATATTAACTAGCACGAATTTTGTCGAATTTTTTATCGACGAATTTTTCATGAAACATCATGCCATTCGCAAAAAAAAAAACTCAAAAAAAAAATAATCGATGTTCCGATTTATTTTTCAAACATCGATGTTTAAGGTAGTACCTCCACGACAGTCTGATACAAAAATAAATTCTACTGTGAACGTATAATGATATGAGAATCAGCAGTCCGATGTTCATAATTTTTGTCTGCGAGTGTCCTCTATACTCAGGCACTGCGTGTATACAGATACACACAACTACATATTTATTTCTTAAAACAAAAGGCATGGCAACCTTGTATCCTGCCGCCTGTCAATCTACGGTCGTATATGTTGTATATGTCTTTTATACTAACCTAAATGCGAAAACTCTAGAAACGTGAATGAAGATTTATATAAATTAAAAATGCCTAATTCTCACGATCAGTTGCGGGACAAGAAAGGAAAATTTTTAAAACAGAAAAAATTAATAAAAGTTCAATCACTTGCACACTGTTGCCAGAAGCTCATTGACATTTGCCTCCACTAACCGAGAAAAGCTTAAACCTGCAAACTTTATGAATTTTTATCCCTGCAACTGATCGGGCAATAACAGTGGTTTTTTTTTCAAAATATTCGTAATAAATTGATGTTTAAATAAGTTGTTTTTGGAAAAAATATATGGAAAACTTTTAAAGTTATGATGTGAAATGTGTATATTTTAATCAACTGGTACATTCAACCCATGCTGAAAGTTCAAACTTTGGTCGCGAATATCTCCATTAATCGACGGGCAAAAATTTTTTATTTAAGGTATTAAATTCGAGGAGGCTATTCCTTATGTATACCCAAAATTTGATCAACTTCCGCAGAAAGTGGTTTTGTGGAGGTACTACCTTAAACATCGATGTTTTTCAAACATCGATTATTCAAAAATCGATTTTTATTTTGAACATCGCCCATCTCTACTCTAAATGTGATATATGGGCATATCTCACAAACCTTTAACTTTCATGTAACTTGACTTACGGCTTGCGAAAGTTCACTTGCAGGCAAAGAATTGGGTATTTATGCATGTAGCAAATAATTTTTGAGATACACGAAGCATAATCAATGTAAAAAAATTATTTACCGTATCTACAAACTTCTTGTCCCTAATTGAAATGCAGAAATTAGCTACGTTGCATTGTGTAACTATGACTTCAAGAAAACTTCGTACGGGATTTGCATTGATATGCAACTTTAGAGAAATCGGAAAAAAATACTTGGCTACGAGCAAGGTAGTATGAACATAATGTACGTAATTGTAGTCACCAAAATTCGTCTGCGATACCAGGGACACAGTACGAAGTACTGTCACTCGGTTTCGATATCGCACCTGACACCCAATGTTTCACCATTAAAGTACATTAGCACAAGCTGATTGGATGTATTTATCTGGATGCACATGGAAGTAGAACTATCACGGATCGAACGCACTGAAATTTACGTCGGAGAGTCAATTTCTTTTCTCGCAGTGTTCTTGACAATGGGTACATATTGACGCGTGGAGAATAAATGTCAGGAATGTCACGTCGTTACCCTGATAATCTGGTCAAGTAAAATGCTCATATTTATTACCAGTATATTGCTCATATCACGAATTATATCTTCAAAGATGTGCGCGATTGTTTTATCAAAAATGACTTTTCTCTGGGTTAAAACGTATTGAAATGTCAGATTCGGGAATGTCAGATTCATAAATTCGTAACATAAATTCGCAACTATTCATTTCTAAATTATTTTCTAAGTCAGTAGCCTTTGTAGCAGTTACCGTACAACTTTTTTGTATACGATTGAAGTGAAATAATTTTAATAATAATAAAAATAATAAAAATTAATTAATTTTTTTAATTTCAAGTTTGGTTTTTTTTTGGTTTTTTTTTCGTTTTTTTTTTGGTTTGCAAATAGTACTCTAGGTGCAGAATAATGATGAAGATAGTTCTGACACCAAACCTAGAGAAAATGCATAATCGCGAATATAAAAGGGCAATATTATTTTTTATGCACGCACCCAGTGTAATATGAATTGTACATGAATAGATATTACTTTATGAAGGTCTTGTAATGCGAGGAAAAAATTGGCGGAACTGTGTTCCCCAAATTAGATTTTTTTTTTTTTGAGCTGCGAAAGTTAACTGTTTGTGAGATATGCCCATATATATTGTATATATAGCTAACATTTGAAATTAACGGATCGATGCGCCTCTAGCAGAGTTTGACGAAAGCTCCGAATACAATACATTAAATCGCAATCTTTGACAGGTGGAAGCTGCCAACGGCTGCCGTCAGAGGCGCCGCGATCGGCTAATATTGATATATGTATATAGAGCGCGGAAAGTGGTAACCAGCGTTGCCATACGTACGATAATTGTCGTACATGTACGATATAATGAACGCTTGTACGATATACGATTATCGTACGAAATGGTACGATAATCGTACGATAATAATGGAAGCGTACGATAATAATGGAAGCGTACGATATATTTTTTTTTTCGTTATCAGCACCAATGGTTTTCCAGTCAGCACGTCGGAATCTCTACCGAGTTGCATGATTACGCCGCTTTCCGCTAGATGTCTGCACTCTGCAGTGAAAAATGCTAGAACCGTTCGCTGGTTCGCCGGTTCCGTTCTGCGTTCCCTTACTTATCGTCTGTTGTTTTCCGCCAATTCCGCCTTTCCGGTATTCCGTTCGAAACTCACACAGTTTAGTCGTCAGGAAAAGCAATTGAGAAATAAAGAACGAATAAAGAACGAATATCGAATTCGATATTGTTACAACAAGCAAGAGCGATAGCGAGACGGTCGTCAGGAGACGCGATTGAGATTGCAATAAAGATCGCGAACTCTGAAGTTGTGTGGAAACGAGAGAGCGCGAAACCGTCTGCGGTCGGTTGTAAGAGGTCACAGGTCAGATATAAATTATGGGTGGTGAAACTACTGATGATTCCGTATCAGATTTTTCGGACGATGGAGAACGTAAAAAAAAAAGAAAAATCCGAAAAAAAAAAATATCTCGTAAATCAAGCGTGTTAAAAGCGGCATGTCAATATTGTGACTCGACGATGAAGGCTGAACTTACAATTTTAAAGAAACATGTTCATAGTCTGAAACACGTAGAACGATGTTCCGACCTCCGACCTGAAATACAGAAGACCGTTGCGGAATTCATGGTTCCCGTGGCCGATAACAAAGTGCAAAGAGCAGAAGTACTATTATGTGCTTTTTTAGCTTCTGATAATATTCCATTCAAAGTCATGGACCATCTTTCAGACGTGTTGAAAAATTGTTTCACGGATTCGAAAATCGCACAAATGCTGAAGCTCAAGAGAAGTAAAGCCACAGCAATCGTCAAAAATGTAATCGGCGAGACCCAGAAGGAACGACTCATCAAAAAGTTAAAAACGAACAAGTTTTCGATTTTAACCGACGAATCGACTGATATTGCAGCAATTAAAACATCTTGCGTTGTAGTACGCTATTTTGATGAGGATATTGGAAAAATCACCAGCCGATTTTGGGACTTGGTCGAAGTATTTGACAGTGAACATCCTACATCTGCGGATTCTAACATCAGTGCAACCGCTGAGCATCTGTACAATATCATTTTGGACTCATTCGATAAGCACGATATTCCTCGAGCAAATATAATCGGGTCTGGCTCTGATGGGTGTAATACAATGATGGGCAGTAAAAATTCTGTAGCGAGTCGCGTTCGTATTACATGTCCTGGCATAACGATAATGAAGTGCGTTTGCCATTCTTTGCACTTATGCGCGAGCGAAGCCTGCAAGATGTTACCGCGCAATTGTGAAGATCTTGCCCGCAATTTCTACAGCTTTTTCAAAAACAGTAGCAAGCGTCAGTGCAAACTCGTCCAGTTTCAAATATTTTGTCATCTGGATATCCACAAAGTGCTCCATCCATCCCAAACGCGTTGGCTCTCACTTGCAGCAGTCGTGGATCGCATTTTAGAACAATGCAATGCTCTACGTTCGTTTTTCGATCACGAGTGGCTTAACGAAAGGTTGATGGCAGTCGAGGAGATCCACCGGCAATTGAATAATCCCTTTATGAAAGCGTTCTATCTGTTCCTACAGTAGGCTTTACCGAAGTTCACGAACCTGAACAAGCACTTTCAGTCGGAAAACGTCATCGTCACCGGTATGCATTCGTGAATGATTATCGCGTATACGGATCTACTGAGCAGTTATATGAAACGAGAGTATGTCGCCAGAACGCAACTACAAGACGTCGATCCTATAGCTACAATGGAATATGCACCACTCGAAAATCTGTACTTAGGTGTGGGAGTAATGAAACAAAGGCAGGAAGCCGAAGTACTACGCTATCCTGAATTGATTACCGATTTCAAGAAGCGGTGGAGAGATTTTCTGAGCACAGGTTGCGCTCAAATTAAGAAACGCTATAATTTCACCGACAATGTGCTGTCGATGATTAGCGTTTTGAAGCCAGAAAAAGCTTTGTCGGCCGCAGGAAGGGATGTGACGGCGTCGTTAATACCCTTGACCGTGAAACTGCCACGAGTTAGTCCGAGTGATGCTGTTCAACTGCAGAGCCTGGATGATGAGTGAAGGCAAATGCCATTGATTAAATTTCCAGAAGAAATAATCAATCGCGCTCAAGTCGACGTCTTTTGGGAAAAAGTGAGTCTCTTTGATATAAAAAATATAGTTGTTATAAAAAATATTCTATTTCGTATGAAGAATATTTTTTATTCTATTTCCTCATTTGTTTTAGGTTTCAAAATATAAGGACTCCGAAGATGAGCGGTACTTGAAAGTGCTTCCTTTGTTTGCTCTTGGAGCATTATCCATCCCACATTCCAACGCACAACCCATGTGGGGTTGTACAAACGGCCCAGCCTTGGACCAATACTGGAAGCCAGCGATCACAGTATTAGGCCAATGTTAGGTCCCAGTACTGCCCCAACGCTGGCAATTGTCCGAAATGATAAGATCGGTCCGCTGCTCGGTTTTTGGTACTGGGCCAGCATTGACCACCGGTACTGGGTCAATCTTGACTACCAGTATTGTTCCAGTCTTGATCAACAGTAGTGCGCCATCATTGATTACCAGTATTAGGGAATTTGGCCGCGCGAAAAAAATAAATTTGTACTGTCACAATAAATTTATTACAATGTATGAATCGTTGAGCAACACCTACTATTTGTAATCAACCGCATATTGATACAAAGTGAGGATTTACAGATTAGAAAAACATCGCATTATTTTGGCCGGGATTCGATCCGGGGACGCACGCATTTGCTCGCATTACTAGTCACACGCTCTACCAACTACGCTAAACCATTTATTGAATTAATTCATCACTTTTTCCTATTTATTTTGAAATTCACATCTGTCTCAATGACATCGACGTTTTAATCATAGTTACATCTACGAAAAAAAAGTTATGGTTACTATAAAATTTCAACTGTATCTAAAATGTTGATTTTACACATTGAATTGCTCTCAGTGTAGATTACCAGTATTGGGCGAGTCTTGACCACCGGTATTGAGCTAGTTATTCATTAGAAGGAGATAAGGTGTGTAATGTGTGAACCTCAATTTGTATCGATATGAAAGATTTATCTGTACACCTTTAAAAATACATCTCATGCTACGGTGTGTTAGAGAGGATTGTCTTGCCTCTTCTATAAGAATTCGAACGTAGGCGACTAGCCCCGGCCCAGCACTGAACCGGACCCGGCATTGAGACCATGGTAGCAGCCCCGGCATCCAGTTCTAGGCCGAGGCTCTCATCAGTGCTGGGCCAGTTTCCGATTCGAGTAAGAATCCGAACGTAGGCGATTAGCCCTGGCCCAGCACTGAACCGGACCCGGCATTGAGACCATGGTAGCAGCCCCGGCACCCAGTTCTATACCGAGGCTCTCATCAGTGCTGGGCCAGTATCCGATTCGAGTAAGAATCCGAACGTAGGCGATTAGCCCTGGCCGAGCACTAAACCGGACCCGGCATTGAGACCATGGTAGCAGCCCCGGCACCCAGTTCTGGGCCGAGGCTCTCGTTAATGCTGGGCCAGTATCCGATTCGAGAAAGAATCCGAATGTAGGCGACTAGCCCTGGCCCAGCACCAAACCGAACCCGACATCCAGACTATGGAAGCATCCCTGGCAGCCAGAACTAGGCCGAGAGTCTCGTCAGTGCTGGGCCAGCTTCGCAATAAGGTTGGCGGTCGAGTGTTGGTGACTAGCTCTGGCCCAAAACTGGACCGGGTTCGTCGTCCAAGTCTCGGTGGCAGCCTCGGCACCCAGCTCTGGGCCGAAGCTCTAGCCAACGCTGGGCCAGGCGGGTACCAGGGTTGGCATTCGACCGTTAAGAATCAACTCTGGCCCAACACTGGGCCGTATTACCAATATTGGCAAACCCCACATGGGATACCGCTGAATATGTTACAAAATACGTACGAATTTCTTGAAAATTTTGCTAACTTTTTGAAAATTGCGATTTGTCAGGTATGGAAAAGCCAATTTTCAAAAAGTTACCAAAATTCCCAAAAAAATTCGTACTTATTTAGAAAAATTGACAAATCATTTTCACCTAAAAAAAAAGTTGGGTCATCGGCTAATTTCTTGAACAGTTTTTTTTTTTCCATCAATTTGTTAATAACTTTTTTGAATTATTTTCATGCAAAATTAATTCCCCGAGGATCTTCTACATGCTTGATTTTTTCCAAATTTTTTTCCCCATCGAGAGGTATTCAAAATCTTCTCTGAAACCCACGTTTGGTGGGACTGTAGGTGAAGAACCACCTCAAAGCGGTTCGTGTGTCGTTGTGTGACATACAATTTTCGATTTGTAACGATTGGTGGAAAATTCGGCGGAAGAGGGGGGGGGGGGGGGGCAGAAACCCCCATTGCCTCAGGGCGCGGTAATGTCTGAAGCCGGCACTGACTGCACCTACGGTTTCGTCGCGGTTGTTATCCCCCTTAACCCCTTGACTGGTGAGCCCGCCATATTGCCATATGGCGGGTTCTTCAACAGAGGGCCAAATTTCATAGGTGCTTTAGTTGGGCCCTGTTGAAATTTAATAAATTTACATATTTTAATTTTAACCCTAGGAGTACACACATATTTTTCGCTACTTCATTACACACACCTGGGCAGCGATTCTCGTTCTTTTGGCGTTAGTTAACGCCGGTCGTTAACATGTAGTAACGACCTTTTAACAAACAAAATCAAATGTTTTAACAAACGAAAGGTCATTAACTACACGTTAACGACCGGCGTTAACTAACGCCAAAAGATCGAGAATCGCTGCCCTGGGTCCGTGAGACCCAGCCAAATTTCGTATGGGGTAGTTTCCCCTATACTACGTCTATTTGAATGATTTTTTTTCAAATGAAGGAGCATACACACTGTCAAGAAAGCACCAGTGAAGACGAATTATGTGTTTGACTAATATTTTGTCTGAGAACGCTCTTTGAGCAGATAGAAATGTTTCGCGGAAATAGGATAAATGCGAGTTTTGCACTTTTGGCCGGGTATGTGAGACCCGAGGGCGTAGTCCTACACTGAGAGAAAAAATTCGTCGAAACAAAAAAATCTTGTTGAGCCCAACAAAACGCGGCGGTTACGGGTGGCGAAATAAATATTATGTAAATGTAACAAAATATTAATTGCTTGAACTAAATAGAAACTTGTTCAATTGAACGAATGCATAGTTAATTCAAAAAATGATAAATTCGTGTGAAAATAAGATTTAGTCTACTGACGTGTACCATTTCGTTGATGTGAAAAAATTCTTTTCAGTCAAAATGTGGCCTTTTTGAACTGAATAAACTTTTGAACAGAGCAAAGTGCTGTTCTATCTGTTTGACTGAATATCTTTCAATGTAACTAAATATTTTTCTTGGAACCGCCACTGATCAGTCCGGTAAACTTCATAAGCATTACATGTAAATAGTGAGAAAAAAAAGGAATTTGACGTACATGTGAATATTTGTTGTCACATTTCATAACTATTGACATGTAGATCGACAAACATCTCCGGTTCGATGAGAAAAACGCCACCTAAATTTTTAGCCCTAACCGGGATTTGAACCCACGTCCGCTCGCATTCGCTATATTACTAACCGCACGCTCTACCTACTACGCCAAACTACCCTATGGTAACTGGTCCCATATTTTCCTATTTATCGAAACTTATGCTCAAGGTGTTGAATCGAGAGCTGATAGACATTTCAATCTCAACGATCAGCATCATGATTGATCAGTGTCAAGGCGAGATCACGCCTGGAAAATGTTGTAAAAAATATGAGCGTAACGCGTATAGATTGATGCGATATTGCTAATTAAGTGACTTTATATGAAACATATGCAATAATAAAACTCTGTGACATAAATTTCACTTGTATTAGAAATAAAAAAAGCGATCCATAAAATCCGTTCCAAACGCACAATCGGTTTGGCCGAACGCTTCAATTTATTCGACACAATCATCACAAGTTTCAAACTAAAGTAACATTCAGTCAAATCAACCTAGCGCATTTGACAGAGTTGACAGAGTTATACCCGTGTAGCACAGTTACATTACGTAGATGTTACAATGATGTCTCGGTCGAAATATTGTAATGTTGCTGTTAGGTCACGGTATGTTACAGCAACCTTCCAGCTTAGCTCACAGGAATGTGCAAATGTACGCCGGTTGTTACATTACTCTGTGACGTTCCCGAAACGTCACAGAGTAATGTACATGGTAGGTTCACGATATTGGTTACGTTTCAGGTACATATCTGGAATATCACCTGTATACGTATGTGTTGTGTGTGTGTGCGCTTGTGTATGTGCATCTATGCCAGGGGCTCGATTCCATAACTTTATCACTGCTATCACTGGCAATAAATAGATAGATCTATGCATTTATTGCCATAGATAGATAGATCTATCCATTTATTGCCAGTCAATAGATAGATCTATCTATTTATCGCCAGTGATAGCAGTGATAAAGTTATGGAATCGAGCCCCAGGCTATTATACATTACATAGGGTAAGTGTGGGTATTACTGCGGTTTGAAATGCGGGGCTAGCTTTACGAACATATTGTGAAAAATCATTCGAAGTGACTGAAGTTTTCTTGTTTTCACATCAATATTTAACCTATTTTGAACTTATAAAAAAATTAATAATGTGATTAAATGATTTTTTCATTAAATAATAAGCATTCCAAAAAAAGATGCAGATGCTGGTATTACTGCGGGGTCTAGAACGACGAGAGGGTATTACTGCGCACCAAATACTGCGGGTTGGCATATTACTGCGCCCCTAATACTGCGCGTCGTGTATATATAATTTATAATTTTTTTTCAATGATAACAATTGCATTTTCGATTAAATCTGATATTTAATAATTATCAACTTAGGAATTATTATAACATTAGAAATGATTATTTAATAAGTATTATGAAATTTTTTATATTTAATAATTATGATCCTAATTCAGCTTCTCTTTTGTGAAGTTCGGAAATTTTTTTTTTTATCTCAGCTGCCTCTTTTTTTTTTGATAGTGATTCCTCGTTTGCTTTTTGTCTATCCGCGATTTCTTTAATTTTTTCTTGCTGCTTAATCAATTTTTCCCTCTCTTTTTCAAATCTTATTTGCTCTTTTTCCAATTTTTCTGCCTGTTTTTGTGCACGTTCATTTTCTTTTTCTTTTTTGGTTGCTTCCTGTTTCTCTATTTTAATCTTCTTTTTGAACGCAGCTTGCTCCGCTTTTAATATTTTTTCATTTTCTTCACTCTCCTTCATTGATTGCCATTGAGAGCTGGATAAAACAGATGGCATTTTTTTAGTAACCGTTCGACGCTTATTTTTCTTTGTCGATTCGTTTTTCGGCCAGAATAAAATTTTTTGGAGAGGCTCCGAAAATTTAGATACTTCTGGGTCATCGAGGGGAGGTGTTTGTCTATCATTGTGATCTGTAGTTGCTTGGTCGGAGACTTGAATATCTATTTCTTGAATATTCAATTCTTCCTTCACTCTTTCTGGACTTAATGACGTGTTGATTGTGTTCCGTACGCAGACAGGAACGTCTGTTTCGTGACTTTTCAACTCTCCATTGACTTCTTCCGGCGTTAATAACGAGTTGATTTCAGTTTTATTAGGGAGATCTCTCATTTCTTGGGATAGGAGACTTCCGTCAGAATGAAATATCAATTCTAACAAAACTTGGTCTCTATCATTTGGGTCATGTCCATCATCAGCTAACGGAAAAGCCTGAAAATTTGGCGATGACACATGGTTTGAGAGACTTTGGGTTGAAAATAAAATAAAATAAAAATAAAATAAAATAAAATCATTATCGTACCATTTCTATGTTGTTTACTTCATTTCTCAAGGAATGTCCAGTATTGGCGTGCCTGCTTTCTGCAATGAACTCTACGCTTGGATCGAATAAAACGTCACTCTAAAATGAAAAAAGTCAAGGATGGCCAGTAGGTTTTTCGTTAAATAATGCACTTTGCACATGCATTTAAAATTCTTCACAGTAAAATATGAAACTTACCTCGTTAGAATCGATCCTTGCTTCCATCTGTTGCTCAACATTTGTTGCGTCGATTGGTTTAGCCAATTTATACCATATTTCAAAAAGACTTTCATCTTCCTTTCACCCTGTCCAAATTGGACTGCCATTACATTCAAATAAGTTCAATTTATCCATGTCAATCAAGCCCTCCAAGACTTTCAAAGCATCGACTTTATCAGATACTTCTGCAATATCATCAGTATCGTTAATTGTCTCCGACGATGTATTTTCCAACCGTTTAAAGACTTTCTTATAATCAATGGCATTAACATTCCAGGGATGCAATCCACACGCCTTGAACCCATTTTTTAAAATTTCTTCGAGATTCAAAGCGTCAAAAGTGCGTTGGAGCACAAGTGCAAATTGGCATTTTTTTATGCTGATCGTCCCAAAATTTTGGCAAAAAGACTTGAAGGATTTTTGCCAAGCCAATTTGAAAGCACGAAATAAAGATACATCAAGAGGCTGGAGGATATGCGTTGCGTTGGGATACAATGCAATAAGGACGATTCTGTTTTCTTGGCAAAATTTACTTAAAGGCAAAGTGATGTGAGAGGAATGCCCATCGATGAATAAAATAATTGGGAATCCTATTCCACTCTGTATCAGCCATGGATGAAAGACATTAGCAATGTATTCGAAGAAGTTTCTTGCGGTCATCCAACCATTATCAGAGAATCCAAAGCTATAATTGGGTGGTCCCAATGTCGTGACATCTTTGGGCACACTTTGTCCAGCAAATAGCACCAAGGGTGGAGCAAGGTTGCCTGCTGCATTGGCTGTGACTAATACAGTGATATTTTCTTTTTCATTGTTATTAACAATGTTGTATACATTTTTACAGCCTTTGGGCGCAAGCACTGCTGGTGGTTTTGGATTCATTGGAACACCAGTTTCATCCGCATTGAACACTCTGCTCGGGTGAATCGAAGAAAGATCGAAATCAGTCAAACAATCTGTTACTTCTGTGAACCATGCACGTATATGATATTCACTGACTTTGGCTCGATTGAGTGACACATTCTCAGATATTCTCTGTGATATATTTGGATGTCGCCTCAAAAACCCCTCAAACCAACTTCGCCCTGGCTTATTGTCGACAAAACGGGTTTTTCGTTTATCGTTATCACAAAGTAATTTAACACTCTCGATCAGCTGGTGTTTTGTCACTGGAAAGCCTCGTTGACTGCAATGAAAAATCCAGTCGACAAGTTGTTTTTCTTCTTGAACGCTAAGTGTAGTAACAGGCCCTGGTGGTTTATCAGCATATTTTCCCAGCTTTTTGGCTCGTATCGTAGACTCTGGCACTTTATACTTTCTGGACACCTCTGCAAGACTTTTTCCACTGAGGACTTCTTGCACAGCCAAAATTAAATGTTCTTTATTGTAGTCGCATCTTGGTTTTTTTGCTCTCACTTTTTGTTTATTTGATTGTGGTTTACTTTTCACTTTACTTCTCACTTTAGGCATGATATATTAACTCCGCAGCCTTATAAGTTGCCGGCACTGTACCTATTAGGTAGAGAGACACGAGACTACGTAATCAAAACGACTTTGCCCTAATATCATTAAAGGTTAGAAATTTGAAATATTTGAACCGCAGTAATCGGTGCGCACGCTTCAAAATGACGGAGTCTAATACTGCGGCAATGATAAAACAACCGCAGTAATGCATGCATCCCTAAAACATTCGTGCCAAATACTGCGACAGCAAATTCAAAATAATAATAGATTAAATTTTGATTTAGATAATTTTTTTAATCAAAAATAAGTATTATTTAAGTGACCCTAACAAAATATAAGGACATTAAACCAAGAACGAAGAGAATGAAGACCTTGTACTGTTATCCATTTTTGACCATTGCGAGCAAAAAATGATGAAATTTTCACTCACAAGCATGCCTTAATTTTGAAAAATCATAACGAACTAAATAATCACGATGCACGTCATTTTGTTGTTTCATAATGTTTTCTAAACATTGAATTAACGGTCTGATTTTTTTCAAGCTATAATAATTAGACGAGATTAAATTATGATAAAATAAAAAAAAACCGCAGTAATACCCACATCCGCAGTAATACCCACACTTACCCTATATCTCAAAAACGTCATTTTTCTTCTCCAAAAAATTGACAACAAATTCTATGATGAACAACAATGATCTTAAGACTAACACGATCTATGGATTCCAGTTTTTCCGATTTTTTTTTGTAATTAGGGGATCCCAATATTTTTTCAATAATTTCAATCATCCTAATTCATATCATGTAATTTGTGTGAATATTTTGAAAACTAGAAAAATTGTGATTTTGAGATATCTCAAAAAATCAAGGAAAGAGAAAAGGTTTTTTGCTAGTTCTGAAAGGGAATTATTATATATTGAAATATGGAGAAAGAAAAACCGTGAAATGGTATAAGGGTCACAGGCTGGGTGACTTATCGCATGAAAATTCTACAATCGTTCAGAAAATAATGTCGATGGTTTACTTCTCGCCCAATACGACTTTCAGATTGGTACTGGATGAGAAACTGAACAACAGAAATAATTAGACATGAACTTTTATTTTCGAGGATAAAGTACGTAACTTAAAATATTGAAAATAGATAAGTTTACCTTACTGTTTCTAATATATAATCAATTATAATAGAATTTTTCTTGGCTACTCTTCTCTCATAACTAAAAAAAGTGCCAGCTTATTGTAGTTAACATGGTAATAATATATAGTTATCACAGTGAGTAAAACCTTCTTTCTCACATAATACAACAACAACAGTTTTTCTAGTTATATTATAACTAGAAAAACTGTTGACAACTTCACTTTCTTTCTTAATATAATCAGTCATAACAAAAATCTTTTTTGGTTCTTCTACTTTTTTGACTAAAGAACCGCCAGACTTGAACAGTTAACATGGTATCATGGTATCACAATAATAAAATCCTTCTCTTATAACTAAAAAAAAACTGTTAACAACAATATATCTTCTTTCAAATATAATCAGCTATGACAAAATTTTTTTTGGGTCTTCATTCGCTTGTAACTAAAAAACTACATAAAAATAAACCTGACAGTTAATATGGTATTTCGGTCATCACAATGGTTAAAATACTCTTCTCTTATATCGGAAAACAAACTGCAAGCATTACAGTTAACATGCTATAAAATATACGGTTTCTCCTGAATAAGTGTAGTGTCTTTATGAGTTGATGGGAACAGCATCTTTTTTCTGTAATTTTCCCCTACAAAAATGGAAATTTATAGTTGTGAAAGGTAATGTCTATAGAATACACATGTGTGCAATATTACTGCAGTAATATAATATGTATAATATGTTATCAATCAGCATATACGTACAACTCTCTGTCAAGACGTTGTTTTGCCTGTACAAGCCATCGTGCAACATGTTGCGTGATTGTTATTTCGGTTGCATCTTTATTGTGAAATCGAACTGCTTTTAAGGAACACATAAAATCACTTGGAATAAACTTTTACACATCCAGAAGATTATCACAATGTGATATTGATTATTATTCCTACGTACCAATCACAACCTTCATCAACTTTAGAACGGCGAAGGATTTTTTTTTCTTTTTACCAAGAAGGCTACATTCGTCTGCTAAAGCATTTGATGATAGTCTCTTTAGTATGTTGGTGGTGACATTGTTTAAGTCATGTCCACCCACGCCAGAAAGGATTTTGACCTTAACACAGAATAACTGATACTTTATATGGTTATAGACAAGAACCTGTTTAGTTTTTAGCAATAACAGAGGCAAGGTTCATCTAGCAGTTTTGTATGCAATATACCCATGTCATGAAAATTTCCAGGATCTCGGTATACTTGCAAACAACTATCCCAAATGATGCATAGCTCATAATTAATCAACCCTTAGACCGATCCGTTTGAGGGGGTATACCTTGAGAATAATTTTTTTTTTTCACTGCTATGCTTTGAGGAAACATTTTCTTGACTCAGTTGTTCTAGAGTTGATTAGTGCTATTTCGATACATGGTTCATGATTTTTTAAGATTTTGTGTTCTTCGCTCAGCATAAATATAGTCCATCAAAGAAGAAGTGATTCTCGTAGGGTACAAGCTGCTACGTTACATGAAATTTCTTCAAATTTGGATGGTATTGCGTATGAATGTAATTTGAGGCCAAACCAATAACATTTCATGAATTATATTTTTAGACAGTAAAATTTTTGATTGTAAGACTTTTGTTCCATCGTTGTCTAAAATCTGAATTCCTGAAATATATTGTTAGCTTGACCCTAAATTACATTGATAGAACATTTACTCCAAATTTGAAGAAATTTCATGTGATGCAGCAGCCTGTACTCTGTGAGAACTACTTCTTCTTTCATGGACTAAATCTATTTTCAACGATGAACACAAAACCTTGAAAAATCTAGAACTATATATGTATAAAATAGCACCAATCAACTGTAAAATAACTGAGTCAATAAAATGTTTTCTCGGAGCGTAGCAGTGATTTGAACGAAAATATTTTCAAAGTAGGTATACCCCCTTAATGCAGATTGAATGTTATACACACCAATTCTTGGAAGAAAGTTTCATCCTCCAACTTATCTTCCATCTGTTGTAACTCTTGCAAAGTGACCAGAGGTAAGTCTTTTGTGACTTCAAGATCACCCCGTTCAACGTCATTTTTGTTAGGTTTTCTATTAATCCTGATAGTTTCTTTGATGATTTGAACGTCCGAAAGTAAGGTATTCAATTTTTGTAAAATTGCTTTTTTGAATTCTGAAATAATAACAAATACTTTTGATTGAAATTTTGAAGCTGCAAGTTTATATAGTCGTGTTGATATTAATTTTTGCCTTTTAAAAATTACCAGCAAGAATCCAATCATAAATTCCTTTCTACAAAATCGAGAATATGTCAGTATGTGTATTCAACGAGAACGTATTAATTTTCTGCAACGAAAGTATGAACGCAGGGAACCTCCCGCAGTGGTATGAAAGAAATTTTCTGCAAAAGGTTCTGTGCATAACACTTTCATCGCAGACCCTTGATATTTTTTATTGAATACACAAACTCACATAATTCAAATTTTATTAGGAGGTATATATTATCAAATTTTTTGTTAGAAATTCTAAAAACAATTGAATGGCTTCTATTACAATTTCACCAAGGTCTCCCCTAATTAATAGTACCTGCGTCTTGATTTAGCTCAACTACGGGATTATATTTTGGTCGTTGGAAGATCTGTTCTTGTCTTCGGGCTGATTCAGTTTGAAACACGTTAGCATTATAGTCTGTACGAAAATCTGTTATCTCTTTCGAGGATGGACGGGGTGAATCACGGTTCATCTCCCATTGTTGTTCATCAAATATAGGTGACTCATATGTAGCTACCACAATAGGTTCTTGTGTTTCATTTTGCTGTCTTATCCTTGGTGTATCATCATTCAAAGCGACGCCAACTTCATTTATAACGGTCAAACTCTGCGGTGGTTCAGGAAATGATGACAACGTGATATTTTTTGTTTGTGAAAGCTTGGAATTAGATTTTATTTTGGATTGTGTAGGTCTCACAGAGTTAACAGACGCGTCTTCTGATTCAGATGAATCTTTGCGAATAACTCTGCTATGCCGTGTCCTTTTCTGGAGTTCTATATTGTAATCATCAGTAGATGTCATTCCAGATTCAAGATCCGACTCATACTCACACTTTTTTAGCTTGATAAGCCCTTGTTCAAAAGTACCTAGCGCGATTAAATAAATCATTTCAAGTCCAATACGATATTATAATTGCGGCAATGAAGAAAATTTATGAACAAACTTCAATTTGGTAACGTATAATTATAGTTAAAGAGACGTTAGTGATAATAATGGTTAGAAAACAAAGAATCAGAAGTATTATACACTTTTACTGGAATTTTGAATGAGCTAACATAATTAAATTGTTTACCTGCTGTACCATAGATTTTTAAAATGGGGAATAGTGACCAATCTTTCGATATCTGTGGCATCTCTCGATTTCGAATGGCTGTATCTATTCTTGTCTTAGCATATTTGTTAGGCCAGTAGCACAGTTTTTGATCGTCAGTAAGCCAAGATGAGGGCACTAAGGCCAGCCCGTCAATCAAGTTGATAATATAATAATTAGCAGACATCTACAAGTAATTAATTTGAAATAGGATAGAAAAAACATACAACGGATATTATACGCGTATAATTTCACGTGGAAATAAAAATGTTACTCTACCAATTGAAATAACAGACACGTACTATTTCTGTATAGTGTGAACGGATGAATTCGGTGAGTCCAAGTGACTGATATAATCCGTTTTGGTAATATTTCAGCGATATTAATAGTGTTTAATTTCAGGAATTTTCAATTGTTCAAATAGACATACCACGATGAAATGTAGGTGATAATTTCAATTGTACAGGTAATTCGTATAGGTTTTCAGGTTAGGGTACGAATTCTGTACTCTTCACAGCATTCATAAAATAGTTATAATAATTTCTTAGTTTCAGCTGACGCTTGGATAATATTTATTAACGCAGCTCTGATTTGTTATTAATTTCGAAGCGAATAATGATATTAACGTTCAGGCCATGAAGAAACTGGAAACGTGTGTGACATGTGACCGGCGTGAGTGGCGTCCCCGAATCCGCCTCGTGTTTTTCTCGACACAACCTCAAAGTAGAATATGGCGGGAGTATTTGCAATTTTGAATCGACCCCATTTTGCTATAATTGCTGGGTTCGGTATACAGGGTGATCCAGAATGCGGTACTTTACTTATACCAGTGGATTCTTCGTAAAAATCTGAGACGAGAATCATCAATGCTAAAATGTCTTATATTAAAAATTAAAATTGGCTTATATTACTTCAAACGGCTCCTATATGAATACGACTTCCCATTAGTTCAGCATTATTAATTTTTGTCTTAGATTTTTACGAGGGATCCACTGGTACAGTGCAACCTCCGAATAAGACCGCCCTCGGGCTTGTAGGGGAATATAATTCCGAGAAATGAGTTACCCCCACCCGTGGTCCGAACTCGCAACGAAAAATTCTCGGCTCAACCTCCAAATAGGACCGCTCGCACTCGATACATTTCACGTGCATAGTATGGTAACGTAACATACATTCCTTAGTTCTAAGCCCGGTCTTTCAATGTTCAGTTCGTGTAATACCTGGTAAGTACATGTGGATTATTGTTTCTTAATTACGTCATTGTATTATTGTACATGCACGGAAAGAAAAAAATAGGCATTCTTCCTATTTTCACACAGGAATTATTTCTATGTTAGCGAAGTGATATTTAATATGTCAATATAGCAATTGTAACTATGTTAAAAAAGGAAAAAGCATATATTAAGATCAAAACGCAATTTCCACGCTCGGTCCTATTCAGAGGTTCGCCCCCGATTCTGCGATGGGCGAAGTAGTGGGGGCAACTCTCGAACGAAGATTTGGAGAAGCGGTCTTATTTGGAGAGGGCTTATTCACAGGTTGCACTGTATAAGGAAAGTACCGCGTTCTAGATTAGCCTGTATACATCTCCGAGCAATATTAGACCTCTTCTATCTTTTTTTGAAAAATCTTTTACTCGGCTGCCAATGTATGGCGCAAAGGAAATACAACCAGTTTTCCATCTACTCGTACTTGCCACATTTTACCCTTTACATCTGTGAGGGGTCGAGCACAAACAATACCAGCTTCGTCAACTACTGAAATATTTATCATTCTAGATGAACAGGGTATGGTATAAAAGTCTCTAGATGCAGTAAATAACTTCCCAACAACATAAACGTTTTCATCCTTAGATTTTACAATATTCATTGCAATTAATATTTGACCATTTTTCAGAAGGCAGCAATTGTTCTTCTCGTCATTACATTTAATAGAATAATAATGGCTTTCTAGACCTTTATATTGCGCAATAATGTCAGTCTTGTTTAAACCAGCTATTGGTCCATCATAGTGCATATTTCGGAGGCTTATTTGTTTAAGAATTGGAATTTGATCTTGAAGTTCATTTGCTTGAATTTCCGCTTGTCGTTTCGCCAGTTGTTGCAATGGTAATACTGATGATCTTACTTTACGCTTGACCGAAGAAAGATAATTTTCAAAACGAAATGCGCTGTATGAATCTAATGCACCATATTTTTCAACATCTGCACAAATATGTAACAAATTATGGACGTTGTGAGACATATATTCTACACCATAAATTTCTCCAAAAGATTTAACAAACTGTCGTAGTAACTGGGAAGCATAATTTATATTCACAGAATTTTTCACTAGGGCAGGACTTGTGAGAATTGATACTGCTAAATGCAATGTCATGAAATTCATATAAACATGTGGTTTTATATTTGCCAAACAACTCAAAACGATAGGTCCTGTGTATACTAGAAACTGTCTGAACTCGGTTGCTTTCCAGTCCTTCAAGTATTTCAAAGATCGCGGAAGTCTAGCAAAATCATTTGGAACACTATTGCGTAATGATTCTAATACTTCGGAAAGCTTCCTTATTAAATTTGCCGGTTGTCTTACAGTAAGCGGCCCGCTAATCAGCAATAAAAGAATTTTTTTGACAACACCCAAATAAATTAAATGCATGCAGTCCAACGGTACATCAGAAACTAATTTTACATTTGGCACTGTTTGCAAAATACTGAGACCTTGCTGGTAATCATCATATACGTTGTTTGCAAAACCGTTATCCGTTCTTAAAGGAGATTGCATTTCACTATAAGGAAAACAGATTCTATGATTCAAGTAAGATCCCTCAATGATGCATTTCGTACAACTAAAATATCCGTTGTGGTTTTTAACGTTTAGAATGAATGATTTTGCTGGAGCATCACACACGATAGCATGTAATTCGATTTTGAAAGTCCGCCCCATATGAGTGAAGCCATTATGAATGAATGATGTGATTTCGGTTACGAAGGACTGAAGATATTCATGGGCATTTTTAGGCTTGTCCTCTCCATAGAATGCGCCGATCATAAAAACAGTTGCAAAAATGTTATCAGAAATTAATATGGGCCATAGACATGAAGACGCTGATTTATAGAGCGGTAAACCGTCAACATTTATTAATAGTTGAATAGTTTCATTAACAAGTCCTGCCTTAGTATACATTGACGTGATGAATGATAACGCCTTATCTAATCCCCAATGCCAATATGCACCATTACTACATGGTTGGATATCAGTTTGCCTAGGTGTTTTAAGTACAGTTCTTGCATCTTTAGGAATTCTACAATTTGTAACATAATGGAGCAGTATAACCAAAAGTGCAGATAAAGCTTTATGTGAAATGTTGAAATGCAAGGCCCATGATCTCAAATCGGTTTCCAAATCATCATGAACTTCCTTATTATCTATTATTTCAATTGGCTCGCTCAATTGTTCGGGTTCTTCGTCACATTCAGACATATCGCAATCTGATACATTATCGTCGAGCTCTGTCAATAAATTGCTCGCACAGTTGTTTGAATCACCACGAGACACATCGAACAAATCTTCATGCTGACATGAAGAGTCAACATTCTCATGATTGTCATGATTTCCAAATTCATTACAGTCTCCTGTAGTGGACTTGTTGGGTAGATTTCGCAATACGGAATCTTGTTCTTGAATGCAGCTATTATTGTTTTGTACTGATAAATCTTCCTCACTATTATGCAAGGGATATTGGTCTCCCGGTTGCACAAGGTTCGAAATATCTATTTCAGTTTGACGCTGTATTAATCTTCTGACATGTCTACTGGTGTATGCTGAAATGCTCCTCTTTTTGTTATCCATCTTCAGCAACTTCTGAAGTCTGATAATATGCCTAATCTCACACAGAATAATATAATATGACAAAAGGAAACAATGATCCCACACTTGGGGATAAACGCAGTGATTCGTGCAGATTTGAATAAATTAGAGGTTTTATTTAATTAATCGGAGGCTTTTCCTCTAAGACCCTCATTAAAATCGTTCAACAGGTTGGTTTGCACTAACATAAAAGTCACATAGAAATATATGAATTTTATTTACAAAAATCTGAACAAAATAGTTGCACTATAATAAGAGGTTGTATATAATAGCTCGGTGTATCCCCAGTCAGAAATGATATAAGACCCCAGACTGAGTTAATATTTGAGAAAATCGCCCATGTATTGTATCGGCATCAGATTATTTAACTACTACACACAGCTTGATTTTACTGTATGTGATTATTAAATTACATTTAATGGAAAAATATTAGTGATAAAATCAACAGAACACGAATTTGAGGTTATGAAACAGTCGCAGGGGCATACTCGCTGGTCTTTCTCGAGGTTTGCGAAAAGTATTAATCCAGAAATTGATATTGCAGATTTCAATGTAGATACTTACCTTTTGATACCAGAAAACACGATATCACACACAACATACAATTCACGTCACGATTAACGGTCAATGATCGCCAGCGGGATCGCAGCGCGCATTATATGGTATACCATCGAGTATCGGCTACATGAATAGGGTCACGTGATTCGAGGTTTCAGAAGAATCTATATGGAACATTGCAGGAAGGTTGTAAGAAATGTATATTCGTCGAAGATTCCTGGTACATTCCTGATATGAATTTTTGGAAACATCTCTAGTGAGTCACGAATTGAATATCACTGGAACATCGCGAGTGAAATGTTACCTAGAAAATACGTTGTAAGGTACCTGCAACGTTTCCGAAACTTCATGTGCTACGCGGGTAAGTTTGAATTGAATAAACACGGATGACTTGATTCTATCAAACCACTTGTTTTATAGAACGATGCATATCGATTGTCTCAAGCATTCCGAATTCGGTTGATCCACTCACTGTATTTATTGAACGATCAAACGAACTTACCTGTACGTGAAGTTCGATCGTAATTATATGAAGTCTCGTTCGAAGATATTACCATGTAGTTCCCTTCGCGCCCGCTAGATGTCACAACCTTTAGCGAAACTAAAAAGCGGGAGGGAACTGCTAGCCTACTAGCGCCAGCAGCAACCTTCCGTTCTCATATTCTTCAGAGGTGATGTAAAATTGTAGAATCAGGGATAAGGGAATTTGTTTGAATAAATGATAGGGTGGGATTTGGTAATATCTTCGAACGAGACTTCATATAATCACGATCGAACTTCACGTACAGGTAAGTTCGTTTGATCGTTCAATTATATTGCGTCTCGTTCTCAATATTACCATGTAGTTATTCAGAGAACAATTTTACAACATGCATCTTGGTAGAAAGTTTAAGTCTTTTATTTCCAGGTACACAATTGTAAATTCTAGGATTGGACTGTCTTAATTGCTAAGTACGGCTAAGGCTAATTTTTGTGAGTCCAAAGGCAAGATTGGTCTGTTGTAGAACCTGGCGAAAACCTGCGAGGATTCAGACCATCCTGCGGTTCTGCGGATGGTGTCTAAATCTATCCCCTGCGACAACGCCAGCGAGGTAGTCGCGTGTCGAGTAGAATGCGCGGAAAAAATAGACACGTCTATTCCGCTTTTCTTTAGTATTAGTTGAGCCCATCTACTGATCGTCTGGGCACTCATATCTGTGAATGGTCTTCTTGTTGCTATGAACAGCTTTTCCGACTCCATACGTAGGCTTCTAGTTACCTCTATATATTTTTGGACGGTGGAGGCAACGCAGATCTTTGGATTATGACTAAACAGAGGGATCGACAACAAAGGCTGACTATGCCCTGGCGCCGATGTTTTAATTAAATCGGGTATGTGGATTAGCAAGCCATCAGTTGACTGTGCGATATTAGCTAGCCTAATATTAGCAATGGTTTGGGCCCTATGGGCAGTACTTAATAGTAGTAGCATCACAGATTTATGGGTTAACTCTAATAACGAAATCTTATCTAGTGGATAAAGCTTTTCGAGGTAACGGAGCACTATTGACACGTCCCAAGTAAAGGAATATCTGGGCTTGGGCGGTCGTAACCTTGACACTCCCTTTAAAAATCTACAAACTAAGAGGTCATCTCCTATTTTATCTTTGGAAATGAGGGAGATGGCTGATCGTGTCGAGTTGAGGGTGCCATAGCTTGCACCCTCCTTAAACTTAATGGTAAGGAAACTTAGTAACGATGCCCTTGACGGGTTAAAGCAGTCCAAGTTGCGCTCGGCGCAAAAAACAAACCAAGGGCTCAAAGCAGAGCCGTATTGTTTAATTGTGGCTTGTGATAAGGATGACGTCAGAATATCGACTGCTTCGGCCGGCACCTCCTGCTTCAGGAAAGCCTCCCGGATATTCGCGCTGCGATTAGGCTTAGGCTGCTTGACCTCGGATGCACCACAGATCTGCATGGAGATAAAAGTAGATCAGCTCTGGGCTTTAACACTATCTTTTCTTCAACCAAGGATAGGAAAAGAGGGTACCAGGGTTGGCTTGGCCAGTTTGGTACTATAATGACGCCGAAAGCCTGTTCCCTCCTGATCTTTGATAGGGCTTTCAGCACTAATGCGAAAGGTGGGAAGGCATAAAAGTTAAAACCCGACCACTTCGTGGTAAATGCATCTATTAACCAGGCCCCAGGGTCTGGAAAACGAGAGCAATATCTCCTACATTTGTGATTATTGTTATTGGCAAAGAGGTCAATATCAAATGAGCCAAACTTCTCCTCGATCAAGCTAAATGCCCTGTCACACAACTCCCATTCCGTATCTATATTCTTCACACGGGATAGAGAGTCTGCCTCCACATTCTCCTTGGAAGCAATATAAGAGGCGAAGAGAAAGACACGTCTTTCCTCTGCCCACTACCAAATCTCTCTGGCCAACCTATTATATTTAGAGAGCCGAATACCACCCATCTTATTGATATAGGCGATAGCGGTCGTGTTATCGACTCGAAGAAGAATCTGACAATCCCTTGAACCTTCTGCGAGCCTTTCCAATGCGATTTTTACCGCTAATAATTCCTTCAGATTGATGTGCATATTCTTTTCTTTGGGATTCCAAAAACCAAATGCCCTGTTTCTACCGTCTGTCGCACCCCACCCCGAGTTAGATGCGTCTGTGTGGATCACCAACTCAAAGGTAGTGGATCTGACAATTCCTACCGAGTTTCTAACATTCCTGAGCCACCATTCTAAATCAGGGATTAATCTGGTTGGAACGGCTATTCTGGCCGAGTAATCATAGTTGTTCACTATCAGACTAGCTAATTTATGGGACTCGAGCCTCTTTGTGTATAGCCAACCGTAATTTATTGCCGGGCAGGCGGCTATCAATTTACCTATTAGCTGTGAGAACTCTAAAATCGTACATGCGGATCTCGCTAGAAAGGAACACAAGATGTCTGATAGGTGTGCCCTCTTATCCTTTGGCAGCTCTACTGTAAATGTATTTGAATTGATGTTGAACCCTAGGAACCTGCAGATTCTCGACGGGGGCTGGGAGGATTTTTCAGCGTTTATTAAAAACCCGAGAGAGAACAGCAAGTTATTGGCGGCAGACACCATCTCTAGACATCTGACCTTGTCTTTGGCTATAAATATAATGTCGTCTAGATATATAACTAACGACAACCCTCTGGACCTCAACAACTCTACCGGGGGCTTCAGAATTTTTGTGAAGATGTACGGGGCCGTGCATAGCCCGAAAGGTAAACATGTGAATTGGAACAGCGTACCCTCAAAAGAGAAACGTAGAAATCTTCTGCTGCTGCTATGTACAGGGACTAGAAAATATGCATCCTGCAGGTCCATTGACGACATATAACAGTCTGGGAAGATTAGGTTAATGACTGTCCTTAAGTCCTCCAGTTTAAAGTGTTCAGGTTTCATGAAAGCGTTGAGTTTTTTCAAGTTTAAGATGAACCGGTCAGTACCGTCTTTTTTAGGAACCAGGAAATATGACGAGAGGAATTGGTTTACTACCGGTTCACAGACCTCTATAGCTCCTTTAGCCGATAACTTGTCTATAGCTAACCTATATCTGCTCGACTCATTAGTTGGTATATCGATGGTTGGGGGCCTGTACATGACAGGTTCTTTAGTGAAGGTTATTTTATAACCCTTTATTATGTTTAGGACGAACCTGTTTTTTGTGATCTTTTCCCACTGTGTGTAAAAGAATCTAAGCCTGCCGGCCACCAAGTTAATGCTCACGTTTACTTCCTTTGCTGAGAAGAGCTGTTGCTCCTGGGGTCCCGTGTTTTGCTGCTGAAAAACTGTTGCTTGGTCTTGTAGGACGGGGTTGACCTTGACTGGGGTCTGCCCTGATAGCTGCCGGTGTGAGCGGAGAACGGCTTTCTCTGCTGCGGGCTTTTGAATAAAAAAGGTTTTTTCTCGACAGTCGCTGGTGGCTTCTGCTTAATATCCAGGCTCAGTTTGGCTAGCGCCTTAGACTCTTTTATGCGTTCTCCCAAGTTATTTCCATAGAGCGTGTCGTCCATCTCTGCCTTCTTTATTATCTCCGCCACTTGCGGTGTCAAATCCGGGATGAAGATATTAGCCTTTCTGGATACCGATATGGAATGATGTATGGCAATGTTCATCTTAGCCACGTCGCTGAGGCTTTTCAAAAGTAGGAGCTTGTCGCATTCTTGGTCTGACATGAATTGCGTGATCACCGAACCCAGAGCCATAAGAGAGGACCCGGCGAGGTCCTGCAATTCTGCCATGTAGGCGTCCTTCCTCTGCATCTTGGGAGGGAGTGACGCCGAAATTTCAGCGTTGAGCCTTTTTGCCTGAAGCTCAGGGATCCTTTTATATTTGTTCATTAAATTTCCTTTTTCGTCCTTAGATAGGCCTTTATTCACCAGGTTGCGCCATATCCTAATCAGGTCGCCATCAACAGTCGCCATCTCCGCCAGGTCTGTATTAGAATCGATCCCCAGAATATCTAGTATCTCTGGATCAACCGGTGGTTTTTTAGGACTAGGGATCAATGATTGCTGATTACCCTCCGAATTTTCTGTAAGAGGATACCAGTATGTTAGCCAGGTAGGTCTAACCAGAGAGAGTGGGCTCTCACTACTTTATTATTGTTATTGGTAATGTATATATATATATATATATATATATTTTTTTTTTTTTTTTCAAACATATACAGATATGTATACATTTGTACTGTAGGCTGTACGACTCAATGTCGTTGGTCCGCGTGTCTGGTCGAAGCTAGAACAAAGAAGCAGAGACGAGCACGGGATGGGGGGGAGGGGGGTTGAGGATTCGAGGTTATGTACCGCTTACACGCGGGGAGAATTCTCTCACATACCTTTATCCTCGTCGCCCTTAGTAGTCAGGGCCCGAAAAGCGAGCACGGAGGAGGAGGTGGATTCGTCGGAGTCAGTCTCTGACGATTCTTCCTTATCGCAAAGCAATGGCGTCAATGCGGCCATTTCCTCCTGCATCTTTTGTACTTTGGAACGAAGCTCCTCTATATCGAGTTTTCTTTTCGGCATCCTCCTCTTTTTCTCTTCCGATTATTTTTATTATCACTGTTTAGTCCTGTTTAGTCTATTTTCACTGAATATTTCGGCTGTTCAGACTAGTCTTGATTATATTTTATTATATTTTTGATTACTGATCTCGCAAAGGTCATAACACGCGCGCACAACGAAGCGATATGAGAACGGAAGGTTGCTGCTGGCGCTAGTAGGCTAGCAGTTCCCTCCCGCTTTTTAGTTTCGCTAAAGGTTGTGACATCTAGCGGGCGCGAAGGGAACTACATGCTAATATTGAGAACGAGACGCAATATAATTCAAGACAACAAAGTATGTGGTTAATCTGAATACATGCATTTAAACACATTGCCTCTCTACTTCAACCGAATGGTTTTAATCGAAACAACTAATATATAGTTGTTTGAATTAAAAACATAGTCAAATTAACTATATGTTGCGAATAACTCATTTGTTTGATTCAAAAGGCCAAGATTTGTTATGGTAATTACGGCTAATTCATTCATACAAAATGATGGTTAAAGAAACTATTTCTTAACCAACAGAATCAGTATGTTTGATTCAACGAATTTTTTCTCTCGGTGTAGGGTTAGACAAAGCCATAATGCCCCAATGACATACATACGGGTGGTTCCACGTCAACTGTACCACTCCTGTCAGTCATAGTCAGCGATTCTACTGTAATTTGGTGATTATGCTAGTTTGGTATGGAAATAATTTCTGACCAAAGGATTTCGCGAAATTCGAAAAACTATAGAAGTTGCCCAATTCGAAACTTTTTGATCGTCAATTCTTTGAAAATTCATATCTCTGCAACCACTTATCGGATCGGGAATTTCCAGCCACGGAGTGACGTGGAAAAGTGTGGTTTAATGAAAAAAATACATCAATAATCGAGGTGAAAAAATTAGCTTCTATTATGCAATACAATGTTAATAATTGATTTTCAATCATGTTCTCTCACATTCGAAAATTTGAAAAAAATACAGGTTACTCCTTCCAAGATTATCTTCAATTTCAGCCATCAAAAAGTTTGGAGTCGAATCTGGTTCGCGCGATATTAATTGTCAAAGTCCGCCATGTGCTCGCTTGCTGCGCGGTGTAGCCAGCGTAAAATACCCAGAATGCAGAATGTCATTGAAGTGCGTAACTGCAACATGTTTTATAGCGTTCATCGACCATATTCGCCATGAAGATAGCGACAGATAATGCAAAAATTTTATAAATAATATGATTGAATAAATATTATGATAAATTAATGATAAATTGAATTTTTTAATATTCAAATATGGTCGATGAACGCTATAAAACATGTTGCAGTTACGCACTTTAATGACATTCTGCATTCTGGGTATTTTACGCTGGCTACACCACGCGGCGAGCGAGCACATGGCGGACTTTGACAATTAATATCGCGCGAACTAGATTCGACTCCAAACTTTGTGATGGCTGAAATTAAAGATAATCTTGGAAGGAGTAACCTGTATTTTTTTCGAATTTAGAATGTGAGAGAACATGATTGAAAATCAATTATTAACATTGTATTGCATAATAGAAGCTAATTTTTTCACCTCCATTATTGATGTATTTTTTTCATTAAACTGCATACTTTTCCACGTCACTCCGTGGCTGGAAATTCCCGATCCGATAAGTGGTTGCAGAGATATGAATTTTCAAAGAATTAACGATCAAAAAGTTTCGAATTGGGCAACTTCTATAGTTTTTCGAATTTCACGAAATCCTTTGGTCAGAAATTATTTCCATACCAAACTAGCATAATCACCAAATTACAGTAGAATCGCTGACTATGACTGACAGGAGTGGTACAGTTGACGTGGAACCGCCCGTACTGATGTCATATTCGGATGGATGTGTCCGATGTAAGCTACGAACTGACGTGTCGCGGTGTCTCCAAACGTCTCAATTCCGTTAAATCTTCACGTAAAATTGAAATTCTATCACTTCAACTCTGAATATTTTGTCGCTGACTCCGATAATATACCATTTTCTTGCCATTCATAAAATCCTCATAATGCATACTATACACAACTCGATTTTGCAAACGATCTCTAATATTTACATATTGCAGTGCGATCCTGTGGAAAACGCGCCTAAAAGGTAGGCTTATGGGAAACGCCTGAATTGAGCGGATTATTTTTCCCCTCCGAATTTCAGCCAATAGAATTGCACCATTCGACGTTATTTTGCATAGCCTACGCGATATTGAACTGATAATTTGGAAAATTTCACTGGTAATTTCACGTGTGCTTTCACCGCGGTAATTTTTCATGTAAGAACAAAAGATTTTCCAATCCAGTTAACCCTCCATCGAATCTGACAGATTGAATTGTGTCAATCTAACAATTTTGTTAAAAAATGAGTACATTTGGGGATTTTTCTCTGCAATCAATTGATGAAAAAGTGAAGCAAAATGTACCCATAAACACTATCAAGTCGGGCACGTCCGTGTGGAATCAATTTCTTACCGTTTGTAAGTAGAGAAACTACGTATTGACGGCTGTCAAAACTGAAGAGGAACTGACGGATATTTTAAAAGACTGGGCACACAACATGAAGAAGTTTGATGGAGAAAATTACAAGGAAAGTACGGGGAAGACAATGTGGAATAAAACTGCTGAGTTACGCCAGGATAAATATTCGGCCGAGTTCAACGTGAGAATTAATCCATTCGCTGATGTTGTTTTCAAAGGAGCCAGAGAGGCTTGTGATGCTAAACGCAAGGCTCTGCAGTCCATACCAGAAAAACGGAAGGCGAGTGCAGTAGCTCTGGGTGAGGAGGATTGGGACTCAATGATTGAGGCCTGGGATGAAGAAACACCTAAGGTATCACAACAAAAATTATTCATGATCATCTCAGTTGAGTTGGCTTGGCGAGGCGGTGAAGGATCCAAGGCAACAATATATCACTTCCGGGAAGATAGGAAAAATGATGGCGAACCCGCAGATAGAATCGAATACAATCCGATTTTCACCAAAACTACCCAAGGTGGTAGCAAGAGGGGTGCTGATAGCAAGTGGTCAACCGAGAACGAAGAAGTCCCCAATAAGTGTCCAGTGAGACGATTTAGAAAATTGCAAGGGAAGAGAAATGAGAAGACAAAGACAGACAGACTTTTCCTGACTCCGAATCCGAACTCGACAAATCCAGGTAGCAGCTGGTATAAAGATACAGTATTCCCTCCGAATAGGGCCCCTCTGAATAGGGCCGCTTCTCCTAATCCTTGATCGAGCGCTTCCCCCACTACATTTCTGTTTACAAGTGTTTATACGTGGCCCTATTCAGAGGTTGAACCAGCAGCCGAGTTGAGACGTGCTCGCAAGCTATGGGTGGGGGAACGTGGTTTCCAGGAATCATACTCCCCTCACCGCCTTCGAGCGGCCCTATTCGGAGGGAATACTGTACAACAGTAGGCCAAAATATGATTGTAAAATCGGTGAAGGAGTCAGCGGAGAGGGCTAGGTTTGATGTGGCAAACAAGAGAATCACCAATCATTCAAGCCGAGCAACAGCGGTTTCTAATCTGGCCAAATCAGGATTAAAATTACTGGACATGCGAGCACTCATTCAATTCAGCCTTATCTACAACTGGATCATGAACACCATGAAGCGATTCTACAAAAATTGGGAAAAAAACGCCAAATGAAGTGAATATAATGAATAACTCCATTTTCCTTCCCCCTCCACTTCTATAGCCATCTACTTCCTCTGGAGCCATCGTCAATAATACTGACTCAAAGAAGAATTGTTCCAATGTCTATAACAATTGTATTCTTTGTAGCGACACTTTGAATATGAATGAAATTATAATTCTGTGACTTCCGAATTTTGAATTTTCAACTGTGGATTTTGTCTCATATGGTGCAATTCTATTTGCCAAAATTTGGATGGAAAAATAATCCTCCGAATACCACTCGAGCTTCAAAATTAATCGGGTATTTCCCTCAAGATTCCCTGCAATCAAACGAACTCGTCAGGTTTTTCAGAAAAATCACTCGCGCTGCGCGCTCGTGATTTTGTAACCTGTAAAAAGTGGCTCCTTCATTTGTTTGCAACGAACCTATCGGGAAATACCCGATACTTTTGCAGCTCTTGTGGTAGTATATGTGATATACATCTACGATTGGGTTTAATTCATTTTGTGGGAAATAAAAACCAATCGTCGATGTTTAATCTGCTCAGTTCAGGCGTTTCCCGGTAGCCTACAGAATCGCACTGTATAACAAATATCTCATTAAATCGTGCGTAATGGGATTCCGCCCTAAGGTTATGTGCTAAATATTTCGAATCTAAGGTAAGTGTTTTGTATTATTTGCTTGATAACCCCCTATCAAACTTTGTAGATGTATTATTAGGTACTTTTATTATAACACAGTGAAAAATTAGAATCTTCTGCAATATTTCGGTTCGTGAAAAAACCACCTTAAACAGAGGGTATAAGTTGTCGCGTGTGAATTGAAATTCAGTGCACAATTTTATTGAAATTGTATCGTTTGCACTTTTGATAGTACAGTAATGTTCATCGATGGTGTCCCCGTGGCTCACTATTTTTCCTAGCCGTTTTCAAAATCAAATTTCCCTTTTACAAATATTTTATTTGTCCATGACCAGCGGAACCTTCAGGTTATTAGGAATATGACAGCTGCGAGGTGGAGCAGAGTCACGAAGTACGCCACTGGTCATGGGCAAATAAAATATTTATAGAAGGGAAATTTGATTAAAAAAAAGATTAGGAAAAATAGTGAACCACGGGGACACCATCGATGAACATTACTATACAGTACTATACTTATAACTTACGCTGAGTCTGGAAACTAACCAGGTAAACAATGTAGGGTCCGATAATGTGGGCAACATATCCAATTATGTGAATAAGCGATACACCCTGCGCTCTGACAACAGTCGGCAACATTTCTGCAGCATACTGGAATCCAATATTCCCAGCTATATTAACGCCAAAACGCGCAAGAACTCCCATCGTGATCGTAGCACTTCCTGCAATGATATAAGCACATACAAATCTCGCAGCTATGCATCTCGATAATCTATCGATAATAGTTCATGAATTACGTAGTTATATTGGCTTACCAGGAGGCATTCCTAGGGTGATGAAGGAGAAGACTCCACATATCATCATTGAGATAAACCCCATCCAACGACGACCCCATTTATCGAGAAACAAAGTAAGTAAAATTGCTGCCGGAAGTTCAGTCAAAGCGCCCAAAGAGAAGGAAGTAAAAACATCCGGATCCAATGCCTTCATATTCCACACATGGCCATCGTATACAATGATAATAAGAAGCCTAAAACAGATTTAGTTTCGAGACTATAGTGTATTTCTCGTTAATTATGATATCTCTTTTTCTTTTACTATTTTTTCATGACATTACCCTTGCGCTGCTTCAAGTTTTATAATATTTAATTTAAATTTACTGTGTCGTTGATCACACATACGAAAATTGGTAGTTGTGATCTTCTCTCATGATTTTTAAACAAGACTGTGAGCCGAGATAAATTATCTTTTAATTCATTTTGACGGCTCTTACCAATACAAGACCAGCATGACCGTGATGTAAGCTAGACGCGAGTTCCTGAACAGATCCAGGACAGTATAGTTGATGTGTGAATTGTCGTTTTTGATTATTTCGTTGCAGTTTTGCTCAAATTCCTCGTAAATTTCTTTTTCTACAGTCCTACCATTGACCTTTTCGAATATCTTCAACATTTCGATAGCCTTGGGAATATTACCGCTCGAAATGTACCATCTACAAAAGAATAACCCTGTTAAAACCTTTCAATTAGATCTGTATGAAATGTTGATAATACCGAAACGTTCCCAGTAAACCAAAACGAATGAAATATGTGGAAAACGGAATTAAGACGAATTAGATTGGATTAAAAAGACCTGTGTGTCAATTCTTTGTGATTCTTTTGAATTTTATTTAATTCGTGTTAATTCCGTTTTTCACATACTTAATTCGTTTCGGTTCGTGATGGTTAAGTGGGTTATTTTATGTTCATTAACATGTTAAAAAATATATTGTGAAAGAAAGAATATATTAAATAAATGATAACGTCGAAGTTTATCTTGAATAGAATGTAAGTATTATTCGTCGAATAAAATAGGATTTGACGGATCTATGAAAATGCGTAGTATCTAAAGTAAACGACTAATTGTAAAGTGAGGGACTGCCTATAAAAGAAGAGTCATAGAAAGGATCGGGTTCATTCATGGAACCATGAATTACAATTCTAAACTAAAATCTATTACCCGAACCATTAATCTGATATACCAATATCAGTATCTTATACCAAACAAATAATTAACACCAACGAGTTAATACTCTGCAAATAAATTCTTGATTTTTTACTGAACATTCATAGGAAAAACACGAAATTGTATTTCAACATTATTTAACGAAAGAAGGGAAAATTAACATATCTATAGAATACGAAGTAGTTATATGAATATAAATAACAAAGTTAATTACTGATGTCTGTTTACTCAACTATTTCAGAGACATATTTTATAAGCATCGATAGGTAAAGGAAATAGTATATTGCGTTGCTAGGGACGAAAGTTGGGGATAGTAACGCACGATATTTTTTATAATAAGTGCATGAATGTGGGGCGTGCATGTCAGTAGCGGGACGTTTCCCAAGGGACGAAAGTGAAGTAATTGTGGACTGCGCATGCGTCAACCTTACTTTGCAGACCTGGGCAGCGATTCTCGTTCTTTTGGCGTTAGTTTCCGTGTAGAAATCATAGAACGGCAGCCACTTTTACAAATCGGGCCAGCATTAGGCCAATATTGGCAATCTGATATAACGGTCTTGCATTGGTAGTTTCGTCTGGCCCTGCACTGGTACAATATCGAAACTTGATGGAATGGTGAAGCAACGGCGAGCTATGTCGGTCCAACATTGGTCTCAGAACGGCAACCATCCAATGGTCCAGCATCGGTAAGCTATGCCTGTCCGATATTGACTTCATGATGGCAGCCATTGCAATAGTCAGACATCGGTGAGCTATGTCTGTCCAACATTGGTCTCAGAACGGCAACGATCCAGTGGTTCGGCATCGGTAAGCTATGCCTGTCCGATATTGGCTTCAGGATGGCAGTCATCGCGATAGTCAGACATCGGTGAGCTATGTCTGTCCAACATTGGTCTCAGAACGGCAACGATCCAATGGTTCGGCATCGGTAAGCTATGCCTGTCCGATATTGGCTTCAGGATGGCAGTCATCGCGATAGTCAGACATCGGCTCGCAATATCCATTCTCTACCGCTTTCAGATCGGTCGCCGATACATCGGTCGATTCTCGGCGCGCGTTACCAGTCCAATGTAGGTTTTAGACTGAGCACCAATGCAACGGTTAAACCGGAGCTCAGTATTCTGGCCCAAGACCGGGCCCAAAACACCCATTGTATGTGCGCGCTATGTATACAAGTAACAAAAAGTATTTTGTTTGACGAATTGGCGTGGTGGCTAGAGCGAACGATTCGTAATATGAAAGACCGAGCGTTCCGGGTTCAAATCCCCTCGTAGTTGAAAAAAAAGGGGTTACCCGTCCCGTGTGGAAATTTGCTTGGGAACACCCAATTTTTGGCTAGCCCCCGGACAGAGGCGATCCCAAGTTCAGTTTAACTGGCCAGCCCCCGAACGGGTCCCGAATTGTAAACTGTAATTGGTCTATAAACGGGTAAAATTGTCTACTTCCCCGCTAGGATAACTGTCCTGAATCCGTTCACACCTTTCACAGTAGTATTAGGGCGGTAATCGGGAAAGCTGGGGAACTACTCCGAAAAACTGATTTTTTCGATAAAAAATATTCTATCATTTTTTGCGTTTTACCGTCGATATTTTTTAAATTTTCAATTTTGAGGACCCTGGACCTGTCAGAATCGATTCTGCTTCAAAAACGCCACCAAAAAAACTATTTCTTTAATATAAAAAAATTCTATCATTTTTCGCGTTCAGCCGTCGATATTTCCGAAAATTTCAATCTTGAGGACCCGGGACCTGTCGGGATCGATTCGAAGTCGAAAATTACACGAGAAAACCTGTATTTTCGATCGGAAAAATTTCTATCATTTTCCGTGTTTTACCGTCGATATTTCTGGAAATATCGATTTTGAGGACCCGGAACCTGTCGGAATCGATTCTGCTTCGGAAACGCCGCCAAAAAACCTATTAAGAAATCAAAACGATTAAGAAATTTGAATTCATTATTCGATTCCTTTTCCCTGTAATTAAAAATAATCCGGATAAAGTCGAGCACTGGAAATATAGGCCATCCCATTATTAAATTGGAAAAAACAGGCAGTACCCGGATAGTTCAACCCGGTTTAACCCGAGCAGAAATCCTAGCACGGCGGCGGTTCTTATAGAACGGGCCAACGTGGAAACGATATCGGCATCCCGATGTGACGGCCTAATATCGAAAGTTTCTAGCGGCCCGACACTGTCCCAGTATCGAAAATTAATTTAATGGTTATACCGTGGCCCACTACTTCGGCCCAATATTGGTATCAGATCGGCACCGAATATAGCGGGTGTACCTTGGCATGAGATATCCATCCGACGTTGGTTCCGAATGAACCCCCGGGACAGCGGTTGAACATCGGCGTCCGATATCTGTCCAATATCGGATCCAGAATGACTTCCGATGCGACAGGAGTGGCTCGGCACGCGAGATCCACCCAACGTTGGTTATGGATCAATCGCCATGCCGTGCAGAAATTGATGAACCGCGGTCGTTCTTATTGAACGTACCAACGTCAAACCAATATTGGCATTCCAATGTAACGGCTTTGCATTGTTAATTCAAGCTGGCCCCGAGTTCGGCACAATATCATGAGCCGCGACAAGGGCTAGATGTTGTTGCACTCGATTAGGCCAGTGCTGGCTCCATATTGGTGGCCAATAGACCGTTTATATATCGGCATAGTATGTTCACCCAATATTGGCCATCGCATCGCAACCGTTGAAACGGTTGGTCGCCATCATCGGATGTACACCCAACATTGGCCATTGGATGGCAACCGTTGCAGCGGTCAGTCGTCAACGTCGGATGTACACCCAACATTGGCCACTGGCTGACAACCGTTGCAACGGTTAGTCGTCATCATCGGATGTACACCCAACATTGGCCACTGGCTGATAACCGTTGCAACGGTTAGTCGTCATCATCGGATGTACACCCAACATTGGCCACTGGCTGACAACCGTTGCAACGGTTAGTCGTCATCTTCGAATGTACACCCAACATTGGCCACTGGCTGACAACCGTTGCAACGGTCAGTCGTCAACGTCGGATGTACACCCAACATTGGCCATTGGATGGCAACCGTTGCAACGGTCAGTCGTCAACGTCGGATGTACACCCAACATTGGCCACTGGCTGATAACCGTTGCAACGGTTAGTCGTCATCATCGGATGTACACCCAACATTGGCCACTGGCTGACAACCGTTGCAACGGTTAGTCGTCATCTTCGAATGTACACCCAACATTGGCCACTGGCTGACAACCGTTGCAACGGTCAGTCGTCAACGTCGGATGTACACCCAACATTGGCCATTGGATGGCAACCGTTGCAACGGTCAGTCGTCAACGTCGGATGTACACCCAACATTGGCCACTGGCTGACAACCGTTGCAACGGTCAGTCGTCAACGTCGGATGTACACCCAACATTGGCCACTGGCTGACAACCGTTGCAACGGTTAGTCGTCATCATCGGATGTACACCCAACATTGGCCACTGGCTGATAACCGTTGCAACGGTTAGTCGTCATCATCGGATGTACACCCAACATTGGCCACTGGCTGACAACCGTTGCAACGGTTAGTCGTCATCTTCGAATGTACACCCAACATTGGCCACTGGCTGACAACCGTTGCAACGGTCAGTCGTCAACGTCGGATGTACACCCAACATTGGCCATTGGATGGCAACCGTTGCAACGGTCAGTCGTCAACGTCGGATGTACACCCAACATTGGCCACTGGCTGACAACCGTTGCAACGGTCAGTCGTCAACGTCGGATGTACACCCAACATTGGCCACTGGCTGATAACCGTTGCAACGGTTAGTCGTCATCATCGGATGTACACCCAACATTGGCCACTGGCTGACAACCGTTGCAACGGTTAGTCGTCATCTTCGAATGTACACCCAACATTGGCCACTGGCTGACAACCGTTGCAACGGTCAGTCGTCAACGTCGGATGTACACCCAACATTGGCCATTGGATGGCAACCGTTGCAACGGTCAGTCGTCAACGTCGGATGTACACCCAACATTGGCCACTGGCTGACAACCGTTGCAACGGTCAGTCGTCAACGTCGGATGTACACCCAACATTGGCCACTGGCTGATAACCGTTGCAACGGTTAGTCGTCATCATCGGATGTACACCCAACATTGGCCACTGGCTGACAACCGTTGCAACGGTCAGTCGTCAACGTCGGATGTACACCCAACATTGGCCATTGGATGGCAACCGTTGCAGCGGTCAGTCGTCAGAGTCGGATGTGCACCCAGCATTGGCCACTGGCTGATAACCGTTGCAACGGGTAGTCGTCATCATCGGATGTAACGCTGCAACGGATACAGCTGGTACTGATTTTGTCGCACCAGCTAATCCTGCTGCAGAACAGGCAGCAGCTGAACAGCCAGTAACTGTTGCTGTACCTTCAAATGCAGAAGAAGCTGCAGTTATTGAAAAGCCTGTTACAGTGTAGTAAAGATATACCAATAGGGTATATAACAAATAAAGTATGCGTTTCTTATTCTACACTAAATTTTTTCATTTTGAGAACCTTTATCCTGGATACTGTGAAACTATAACACAAAGAACCCTGGGTAAATGTAATAATGCTAGGTAAATCTTCTCTAATATTAATATCAACCATACCATGCAGAGGGATACCATTTGATATCTCAAATGAAGGAGAATAATCAGTGATAATTGATATGTGTGGGCTCTACTGTGCACATATCGGTGCAATAATGGGGTATATACCCACCTTGAAAATAATTTCCTTCAAATCACTGCTTCGCTCTGAGAAAACATTTCAGTAACTCAGTTTTTTACAGTTGATTAGTGCTATTTTGATACATTGATCATGATTTTTCAAGATTTTGTGTCCTTCGCTGAACATAAATTCAGTCCATCGCAGAAAAAGTAGTTGTCGGTAGGGTACAGGCTGCTGCGTTGCATGAAATTTCTTCAAATTTCTGAATATAATGTATGAATATAAATTATGGGCAAACCAATAATATTTCATGAATTTAAGTCTGAGGTATAGAAATTTTTGATTGTAAGACTTTTTTTTCTATTTTTTGGGAAAGAATGTTTTACAATCAAAAGATGCTATGTCTAAAGATTAAATTCATGAAATATTATTGGTTTGGCCCTAAATTACATTCATACAAAATATTTCCTCCAAATGTGAAGAAATTTCATGCAACGCAGCAGCCTGTACCCTATGACAACTACTTTTTCTTCGATGGACTGAATTTATGTTCGGCAGAGGACACAGAATCTTGAAAAAACATGACCGATGTATCAAAATAGCACTGATCAACTGTAGAAATACTGAGTCACTAAAATGTTTTCTCAGAGCGTAGCAGTGATTTGCAAAAAAATATTTTCAAGGTGGGTATACCCCCCCTTAAGGCAAACACTCGAGAATTAGTATCCTCTGAAAAAATTCATCTTCTCTTCGAATGCTTTTTTTTTTATACATCTATGCGACCAACCAAGGTCTTAGCTTCAGAGCGACTGAAATGAGCGGCTTCTTATAACCAGTGTTGTGAAAATTGTAATTAAATTTTTTTTAATTACTTATTACTTTCGTAATGTGTAATTGAATTCTTATTTAAGTACACATTACTTTGGTAATGTGTAATTAAATCGAGTTCAATTACACATTACTTTGATAATGTGTAATTTAATGGAATTAAATGCTTCAGACCAGAGAATGAATTTTCAGTTGATCGATATTAAAAGCTGATTCGTTGTGCTAATCCGTGATTTATAAGCACATTATCTCGGTCCGAGAATGGACTCAAGTCATCAGTCGATGCAACGGTCAGATCGGAACTCAGTATCCCGGCCCAAGATCAGGCTCAAGTCAGTAACCGATGCAGAAGTCGTACCGTGGTTCATAATCTCGATCCGAGATCGAACTTGAACCAGCAGCCTATGCAACGGTCATACTGTAGTTCACAATCTCGGTCCGAGGTCGAGCTTGAGCCGGCAGCCTATACAACGGTCATAGTGTAGTTCACAATCTTGGTCCGAGATCGAACTTGAGCTAGCAGCCGTTGCAGAAGTTATACCGTGGTTGACAATCTCGGTCCGAGGTCGAGCTTGAGCCGGCAGCCTATACAACGGTCATAGTGTAGTTCACAATCTTGGTCCGAGATCGAACTTGAGCTAGCAGCCGTTGCAGAAGTTATACCGTGGTTGACAATCTCGGTCCGAGGTCGAGCTTGAGCCGGCAGCCTATACAACGGTCATAGTGTAGTTCACAATCTTGGTCCGAGATCGAACTTGAGCTAGCAGCCGTTGCAGAAGTTATACCGTGGTTGACAATCTCGGTCCCAGGTCGAACTTGAGCTAGCAGCCGTTTCAGAAGTTATACCGTGGTTGACAATCTTGGTCTGAGGTCGAACTTGAACCAGCAGCCCATGCAAACGGTCATACCACGGCCCGAAATCTCGGAACAAGATTGGGCTCAAAACACCTATTTCAAATGCGCGGTATGTCACAACTAACAGAACGTAGTACTGATACTCATGCGACGAATTGGCGTAGTGGCTAGAGCGAGCGATTCGTAATATGAGAGACCGTGCGTTCTTGGGTTCAAATCCCCTCGTAGTACGAAAAAAAAAAAACTCCTACCTTTCTCAGAGAGGGTCGTGCGTAACGAATAATGTAGGCGGTTAGTTGATAACTAGGTAGGGGTACACACGGTATACAAACCGAATGCGTGACGAACATAATTGGTTAATATACCTACATTCCAGTAGGGAAACACAGCCTTGGTATATACAATACCGAGCGAACTGAAACTAAGATTTTCAAAATTCTAATTTTTATGGTTACTGCTGGCATCGAGCACGTCAGGCAATATTGGGCCACCGTAACATCGAATCTTGGCCCGGTGCCGGCACCCAAGCTTGGTCCGACTTCCTTTCGGTGTTATTGGCCCAATACGGAACAGCGTTACATTTAAATCACGGTCCAGTACGGTAAATACAACGCGGCCCAAGCTCGTTCGCCAATATTGAGCCACCGTAACATCGAATCCTGGTCTAGTGCCGGCACCCAAGATTGGTCCGACTTCCTTTCGGTGTTATTGGCCCAATACGGAACAGCGTTACATTTCAATCACGGTCCAGTACGGTAAATGCAACGCGGCGCAAGCTCGTCCGCCAATATTGAGCCACCGTAACATCGAATCCTGGTCCAGTGCCGGCACCCAAGCTTGGTCCGACTTCCTTTCGGTGTTATTGGCCCAATACGGAACAGCGTTACATTTCAATCACGGTCCAGTACGGTAAATGCAACGCGGCCCAAACTTGTTAGCCAATATTGAGCCACCGTAACATAGAATCCTGGTCCGGTGCCGGCACTCAAGCTTGGTCCTACCCCATGTAACATCATCGGTCCAATACGGAACAGCGTTACATTTCAATCACGGACCAATATTGAATAGCAATCGCGGGCCAAGATTTTTCGAGCGGCTGCAACGTTGGACCAACATCGCGCCGTCATGAAATTTTTGCTCGGGAAGCTGGCCAGTCGAGCGTTACAAGCCCGGTCGGGGGCTGCCTGGCGCCCATTTTAAAGCGGGAAGAACTGGCTCGTTCCCGGCCAGTTCCCAACTACGATTTCCACACGGGGGGTGTGGAAATTTGCTTGGGAACGCCCAATTTTTGGCTAGTCCCCGGACAGGCGATCCCCAGTCCAGTTTAACTGGTCAGCTCCCGAACGGGTCCCGCATTGTAAACTGTAATTGGTCTATAAACGGGTGAAATTGTCTAGTTTCCCGCTAAGAGGACTGGCCTGAACCCGTTCACACCTTTCACAGTAGTATTAGGGCGGTAATCGGGAAACCTGGGAAAATACTCCAAAAACTAATTTTTTCGATAAAAAATATTCCATCATTTTTCGCGTTTTACCGTCGATATTTTTGAAATTTTCAATTTTGAGCACCCTGGGCCTGTCCGAATCGATTCTGCTTCAATAACGCCACCAAAAAATCTATTTCTTTGATATAAAAAAATTCTAACATTTTTCGCGTTCAACCGTCGATATTTCTGAAAATTTCAATCTTGAGGACCCGGGACCTGTCGGGATCGATTCGAAGTCGAAAATTACACCAGAAAACCTGTATTTTTGATCGGAAAATTTTCTATCATTTTCCGTGTTTTAGTATTAGATGGGAAAAAACAGGCAGTACCCGGATAGTTCAACCTGGTTTAGGCTGCCCAGTTGAGCGTTACACGCCCGGCCGGGGGCTGCCTAGCCGGGCTGCGTGGCCCCCATTTTAAAGCGGGAAGAACTAGCACGTGCCCGGCCACTTCCCGACTTCAATTTCCACACGGGTAGTTGACAATCAGGTGGGGTACACAAGTCGATCATATAATCTAATGCGTGACGAATAAAGTTATTTTTTATTATGTTATAATATTGGGCACTCAGAGTTTACAATATTGGTCCAGGAACGGCAGCCAAGCACGGCGCGTATTAGGTTGGCCGATGTTGGTAGAACCTGGCACGGCGTTTACATAACAATGATGGGCCAGGGTTATTTACCAAGCTTGGATCGCTCAATAAATAGCAAAGACCAACATCGGCCCGACCGGCTGCCGTTCACTAATTTCTGCACGGGTTAACGCCGAGCGTTAACGTGTAGTAACGACCTCCCGTGTGGAAATCTGTCCGGGAACACCCGACGACCAGCCAGCCCCCAGACGGGCAACTCCAAGTTGGCCCAACTGCTCAGCCCCTAGCCGGGTACTGAATAGTAAAACTGATTCAAACTGTGACTAGTATTTATACGAGTGAAACCGACTAGCGCCCCGTTAGTAGAACTGCCTTGAACCCGGTTAGCCCTATCACAGCGGTCCCCACCAGGGCACTAGTTGGGAGAACCCGTATATTCTTCTCCATTTTTGTTTCACTCTCTATCACAGACTTTTGTTTCATGATGATACTGATTTATTACATATTTACATAAACATTAGACCGGTTCAAAAAAATCGACATTTTTTTTTGTTGCAATTTTCGCATTGAAATACTTTCGGGGGGTTGAAAAGAGATGCCTGTTAAAAGCGGAGCTCTTAATATTAATATTTAGAGGTCGCTCATCGCGGATTTCTATTTTCCGTTTGAATAGCATAGGAATTTTTTTTTTTTTTTTAGAATTTTGTAGCTCCTAAACCAATAATCAAATCCGAATTACTAATACATATTTTCATAGTTCAAAAAGTGTGTATAGAAAAAAATTACAAAAAAAAAAAAAATAGTGGATCTAACTATAAATTGAACTTTGAGCTCGAATAACTTTGGAAGGAGTCAATTTATCAAAAAATGATAAGAGACACTTTTTGTAGAGTGTTCAATTTCCCATAAAAATATGTATGAATCACTTGGATTTGTTCATTGGTTTGTGAGCTACAAAATTCTGGAAAAAAAAACAAAAAATTTCCTATGCTATTCAAATTGGAAATAGAAATCCGCGATGAGCGACCTCTAAATATCAATATTAAGAACTCCGCTTTCAACAGGCATCTTTTTCCAACCCCCCGAAAGTACTTCAATGCGAAAATTGAAAAAAAACTTTCATCGAATATTGATCTTCTAGGTAATGTACAACAGAGTCTGTACTGTTACCTAAATCAAGCGCCATCTGTGGGCGCACGGGCCTGCCTAAAAACCTTTCTCGCAAGTAAAGTAAAACGGTTGCGTCTTTAGGACCCGGCCAAGCGCCACAGTAAAAGCAGAGATATCTCTGCTGGAAATCATAAGTGAACAGCTGTCGGGGAACGCTCCGGCCTGCCTCTAGTAAACGTTCTTTTATCAAAATTTGTTGAATATATTACTTGAATCGAATTGGAAAAATTTTCGAAGAAATCGTTTTACATACAATTACATTGAACGGGAAAACCCGAATAGTCGCCGGCCAGCCTTACTGGGCTCAGGCTGCCTAGGAGTGCGTTACATATCCAGCCGGGGGCTGGGTGGACGGGCTGCTTAGTTTCCGCTTTGAAATCGGGAGAGCTGGGCAGTACCCAGCCAGTTCTCGATCGTCATTTCCACACCGGCTTTTAAGAAACAAAATCAAATTTTTTAACAAACGAAAGGTCGTTAACTACACGTTAACGACCGGCGTTAACTAACGCCAAAAGATCGAGAATCGCTGCCCTGGTATGCATTCGGCTACTTTCGTCCCGCTAAACTGACATGCAACGCCCCACTTTTCATGCACGTGTTATAAAAAATAACATATAAAACCAATTACTAGAAAGAAGTATAGAATACATTTCATTGTTAATGATTCATATCAAATATAGCGGAACCACACCTCGATCTTTGAGATCTAAGAAAATATTAGAAACTTTACCTGGCACTTTCTGGCACCAGCCAGGGCCCAGCAAATCCTACCGCCAGTGGTACAGCGGAGATAGCACTCAAAATTCTCCAATCTGCAATATAATATGCAATCCATGGCAAAAGACCAGCTGAACACGAAAAATACATTCCAAATGACATATTCGCCATGAATGTTCGATAGTTTGGACCAACATACTCGATCACTGTAAAGAATACCTTGCAGTTTTTATCTCAATTTCTATACAATATAACAGAATCAGGATCGACACTCACCGATGATGAAAAGTATATTGAAACAATTGTCAAATGCTGTTCCCACTATAAACCTGCAGACACAGAACGTCCAGAAGCTGTCACAAAAAATTGTACCAATTGAAGCAAAAAAACCAACTCCATTGCAGGCGACTAAAGCGGGTAAACGACCGTAGTGATCAGCAATGTAGCCGAAAATGAAACCACCCATTATACTCCCAATAAAGAAAATAGATTGGGCTACTGAAGAATAATAATCTTTATCACAGACCCACTCGAGCTGAAATATTAGAGGATTTAGGATAATTTCGAACAATCTGATTCATCACTTGAAGGTGAATTGAAATTTGAGACTTACTTCTGCGGCAATTGATACGTAAGGGATGTTGCTATAATTAAATGTCCATCCGTGACGACACGATGTTCTTGGCCACGACGGATTAGCTTCCATTACGCCATTATTTAATAAGTGTGTGTAGTTCATATCGTACATTTGACATTTCGAGTAACGTGTATTTTTATCGCCTAATAACTCAGATTCGTCAGCAATTGGTATCGAAAGGCTGATTCTGCAACAAATCGAATTATAATTGGAAACTTCCAAGTGAACAGCAACTCTTCTGAGCTAAAGGCACACTTCATGGATGGGCTCAAAATGACAACTGAAAATTTGCTCTTATAACGAATTGGGCTGATGTCAGATAGATGATTAACCGCGTTATTACTTTCGTTAAATAAAAGTCCTCATGTCTTGCAGTGCCGGATTTAGGTAACGGGGGCCCCTGGGCGGGTTAATAAGTGGGGGCCCTCGATTCGTCAATTTGGAAAAAAAATTCAACTACCTGCGTGGTGTTCACTCGATCGCTACGCTCGCTCGTTCGTTTAAACTACATGATTAGTTATTCATTCATCATTGAACACCCCCCAGCAACCACAGAACTGCCGAGCACTGGCAGTGCTGGCAATGTGCTGGTCTAGGCAAGCCTTCGCGGCGCCACTACATGTAAGATCCCATGTAGCGTTTTACTATAGGCCCAGTGTTGGGTCAGTACCATCGCCAACATTGGCAACTTCGGCCCAATTATGTTTCCCAGTATGCGCCCAGTACTGGTTATCATTCGGAATGATAAGCTCGGTCCTACGCTTGGCAATCAGAGCTGATCCTATGCTGCATGTCAGTAGCGACCCAGCATTGCTAACAAGCAGGGAGCCAATGTCATTCTATTTTTGTTCATTTTCGATATTATCCGGACAAAAAATATTTTTTTCACCAATAGTTGATTTTTTTTCGAGCGGTAGAGAACGCAGTTAATATTTTCTGGATGTTAGAAATCATCTCTTCAGAAACTAATTTTTTTTTTTTAATTCATGTGGGTCACCCATCCAAATTCTGGCCGCAGTCGATGGTGCTTAACTTTGTTGATCGGCTGACGTCCGGTGTTCACCTAGAGCTAATCGGCGCCTGCTACAATGCTTGAAACTTTTTGACTCGATAGGTAAACTTCGATTTGTGAGAATTTACATGAATAGTATGTACTAGAAAAAAAAAAATGATAGGAAAATTTCACGGTCACTTCGAAGATTTCTGATAATTAAATAGTATATTAGTATATTGGAAAGTTTAGATGTAGGGAACCTTTGGTAAAACTTTTCCTGCGCAGCGCTGCGAAGTCAGAAGAATAAATTTTTGTTTTCAATTTTCAACCAAAATCTAGAATTCAAAAGATTCATGGTTTGATTGGATATTTTTCATCCATATAAAGAATGGGAAACTGGTTTTTCTTATCAAGATTTCAGTAGGTTCTCTATTCAAACAATGAGTTGTAATAATAATATAATATAATATAGTGTGATATGCCAGATGCTCAAAAATACGACCGCGGACTGTACTGCTAAAGAGAATACTGTTACATATGATATACTAATTACACTAGGGTAGATAGCACGCTTTCGATGCATGAATATTCGATGGAATCTAGGTTATGTTATTCACCCTCACAGCATTTGTACCACGAAAATAGTGCGCATCGGTGGTGTGAATTTTGGAACTATTCAGTTGAATCAGTTGGTCGGAGATTTGCACTTGAATTTCATACTTGCAGTATAGGTAATGATAAAGATATAAGCAGATCCGATTCCATTTAAATGACTGAAAGAATTCCCAAGTACAACGGACGTCAATGACATCGGTCCAGCGCTTGTGGTCGGCGTTGAACCCATGCTGAAAGTTAAGGCCGGGTAGACGTAGACATAGACATCGGTGCAGCATTATTGGAATTCTTGTACCCACGCTAAAAGCCGAAGCTTGGTGAACCTTGGTACAGACATTGGCCCAGCACTGGTTCCAGCGTTGAGACACCGCTCGAAGCAGGGCTGGGTGGACCTTGGCAGAGACACCAATCTAACACTGGTTCGCATTGTTAACCCAATGCTCAAGGTGGAAGTCGAGCTGACTTTAGCACAAACATCGGCTCAGCACAGGATCTAGCGTTGAGCCAACGCCCGAAGCCAGAGCTGGACGGACCTTAGCGTGGACATCGGTCCAGCACTGGTTCCAGTGTTGAATCAACGCTCGAAGCCAAAGTTGGGCGAAACTTGGCATGGCAATCGGCCCAGCACTGGTTTCAGCATTGAACCAATACTCAGATCCAAGGCCGAACGGATCTTGGCGCAGACATCGCCCCAGCAGTGGTTGGAGCGTCGAACCAACGCTCCAAGCTGAGGCAGGGCGGACTTTGGCATAGACATTGGCTTGTAGTCGGTTCAGTGTCTAATGCCAATCATTGTTTACCAAGATTGGACCAACGCTTGGCCGTGTTGTAAGCGTTGGAAAACTCTACATGGGATAGCGGTATTTCGGTGAAGTTTTACCAGTATCCAACCATTAATGGAACGGTTTTGGTTACCAACTACTGATTTCCTGCAGGGCATTTTGCATCTTGCCACAACCGAGTTGCCATCACTTGGCCGTTTTCAAACACACTTGCATCTGTATCTTGATGACCCGTCATTGGCAACTCCGGCACTTTTGTACCGGCATCCAGTCGTTGATTCGCCGGCGTACAGTAATGTTCATCGATGGTGTCCCTGTGACTCACTATTTTTCCTAGCCTTTTTTCAAATCAAATTTCCCTTCTACAAATATTGTATCTGCCAATGACCGGTGACTTACTTCGTGACTCTACTCCAACACGCAGCTGTCATATTCCTAACAATCTGAAGGTTCCATTTATGGAGGGTAGACGTAAGGAGGACGAACTCCGTACTTCGAGTACGGAAAAGGTGCAGCTGAAATTTCATATCATAGTTGCGCTGGTTTTATCTGCTAGGGGCGCTCACATCGATAGTTCTATCATGCTTTCTGATGCTTTCAAAGTGATCAGTTGTTATTGCATGTGTATTTGGCTGTTTCCCAACTTGTAAGGCTCGTTCCCTAGATCTTTCCCTCACCGTTACGCTCATGCCTATGCCAATGTTTGAGCACTTTCGCGATATCTGGCGGACATGCACTTAACTAGGTGGCCGCGCGCATGCGCGCCGCGCCTTGGCGCGATATTTGTTTTTGATTGTTGTTGAATGCCATTTATTTTATGTGTTTAAATATTTTTTCTTGTGGGTCGTCATGTCGCTTGCCAAAGCTCCATTGCAGAGATTTAACTGTAAGTATAATTTGCGAATGTATTTCACCTATATTACGTAGTAACATTACGCAGTAAGTATAATTTACCAATGTTTTTTACCTATATAACAGATTGCCTTGTAATCTGTTAACGAATTTCGATAATTGCTGCACGCTTTTTTTACTACATTTTTACACGCGGTTTTTATTGATTTGTATCAACAAATTTTTGTAAATTGAAAAATCTACACAAAATTCCTTTCATTATTTATATATATATGGGGCATTCCATGTCTCCGATTTTTTCTACGATTCTCCTAGCTCATAATCGCAATTTTTCGAAATCCGATCAAATTCTCAGAAATCGTAGAAAAAAAAATGATAAAAAAAAAAAAAAAACATAATTCTGGAGTGCTTTCTTGAGATCGGAGAATGGTATAAAGAATCATTAGGCAAATCAAAAATGGTGGGGGAAAATCATTGGTCGAGTTCTATCATTTATACATATACACTGTAACGGGTTCTCCCTGGGTTCGGGTACCCAAGAGATTAAGCCGAATACAAACCAAGGCCCAACGGATAGGTAGGGGATTTTGCTGGGCGCCAGACTTCGTTAGAAGTCCTCTCTCTCTCTCTCTGGGACCCTCCGACTAGCTATACGATAGAGGGATTTCGTAGGGGCGAAGAATAAAGACACAAACCGAATACTGACTATTATTTATTAAAAAGAAAAAAGAAAAGGTGGCGAATTATTTACACGCCCGCTACCTGGCGTAAGGTACAAGCAAAAATATAAATTATAATACTGACTCTACTATTCTACTGACTCTACTAATAATTAATGACTCTACGTTACTTTAAATTAAACTAAATTATCAAACGAATTAAATATGAAAAATCAAGAAGAAATAACAAAATTCAAAATATAACAGCCTCACTCTCTCTCTCTCAACTATAATATGGTTAGAGAAATACTGTTCTCGCACTAACTCGTGCTCTCGATCTAGTTAGACGGCAGGGAGGACTAAGTCTACTCGACCTACGGTCTAACTCACTCTCTCTCTAGGGGAAAAGGCGACAGACTCTGACTCGCAGCAGCTGAGTGCGACGCGTGACGTCAGAAGTCTGTGGCGATGTGGCGTCGGCTAGCTTTCTGCTGCGATCGACGCAGCGGTGACCAAGATTGACACGGCTACGCGCAACGAAAACAACTAACCGGTGCCGGCTTTGAATCCAACGGTTCGCGGGGAACGATTTAGATTCAGGCACGGGGTTTCTCGAGGCTCAGGATTAATTACGGGGGCGGGTTGGTACTAGGGGTGGATATTTAGGTGAATTGGATTGATCCTACCTTGGCTGGATGCTTTTACTAGCCTCGGGTGCGACGGTATTAATCGGTGGTACGGTCGGAGAGCCGGGATATGCCAGTGTCGTCTAAAGCCAAATCGGTATCCAATGTCTCACAATCACAATCAAATTCCAGGGAAAAGCACGGGTCGTTATATATGGCACAAAACTCTCACAACAGGACTACTCCCACAACAAAAACTCTCTCTCTCTCTCTCTCTTAATTTTTGGAAAATTTTATCTCGGCACGAGGCACACTCTAAAGTTCCCAAAAATGGAATGAGCTCCTCTTCCGTTATCTTTAGTACCAACCGGCGTCGCCCGGTCTGCGAGCGCTGGCGGCGACCTGCTCGCCATGTGCGAGGTGCAGCGGCCATTAGGACTCGGCAGAACGAAGGCGGCACGATTTGAATCGTGCGGCCGGGCTTAGGTACGTCCGTAGGCCGGTTTAGGTAGAGGTCTGAACGTCTACCACGTTACAACACCTATTTATTCTAAAAAAATCAAATATACGTAAATTATACTTAGTTAATTATTATTAGTATTATAGATATTATTATTATTTTCTAGGGAACAAAACTGATACGATAACCTTAATTAAAACACGCTCCGCATTAAACGGACTTTTTACGGGAAAGAGAGGAATGGGAGCGCATGGTTGGGCTGTGGTAGCCGAAAATGTGCGAAATGGCGCAAGTGGCTACCAGTGCCAAAAGAAATTCGAAAACCTTCAGCAGAGATATAAGGAGGTAATTCTGCCGCCAACGGGTGAGGGCTTAGAGGAGCGTGAACATCCTGCTCATAGTTGGGAATTTTATGAGGAAATGCATAAATTCATGTCGGGGCGGCATACGATCAATCCACTCCTGACTATTCAGTCTGCTGTGGGGGTGAGCACACCGGGAGGTTCTGGTACGAGCAACAGCCTAAAAAGAAGCGATACATGTACTCCTGGAGCATCGTCATCACTCACCGCAGCTGTCGAGGAAGCTGATCAGCCGCTTCCACAGCCACGAAAAAAGAGGAGGGTCCAATCGGTTGTCACGAAAGATGACCAGTTAGTTACCATGTGGCGCGAAGAAATGAAGGTGCAAGCCGAGGACCGAGAGAAGGCTCGTAAAACGGAACAGGAGTTTCTTGATGTCATCAAGCAGTTTTTAAAGAAAGATTCATAGCTGCTCCTCATTTCCTTGTTTTCCTTCCTGCAGTATTTTTATCTCTTAATTTCTGCTCACTCTAGTTTATTCATCTTTCTTTAAAATATATTTGCTTATATATTTTATACAACGTTATTACTGCTCACATGTACTTCACCGGTGCCTCTATATAACCTCTATAACCTATAATAACCTCTATAGCCTCTATAACCTCTATAACCTATTATAACCTCTAACGTAGTACATCAATTTTATTTTATTCGTATTTTTCACCATATGTAAAATTTAATTTTACTTCAATCTCACTTGATATTCTCATGCCCGATCATCCTAATATACTCAATTTTTATTTAACGTCTTCACCACTTATAGGTTATGTAGGTATATATGCGCTTCTACTCGCCGTAATAACGTTGTATAACCACTACTTTTCAAATTTGTTCACTTACCCTCAGTATTTATATTGATCTCATTTTTCCTGTGAAAACCGTGACAACTTTAACAATTATTCAATGTACGAATTGAATAATCAATTCATTCAATTTATTATTTTATTTATTTCGTTTTTTTTTTATTTCTCAGGTGTCTCAGCTGAGCTGAGGTCCCAAATTTATTTCATTCACATTAATTTTCCCTGTGCATGTAGCTCGCTTCTAATAACCACCGATCTACACGCACAGGGCGCTTATTTTACCGTTGTCCGCACGTGTTCGACAGTTGTCGACTAATCGTCGTCTAACTATTCAACCTTTATTTAAGCTTACTTCATCTTACCTTGTTAAGTGCGCTCATTACGGAAGAACCGTGATAAGCGCTAAGTTGTTGGAGTTTCATGAATAAATATAAATAAATGAAAATAAAAATATATAATATATAATATTTAAATACAAATAAATGAGAATAAAAATATATATTTGATATCTTCATAATATAATATATGGGGTATTCCACCTCAACTCGACGTGTCCCCAGACCTTGACAATTCCGATTTCGCCAATTTATTTTGTGCATGTTGCACCATCAGATACAACTACTCTCACCAAAGCTTTTAGGGATTGGTCTCATCGTTTTGATGAGGCAAAATATTGAAATCTCGGTGTTTTCGTTGATACGAAGATGTCAAACGCATGTAACTTGAAATCTATCTGTCCTATCAAGAAAATGAATAACACAAAATTTCTTGTTTTTTGAATGTTCTACGTGAAAATAATTTTTTCAAAACTCTTTAACCCTTGTGTCAGTTGTTATTCGCGAATAAAAGTTTATATGCTGTTTTTCGAAGAATAGGCCACCTTCGATTTCATTGAAATTTTCACACGATATTCCACGAAAAATTACGCAAATTGCAAGACCTTGTTTGAGATGGCTCGACTTTTGGTTCAGAAGTTACAATCATTTGAAAATCATTTGAAAAATGATTTCGATTTGAGTAAATATTTTGTGAGCTATGTGGTATTGGTTTTGATGACCTAATAACTTGATCGGAGAAGATATTTTTACAGTATGAGTATTCATGCTTTCAAATCAAGCCTTATTGCATGAATTGTATGTAATTATATCTTTCTTTAGCCAAATAAATATTTATTTCTAGCAAGTCGAAATATTTATTCAACGAAGTAAACTTTTTTTTTTCAAAAATATCAAATGGACGGACAGATTTTCTTGCATCAGGAAAACTTTTGATTTCGATTTGAGTAAATATTTGCTAAAGTGGTGGATTTTTGGGGAAGGAAATGATGGTGTTTGATTTTAAAAACTGATTTTTCAGATTCTAATAAATATTATTTTAAAATCAAAAAATCTTATTTGCATCACGAACATCAAAATATGGGAAATCATTTTCTTATTTCGATCTTCACAATTACTCTAAACAAGTACGATTTTTTTGACTCAAATAAATACTGGTTCTACTCAAGTAATTTGATTTCAAATAAATGTGTTTACTTGACTTAAAAAAAATTTTTTCCAATCCTTCCATCGTTCCATTTTCATGCGGCTTCGTTCCGTTATAGGCTTTTACAGATTTTTAAATGATTGTAACTTCTGAACCAAAAGTCGGGCCATCTCAAACAAGGTCTTGCAATTTGCGTAATTTTTTTGTGGAATATCGTGTGAAAATTTCAATGAAATCGAAGGTGGCCTATTCTTCGAAAAACAGCATATAAGCTTTTATTCGCGAATAACAACTGACACAAGGGTTAAAGAGTTTTGAAAAAATTATTTTCACGTAGAACATTCAAAAAACAAGAAATTTTGTGTCATTCATTTTCTCGATAGGACAGATAGATTTCAAGTTACATGCGTTTGAAATCTTCGTATCAACGAAAACACCGAAATTTCAATATTTTGCCTCATCAAAACGATGAGACCAATCCCTAAAAGCTGTGGTGAGAGTAGTTGTATCTGATGGTGCAACATGCACAAAATAAATTAGCGAAATCGGAATTGTCAAGGTCTGGGGACACGTCGAGTTGAGGTGGAATACCCCATATGTATTCATAAATAAATATAAATATATTTAAATACAATTAAATACTTTAAATTATTTGAGTGTATTTAATTAATAAATGTTTGACTTAAAAATAGCATAATTTCTAAGAAGGAGAAGATCATCTGAAATGGTCGTTTCTAGTAATTAGATAGTACTTTTTGTACTAGTTAGACGAGTAAACTGGACAAAATGGTTATAAGCACGTGTGATAACATGGATGTTGGTATTTTTATTGGAAAGCAGAAAATAGGATATAGGGTTCGGTCAGACGTTACAGTACTAACAGTAAAAAAATAATTAGATATTTTTATCGGTTATTTAGTTGTTCGAATGCGTGGAATCGTAAAAATAAATTCCGCAAATCTAGCGCTGCTTGTTCGGGACGCGGAAGGCGACGTGGCGGTAGTGGCCGTCTTCGGGCGTTTATTGCTAAGACGTCACCCTGACTTACACATATATTATGCAGCACTGTGCAAGCAGCAATTACTTTGATGGCCGTGTTGAGCCTCACTTCCAGTGCTTTGGTAAATATAATTCTCCATCGTGTCTCCATCATACCAAAGGTGCGTTCAACAACCATTCTGGCTTGGCTCAATGCATGATTAAATGCCCTTTGTTCATCCGTAAGCGGCTCTGTGAACGGTGTGATTATGGATACAGGGTGTCGTCTACACGGATATGCGCTATCTCCGATGATGAAATACCCTTCCGGAGGATATAAATGTTGCTGGAATAGAGCACTGTTTCTGAAGACTCGCGCGTCATGTACAGATCCCGGGAACCCGCTGACAACATCTTTAAATGTACCTGAGGCGTCAACCAAGCCCTGCAGGTTTATTGAATAAAACTGTTTCCGGTTGTAATACTAATCGTGCAGGCGAACGGGGCACATTATTCTAATGTGACACCCATCGATGGCTCCTACACATTGCCGGAATACCACACTATTTGCCTTTCTTGAAAATTCCATGCCGATGTCATCTAATCTGTCCGCTGATGTTAGTCGTACGATTTGAGGTAAAAAGAAAATAACTGTGTCTAAGATCTTGTGCACCACTCGACAAACAGTTGATATTGGTATGTCGAAAGCAACTGCTACTACCCTGTACGCAATGCCAGTAGCCAGCCAGAACAGGAACAAGATTACCTGGAAATCATGTTGTTATTTAGTATTTAATACACCTGTGCGAACATAATTGTATTAATATTGTCATTAGCATTGTTATTATTATTATTCATTATTATTATTGTTATCATTAATATCAGAGGGACATATCAGGCGCCCGGACTGGCCCGCTCTTGGGAAAAAGAATGAAAAATAAAAAAGGTGACTCACTTCGACTTCAATGCACCACCCAGATCGTTTTCTGTTACGTCTCACCAATGTTACGATTCTTCTGAAGCTTTCTGCATTGACGCGAAGATGCCGTTTGATCGTAGTTGGGTCACCCCGCAGAAATGACCCAAGCACGCGTTGGTTGTACGCAGGAGGCGTTCTGCAATATGGACCTCTCTGCATCAAAAACACAGATATTGTTCCATTATTATTATTATTATTATTATTATATTTCGTTTTCATAATTGGATTATATTATTATTATTATCATTATTATTATTATTATTATTATTATTATTATTATTATTATTATTATTATTATTATTTTTATCATTAGATTATACATATAAGATTTCATTTTGATTTTCATATTATCTCATAATTATCGTGCTTCCCTCAAACCACAGTTCGTTCATATTATCAAATAAACCCATGTGTAAACTTACCGGATTATTTTTTTGCTGCAGCAATTGCAACGCCATGAAAAAGTACCGGTTCGATCTCCTGGCCCGATTCTCCTCCATCTCCCGATTCCGACGAAACATTCGCCATATCGCCAAGCACACGACGATGAATTCTTCCTCCGTTATCATTTAACAACGAATTTTTCAAAACGCCGTTCACAAACAGTAGCGTATAAACCGGAAAAATATAGGAAAAAGAAACTAACGTAGGAACAATAAACTAATGTAGGAACAATAAACTAACGTAGGAACAATAAATCAACACGTGAACACTTTTTGATTTATCTCTATCAATATCCGATATTTTTCGTGTTTAATAGCGCTTGCTGATGTGAAGAACCAAACATTCAAAGATGGGGCATTGATTCAACAATCAAAAACAAATATCGCGCCAAGGCGCGGCGCGCATGCGCGCGGCCACCTAGTTAAGTGTATGTCCGCCAGAAAGTGCTCAAACATTGGCGTAGGCATGAGCGTAAGGGTGAGGGAAAGATCTAGGGAACGAGCCTTACAAGTTGGGAAACAGCCTTTGTTTCCGTTCACGCGACGCGTTAAATGGCGGTTTTTACGAATTTAAACACGGACGCGGTTTTTTAAATATATCTTAATAAATTCGTAAAAATGCCCAGGTGTTGTGTTTCTGGTTGCGGCAGTGGTACTTTTTCTGAAGTGAGAAAAACTCGAGCTGATGGTGCTAGACAAAAATCTTATTTCAATCTACCCAAGGTAAATATTTCACAGTTCTCTCATTTGATTAACATTAATATATTTCATTTGCGTATAATATATTATAGTATATCAGTAATCGCGAGATCATCCAATTTATTATATATTTATTATATAGTGTCCGAGAATACTAAAAAAGTGGACAGAGACTCTGAAACTTGATGATCGAACTGTTAATACCAAAAGTAAAGTTTGCGAACTTCATTTTCATTCAAACGACATCATAAAGTTTGATGAAACCCTTTTGAAAGATGGAACAATCCATAAAATACCCCGAGAAAGGTATAATTTGAATAATGATACATTTCCATTGGCCTCGAACAGTACAGTATGTCATGTCGAAGCAATGGATACAGTGGATGTTCAAGACACGTTAGGATGTATTGATAATCAACGGGTAATTATATTTCTTCTGAAATACCCACGAAATAAATTATGGTACCAATGAGAATGTATCTTATTGTTTGAATCTGAGACCAATTCCGTTTTTTTAATGAATGTATTATTTTTCTTATATAACAGTATGATACTGAAAATTTAAACGAAGATGGAGTTTTTAAGGAATTTCCTACAATAGTACCAGATGAAATAATGGTAAATATACCATCATGCAGAGCACTAATTAAATACAGACATTTAATATAAATTATAATATTCTGAAATTCATTTTTAATTACAGCCTGAAATTTCGGGGGATGTTGCCTCTGCATCAACTGAAACGGTGATACAAAATTATAATTTAGTGCAACTGAAACAGGATTTAGTAGCCGATCATTTAAAACTGCCAACCGGATGGTCTTATATCTTTAAAGACGATTCCGTGACATTTGCCTACATTCATCCGATAAAGCTTGTGATTCATATTTTCTGCACCATACATCAAAATATGAATATACAGGTCGCTACGTCTGATCGACGAATTATCTCCGAAATTGATGTACCGCTTAGCTCAAGGGTTGATACACTTGATTATCTAAGAGAATTGGCGATGACAAAGTGCTGTGAAGGAACAGGCATTGAGAGCGGATTTTCTGACAACTGCCAAGGATTCATCTCCCCTCAACATGAATATAAAAGATCCAGGGGCTATCAGCGATGCATACCATGCCGCAAATTAAGGGGCATTATGTTGACGAAGAAACAACATTTGAAGAACTCTGAGACTCAAGTTATGCTGATAAAACGAAAATTAAAAGCAGCACAATGTCAAAACGGCCGTTTCGAAAAGAAGATTGCGAAACAAGATGTGGAAATTGAAAAAATGAGAATCGATTGTGCTAATAGGCAGGAAGATGCTGTTAGAGATGCTATCTCTAAACTACCTGAACAACAACAACAGGCTGTTCGAAGCTGTTTAGCAGCTTCCAAAGTTCGTGGTCCCACAGGCAACCGATACTCTTTAGAATGGATTTACGAGATGCTCTTACTACGTATAAAAAGTCGAAAAGCTTATGAACATATTCGAAATCATAACATCTTGCCGTTGCCATGTATACATACGCTCAACCATTATTTATCAAACATGGATAGCGCATACGGCTTCAACAAGGTTACATTCGAATGTTTGCAAAAAAAGGCAAATGAGATGCCGGAAGCGGACCGTAGAGGTGTATTACTTATTGACGAGATGAAACTTTCTGAAGGTTCATCATTCGATAAAAAAGACATGATATTCAACGGGTTCACAGACTTGGGAAAATATACTCCAAAAAATCAAGCACAGATGTTAGGCGATCACGCATTGGTTTTAATGTTTCAACCGTTCAGAGGCAGATGGGTTGAAGCCATCGCATGTTTTCTGAGCAGAGGTTGTGCATCGGGGAATATCTTGCACAAAATTATACTGGAGTGTATAATTCTCCTTGAAAACAGCGGTTTTCGAGTTGATGTTGTCACAACAGATGGTGCACAGTGGAACAGAGGAATGTGGAAGCACTTTAATATGACAGAAGCTAATGTTAGTTGTGAACATCCTTCCGACGAGCATAGACGACTTTGGTTCAATTCTGACTTTTCCCATCTTTTCAAAAATTTTCGGAATTTCGTTGTTTCGCAAATTGAAATATGGGTAAGTACTAACGAATTCCTGTCGTAAGTAATTTTGATACTACACGACCTCTGTGTAAACATTATTTTATTACTTTACATCGTTTACATTTAAAACGATTAGTTCATTTGATCATTTTGTAAATCATCTGAATCATATTTTATCAATAGTTTGCAGAATGTAATCTCATTTCAACAGTTCATTCAGTTTTCAACAACCATTTATTGCCATGACCCATTCCCAATTATAATATTAAGTCGGCCTCGCATAACTTTATACGCACATATGGCTACTGTGAGTAATCTCAAGTCCTTCTTGAATTTTCGGTTCAATTGGATTATTTTAGACACCCGATGGAGTAATTAAATTGAAACATTGGGAATCTCTGCTTGTTATTGAAAAAGCAGACAATTTGGGATTGAAAGTAGCATTCAATTTGACTAAACACCATATCAAACCTGAAGGGTATCAGAAAATGAATGTCCCATTGGCAACTGAGGTAATCCGAACTCATTTTATAAATGTGTGTTTTTATAACAAAGAAAAAAATAATACCTTTATATGACCTACGCTTGTTCATGTTCTCATGTATGAGTTCACAAAACCTTAGTCCGAAAAACGTGCGGCAATATTTGTGAAAAATATTGAATTATACTGTGTTTGATTTGACACGTAGTTGTTCTCGCCACGAGTAGCTACTGCTATGAATGTGTTTCGCGAGAGGCATGCAGACTTAGCTGATTGTGGACCTACAGTTAAATTCATAACAAGAATCAATCTTTTAAATACGGCTATGACATCTAGAACACCCTCGAATGCTCTCTATACCAATTCCAAAAATTACCAGGTTACGTCCCATATCCTCATATTTCCTCATACATCTACATAAATCCTCATAAATCCCTAACTAGAAATACCAGATTATTTATTTGTTCAGACTAATACTTAGTTTATATCATATATGTGACTAGTGTTTCTTATATTATATATAATAGGTAATAGAAGACTTTCTAAATTATTTACAAGAATGGCAAACTGAAGCAAAGTCAAAAGGGTATAAATTCATTCCAGCAAATACATTGACCGGCCTTAAAGTAACCCTAAAACCAACGCTTGAAATCCTGAATTACTTGATCAGCAAGTGTTGTTACACATATTTAATGACAGCTAGACTTACGCAAGATGCCTTGGAGGTTCATATTATCGTAATTTATCTCGAATGTAAATATTCTATATAGGTAATTTGTATCATTCATTGTTTATGATTTACAGCGGTTTTTTGGACTAATGAGAAATTGTTGCGGGTCAAATGATCATCCTGACCCGAAAATGTTTGCTCAAGTGTATCGCCTGATCAGTGTTTATTCTCTGGTAAAACCACCAAAGGGTTCTAATATCAGCGGAACTGAAGTTTTGAGTGCATTGATGAACTGTGTCAAGGAAACTGAACATGACGAAAACAGAAAAAAAGACTGGAACAATAATTTAGATAAAATATTCAAAGAAAAAGACGCACAGGGCATAAGAGAAGAGTCTGCATCTGCATCAGTTGCATTAGAATCAGATCACGATTATGATGTAGCTAGTACGACAGAGTATGCGCAAAGCTATTATGCCGGCTATATTGCCAGGCAAATGCGTCGGTTCAGTAAATGTGACGATTGCTTGTCGACGCTCCACTCTAATTCACCTCAAAAAAGAGACAAAGTTATAGAACTAATGACAGAAGGTTACTTGATATACCCCAGTGATGATTTATTCAATCTAACAACATTGCTAGATAAAACTTTCCTACAAGTAGTCGGAATCCGTTGTATGAATTGCGACACGTTACTTCAAGTTCTTGATAAGGTTTCAAATTTGGAGAATATTCCATCGGTAGGATGCGAAATTCATAGTCAGACATTAACAAGACGGATTATTGAATATTATCTAATTGCACGGGCGCATTCATCTGCCAAACGTTTTAATCAAATTCATAACGAGAAAAGACTGAAAACACAAAAACAAAGAAAATTAGCAAAATTAGTGTAGGGTACGGTAGACTTTGTGAAGATGGACCATCAGCCAAGTTTCGCACATTTCTTAGAGTTTTTTCATAATATTTTATCATCAATATTGATCACGAATCTTGTTACTCGATACAGCAAAAATAATTATAAAATATGTCATATAAACTTGTTGAAGATTGTTGAAAAACATTTCGGACATTTTTTATTTGCAATATCTAGTTCTAGTGAATATTTAAAAAAACATTTAAATATTTGCATATTTTGTAAATATAGCAGTTATGGATCCTTTACAACTTCCGTTCTGAATCCAAAATAATTGTATATACTTGCTATATTGTTTTTGTTTGGGATTACAATAATTTGGTTTCGTTTTAACATTTCTTCAGTTATCTAGTATACCTATTACTAACTATATTAATGCCGCTCTGACCCTACTTCTGCCTTACTTTCTGCCGTTATTGTTATTCATTGATTTATATCTTGTACAAGTACGTGAGTAGATCACAATATTCTACATTGATAAAATATATACCTTGAGTTAATCGTTCATCAATTTCGTGTTTCAATTATTTCATATATACATACATAAATGTAGTTGGCGATATTCATGCGATTCCTATTGTAATACACTCTCTACAAAAGTGATCAGTTTTAAGATAGCCTCTTCTCAAGTTAAATGTTCGAATTATTGCTCGATGCGCCGCCTAGCGGAAAAAGTGGATTCTACTAATATATCAATTTTTTGATAGCTCACAAACAGCGACTTCGTCCTCCTTATCTCTACCCTCCATAGTTCCATTGGTCACGGGTAAATAAAATATTCATAGAAGTAAAACTCGATTCTGGAAAAAATAGTGAGCCACGGGGACACCATCGATGAAAATTACTGTACATAGTAGGGGAGAGGGAGGCAAAGAGGCCAGCGGGGCAAAGGGGGCGCCTCGTCTAAATTTTCGAAATTGAATGTAAAAAAAAAAAATTTCTTCGGGAAACAATTTTTATTGAAAAAAAAAAAATTCGAAAATTTTCGAAGAATTTTTTGTTTTTTGACCGAGGTGCCCTCTTTGCCCCGCTCGCCCTTATAAGCTTTTCTGCTATCACTGCAGTATTCCTAACACTTTCACCGAATTTACCGGGAAAAGAGTGTTTCTATGCAATCGAATAAAAGTATAAACTATTTATGGCCGGTTTCACCAACGTCGAATAACTTTATTCATAGATCAAACTCTTATTCATTGAAAACAAAAGACTATTTTACATTGTATTTGCAACCTTTATTCGATGAATAGCGTTATTCTATGAATAAAAAGTTATTTGACGTTGGTGAAACCGGCCATTAATCATCAGAAATCTTCGGAGTGACCGTAAAATTTTGATATCATTTATTTTTTTTAAGTACATATTGATGTAAATCCTCACAAATCAAATTTTGTCTATCGAGTCAAAAAGTGTTAAGTATTGTAACAGGTGACCATTAGGTCTAGATGAACACCGGACATCAGACGATCAACGAAGTTAAGCAATTTCAACTGCAGCCAGAATTCGAATGGGTGACCCACATAAACAAAAAAAAAAAAATAATAGTAATTAGTCTTTGAAGAGATGATTTCTAACATCCGGAAAATATGAACTGCGTGCTCTACCGCTCGAAAAAGAATCAACCGGTGACAAAAATATTTTTTATCCGGATAATATCGATAATAACCAAAAATAGATTGATCGGGTCATCGGCTGATCAATATTGGGCTCTTGTTGGGCCATTGACGACTGCCTGACAGCCAATTTGGGCCATTGCTGGCCTTTCGCTGGCCAAACGCTGGGCCGGTATAATACTGCCGGCACTGGCCCAGCTGTTGGCCACTGTGACACCAGGGTACAGGGCCATCACAAGTCTTCCGACAGCCGTTCGGCAACTCAAGTATCGGCATTCCTCCACCTATCTAGCAATGGCCCTGCAACCTGTGTTTGCTGGGCCACTAATCACTATTCAGACAATTGCACGCTCATTTGACGAATGATTCAACCCCTTTAAACTTACCAGCACTGCGGCGAATAAACAATATCAAGCTGACAACTACCATGTAACTAAAGTGTTATGACATGGGTCAGATGGCAATGCAAAAATGACAAATACTCACAACGATGTCAAATACTTTTATTTGGACATTATATATTCATTCAGGGTAGACGTACCATTTGTGGCCACTGTACCGTTTGTGGCCATGCTTGACTAATGCTTCCCTCCTTTCTGGCTTTATGAATCTATTCAATTTTCGAATTAATTACGCAAACATATCCCACAGCAAATATTAAACCCAACTTTTTCAGTACTTGATTGTTTAAAAGTGAAGTTTTTAATTCTTAAAGCTGTTAGAATAGTTTCGTACCATTTGTGGCCAGGCCTTGATTGACATGGTATGGGTATGGCCACAAATGGAGCAAGTGATGACCACAAACGGTACTAAGGTGGCCAAAACCGGTACGTCTACCCTATATGTTCATTTATATCATACGCATATTATTTATTTGTCTTATCCTTATTATAATATTAATATTTTTTATTCACTCCAGCTTTATTAGTTAAATAATTGCACATCAATGAATTGGCACGTCCAGGCCCGGCGACAGAAGCATTGAGGCTCGTTACTGTGATTTCTATGTGAGCCCCCCTGGTCCCTAGTTTTGCGTCTGGTAGTTATAGCCCAATCGAATTAGTATCTTAGATTTACAAAAATTTTTAGCAGCAATTTTCCTTCGGAATTCGTTGGGGGGGGGGGGGGTCACTGGTAGTCTAAATTCAAAAAGTTGGGGTACCAGACTTGTTGCTTCATCCGCCATCTTGATTTAAAGGGTTATTTTTTGTCTCTTGAATAACTCGTTTATTTTCAATTTCACACGGAAAACAGTTATTACAAAAGTTGTTTAAAATTAAATTTCCTACAATTTTGGTTCCCGTCAATTTTTTCATAGGATCGATTTTTTGCGATTTTTACCCGAAAAAAGGGGGTGAATTTTTGGTTATCGAATAACTCGTTTATTTTCAATTTTAGTAGAAAAATTGTTAGAAACAAAGTTGTTTGAAATTAAATTTCCTACAATTTTGATCTGCATCAATTGTTCGTAGGATCTATATTTTTCGATTTATACCTGAGAAGAGTGGGGGTAAAATCTTATCATTGTATTTGTCATTGTATTATCACGTTTATTTTCAATTTTAGGAGAAAAATTGTTACAAACAAAGTTGTTCAAAATTAAATTTCCTACAATTTTGATTCTCATCAATTTTTCGTAGGATCTATATTTTTCGATTTATACCTGAGAAGAGTGGGGGTAAAATCTTATCATTGTATTATCACGTTTATTTTCAATTTTACACGGAAAATAGTTATTACAAAAGTTGTTTAAAATTAAATTTCCTACAATTTTGATTCTCATCAATTTTTCGTAGGATCTATATTTTTCGATTTGCACCTGAGTGGGCACAAGGAACGAGACGACACAGTCAGTATTGAGCTGGGACGAGAACGAGAAGGACGACTCCGCTTTCTCTGAATAACGGACACACATTAAACCTAATTGCTCCAATCGTTGCCTGCATACAAAAGGGTCACATCCAGGTATACAGTAAACTCCAGAAGAACGCGGCAGCTGCTACGTAGAGCAGCGTGAGAGCGGGCCTGAGTTTCAGTTTGTGAAAACGCTCGGTAGTGAGTGGACGCGATCTATCAACATGGTGAACTGTTTTGTGTGCGGAGAATCTACGAGTGAAGAGAACGATGTGACTGTGAAACAACGTAAGAGAGAGAGCTGCTGGATGAAGATGACTTTGGTAGTGACGAAAACCGTTCAGAACAAGTCACCCCCGACCCTCCTGAGCTTCTAGACGAATTCGTCGACAATTACGAGGAAGAATCGAACGACGAAAACTTGGCGGAGCCATCGGCTAAACGTTCCAAACAGACGTAATTGAAATTTCGAAAGACTTTTAAAAATGTACTGAAAAGAAAAGAAAATGTATTTTTTCACTTGTAAAAATTATACTGTTCGATAAACTGATTATTTACATCCCTCTTTTCCTTTACCGTGAACGTGCGTCCCAAAAATATAAACTTTATAAAAAATCGGAATCATAATTGTACCAAATAACATTTTCAACACATCAAATTTACAACGACAATCAGCAACAAAAAAACGAACAAAAAATAATGGTACAACATCAATAATAAACGCGATAATAGAATACTTAGGTTCACCCCCGAATCTTCTCAGGTGCAAATCGAAAAATATAGATCCTACGAAAAATTGATGAGAATCAAAATTGTAGGAAATTTAATTTTAAACAACTTTTGTGAAAACTATTTTCCGTGTAAAATTGAAAATAAACGTGATAATACAATGATAAGATTTTACCCCCACTCTTCTCAGGTATAAATCGAAAAATATAGATCCTACGAAAAATTGATGAGAATCAAAATTGTAGGAAATTTAATTTCAAACAACTTTGTTTCTAACAATTTTTCTACTAAAATTGAAAATAAACGAGTTATTCAATAACCAAAAATTCACCCCCTTTTTTCGGGTAAAAATCGCAAAAAATCGATCCTATGAAAAAATTGACGGGAACCAAAATTGTAGGAAATTTAATTTTAAACAACTTTTGTAATAACTATTTTCCGTGTGAAATTGAAAATAAACGAGTTATTCAAGAGACAAAAAATAACCCTTTAAATCAAGATGGCGGATGAAGCAACAAGTCTGGTACCCCAACTTTTTGAATTTAGACTACCAGTGACCCCCCCCCCCCAACGAATTCCGAAGGAAAATTGCTGCTAAAAATTTTTGTAAATCTTTGCCGTTTTTCGAGCTTATTCGATTGGGCTATTATAGACCAGGAGCTCATGACAGATTTTTGACAACGTTTAATGCCCGTCTGCCGTGCTGAGAACTCATATATTTCATTATTTGAAACCAAAAAATGCAATCAAAAAAACTCGGTCCTGGGTAGCGAATTCAGGGTAATAAATGCAAAGTGTTTCGAAAATGTGAGCAAATAATTGATCGATGCCCGTCTGCCGTTGCAAAGTAGGGAAGTTCGTGAAAAAAAACCATCGGAAACGTAACGGCAGACGATTTCGAGTGATAGGTTTTTCAGGACCTCCATGGTGAAAATGTAAAAAAAAAGTTGTGATACAAAATCATTGATGCCCGTCTGCCAAAGAAAAGAAACTTTCAACAGTCCGAAAGAACCCTGGAAAAATTCAATTGATACATCATGTTCATGTCCTAACTGTCTGCCGATCGTTTTCCAGGGTTCTTTCGGACTGTTAAAAGTTTCTTTTCTTTGGCAGACGGGCATTAATGATTTTGTAGCACAACTTTTTTTTTACATTTTCACCATGGAGGTCCTGAAGAATCTATTACTCGAAATCGTCTGCCGTTACGTTTACGATGGTGTTTCTTCACGAACTTCCCTACTTTGCAACGGCAGACGGGCATCGATCAATTATTTGCTCACATTTTCGAAACACTTTGCATTTATAACCCTGAATTCGCTACCCAGGACCGAGTTTTTTTGATTGCATTTTTTGGCTTCGAATAATGAAATATATGAGTTCTCAGCATGGCAGACGGGCATTAAACGTTGTCAAAAATCTGTCATGAGCTCCTGGTCTATTAGTATATCATAGTAGCTAGTAATAGTCTGCTATAGCTTATATGCTAGCTTTATATGTATTTGGGTAGGTATGTACATTAGGGTGGTCCTTATGTGGGGTGTTTTTGAATTTTTACGCTCCCAAGGGTTCAAACGGATCCTTTTCGAGAAAAAAAATTTGTCCTAAAGTTTTAATGCTCTATCTCGATTTTAACATCCCGGGCCCAAAGTATTTTTTTTTTTTTTCAATTTTTTTTCTTGAAAAGGATTCGTTTGAACCCTTGAGAGCGTAAAAATTCGAAAACGCCCCATATAAGGACCACCCTAATGTACATACCTACCCAAATACATATAAAGCTAGCATATAAGCTATAGCAGACTATTACTAGCTACTATGATATACTAATAGACCAGGAGCTCATGACAGATTTTTGACAACGTTTAATGCCCGTCTGCCATGCTGAGAACTCATATATTTCATTATTCGAAGCCAAAAAATGCAATCAAAAAAACTCGGTCCTGGGTAGCGAATTCAGGGTTATAAATGCAAAGTGTTTCGAAAATGTGAGCAAATAATTGATCGATGCCCGTCTGCCGTTGCAAAGTAGGGAAGTTCGTGAAGAAACACCATCGTAAACGTAACGGCAGACGATTTCGAGTAATAGATTCTTCAGGACCTCCATGGTGAAAATGTAAAAAAAAAGTTGTGCTACAAAATCATTAATGCCCGTCTGCCAAAGAAAAGAAACTTTTAACAGTCCGAAAGAACCCTGGAAAACGATCGGCAGACAGTTAGGACATGAACATGATGTATCAATTGAATTTTTCCAGGGTTCTTTCGGACTGTTGAAAGTTTCTTTTCTTTGGCAGACGGGCATCAATGATTTTGTATCACAACTTTTTTTTTACATTTTCACCATGGAGGTCCTGAAAAACCTATCACTCGAAATCGTCTGCCGTTACGTTTCCGATGGTTTTTTTTCACGAACTTCCCTACTTTGCAACGGCAGACGGGCATCGATCAATTATTTGCTCACATTTTCGAAACACTTTGCATTTATTACCCTGAATTCGCTACCCAGGACCGAGTTTTTTTGATTGCATTTTTTGGTTTCAAATAATGAAATATATGAGTTCTCAGCACGGCAGACGGGCATTAAACGTTGTCAAAAATCTGTCATGAGCTCCTGGTCTATAATAGCCCAATCGAATAAGCTCGAAAAACGGCAAAGATTTACAAAAATTTTTAGCAGCAATTTTCCTTCGGAATTCGTTGGGGGGGGGGGGTCACTGGTAGTCTAAATTCAAAAAGTTGGGGTACCAGACTTGTTGCTTCATCCGCCATCTTGATTTAAAGGGTTATTTTTTGTCTCTTGAATAACTCGTTTATTTTCAATTTCACACGGAAAATAGTTATTACAAAAGTTGTTTAAAATTAAATTTCCTACAATTTTGGTTCCCGTCAATTTTTTCATAGGATCGATTTTTTGCGATTTTTACCCGAAAAAAGGGGGTGAATTTTTGGTTATTGAATAACTCGTTTATTTTCAATTTTAGTAGAAAAATTGTTAGAAACAAAGTTGTTTGAAATTAAATTTCCTACAATTTTGATTCTCATCAATTTTTCGTAGGATCTATATTTTTCGATTTATACCTGAGAAGAGTGGGGGTAAAAACACCCCACATAAGGACCACCCTAATGTACATAATATGATAATTCAACATTTTTTAAATTATTTATTGCTAAAAACAAAACATATTTTAACTTTAAATGAGCCTTCTTACTTTTAATGTGGCAAAGTCCTTTATAACGTCACTGAAATCAATTTCTCGTGCCATTTCATGCTCTATAGATAACAACGCCACAGTTAAAGGTTAGAGAGCTGGACTCTCTGAAAACACAGTCAGAGAGCTGCTTGAGAGCGTGCCGTGACATCATGGGAGAGAGCCCGTAAGATTCACGCAGCAGTAGCCTACAGTAATTTTCATTTTTTTTTTTTAAATGCATTTTTCAACTTTTTCACATGGGGCCCCCTACCGTCCAGGGCCCGGTACAGCTGTCCAGGGCCCAGTACAGCTGTACCCGTAGTCCCCCCCTGTCGCCGGGCCTGGGCACGTCTCGCGATTTCCGACTTGCAGATTCGTCGATAAGATCGTCGAAGTTCAATTGCTTTAAAATATCGTATTCGATATTCATCAAAACTAAATTATTTAACCTACACTGGGTCATGGTTGTACGGAGACGGTTTTTTATGAATTCAAGTTTTAAAAGGAACGTTCTCCGGTACAATTGCTAACCATCAATACAAGATAACTACGTAACATTACCTCGACGTTGAGAAATGCATCTTTGACGCCTTTTTCAATTACCAATTTGTACAAGTGTTGCTCGTAATTTATTTCTTTACACCGCTGTGTGTCGAACTCTTTGCTGAACTCTGCAAACTGAACAAGTTCCGGTTCAAAGCAATCATCTGAATCATCAGGATACATTTCTACAAGAGATCTTGCTCCAGTTTGAATTTCTGAGTGGCTAAGAATCGGTAGTTGTCTCAAAAATCCAAACCGTGAACATGTAGTTTCGTACGCTGAGAGCCGCTGTTTTAACGACATTTGAAATTGATTAACCGGTAAAAAATTATGAACTCAAAATGTTTCATCCGGAGATAATTGGGCCTCTTTTGTTCTACCACAATCAAGGGGGTTGAGACGCACATTGAAAGTGCGCTCGCGTGATTGGATATATGTTGACGACAATGACAGCTCGGCTCCTTGCTTTTCGTATTGTGTGAAACATTCACGTTTGGATTCGATAAAACAGACTAGAGATTTGATACATGCTACTGCAGTACTAAAATCAAATTATTCAGAGGATTCTGTAATGTTTTGTTCGTTGCGTTAATTCGATCCAATCAACCCCAAAAAGCACCCCTGGTGCAAAAACCTTTTGCCAAGTACATTAATGTGGTGACTACCCCCAAAAAAATCCACCAACAAAAATTCCTCCTTAACAAAATTGGTACTATAAAATTGTCTACTTACAAAAGGATTGAAATCAGATACAATGGCCAAGTACACTTGGGGTCATTAATTATGAGACTGCTAGTTTTCTGGACAAAACATTTATGTTGGCAACACAAAATAAACCCACAGCGCTACATAGTGGGCCGATCGTGAAGCTTAGTCAATCTCACTAAATATCACATAACTCGTGACAATCCCGATAGCCAAAAAAGGAGAGGAAGAAATTATGACAGTCGAATCTAACCTAATACCTACTAACCTAATAACCTATAGATTGACGTGTGAATCAGTTGGAAAATAATTGTAATTCATAACTTCCCCCTCGAAGAATACAAACGGGCGAAAGTTTATGTTTTCAATCTTTTCAAGTGATGACAGAAGACATTGTGACCTGAAAATTTACGGTAAGTTGATTTGATAAAAATACAATTAAATTAGGAAATGCAAGTTACGCTGTGCCTGACGAACAAGATTCTTTGTTGATTTTGCGTGTGAAACCATGTCCAGGACTAGATTCTAGATCATTGAGACTATCGTGTAACTCATTAATACCTCTTGACTAATACAAGACATTTATCAAACACAGACTGAACCCTGCAAGAACCACCCGTCGAAACAGGCAAATAGAGGAAACATTCAGCTTCAGAAAAACGGAAGGAGTCAGCTTGTACTAATCCACAGATGAAAGGAGCTGGTTTTGGTCGACTTGTAGTGGGGAATTTGAATGCGTTCTGCGGCGACTACTCGTCTTTCACATTCTAAACTTTGGCCATTCTTAGACTGAGACTTAAAATACTATCGGAGACGACTGCTTGCTTCTGATAATGTAAAACTCAGGACTTGAATAATTCTTTGGACGCTGACTTGGAATACCTACTACGACGACTACTCGTCTATCACAGAATTACATTTTTAAAACTAACAATTCTTAGATTATTAAATTTCAGACTTTATCAATACCTACATCACCGACTTTGAATACTCGCTCAGGCCGCTTTTAGCCTAAAATAATTTTCATTGAATGAGCCAGGGGGGGGGGGGGGGGGGGGGGGGGCAAGCGCCCCAGTCTGCCCCGCCGTGGCTATGTCGTTGCCTCCATATTTACATTTCTGTAATTTTAAGTCGAGCTTTCAGCATGAAATGAGCTAAATAATTTCGCAAATTGATGGATTTCATGGATTTGAACATATAATATGCCTCCCTATATTCTTTGCATGTAAAGCAAAGGAGCCTCGGTCTCGGCGCGCCCGCGTAGACAGTGCGCGCGACGTCCCGCACGCATCAATCGCTTTTTAAATATAGTTTCCATTGGAGTTCCATTTTGAAACTCACAGATTTTGTAGAGAATGAATCAAGGAACAAGCTCGTATTTTTTTCAGAATTTTCAAAGGTGGTAGTCATCTCGAAAATCACGTTTGAAGAATATAATTGTTAATAACAAATAGAAAATTGTTTATTCCATGAATAAAAAATTCGTAACATGAAAGTGCAATTCAAGAGCTTCAAAATGAGTTTTTGTTGATGTATGTACGACAAAGGAATCCGGAAATATTAACTCGCTACGCTCGCTCACTCGATTGGCTTCTGATAATTACAGGAAAAATATTAGAAAAAAAATAATTAGTACGTGGTACTCGCGGGCCAAGTATGAGTCAGTAATTATCAAAGAGTACATATTTTCTTATAGATCTATATATCATTTGTTCGATGCATATTGCTATAATGGCCCGCCAAGTACCACTTCCTAATTTTGCTTGACTACCTGATAATTGTGAAGCTCGATTAGGTTTTCCTATATCCCAACTCGCTAGGCTCGCTTAGTTGTCGGCGTTCTGCCAATCGTTTCTATGACTATCTTGAATCACGTACGGTGATGTATTTCATACCACCTGAATCCCTTGATAAGCAGTAATGTTAAATGTAATGGTATAATATAAATACTTTTTGTAAAATTTTGCTTGACTACCTCATAATTGTGCTCGCTCGCTACGCTCGCTCGATTAGGTATTTCTACATCCTTGCTTGCTAGGCTCGCTTCGCTGTCAGCATTCTGCCAATTCTCAATCTATTACAGAGATTGCTCGCATTTCTAAGTTTAATGCCCAGTTTGATCAAAGATTAATAGATAGTATCCATAGAATGAGCGATTTATTTGTATAAAATATATAATTGTAAGTGCGTTCATTTCGCAGCTTCCACATATCTTCGGGGGTGATTATAAGTACTAAAATAAGTAGCAAGTTTTGTAATTATTATTATTTATGTGCACTCTCATGGTATGTAACCGTTATTTTGAATCTCTGTAATAGAAAAACGGTGAAAAACACATTCTTGAAACTTCACTTATCGCTTCGAGCAGGCCTTGTGAAGGTACAGTATTTTTTTCAGATTTTTCAATCATGTCCTACATCGTGAAAATGACTCTAAACTAACGCTGCGACGCCACCGCGGAGTAGCGGTGGACGGCAATCGGCCGCCCGCCATTACGTAGAGACTCGGCGCACCGCAATTTCATGCGCATCGACACCTTCAATGATTTTTTACTCGAAAACGAAGAAAAATACATCTGTGGAATTGATTCACAGGTTGTAATATAGTTCAAGGAATATGTCAGAATTGAAAAAACATTTTTTGGTCGTGTTGCTCACTGTTTTAAAAATCTTTGAAAACTTAATTGTTAAATAAACAATGGACAAACAAACTTTTTACAAAGTACATATTTTTTTTACATTCTATGAATCTTTTCGCGTAAGCTGAAAAAAAAATTGAGTCTAGCATCATTTTTGGTGGAGTTATGAATTTTTTAAAAAAACCTTGCTCGAATTTGTTTATGCAAATAACTCAACGAATTTTGCACTAATTGAAAAATCTTTTGGCACAAAAATCTAACTCCCCAAGGACAATCGACATGCAAAATTGAAAAAATATCTGAGAGATGACTGATCCGGTTGACGCGGAATAGCCCATAATATTATATTAAACACCTGCCACGTTGATTAAAAGCTTTGTCACTTATTAATTCAAGTTGTAGACTAAACTTTATGCGATTCAATAACCGTATACCTATAACCTAACCTCAAAATTGCACGCTTCGTCATTTCATGAGAGATTGTTATAATTTCGCCCTCCACTTTCAATGTGAATTTTATCATAAGTGAGTATAGGAAGCATAAAAGACAATGAAATTTGCAAAATGTTCAGATGTACGAATATGAACAGAACTGACAGCTCTGTCTTGGGAATCCGTCTGTCCGTAGTCTCCGTACTCCGTGGTCTTGGGCAATGGATTCTCGATCATACGTCAACCTATGACGTCAACAGTGTTGAAAAGAGCGCCACCTGGCAGAGTACTTGAAGTATCTCTGCTATATAGTGGTGGCCACTCTTCCCTAATTGTCATCCGCATACATTGAGTGGATATTTGGTCTGAAGGAGGAGACGAAAAATTTTTCAGACGAAACGGGTACTCAGAAACTTAAGTTAATCATATCTCAGCTTTCCTATCACTAATTCAATTGAAGTTTGTCTCAAACGAAGGGCTCTCCTCGCCTACATTCTGAGATAATTGTTTCAATCCCCGGGATATCGCGAAGAGGAAGAAATTAGGAATTAAAAAATTAAATTAGGAATATAAACTGTCTCCCCACCCCACTGGTTAGCTCCCGTTCGGGTATATAGACTCGTTGAGTCTCGCGCGGCGCATACTATAGACATATACCTTATATGATATATATTTTTTTTTATTGTACGTGGCGCGAGACTCTACCGAGTCTCTTGATAAACTCTCATAACCTCAAATAGGTAGTCACTCAAAGCGAGGTCTTACCATAGAAAAGAATAAAAATTGAAATAGGAAGTTACTCAAAGCTAGATCTTACCTCACGTAGAATCAAAAATCGAGAAAATATAAATTGGCTAAAGTAGCAATTTAGATTAAACTCAAAAACAACAGAAAAAGTATAATTAGCTAAAGCAGTAATTATAACTTCAGAAGAAAAACAAGTTTGCGAGAGACGATAAGAGGTTCTTTAGATGTGGGTGAACAAATTAGCGAGAGAGAAGCCTAGGATGAGTGACTGACGGGATTAATGTTTAAGAAAAGCCTTACACGGGGTTTTATTCGTATTTTACTTAAAAACTCGTGTCTTTATTGAATTCTCACGATGAGATATGTACAGATACAGATATTTGACCACGAGGCCGATAGATAATATTCAATGTTTCCCACAGGGAGATCTGAGACATACTGATATACATATGGACTTTGATTTAGTCCGCAGGAATACACATATACATATACATTGAATAGTTCTAATGCTCGGTGCGCAATGATAAGTTGAGAGTTCGATTTGAGGCAGGTAAACACTGCACGATGGTGTGTGTGCTCTCGATATAGACTGGCCGTCCAGCTGATCTAAGCGATCGATTATATTTTGCCCGAACAAACAAACAGAATCAGAAACAAAAAGCAAAACGAAATAGAAAATCAAACAGAATCAGAAACCAAAAGCAAATAGAAATAGAATAGTATATTACGATATTAGTGCGGTGAAACTAATTTTTATTATTGCACGCAAACAGTGCACTACTCGGTAATATGTGACTTACCGACCGGAAAACATCACCGGTAAACGCCTCCTAACACGTACACATTACATAAAAACAATTAGATTTAACGATTATTATTTCATTATGTCGAATCATATTATTATTTCCTTTCATTCTTGTAATTAGTAGCTTTAAGCAAAATCGATAATAGAAAATCGAATCTAATAAATAATCAATTAATTACTGATAGAAAAATCGAATCTATTGTCTTTCATATCGTGTCTTATTTGATTTCTTCACTCAGAAAAAAGATTTGGTTGAGGATACTATAATAGTATAGTTGACATTTAAGAGTGGAGACAACTGATTTTTATAGTGGTGTTCACTAAAAAATGGTTCGCCGTACCATATGACGATAGTGGGATGAACAAAATGGACATGTTGGCAGAGAAGTACAATATTTGTGGTTCTACGAACCATAATTTTTGTTGAGAAGAGTACTAAAATATTGTAGTTGAGGTAACGTTGTTCATTTGTTATCACAATAGTGGTAATGGTTCAACGTACTAAACCATCTAGTTTGATGTACCATGGAGGTATAATATGGAGGGCCAGCTGCGCCAGCGGACCTGACTCCAATTCGCGGTCGGAGTATTAACTCGCTCCGTGGCCGGCAGGCAGCGCTCTCGTCGGCTTGGCTATAAAGACTCATGAATTATACGTGGTGGCAATAGGCGCGCTCGACACACTTGGATTATTTCAACTGATGGAATCGCGGAAATTCGATTATTTGCGTCGGGCAAAGGAAATGAGAGTACGTTGATATGGTTTTGAAATGTTTTCAGATGATTGATTTCCAGATTCTCATAGCAGTGGCTGTAAAACTGCTGTCACGCATACAGCTATAATTTTTTAGATCTGTACAGTTTGATTGAGAGAAATTATCTTTTTTATTGTATAATTGAGTAGGTAGGTATAAACCCCTTTGTCGAGGGACGAATTGATCAGGTACAATTTCGAACTCCATTAGGTACCAAAGAGGTTACGTCAAAATACGAATAACTACGCACAATATAAAGATTTTGAATTGGAAATTTGTTGATAACTTTTTCAATATATGAACAACTATTGGTTAAAAATTGAAAATTCTCAATGCACTAGTTTGGATGAAAGTAAACTTGAATATTGACCTCCCTTGCAGCCTTCCAATGTATAATGACTAATTAATTATATAAATGTATAACCATGATAGCTATTTCCGTAATTATTCGTCTGCTCTCTAAAGTGAATTGATGAAAAATCACTAATTAATAGTGAATATTCACCTCTTAAGAATGTCCGAAGCACACAACTAGTAATTAGTGATTACCAACTTTTTTGAATTAGTGAAAATTTGACTGATTTCATTTTAGAGAGTGCGTCTCGGAAATAACCTTACTAGAAACCCTCACTTCGAATCTTCAGGAAGAATTGTACACGAGAATTGTCTCGAATGCAGTTTCCATCACTAAAGTCCAGATTATAAGTGTTGCATCTACCCCTCCTTTGAGTAGATGTAATGCTACGACGTGTTTTGCCCGTATTAACCAGAATCAACTCTCGATCTCACGCAGTACATTACCAGAACATTACCTGTTACGTATTGAAGGATATGACAACTCTTCAAATCGAGCACGAGAACGATAAATCACTTTTATACAGTTATTATTTACTACACCCCGTGCAATTGCCATTGAATTGTTACGCTTTCCATTCAAAAGTATAGCCATGCCGCCCTTGACGCACTCCAGTGGCGGCCTGCCGAACTATTTCGGCGACCGCGAATGGGGATCCAAAATTACGGTTGAACTGGGGGAAGCTCGCCCTCCATATTATACCTCCATGGATGTACTATATGTGTAATGTTCATTCAGACAAGTGACACTTTAGTTGCATACAACCCGCCCTTCGGTTGCCACCACAGCATTCATAGTTTGTCCCAACCCTTCGCAATGGCAATCCGTACTACTTTCACTATACTTGAATCAAAAATATCCTTGGGTTTTAACATTCTGGCAGTATTATTTGGAAAAATAATGTAAACTATGAAAATAGTAACGGAGACTACATTGTTATAGATATTACAACATATTTATTGTAAGCGTTACAGTGAGAGAGAACTTTTGAAACTCTATAGGAAAAGAATGAAATTAAAAAGATATTTGGAACTCAGATGTTCAGTTAATCAGATATCTTAGCTACATTAAAACATTGATATCATTGAGACAGATGCCGAGTTCAAAATAAATAGGAAAAAAGTGAATAATGATTTCAATAAATAGTTTAGCGTAGTCGGTAGGGCGTGCGACTAGTAATGCGAGCGAATGCGTGCGTCCCGGATCGAATCCCGGCCAAAATAATGCGATGTTTTTCTAATCTGAAAATCCTTAGTTTGGATCAATGTGCGGTTGATTGCAATAAGTAGGTGTTTCTCGGCGAATCATACAATGTTATCAATTCATTGTAATGAGATAAATTCATTTTTTGAGCACGAAAAAAAGAGCCTTATTTAACTATTTGGTTTAGTTTTTTACATAGTGCCACTATAGTACATCATACCGTTGAGATTAGTCAGTACAACTTGAGTAATATGGTAAGGCTAACCTTATTTTTAGTTGCTAGGGTATATTGTGCTCCTTACTAAATTCAAATAGTTGCGCGAATGGTACTCTCAACTTTCGATTTTAGTTACGGTTACTCTATTTTCATAGGTTACGTTTACTATAAATTATTTTAGGTCCGCTTAACTACCTCATTTTATAGTTAAAAAATGGTTGCAGCAACTATAAATTTTTCTCAGTGTTCAACTAACATAAATTCTTTCAGCCAAAATCACTTGAAAATAAAATCGTGTTTAGCTAGCTACACTGCCCGATGAAAAACGTTTGGATCCAACCATATATGACTGGATCTCGTTATATCTGTTTATATCTAGATGTATCCAAATTTTTGATCTTACTATATATGAGCATATATAGTTATATCTGCTCAGATCTAATCATATATTAGCAGATATAAAGATGTATTAAAGATTGATATTCAAGCAGATATGCGTACATCCAAGTATATATGAGCATATATAGTTATATCTGCTCAGATCTAATCATATATTAGCAGATATAAAGATGTATTAAAGATTGATATTCAAGCAGATATACGTACATCCAAGTATATATGAGCATATGCAGTTATATCTGTTCATATCCAACAATATATGAGTAGATATGGACGTGAAGGAAGGATTTATAGTCAAGCAGATATACGTACATCCAAGTATATATGAGCATATATAGTTATATCTGTTCATATCCAACAATATATGAGTAGATATGGACGTGGAGGAAGGATTTATAGTCAAGCAGATATACGTACATCCAAGTATATATGAGCATATGCAGTTATATCTGTTCATATCCAACAATATATGAGTAGATATGGACGTGAAGGAAGGATTTATAGTCAAGCAGATATACGTACATCCAAGTATATATGAGTATATGCAGTTATATCTGTTCATATCCAACAATATATGAGTAGATATGGACGTGAAGGAAGGATTTATAGTCAAGCAGATATACGTACATCCAAGTATATATGAGTATATGCAGTTATATCTGTTCATATCCAACAATATATGAGTAGATATGGACGTGAAGGAAGGATTTATAGTCAAGCAGATATACCTACATCCAAGTATATATGAGTATTTATGCTCATATACAGTTATATCTGTTCATATCCAACAATATATGAGTATGGTAACGTGCAGATGGAAAGGTGAAAAATAAGCAAGTGATATTTCCTTGAAAAAAAATTTTTTTCACGAAATTATGTATTTCTATTTTTTAAATTCGATCGAGTTATACATATTCCATCTATATCAAATGATATAATTAATATATCAATCATTTTCTATTTTCTTCTCTAGGGTATAGAACCACCGGTTTTGGAGACCATATACCAGTTGTGGACATTTTCCACTTCATTTTATTGTCAATATATGAGAAATATAAGAAATATTGATACTAACTGTAATTAACGTATATCTTTAAATACGATAGAAAACTCGTTTTTTTTTTTTCGTATTTCACAAGTTATTTTAGCAAAATTATTCCAGTGTCTGAAACTGAGCTCAACGTGTTCAAAGCCGGCAGTTTTACTTTAATTTTAAATCTCATATGACGATCCAAATGCTACATTTAATTCAATCTGCAGATTTATACGGAGATCTGGTTCTTCCAATTTTCAGATCTACAAAGTTTCAGACAAAAAACGGAAAAACACCAAACTGTGAAAACTCGGAATTTCGATATGAATGGAGATTTCAAAGCCTTACAGAAAAAAATCTAAAAACTCTTAGATCTAAAGAGATCTTAAAAAATTTAAACAGCTGATCTATTGAGATCTAAATATAGTCGATCGATTCAGATCAACGTAGATCTGAATTTTCGAAAACTCAGATCTACATATATAGATGTATGGATCTATATAAATTATTTTTGCCCGGGCTATTTACATTTTTTATCATCAATATTGAAACAATAAATCTTATAACAAGAAAAATTAACAACCAAAAAATTATATCTTACCAAACTTGTTTCCACAAATTTGGTCTCTTGCAAATATAATTTCCTACTTTAATAACCTGGCGGAGTAATTGTAAATTCGATATTTTGATAAGTTGGTAATCGTCTGTTTGTTTTATCGGAATAATATGCTTGACTTTAGCTTTTGTTTTAAAATGAAGAAATATTTTTTCATGCTCAACTTTTAAAATCTGTAATATTATGTATAGTTCATTTCGTATTTCTAAAAAACATCTAATTAATCCATACGCATTGGAATTATTTATCTTTATTTGTATATTCGAGCTATTAGTTTTAGTTTCTTTATAAAAATCTGACGTATAAATTTCGCTATCGATCTTAGCTCGTGCATATAAATATGTATTGGTCAAGTCTACACCTTCAGAAAGAAGCAATGTTTTTTCTGATTCATGTAATTGAGGCTTTTTGAGATATTTACCCAGCAGTTCATAATTTTTTGATGAATTTGCTTCTATGCCTATATTATTGTTTCGTGTGGTTATACGATTTTTTAAAATACAAATACCTTGGGCAATCGTTATATTATTGATAATTTCTTGGCTCATATTCTTGTTGCCATGTACACTTTTGGCTATAAAGCCATTATAATTTTCAAAGCAAAAAGCTGATGTCGATTGTAAGGGACCCCAACGTTTAACACATAAAACGAGATGTTTCAGCTGATGCATATTGTACGTAAGTTCTCTGTCATTGAATAGGATTGGAATATCTTTGATGAATATGTTAAGTAGTTCATCTGCTTGTTGAAGGTCATGTACTGTAATTTCATCTTGAAGTAAGTTAAATAAAGCAACGACAAAAGTAATCAGATGTTGTAGATAATTCTGTGGTAAATAATCTCTAAGAGCAGGAAGAGCATAAAATAATATTAAATTATAATACTCAGATGCCTTAAAATATTTAATTTGCGCTAGCGATCTAGGCATTCGGTTGAAAGACACTAGTGGACGAATATTTGTTACAAAATTATTTATATCCTCCATTGATTGCTTTATATTCCAAGGACCAGGTTTATTAATATAAATATTAAAAAGCTGTTTTACAACGCCCAGTAATACCGAGTGCATAAATTCTGGTACCAGACATGTTCCTAAGTCAAGCAAAGGTAGAGTACTTAATATGGAATGACCAGTTACTCCTCGTACGTGGGTCTTTCCAAGTGCACGTAATTGTCGAACTTGTTTCGTCATTCTTTCACCATCTCGTAATCTGGCATTACTATCAGCCGGATATATGCGAATACGTTTTTTTTTATTTCTTAATCTTCCACACTTCACTGTTCTTACTTCACAAATATTACAGCCATAACGACTATTGAAGTAATGAATTTTTTGAAGACTGGCTCTGGCGGGAGCGTCAGCAATACATAGCGGAGCAACAATTTTGGAAATAATAGGTTCTTTAGTACTTGGATCAATCCAACTAATACCAGTTTGAAAAATTTGTCGAAGCTTCAAGCTGAGAGGTTTCAAAAAAATGTCCATAGGTGGTTTTAATTCTTTATCGAGCCATAGACCTAAATTTATGATATGTGATTCCCTAAGATAATTTGGGAGCTCTGCAATAGTGCATAATACCGGCCAACAATGACTTTTTGCACTCTTTATCAAGGCAAGCCCATCAGTATTTAAAATTAATGTTAAATCATATTTACCTCTATCGGGTCGAGAGTTCACTCTGATATATTCAGAACCGTCTGTGATATCGGTAATTATATTATTTTCTTGCAAAGTTAGCTGATTCAATTTTTCGCCTAATTTACGATTTTCGAACAAGTATTGAATTTGACTAATGATATCGAATTCAAAAAAAAAAGAATTTTTATCTACTTCAGCATTACATGATAAACATTTCAATATTGTAGTATCACTACCAACGTATCTTATACATGCTTTGCAGTAAAAGTGCTTAATAGTTATACATGGAATTGCAATTTTATGAACATATTGAAACAACTTGTAGACTGATTTAGGCATATTATTATCTTTTGGTAGCATATTCAGCTGCATTTTTAAAGTTTCTTTCAAAGCTGATTTGCTAATGTTATTTTTAATGTAATAATGGAGCAAATCAAAAACACATTGATCTACAGACCTTGAGCTATTTTCGTGCAGCATCAATATATTTTCTACATCAACAACATTATCAGCTTGGTGGTCATGGGGTTCTAGAATACTTTCATCATTGTCGCTGTTAAAACCATCACTATTGTAGTCAGACTGAGATGAATTCAAGTTATCCAGCTCGATGTCACTAGGAAACTGACTTTCATTGGAACTATTGCTCTGGCTTTCATCTTCATCGAACGTACTTTCACTATCACTTAAAATAACAATATTAATCTCCGAAAACTTATTGGTTTCGAGACAGTTCTCATTGTTATCGGAAATACCAGAGTTTTGTGAAATTCCGGAGTTATTTAACTGAATAGGATGGTTATCTTCACCAGCACCACCATTTCTTTTCCCCATCCTGTACAATGTCCGCAAAGGTATCTTAAAATCAAAAATTTAAATAAAATTCATAATATTAAGGTATATAGAGCGAGGTAGGAGTTTCCTTAGGAATTTTTTTAAACCTCGCTCAAATATAGATCATATTGACACTGACAACTTTTCCTTATGAGCCAAAAAAGGTGACGTCTGTGAAAAACGATATTCTACTGAAAAATTTTCCGGCTTTCCTATATAGAGTATATATGGGGTATTCCAGGAATTTTCGAACGGTCCCGAACCCTCACCCCCTCCGATTTCGAAATGATTTCTTCTGATCGTAGCCCTAGATCTTCGGAAAGTTTGTGATTTTTTTAAGATTTTTACCAACATCCGTTTGGTGGTTGCGAATTTTACGAAATTGTTCATTTCGACAATCTTATGTTTTTCAGTCAATTTTAGTTCGATAACGAACAATCGTACGAAAAATCCAACGGCAAATAATGTGACGGGATTCGATCGTACTTCAAAGCGGTAATAATCATTGATCTTCCGGAAGCCTGGAACTATCGATTTTTTCAATAAGAAAGCTTATATTTTGATTTTCGAGAAAAGTCCATCTTTCTTTTTTCCTGAAATTTTCACACAAAATTCTGCATAGAAAACGTCAAATTTTGATACCTAGTTCACGATGGGCCGAGCATGGGTTTTGAAGTTACAGCGATTTCAATATCTTGAAACGTCCAATATAATAAGGTCTAAATTCAAAAACTTTGGAAAGTGCTTGCATTTTCGGTTATAAGGGTTTCCGGCTCTCAGGAACTCAAATCTGAAGTCATTTTTGAGCTGCGAGGCCGGGGTTTCGAGAAAACAGCAAAATTTCCCCTTTTTTGCGACTCTCGAAAACGGCTATCGATAAGTGGAAAGTGACTTAACCATCGTGTAGAGCGGAAGATTTGTCATCGAATGATGTCCTCATATGGAAAACGAATTTGGATTGACAAATCAAGAGAAAATTTCATCGTTTTACCAAAATTCCCTAGACACTGTCGGTGAAGGCGAGCAGTGCGTCGTAGCAGACAGTCGCATAATTCAATTACAAATTTTCCGCTCTACACGATGGTTAAGTCACTTTCCACTTTTCGATAGCCGTTTTCGAGAGTCGCAAAAAAGGGAACATTTTGCTGTTTTCTCGAAACCCCGGCCTCGCAGCTCAAAAATGACTTCAGATTTGAGTTCCTGAGAGCCGAAAACCTTTATAACCGAAAATGCAAGCAGTTTACAAAGTTTTTGAATTCAGACCTTGTTATATTGGACGTTTCAAGATATTGAAATCGCTGTAACTTCAAAACCCATGCTCGGCCCATCGTGAACTAGGTATCAAAATTTGACGTTTTCTATGCAGAATTTTGTGTGAAAATTTCAGGAAAAAGATGGACTTTTTTCGAGAATCAAAATATAAGCTTTATTATTGAAAAAATCGATAATTCCAGGCTTCCGAAAGATCAATGATTATTACCGCTTAGAAGTACGATCGAATCCCGTCACATTATATGCCGTTGGATTTTTCGTACGATTGTTCGTTATCGAACTAAAATTGACTGAAAAACACAAGATTCTCGAAATGAACAATTTCGTCAAATTCGCAACTACTAAACGGATGTTCGCAAAAATCTGAAAAAATTCACAAACTTTCCAAAGATCTAGGGCTACGATCAGAAGGAATCATTTCGAAATTGGAGGGGGTGAGCGTTCAGAACCGTTCGAAAATTCCTGGAATACCCCATATATGGTAGTGCCGTTTTTGGCCACTTCTGATTTAAGTTGACATACAAAGCATTCTAAAATTACTATAATATTTTCATAGAATTTTCCAATCGTTCCAATCATATGAATATAATTTATAATGTAACTGTATTTTTGGAATGTTTTTTATACTAATTTGAGCCTGAAGTGGCCAAAAAACGTACAGTGGCCATAAACGGTACTTCTACCCCAACGCAATGTAAATTCTCGTGGTTTTGAAATGATTCCCGAATTCTTTAAAAAAAATTTGGGATTTTTTATTTCTCAAGAATTGTTTAAACTGTTATTGAGACTTTTTTAAAAGAACATCTCAAGAAAATTTTTCGAGAATTCGAGAAAAATCTCGGAATCACGAGAATTTACATTGCGTTATATGGGGAAACCGGAAAATTTTGCAGTGGAATATCTTTTTTCACAGACGTCAACTTTTTTTAGCTCATAAAGTTTCAATATGATCTATATTTGAGCGAAGTTTCAAAAAATTCCTAATAAAACTCATACCTCGCTCTATATACCTTAGAAAATAAAACTTTGATGATATTTTTTAAGATTAATTTTTTCATTCCAATTGAAGAACTTAAAAATTCGTTCAACTTGAGAAAAAATATATTATATTGGAAAAATGAATACTCTAAAAGGATTATTTATAAGTATTTACAAAAATGAGAAACATCAGTTCAAAATAGCGCAGTATTCTACTTTACATCAATTCACATGATACTGAAAGTAGCAGTTATCAGAATTTTTGTATTTTTATATACAAGCTACAGATCGATTGAAAAAATCATTGAAAATATGGACAAAAAAAATTTGAAAATTTTTTCCATGTATTATTTTGCAAATTTATTTTATCAGTATCCAATATTTTTGTTTGAAAATCACGAAAATTGTCGGATGTCTGAAAATAGCAGATGCTCCCTAATTAAATGAATTACTAATAGCTGTATACATACCGGATGTGTAGCGTCCGAATTATAGAGTTTATATTTTTTTTTCGGAGTTATCGATTTATAACTATCCTTTGACGACATATTATATCCACTTAACGTATGTCATATAACCATACGAACTTTGATTAAATTAAAAAAAAGTCTATTGACATTTTCGAAAAAATGAAACCCCAAATCTGAATTATTATAAGGATCATCATCGACTTCTTGTTTAGGTTAAACACGATACCAAGCATCACTGATAAATGTACGTAAACAAAATGCATCACAAAATGTAATTGAGGGGCTGAATGCAATAAGGGGATATAACTATTCCTCGCTCCGCAGAGTTGGCCCCTAAGCAGTTGGAAAAAAAATTACGAATTTCAAATTTTCAAACATGCATATAATACCTATATGGAATTTAAATCCGCATTTTTTTTCCTTCGAAAAAAAGTTGTAGTGTTCGTCGTTTTCGGAATATTTACAAAAAAAAGAACGTATTTTTTCCAAGGTGCAGAAAAATTCTCGTCAATTTTGACTTCGTCTCGCTCTAGCTTATCCAATTTTTGGAATTTTTAAACGAAATTTGCAGGAATCATATATTATAGTGTTTCAGGATTCGTTAAAGAATCAAAAAGTTTATGTTATTATTATTCGAAAAATTATTCGAAAAGTTTATGTTATTAATATTCGAAAATTACTGAAAAATACAGTAAAAATAAATTTTGAAAAAAACTTCAAAACTTCTGCAATTTTTTTTTTTTTCACAGATGTAAAAATATGTCCATCCAAAGAGGTCAGTACAATAGTAGAATCAACAATATTTGATGAGTTAATGAGAGTAGTAAGCGAAAAAAAAATTAAAGTCTAAAAAGGGCAAAAATCCCATGTTACTCAAATGGGACAAGTATCGTCTCACAGGCAGGGGTTAATGGCCTTTAAAAAAAAAAAATAGCATAATTGCCTTTCGGCTATAAACTAATAATTTGACCCATACCCATAGGTAGAAAAAGTCAATTCAGGAAATAGCGGACACCCTAATATTATATAATATATATGGGGCATTCCACGTCAAACCAGAGGGTCATCGGCCTGACCCCTTGGGATTCTGATGACCAGTAGATTTTTTGGTTCGTCTCGGTCAAGAATGATGCCCCTAATTTTTCAAAAATTTTCCGCCATTTTGTGAGATGGTGGCGACCTCAAATATCTTTTACTGGAAGATGGACATTTTTAAAATCGCTGAATTTTTTTTGTAAAATCGGAGCCTCGAAAACAGATTGTTTTGTCATATTTCGAAAATGGGATGAAAATGCTGTATTTTTTTTTTCATTTTCAATAATTTTTTTTAATAATTTTTTTTTTTTTGGGGGAATTCGTTTTTTAATCATGGTTTCTTGTAGTAAAAAATAAAATAAAAATAAACTTCATCTTAGCCAAATTTGGTTTTCTTCTTGGTTCAAGAGTAAAACGCAGAAAACGATGCTCAATTCGATTTACTCTTGCTTGCTTAATTCGTTTTACTCTTGAACCAAGAACAAAACCAAATTTTGCCAGGATGAAGTTTATTTTTATTTCATTTTTTACTACAAGAAACCACGATTAAAAAAGAATTCCAAAAAAAAAAATAAATCATCAAAAATAAAAAAATTATCAAAAATGAAAAAAAAAAATACAGCATTTTCATCCCATTATCGGAATATGACAAAACAATTTGTTTTCGAATCTCCGATTTTATAAAAAAAAATCAGCGATTTCAAAAATGTCCATCTTTCAGTAAAAGATATTTGAGGTCACCACCCCTTACAAAATGGCGGAAAAATTTTGAAAAATTAGGGGCATCATTTTAGACCGAGACAAACCAAAAAATCCATTGGTCCTCAGAATCCCAGGGGGTCAGGCCGATGACCCTCTGGTTTGACGTGGAATGCCCCATATACTCTCGCTCCGATCTACGCGCGAGAAAAACAGGCGGTAGTGCTTTAAATAAGGTATTAACAATTTCTTAATCATTTATTCAATTAAAATGAAACTCTTCAGAAAACTTATTTGGGCCTTAATGAACAACTTTGTCACTGGAAGTTTTCGGTTGCTCGAAATTCGTTGGACTTCCTAAGCGCTTGAAGATATTCATAACTGATTCTACAATGTCTCGGAAAAAAATTAATAACTTTCTTGTTAATATTAATATAAACGTTTTGATTTTCTAACCAATCCCGAAACACTATAATATATGATTCCTGCAAATTTCGTTGAAAAATTCCAAAAATTGAGCAAGCTAGAGCGAGTTGAAGTCAAAATAGACGAGAATTTGTCACCTTGGAAAAAATACGTTTTTTTGTAAATATTTCGAAAACGATGAAAGCTACAACTTTTTTTTAAGGGAAAAAAAGATGCGGAATTAAATTTCCTATAGGAATGCATGTTTGAAAATTCGAAATTCGTGATTTTTTTTCTATTGCTTAGGGGCTAACTCTGCGAAGCGAGAAATCCTTAGTACATACGGCCACTCAATTCCCGATTCTCCAACAGTCTCACCGAATCTTTCCCATACTACGCTCATACGAAAATATTCGGTGAGTTAGAACGATCCCCTTCCTACGGCCAAACCAACACAGGCCCGCACCACGTGCGTGAGGCTCGTTCGGGTGGGGATGCAATGCTACTACTGGCACCTTATTCCCTGCCGAACGAGCCTCACGCACGCGGTGCGCGCCTGTGTTGGTTTGGCCGTAGGAAGGGGATCGTTCGAACTCACCGAATATTCGCGGTATTCGCCCGCACGCAGGGTGTCAGTTTCTTCAAGAACGATCGTTTATTAATGCCTCAAATGGCGTCAAGTTAGTCTCGTCTGTTGAGATACAAAATTTGTTTTCTGATTTTAAGAACCAATAGCGCGTTGAATTTGATTTGATTAATTTCGACTAATAATCATTGAAGAATTATTGCGGTTAAAAAGTGAAGTGTGAAAGTGAAAATGTTTATCATTTATTGTAAACAAGATAACTCTTACTGCAAAGTACACGATAAGGATGTTGTACATGATGAGGATGTATTACCTACATCAGATGATCCCGTAATGTTTCATTATAATAAGAAAATATGTGACGGAAAGGTTCTTTTTCACTCAGGTAAGAATTTTTATAATAATATTTAATCAATCATCGAAGCAATTTTTTATTTTTATGATGCACTTCGTCTACGTAAGTATATGAATCTATCTAAGGTAGTTGCCTCGCGATTGCAGAATTTTAAGAAGTGTTTAAAATTTTGACTATTGGGAACTCACACGGAGGCGTGGCTTAGGAAAAAATGTCGGAAAGTAGCTTACACTTTTATGTATGTACACATATGAAATAGTGTCCCCATATGAAATAGTATGCAAACACAATAGATTTGTAAGCTATAATTAATAGTTAAAATTTTAACCACCAGACGTCATGACTCGATTGGTAGGTTCCCAATAAGTAATTGAATGCATAATACATACAATGTTAAAATTTGGAAATGATTGACCACAGCAAACCTAAGATATTTGCCATTACAAATGATACTTATTGTACATGCAGCATAGTAGTGTAAAGGAGAACCGCCGGAAATCAAAAAACTTTACTATTTTTATATTGAAAGGAAATTACCATCTTTTTGAAAAACTTATATTTATCAGAATTATATATTTACAATTATGCTTAAAAATTCGGAAATTATTTACCACATGGTGAGTCAGATATTGATAATAATTGAATAAATAAGTCGGATATAGTCATGAGTGAAAGCGAGTAAGCGATAGTGAGTGAGAGAGGAAACAATAGCGAGTGAGTGAGTAATAGCAATAGCACAACCTATATCTAGGGAGGCAACTACCTTCATTATGGTTAGTTTCATTTTGAAACTAATATTTTTTTATTATTATCGATAACTTCAGTAAATGACGACGATATAGATGCTAAATGGACAGAAATAACAACGTCTAAGAATCGTAAAAATGAAAAAAAATCAAAAGTTGACGACAATGTCGTACTATCTGAAAAGCGTCGTCCAGTTCCGAAAAGAACTTGCTCCAACCTTACATCGAGTGGAAAGAATACATCACCAGCTAATTCAGAAACTCTTGGAAAAAAATCGGTGAGCATGCAAATATCTTACAATTTGCCGAATATAATTATCATTTCATCTTAGTGAAAATAGACTTCTACCAACTTTTTTATGTATGTATAAGAAGGATTCCACGCGAAGCGAACCAAAAAAAGACCTCGATGTCACAGATTTTTCTCATTTGTGCATGCGCTTGAGTACTCTCGGAATTAGCATTTTTTATGTATACAGGGTGTCTTTCAATTAGTTATACAAACCTACATAGGGCGACTCCTCTTTGGAATAGAAAACGATTTTTCGCAACAAACAAAATAAAAAAATTTTAAACTTAGTACCTATCTTTATTTAGTTTTGTCTTTGAGTTTTTTTTTCCAAGTTTTTCATTATCCTGTTTGCGAAAAATCGTTCTCTATTTCAAAGAGGAGCCGCCCTATGTAGGTTTGTATGACTAATTGAAAGACACCCTGTATAAGCCGTATGCAGCTTTTTACACCTATGATGTACGAGCTGTTCCAGTTTTTGATTTCTTACGCTCCTTGTCGATGTCTTTAGAGGTAAATATCTTATAAAAACGGTATGTTGAAGGAAAAAAGTAATGGGACGGTGATTTGTAGTATTTTTCACGCTCTTTCACCTCAGTCCATGATCCGAATTTTGGGCAACGTGTTAATGTTAAAATTAACAGGTGAAATTTTAGGAGGATTTTCCCGATTAAAAAAGATTATATATAATTATATATTATATGGGGAATTCCATACGAAACCAACCAATCCGTAACCCCGACCATTTTTGATATTGTTGAAAATTTTATATTTTTTTGTACCTACCGAAAGAAAATTTTCTGATTTTTATCAAATTTTTGTCTCCACCCGTTCAAACGCAATGAATTTTCAAAAAAATTTCATTTTGGACCATTTTGATTTTATTGAAAAAATTCACCAATTTTCAAAAGACATTTTTACAAGGAGTGACCAATTTGTAGCTCGTGATATTCATACCTTCTATTTTTTTCCCATTTTTTACCACGTGTGAGCCAAAGAATCGTGCTTTTTTTTCGAAAAAATAACGCAAGTATAAGTTATTATTTCAAGAAAGAAACACAATTCCAATGTTGTCGAGTTTTTACACAGATTTTTTTTTTTTTTGATTCCTCATAACTTCATTCGTGTGCCCATGAAAAACAAGAAAAAAATCAAAAAATGAACCTTCCTAATATATATATATTTATATATGAATATTAGGGTGGTCCTTATTTCGATGGATTTCGAGAAAAATTCGGGATCCCCCCTGGATAGCTTGCAAATAAATTTAAAAAAATCCCCCTCAAATTTGAGCTCTTAATTTTAAACAGTTTTTTTAAACAGTTACTTTTTTCTTTTGTAACTCCGATAAAATTCGATGAAATGATTTGGAAATTTTTTGTTCTTAAATTCCAAATGTAGTAACTAAAATTAGTAACTGAATTAGGCAGTTCTAAATATCAATATTAAGAGCTCATATTTGGCTGAGATATTCTATTTGAGATGCTCTACCGGAATGTTGATGCGCGTTTGAATTTTTTTTTTTTTTTGGCACACCCTAATAATTATATATATAGATTATATATTATATAATTATATATAATCTTTTCTAATCGGGGTTTTCTATTTATTTGCAAGATAGCCAGGGGGCGTCCCGATTTTTTTGCGAAATTCATCGAAATAAGGACCACCCTAGTATACAATGATATGACGCGGCAATGTAAGCGGACGTATACGAGCGGATCCACGTCACCTCATTAAAAAAAAAAACCGACAAGTCACGGATCTTTGCACCATTTCAAATATCCTTATATAGTACCTACTATGGAAAAAAATACCACTACAAGTATTTTGGAAATTTTTCAAAAATCGCGGAATAGAGCTATGTGAATTTTTGGGCCGATATACACTATAGGTCCGCTCACGGTCCGCTCTACCTCCGGTCTCGGTCTGGTAAAATATTGTTTCGTTGTTTTTAACGGTGGTATAGACACTATGGGTAGCATTCCCGTCTCGTTCGAGTCGTGAATTTCACCTTTGAACAAAAATTGTAATTCCCAAACCAAGCTGTGTCTCATTCCGAAACAAACGTGATTCGACGGAAAATTTTCCGAGTTTTTCGAAAAAAAATAAAAGAAAAAACCTGAGAATGACGTGAGTGGATAAAAATAGAGTTTTAGCTCAAAATGTTTTAGTTTAACATGTTTTTCGATAGTCACTGCAGGCAAGGATCATAGACTAAGGGAAAAGAGCATGCAAAAAAATACTACAAATCACCATCCCATTACTTTTTCCTTTCGACATACCGTTTCTACTCTCTTAAAAGGAATCAGTGGGATTTCACTGATTCAACCAGTGAACAAGAATTTCGCTGGTTGAATCAGTGAACAGAGTGTCTACGCGCATGCGCGTCAGTAGATTTCACTGATTCAACCAGTGAATATACTCACGCGCATGCGCGTAGACACTGTTCACTGATTCAACCAGCGAAATTCTTGTTCACTGGTTGAATCAGTGAAATCCCTCTGATTCCTTTTAAGAGAGTAAGATATTTTCCTCCAAATATTTGCGGGTATACTAAAGCACATGCAAAAATGAGTAAAATCCCTGACATCGAAGTCTTTTTTTGGTCCGCTTCGCGTGGAATCCATCATAAATAAATTCAATATTCATCAACTTAAATGTGAAAAGACGAATGTAAAGGACTGTTAAAAATTTCCTTGTGTATATTTTTTAATATTTTACTTCATTCATGCCCGGTTGCATGAACGTGGGCTACCCAAAGGTTTAAATAACCCGTAGGTTACCCCGCAGATACTACCCGTTCAACCTTCATGAACTGTTGGAAGTTAACAGCGATTCATGACAGCTGTCAGATGAAAAAACGGCTGAACGGGTAGTATCTGCGGGGTAACTTACGGGTTATTTAAACCTTCGAGTAACCCACGTTTATGCAACCGGGCATCAGTGTGATAATGTGCATTTCATGCACGCTCCGCGTGGGTGAAACCCCCATTTTCACACCTCATAAAATAATAGTACATTTCAGTACGAGTACATTTCAAGTAACGATTATTATTTTTCATCACGAAAGCCGGTAAATCGCGACAAAGTCGCGATTTCGAGGCTAGAATGATGAAAAATTATGTATATAATACTCGACGGAAAAACTTCTCGCACTTGTATCGTAATGTACTGTTATTTCAATAATCCGTTGTGATAAATATATTTACATTTACCTAAAATCAAAAATTGTCAGACGTCTACTGTTTTCATTATCATATTATTTTATTCATTTCTTGTATCTACTACTTAATAAACAATATAATTCTAATTATTCCGTCAATTAGAAAAAGGGATCTAGAGATGGTAAGCCTGTGAACGATAAAACTGACCAAGTATCTCCCGAAATATACAGCAGTCTTTCCAAAGATGACTATAAAAAAATGCTTGTAGATCTGCAAAATAAATTAGACGATGCTCTAACAAGTAAGCCATTACAATAATAAATATAAATATAATGAAAGTTATAACATGTGTTTATTTTATTCTATTTTTTTATTTTTTCATTTTTTTATATTACTTAAGAATTTATCGACGTTTATCGATCATTCTTAAGTCTTCAAACGATAAAAATCGATGGACTAATGCCATACGGGCGTGAGGGCAAAGAAAAATTTTCTTTGCGGATATACCGTGATAATCAGGTGAAACCGAATGGACCGATCCCCCACCCGGCGGATGATTCGTATTTTTATGGGGATAGCTACTCGTTGCACTGAAAATCCTCAGGGTGTTTTGTTGCATCGACCTCGTGGCCAAATAACCCTAGGGATTTTTCAGCGCAACGAGTGGCTAACCCCATAAAAATACGAATTATCCGCCGGGTGGGGGATCGGTCCATTCGGTTTCACCTGATTGTCACGGTATGCTTACAAGATTCTCCATTGCGTGAAAAAGATTTTGTCACAAAAAATGATTTTTTTTGGCGCTTACGCCCGTATGGCATCAGCCCATCGAAATAATCGTCAAAAGTCATATTGATTCTGAATATTCTTCATTATTAATTATAACTGATTTTTATCCTTATTTCATCTTCTACTAGAACCATCTAATTTGAAGAGTAAAAAAGCGGGGTCATCTAAATTTCCTACTTATAAAGATGAATCTTTATCATCGGGAACAGAATCTGTTAATTCATCTATACTCGCTTCATCAGTAAATCTTTCAAAATCGGAGCATGAATCCGATGATGAGAATAACGAAAATGCAAAACAAAAAGAAAGTTTCGACGAAACTAAAAATAGAGACAACAAGTTTTTAGGCGGTAAGAATAAAGAGGAAGAAAAGCTAGATGACGGTGAAAGAGTAGAAAATAAACGAAACGATGATCAAAAGAATTTACTAGATAAACGTGAAGAAAATGAAATTGATCGAGAAACGGGACAGTTGGAAATTTATGATGAGGACATTCAACTTTTAGGTCCTAACCACAATGAAAAAGTATGTTCAACATTAATTGACAATTCGACGAGTTATCTCTATCCATATAACGTATAAGTTAATTATATGAGGTGGATTTCATAGAAATCTAACTATTGTATTTGTCCTCACAGTTGAATTCTCATAGAATTTGACCATAATATATCTCAATTGTTCGAATAGGCTCTAAACATACCATTTGTTCAAAAATGTATATATATACAGGGTGGTCCATTTAACTGTGCCACCGCGAATAACTTGGTTATTATTGATTCTACTGAAAAATGTCATATAAAAAAATTGTTGCATTCGAAGGGGGAAAATGAGTTCTGGAAGTGAATGTCATCTGAAGATCGTATCTCATGAGATTTCGGGGGTCGCGATGTTTTTTTTAAATGGGACTACCTATTTTCTTGCTCACTACAAGGAAGCTGACATCGAAATGCGTCCAACCATGTGCAACAACATGACCTTCGGATGACCTTAGGCTCCAAAATTCATGATTCATGACAAGTTTGTTGACCCGCGTGTTCTCCCGACTTAAGGCCTATCCTTAGTCGCCCACCTCCTTTTGGTCGAAATGTGTCACATTCCGGTTATTATCGGAGCCCAGGTGTAAAAAACGCAAAAAAGGCCAACTTAGCGCGAATTCTATTTCAATTCCGAACACATACGTCCAAAAAAATGTTCGTTTCGTGCGAAAATAGAGTCTACAGATGGTTTCTACATTGTTACGAAATTATTCGAATTTATTTTTCTCGGCGGGCGATGTAAAAACCATCTGTAGAACATTTTTTTGGACATATGTGTTCGGAATTGAAATAGAATTTGCGCTAAGTTGGCCTCTTTAGTGTTTTTTACGCCTGACCTCGGATAATAACCGAAATGTGACACATTTCGACCAAAGGCAGGTGGGCGACTGGGGATGGGCCTTAAGTCAGGAGAACGCGCGGGCCAACAAACTTGTCATGAATCATGAATTTTGGAGCCTAAGGTCATCCGAAGGTCATGTTGTTGCACATGGTTGGACGCATTTCGATGTCAGCTTCCTTGTAGTGAGCAAAAAAATAGGTAGTCCCATTTAAAAAAACATCGCGAACACCGAAATCTCATAAGATATGACCTTCAGATGACATTCACTTCCAGATCTCATTTTCCCCTTTCAAATGCAACAACTTTTCCATATGACACTTTTCAGTATAAGAATCAATAATAACCCAGTTATTCGCGGTGGCAGAGTTAAATGGACCACCCTGTATGTATACAAGATGCGTAAAATTAGTCGAGTATGTAAGAAGTGGAGGCAATTTTCAATTTTTAAAATCACATTACATTATTCCGATTATTTCTTTTTCGTATAACTTTTGAATGAAATAAGTGAAACTATTTTTTTCGAACAAAAAGTATTCAAGCTGAAGATTTGAGCATAATTATTTTTGATTTTTTTACGATCATTTTCACTTGTTAGATAAGTTTTATAGGCACTAATAGTTTTTGACTGATTTGATATAACGTACTAAATTAATTTATTTATGAGAGGAGAAAAATAGTTGATTTCATGAAATCTACATTTCATTTAGCGACGGGATCGCATTTTGAGATTTATAATATATATATATGTCTAAACTTTGTTTTCTTATATTGATATATTTTATATTCAGATGATTGAAATCGATAAAGGTATTTGGTGTATTAAAAAAAAATTGAATACGGGTCAGGATAGTGGCGAAGCCACTGTTTTAGCACGATGTTTGATGGACGGGATTTTCAAACACCAAGAACTCTTGAAATGCACTCTAAGTGGCCAAGCTCCACGCGCACAAGGCGTAGCTAGGTACAACGCAAAAGTAGAACCACTTCACCACAAAGCCAAGGCGGCCATAATAAGTATGAAAAATTATTCAATCGAAATTTGCAATTATTTCCCTTTTTTTTTAATTCATAATCTCAGATAAAAATATTACAATAAATGTGGATATTACTGCGGATTGTTTTTCACTATGTTATAATTTCACGATATATGAGTTTTTATACATAAGTTAAGTATAATATATAACTTGAAAAATATTTAACTATAGTAATTACAGTCGAGTACCCGTCATAAGCCCAGCCTAGGGGACGTAGGAGAAATTTTTCGTGGAATTTCAGCATCCCCACTTCCAATACTTTTCAACACTTCTAATGGAGGCTTATACGGGGTAGTCTTGCACAAAGCATACAAAGAGTGGTTAAGTGGGGGAAGTTGTTTCGTCTCAGTCACTGCCGAGTGAGGGGAAGAGGCTTATTAGGGGGACGCTTATGACGGGTACTCGACTGTAATACTTAAAAATATAATAAAACGATAATATGATTTCAAGTAATTATTTGATTAATATTCATTATGGATGATTGACAGGTTGTAAAAAGGGACAATTTTGTCCTTTCGTGACAATTAGTGTAAAAAGACCTGACATTCAAAAGTTTTTACCACAAATAAATGCTTCAATATATCCTCATTTATTGTATCTCACAATAAGAGTAAGATAACACTTTTGTTAACAAAAATAGAACATCAAATTCGCACCAGTCCGTATTAATACTGTTAAAATATATTATTATAATCTAATCTATGAAAATAATATGCGACGCAGCTAATCATAATATTTTATGACAGTTGCTGTCATAGTTTTAAGTATCGGATATTTAGTAACTTTCATCTCATATTATAGATGTTTACAAAGGCTTGTTTAAAAATGCTACGCAAAAGAAATACAGAGTGAAAAAATACTGATACTAAATTTAACAAGCATTGATATTAATGCATCAAAAATTGAATTTGTACCAGTCAAGCTGATTTTTTTTATCGGAAATTGTTCATTACTATTGCTGGGGGCCCTGCAATAATCCATGCTATTACTTTGATTAGGCTTATTATGTAAAGAAAATAATATATATCGCATTGTTCATTTTTTTAAGTTCAAAGTGCAACAATAAATTTAAAAAAAAGTCCCATATCTCCGAATCAATTTGAAAAAAAATGCTTTCGAAGTTAGTTCTACGATTCTGAACGCAATAATACCCACACGTACCTCCAAAGTAAATTAGTCTATGTATATGCTAAGAAGCATGGTTCAAGAAATTTTTCATTTCAGAGTACGCATTAGAGTATTCCGTTGAACATGACTGGAAAAAAAAATGTAAGGATGGAACTTCGGAACCCTACAGAGAAACTGATATCAAGCGTTCAATGACACAAAGAATTGGCGAGATTAAACGCGAATATGAGAAAAATCTGAGGTTGAGACAGAATAAAGAAACCTAGAGTCATATTTTTATTTTCCAATAAATACGTAACTTTTCTTTAATATAAAATGCAACTTGTTGCATTAAATATACCTATATTTAGCTTCTTCTAAAATGTGATTGAAATTATTCCTACTGTTTTGGTTATTCTAATAATAGTGTATGGATTTAATTATCTATATAATATAAGATAATAAATTAGTATAATCAATATTTCTTGAGTTATTTTTTTATTTGATTTTAACATTAGCACGTGGCCCGAAATCCCTAAAGTTTAATTCGGAAAATGAATGTAATTGTTTCAACCGCAGTTACTTTTTTTTCTTGTAACTCTGATAAAAATCGGACAAATAATTGGAAATTTGGCACAGTTGTTGCTTATATTGTTAGGAAGAAGCCCTGAAAATAGCAAATTATATTCATTATTTCCTAACATATCAGATCGATAAATATTTCCGTAATATTACTCGAAATATTTAAAATATGAACTCATTAATTTTTTTCATACAATAAAGTTCCATAAAAAAATATTCTCTTCCAGGTAATTGAGAAATTTCATAAATCGTAAAGTCTTCAGATTATAAAAATTATTTTCTAATTAATTATCTTTTGATTATTCCTCAATCACCTAGAAAAAAAAATGTTTGACAGAACTTGTATAAAAAAAAATGTATAAGTACATATTTTGAATATTTAGAGTAATATTACGAAAATATTTATTGACCTGATATGTATAAGGAAATATTGAATATGAAAATTTGCAATTCTCCGCAGGGTTTCTTCCTAACAGTATAAGCAACAACTATGCCAAATTTTAAATTATTTCATCGATTTCTATCGAAGTTACAACAACAAAAAAAGTAACTGTTAAAAAAATTACATTCATTTTCCGAATTGAACTTTCGGAATATTAGGCCACGTGTTAAAGTCAAGATTGAAAGCTGAAATTTTAAGGGGATCTTTTTTCTATATATTTGCAAGGTATCCAGGGGGCATCCCGTATTTATTTCTAAATTCATCGAAATAAGAACACCCTGCTATATATATAGTCACATCAGTTGAAAGATAGTAGGATCTGTTTGGATGTACGATATCTGCTTGGATATACTTGGATCTGTTTAATGCTCAGATCTGCATAGATTTCTTAGGGCTAATCAGATCTGTTCGGATATACTTGAACCTGTTCAGATATGCTCAGATCTGCATACATTTCTTAGGGCTCATCAGATCTGCTTGGATATACTTGGACCTGTTTAGATATGCTCAGATCTACATACATTTCTTAGGGCTCGTCAGATCTGCTTGGATATACTTGCATCTGTTTAGATATGCTCAGATCTGCATACATTTCTTAGGGCTCGTCAGATCTGCTTGGATATGGGTGGATCTTTTGGATGTACCGAGATCTGTTTGGATCCGTTTAGATCTCTTTATATATGCTTGGATCCGCTTGGATCGCGCCAAAATTTGGATCCAAGCATATCTGACTGTTTGGATCCAATCATATATGGTTGGATCCAAACGTTTTTCATCGGGTGAGAGAAAAATATGGTTGATACAACCATAATTCTACCATAAAACCGGGTGTGTGTAGGTGACATCAATAAATTATAGTTAAAAATACCCACTGAATTATGATCCCACGAACTATAAATTATTGTCAAAAAATGACTTAATCAATATAGTTGTTTCAACTATACGTAGAGTTCAACGAATTATAGTCGATATTACTATACCTATTAAGTAAATTCAACACTGAAAATAATCAAGTGCACTCTGCAGATCATTTGGAGCTACCGAATTTGTGGGTCACGAGTACTTCCCATTATAGTCAATACAACACAACGCAAAGAAAACTATATTTGATATAACTACTCAACTAGTTATCACAACTATATTTTATGGTGCTGGGTACGTATGGAAAAAACAAATCAAAGTGAAAAACAAAAATATATTTTGATAATAAATGTCAAAGGGGGAAGAGGGGGGTAATCATGATATCGTGGATTAGCAAGTGAGTGAAGAATCGAGCAGGCCTGGTGAAGTCGCGGTATCTGTTGAATTGAAGTTATTATCATTTAGTACCTGGAATCTGAAATTTACATCACAGTGAACATACATTTATATATACAGGGGGAGAAACATATATCAGTATTACACATATACATCATATTGAATCAATAATACAAGAGTGAGGCGGCGCTTAGAAGTGAGATCTTTCGCGTCTATATACTAACGAACTCCTATCAGTGGCACTCGCGAGAATATTAAAAGCGGTGGTCGCCGCCTCACGACAAAATATTGAAGTAATGTACACGACCATACACATATCGTTGCTGTTTCTGGCAGCATAGTGCAATATGCGATACAAGAATGGTAAGAAAAAAAGAACAGGACTCTATCGTAACAGGGCTAAGAGTCAACTGAGAAAATGCTCCTCCAGTTCCAGCATGAACTTGAATTCAAAAGCAAGCCGCGTTTTCTGATGTAGCGCCGACAAGAACAATGTATGCAGTATAAAGCCTAAAACGCGCAATACTACAATGTATCCCAGTTTAGTACGACAGCTTTCGCAAATCGTCGTTCCATAATTTTCTCGATATCGCATATTAAAAATTAGTAAATAATAAATGTCATAGATGCATAAGTTAAATAACGCCTATGTATATATATGGGGCATTCCAGCTCAACTCAACCGGCCAACGGAAGTGACCTCTTCGATTTTGTTTTCGAAATAATATATGGTAGTTCTATATTAAACATAACATGTCTGTGAAGATCAAGCCTTAAATCAAAAATCTGCCTAAGTTATGATTTTATGAAGATTTGAGTCGCCTTACATTCAAATATTCAGTGCCACTAAACGATGAGTCAACTCAAAAAGGTGTCTAATGGATTATGTCCGGTACGAAGTGTAGTTTGGATGGAAATTCAATGAAAAATTTGAAGCACTCTTTTTCTCGAAAATTTCTCGAAAATCTCAAATTTCTCGGGAGTGCCCTAATCGATTAAGATGAATTTTGCACACAAAATTTTCAGTGAAAAACTCCAAATTTTGGTCCCCGAAACAATATGCCCGGACGTCAACTTCCAGAGTTGTGCAGTTTTTAAATAATTATATAATTACCATTTCCGAGGAAATTTTGGTTCGCACGAATAAATAACATTGGGTATGATGCAAGGCATAGAAAGCTTGGATACAAATATTTAGGAACTTGCTATTAGACATCAATAAATCAATTTAGTAATTGATAATCTTTTTAATTATCACAAACATAATTTATCCGTCAATCGTGTCCAATAGCACTTTCTGTTTTATGAATCACTGATTATATTTAACTGGATACGAGTTCACATGGAAGGCAGGGGCCAATTCTTGCACCTGAGTGTACAGTAATGTTCATGAATGGGTTTGCCGCTGGCTAACTATTTTTTTCAGACTTTTTCGGATACCATCAATAAAATAATATTATATTATTTTTACAAGGGGTCACAATTATTATTATTACAATTTCGGCCATCAGCACATCAAATACGACTAGGATGGAGTCTTGTTTCCGAAAAAGTCCGAAAAAAACAGTTAGCCACCGCCAACCCATGAACGAACATTACTGTACACTCGGGTGCAAGCATTGGCCCCTGCCTTCCATGTGAACTCGTATCCAGTTGAATGTAATCAGTGATTCATAAAAACAGAAAGTGCTATTCGACACGATTGAGGAATAAATTATGTTTGTGATAACTAAAAAGATTATCAATTACTAAATTGATTTATTGATGTCTAATAGCAACTTCCTAAATATTTGTATCCAAGCTTTCTATGCTTTGCATCATACCCACATTGAAAAAAATTTGGGCGACCTACCAATATAGGCCTAGTGGCGCTGCACTCGCTTGCCTTGAGACGCTACTTACTCAGATTTCGGGATCATAGGTACACTTCGTCCGGTGACTTTCTCACCCACGAACGCGGTGAGCTATCACTGGGATTGTAGCTCGCCCGGCTTGGTGTACTGAGTCACCCTAGTAGAGCGTGTAGCAGATTCAAAACCAGGTTCGCAGCGCATATTTGTTTAACACTGCTGCGTCACTCCATGGTAACGCTAGTCGCCCAAATTTCTTTCAGTGCAATTTATTTATGCAAATTATTTATTCGTGCGAACCAAAATTTCCTCGGAAATGGTAATTATATGATTATTTAAGAACTGCACAACTCCGGAAGTTGACGTCCGGGCATATTGTTTCGGGTGTCGAAATTTGTAGTTTTTCACCGAAAATTTTGTGTGCAAAATTCATCCCAATCGATTAGGGCACTCCCGAGAAAATTGAGATTTACGAGAAATTTTAGAGAAAAAGAGTGCTTGAAATTTTTCATTGAATTTCCATCCAAACTACACTTTGTACCGGACATAATTCATTAGACACCTTTTTGAGTCGACTCATCGTTTAGTGGCAGTGAATATTTGAATGTGAGGCGACTCGAATCTTCATAAAATCTTAACTTGGGCAGATTTTTGATTTAAGGCTTGATCTTCACAGACATGTTATGTTTAATGTAGAACTACCGTATATTATTTCGAGAACAAAATCGAAGAGGTCACTTCCGTTGGCCGGTTGAGTTGAGCTGGAATGCCCCATATACATTTTAAATAAATATGATATAAGTCATTTTTTGACAATAATGTATAGTTCGTAGGACCATAATTCTGTGGGTATTTTTAACTATAATTTATTTATGTCCCCTCCACACACCCTATTTTATGGTAGAATTATGGTTGAATCAAGAGTTGAAATCGAATATTTGTGTAGTTATTTTGACATAAAGTGTAATAGAAGAGTTTTTACTCAAACGATTGTCAGACTCACTGCTATTATACAGTTCACAGAACCGTTTAAGGATTGTGACTCCAACAATAAACGTATGGTAGCCTGATTCACAATTTATCTGGTGGAATTCACTATATTTTTAGTCACTCAGAATAACTTATTTCGTTTGGTCATTTCAATCACATATTTATAGTAGCATCAACAAAAAAAAAGGTTGATCAAGACATAAATATGGTTAAGTGAGCTAATCAAATTTAACTAGACGAAATTTCACTATATAGGGGAGCCCGGGGCTAAAAGTTCCGCGGGTAAGTTGTTCCGATGATCGATATTTCGGATCGATATTTCGAATCGATATTTTTCAAGCGCGCATTAATAAGTCACCAGAGTGACAAATCCAGCCACGCTTAAAAAATATCAACTTCTCTTGGCATCTTGGAGCTACAGCTATCGGAACAACTTCCCCGCCGGAACTTTTAGCCCCGGTCTCCCCTACTATATATTTTTCTCTCAGTGTATCTATCAGGCAGCTTCGGTGATCTAACACTCAGGCAACGACGGTACAGCTTTAATCAGTACCCGAGTCTGAGAGTGTAAGATTATCCAAGTTTGTAAAAGGGAGGCAGCTTCGGTGCGTAACACTCAGGCAGCAACGGTATAGCTTTAATCGGTACCCGAGTCTGAGAGTGTGCAATCCCAAGTCTGTATTAGGGTAACGAAGGTTTTTCACATTTTTCCTTGGAGGAGCTTCAAATCATACCCGTGACAAAGAATTCACGCGAGCTAGCGTAATTTCACGGCCTTCTGCCGTGAGACATACGCAGAGAAAGTTACAATATGCTAGGATATATTCCATGCATATATCCTAGTGTTAAATTGGAGGATGGATTCGAGATTCTTATAATCTACTGAGGGAATCGTTGAACGGGCGGGTTAAATTGAGATCGGAGTTGCCGGCAAAATATATTTATTATAAACAACAACTTATAAGATAGGACGACACGACAGAAATCACTAACAAGAATTAAAGGGACACGGCCCTATTGAATTGTTCATGCACTTAGTTTCTAAGTTTAATCAATAAATAGTCGCTCAGTTTGATTCGTTCGGATACGTCTATAATCGGACTCGCTTATCTACGTACTACTGATTCGTTCCCTTTTCTAATCCTTCTGGACTTTGCTCGTTTGACCTAAGTCTCGCTCGCGTTTCGGACGTTACACACACATACATACATACATACGATTTCCAAACAATTACAGGCGTCGCACACACAAAGATCGTTAACACTAGCATATATATTTTTTTCGTGGGGGGAACCAGTAGAATATGTTTTCCAAAAACTGTTTATCGTATTTTTTGATGTGGGAAGTGGAGGTTCTTCCGGGACCGTTCGCCGCACCGCGCGGAGGGGGAAGCCGGGGGAGCGGCCGAGCGCTACGCGGCCGTCGATTCGATCGCGCGAAAAGTGATTTCAAAGGTTCAAACTGACCTCGCTGCCTGGATCTTGGGAACTACTGGACGGATTTTGATGATTTTTTCTTTTTAATTTGTACTAGCGCATCGAGATATGATCGAATATCGCTGTGGCTTTCCCGGATTGTTATCGGAAATCCCTCAAATCGGGAGTCATTCAATTTTTACGCTGCAAATTTAGTGAGTAAATAGATTTTTCGGAAGGTTAAAAACGTCGTGACATAGGAAATGAATGTTGTTGACTGAAAGTTAATAGCAGTGGTGATAATGGGATGGGAAATGAATGTTGACTTGAAATAGGATTGTTTCGTTGAAGGATTGAATAATTATAAACGTATATTGATTATGATCAAAAAATTTACTTCACATTCTAAATATTTACACGTCCTTATTATACATACCGCACCTTGGTGACGGAAGTGACACAACTAAAAAAATTGCGTTTTCGAGTTAAGGACGTTCACCAGTGACAGTCGGAGACAAAAGTTTGACGCACGCTTGGCTGAGTTCGACTGTCGCACAGTATACCGCGCCGCTCGCCCTAGGCCGGAACTATTGGCGTAGACTGTCGCACTAACACAAATAGGTCTGCGGCGCACCTTGTACATATACACCAATACAAGCATCATGCGCCTTTTCTCTCCCCCCGTATCGTCCCGCCACCCCGCCGTTGCCGTGACTTCGGTGCAACACGCTCGAAATTACCGTCGGATTGAGAGCTTCGAATTATCATTACGTCTAAACAACACGGCTAGGCAACCCGATTTTTTAACATTTTGTTTTTAACATTATCATGTATTATATATTAGTTTTTCATCGAAATCTATAGAAAATTGTTATTGCTATAAATTAAAATGTCCCTTTAGATCATGATTCGGCTATACCTTACATGTTAAAACTCGAAACTTTAACAGTGAATATCTCCACTTTGGTACGGGCACGGTTCTTCAAATTTTGTAAGTGCATTGGGGACACTATAAATCGCGTGTGGTCCAAATCTCAAGACAATCTATAGAAAATCGTTTTACTGGTGAACGTCCTTGATGCCATATTTTGGACGAACCGAGGGGAAAATAACTCTTTGAATTGACGTGCCAATATTCGGTGAATTGATACAAATTAATCGAAATTAAGGCGAATTAACGCGAATTAACTGCAAATATTAAGGCGAACTAACGCGAATTAACTGCAAATATTAAGGCGAACTAACGCGAATTACTGCAAAGATTAATGCGAATTAATTCAAACTAAAGATTAATGTGTCAATCCAGGTTTGAGTTATTTCCCCCTCGGGAAGAACATAATATCTTTATTGATGAATCAAATGTTCCGGTAGAAAGCTGTGATTCGAATGATTCTGGCGAATGTGTGCTTGACAGTGACAATGATGACAATGAGAGCGATGCCAGCAAAATCGAATATCCTATCCTAAATGAGCGACCAAGATTATAATAAAAATAAACGAATACTTCAAATGTATGTAGGTATAGTAAGGACATGTAAACATTTGAAAAGGTAAAGTAAATTTTTTGATGATTGGAATCAATATACATTTATACTCATTCAATCCTTCTACGAAACAATCCTATTCCAAGTCAACGTTCATTTCCTGTGTCACGACGTTATTAACCTTCCAAAAAATCTATTTATTCACTAAATTTGCAGCGTAAAAATTGAATTACTCGTGATTTGAGGGATATACAATGACAATCCGGTGAAGCCGCAGTGATATTCGATCATATCTCGATGCGCTACACTGTTAAAAATGGTTTGAAATTTCATAAACGAAAAACAATGAAATTTACAAACCCTGGTAATTAAAATGATATTATTATGAAAAACCTTGAAATTTCATATTTGTCTCCTAATATTAAAGAGAAGTACTGAATTTACAATAACTGTCTTTTAGTATTAATCATAGTTCTATTGAATTTCATAAGACTGTTTTGAAAATTTAAAACACATAATGGTTTTACGAGTTTCCAGAGATTGTGTTTGAATCTTCAATATCGTGATTGAAAATTACAGAATACTATGAAATTTCGATGCGGGAAACATGAAATTTACGGAAATGGGTTTTGACATTTAATGGATTTTTATATCAAAATTCACAATAGTGTGAAAATTCAAATAATGCTATGTAAATTAGTTGCGCAGTGAGCTATGCGCATCTAAGCAGCCCGTGTACGCCAGTTCTACTTCCCGTCTGTTGGCGATCGGCGATCGGTGGCATCGAGATCTGATGCTCTTGCAAATTTCTGAAGTTTCCAGATAATTGTCGTCAATATCATTGATAACAAGTGACTACATTAATCAGAATAATGAGGCAAGTAAGAAAATGAAGTATAAATCATCGGTTGTGGTAATATGATAGTCTTCATGAGTGAAAAATGCTAACCTGCCACGTGTATTGTTCGAGCATTCTTTGTTAAGTTGATTTTCTTAATCTGACTCCGTACGCTTTCTCATTTCAGGGTATCACTGGACATCAAATCCGATAGATGAAGGATTCAAACAGGAGATCCTGACCTACAATCCAAGAGTGAACCTTTCACGAAAACTTGAAAAAGTACCACGGAGCAGATCGAGAATCAGAAAAAAAACTACCTTCTACTTATACCTATATTATTTCTATGTTGAAATATGTGCATCATGTGGGATTCTCCTAGTCGTGAATATTAACCAAGTTCTAGTGACCCATAGATTAAGAAAATTGTGTAAGATAATTACTCAAAGGTGATGAATATTGAAAAATAAATGAGAAAATGTTGATTACGTCTTTGAATTTAAATGTACACTGTTAAAAATTTTTGTAAAATTACAATTTTTTTACAAAACAAAGGTTGAGTAAAATTACAAATCAGTGTTTGCCAACACAAAATTCGAGTAATCTTCCAAGACATGTGAGGAAAACTACTGAAATGAGTTGTAATTTTACAATCTCTATGTATAAACCATACACGCGTTGTAATTTTACAAAATAGTTCTTTAGTTCCAAATGAAAAGCGTTTAAGATTTACAAACATTGTCTCTGATTTGATTCGCTACAATTTTATGTAAAATCACAAAGAAATATTGTAGTTTATATCACAATGAATTCATCAAATGTTTGAAAATCATCATACTATTTTTACAACTTCGATTATAAAATTACATAGTGTATGGCTATTTTATCAAAAATTTTGATTTGTCCTATGCAGGTTGTAATGTTACAAAATCGTTCTTTAGTTTCAAATGAAAAGCGTTTGAGACTTACAAACATTGTCTCTGATTTGATTCGCTACAATTTTATGTAAAATCACAAAGATATATTGTAGTTTATATTTCAATGAATTCATCGAAAGTTTGAAAATCATCATACTATTTTCACAACTTCGATTGTAAAATTACATAGTGTATGGCAAATTTATCCAAAAAATTCGTTTGTCTTATGCAGGTTGTAATTTTACGAAACTGTTCATCAGTTTCGAATAAAAAGCGATTCACATTTACAAACATTGTCTGTAATTTGATTTACTAGAATTTTTTGTAAAATGAAGAAAAAATATTCCACCTTATATTACAACTAACCCATTGAAAGTTTAAAAATCATCATACTATTTCGACAACTTCGATTGTGAAATCACATCGTGTTTCGTAATTCTACCAAAACTTTTTATTTGTTTCACGCAAGTTGTTATTTTGCAAAACCGTGCGTCTATTTTGAATTAAAAAAGTTTTAATTCGCAACGACTTCTTGTAGTTCAATTAACTTTATACATGGTGGCCACTACAAACAGTCAAAAAAATTCCCTGACTTTTCCCTGACCAAATTATAATTTTTCCCTGACTGAATTTCGGGCCAATTACTAGTTATTTAAGTATATAATGAATAACGCTCTGAATCAATGATGATGAAAAATAATTTTTTAGATTATTTTTTAGCTCATACAAGTTTTACCACTATTGATTTCTATTGATTGGTAAACAGAAAAAAAGTCACGGGGGACCTTTTATTCTGTCTTGTTCTGTGTCACAATAAAATTCCCTGACTTTTCCCTGACTTCCCGGTTTTCCCTGACCAGTGGCACCATGTTATATTAGTGTTAAATTATCAAAAAATGTATAAATTCTCATTCTTTTTTGAAACTTCCGTAGAATTACTCAATATATGTATTGCAATTTTGCTATAACTATTTATTTATTATTTTATTTATTAATTTGTAATTTCATGAAATGATACAGAAACTCTGAAAAACAGAAGCACTAAGTTCATTCCTAACTTTTTCAGTATTTCTATTTTTAGAAAAATGAATATCAGAAATTGAAATGACATTGTTTATTTCGTCGAATCAATATTTCGTATACGATCGATTTTCTGAATTGATAAAACAACTTAGTACTCGAAAAGATTCAAATGAATTCAATCATTTGGAAACTATATGAAATAATTAATTAACTTTAAATAAATTTAAAAAAATCGAGGAATTAACTTGAAAAATAAAAATGTTTAGGGGGTGGTCCACGTGAAGTGGACCGGTTTTTGGCCTGAGCTTATCGAATTTGACGCCAATGCAAATTTAGATTCCTTGTTACTACATGAGATGCCTCCCGAGATAGAGAGCATGCAAATAATTGGTACAATATATATCGTCATCATAATTATACTGAGAATTTAATTTCACACATTTTTAACTCCACGTATCTCAGCTATGCATGGACGGAATCATAACTTCCTATAGTGTATTCTTCGCGTATAAATGAGCTCTTTCGGAAAATGTAGCATTTCAATTATTTTGGAAATTCTCAAACATGTAAAACTTCGAAAATATGCGATTTCTTTGTTCTTCTACTTGAAGGATCACACCAATTGACCCGAAATTTTCACCGAAATTACTTCGAGGTGGCACTAAGAAGTGATCAAAATTTCAGCCTCCCGTTTTTCTTCTTTTTTTTCAAAAAATCGGCGAAGCATGTAAAACTTGGGAAAAATGTGTTTCCATTTTTTTTCTACTTGAAGGGTCACACGGATTGCCTTGAAATTTTCAACGAAATTACTTCGAAGTGCCACAAAGAAGTGATAAAATTTCCATCCCCCCCTTTTTTCCTTTGTTATGCCAAAAACCGGTCCACTTCACGTGGACCACCCCTTAGGTTTAAGCTCATTTCTGCTGAACGTTTATGAGAAACGAAAGAAAAAACATCAATTCCACAAGAACAGATTTTCAGCAGATAACTCGAATAAAAAAAAAAACTGTTTATAATTCAGTGAAAAGCAAAAATAATAATTGAAAATTACAAACGTAAAAATTATATTTATATTGTTTTAAAAACATTTAATGATGTTTCTTTCCTCAACAATTATTTTGATTGAATTGTATTTGAATATTTCCTCTAAACTCATATTACATCACAAAGTAGCCGTCTTCCGACCGTCGGCAGCGGGCAATAAAAGACTTGTAAAACTATTTTCTATAACGAAGCCATGTTTTCCAAGCTTTTTGATTGGGAGCTGCCATGCACGCGGAAGCCGTTTACAGAACGTGAAGAAAAAAAAAATGAATAAATTTAAGTCTTAGTTTACAGCACTTTTAAATCCTAGGACTTGAAAATACTACTTCAGGTCCTGTACAGACGCATCTAAAAGCGAGAAAACATGCTTGCGTTATACAGTGCAGGACTCTGGTTATATGGCCATTCAATATATGGCCAAGCGATCGGCGCGCCCTTCATACGTACAAACACACACACTAACATGCTGTTCCCCCCTATACTCTCCGCCAAGCTACCGTCGCGGCGTGCTTGGCACAGCCACCAAAATTGCGCGCGCCGCTTACTGCTCTTCCCACCGCGCCTGGCGGGCACCCGTACCACGCGTGGAGAGGGCATTCGATATATGGCCATACAGCGAGAGTCAACCGTACCTATAAGATAGTCTTACAAGGGTAGAGGTGCTGAGCAGTGAGCACCACATCTCCATTCGCTTTTGCAGTTATCGTGTAACGATTCATAAAAACGAGCCTAGAATCGCGGTTTCTTCGTACCTAGACACATAAACAGTTTTACTTAGTGTGTCGAACTAGTGTGTTTAAAACAATCGCAGTGTTAGAAGAAAAAAAATCAACAGAAAACGTAAGTAGATCCTAAGGTTATAATTATTATTTTTTTCACATGAGTTCAATTTGTTTCGCATTTAATGAAGTTCCCTAAATATTTATCGAATATTATTTATTGTTTTTTTATTGTTGCCTTATAATCACAATTCTGTATTTTTTCCGAATGTTTTGTTTTTAAAATGAACAACCCAAATTGATTTTCAACATCAATAATCAATAAACTTCAGCAAAATGCAAATAGATAAACAAAGTTAGTATTAAATCGGTGTGACAATCTCTTTAGAACATATTATACAAAATTATTTCATTACTTTAACCTTTCCATCTGAATCAATCACTAGTCCATTGTTATAGACTGCAATTTGATTGTTGACTGAAAGTTAATAGCAATGGTGATGAAGTGTTATTATTCCTCCATACCCTTCCCTACCTCCAATAATAGCAATTTGATTGTTGGTATTATCTAAAGGAATAGCATATTTCGTATCAAAAGCGTAAAACTTCATGCCCGCGTGTGATCGCCGTGCACGAGGGTCGGTGAAGCCAGCCCGAGTGATTACGGCATCATACGAGAGTACAAAGTATTATTCACGAGAGTACAAAGTATCATTCACAATGCAATTCAATTGAATTTTGTTTATCAAAAAGCTCAAAACAAGTATATGTTTCAAAGTCAGATTTCTCATTCCGGCAAGCTAGAACAGTATCGTGCACTTGAATTTATTTTTTTGTGTACACAAAGGTTTGAAATAATAATGATTCAATAAATATTTCGGTGACAAGTTATGTCACATATTAAAATTTAGTAGTGGTATGCTGAGCATGTATGCTTTTTTATATTGAGGTGTGTCACGGTACTCACTGAAACTTTTATCATAATTGAATACATAACTTTATTTCAGATTCTTGAAATATTGATCAGTTTTTATATTTTGATAATGAGTTAGAATTCTTGTTTTCGCATAATAGTCTACTTCACAGGGTATAATGATTGAAAATTTATCAGTACACCTCCGTATTAAATCGTGTATATTGAAAATATTATCAATGCAAATAAGCCTATCCTGAACATTGAAAAATAGATATTTAATTAAAATTCTCATCTTATTAAATGTCGCTATATATTTTTAATTTAATTTAAAAACTCTTTAAGATTTAATAACTATAGTTATTTAGTGAATGTAGTAGTAATAAGCTCAGTATTTTATTACACAGAATTTTATATCTACATATTACTTCAATGTTTATCGTAATCTCATTCTTTATTAAAAATTGAATGTAGTTAAATTCATAAAAAAAATGTTTTACTGTAAATTTTGTGATAACAGAAACTTGATATTATCTATTTATTTAAAGCATTTAAGAGAACATTCGAGCTTAACGAATAAATTAATTTGTGGATATAATCGCTGTAATAAGGCATATTCGAATTTAAAATCTTTACAAAGCCATACATATCGTATTCACCAATATAAATTTACTGAAAATGTATCCCCTTCTATTGCTGATAACGAGGTGCCCCTTGAAGAAATTCACTGTACAGTTGAAAACTGCACGCAAAAATGTACAGATAAAAAAGAAATAACCAAACATTTGACGGAACATATTGAAGATGGAACGACTATAACCTGTTTTTATGCTAACTGCGAAAGAAAATATCACGTACGGAGTTCGTTCTCATGTCATATATCTAAATTTCATAAAAATCAAAAAGTACAATTATCTCGGCCGAATAACAGCTCTAATGTACATTCCTCCGAGTCAATTGTTATTAACAATGATAATTTGACCAACGAACCATCTTCTTCGGCTGAATATCAACAGGAAAATGACCATCACGAAACTGACGAAGAAATTATTTCTGAAGATAATTTTTTGATGAATTTAGCTCATTTTTTCTTAAAATTAGAATTCAAATTTTGCATACCAGCATCAATAGTCCAATATATTGCTACTGAAATATGTACAATGAGCCAACAGAATACAAAACTTTTAAAACATAATATATCAAAACATTTAGGACAGCTTGGTTTTTCAGAGGCATCGATTGAAGATATTCTTGAAAATACTTTGGATAATACGTTCAACAATATCGACGATCGATTAGGTACTATTTACAAACGTAAACAGTTTTATGAAGAAAAGTTCCCTTATGTAAGTCCTATTCAGATTCCTCTGGGTAGTATAAATAATAAAAAACGATTTTATCATTACGTACCCCTCAAAGAAACTTTGAAACAATTATTCAACAACAAATCACTTAGTGATAAATTGATATTCGATCTCCCTGAAAATGATAGCAATATATTTAAAGATTTCACGGACGGCAGCGTTTTTAAAAATAATCCTTTCTTCAAAGAGAATCCCGACGCGCTCAAATTAATGTTATACCAAGATAGTTTTGAAATAGTAAATCCACTAGGATCAGCCAAATCCAAATATAAAATTTTAGCTGTTTATTTAAGCATAGGAAATTATCCAGATAACATTAGGTCTCATGTGAATTCCATGTATCTTGTTGCTCTATGTAAAGAAAAATTATTCAACCACACTAAAGTATTTGGTAAAATTGTCGAAGATTTAAAAGAAATCGAGACTAATGGCATTAAATTATCTTCCAATAAAGTTATAAAAGGATCGTTGGTTTTTGTAACGGGTGATAATCTTGGAAGTCACGCATTAGGGGGATTTGCAGAAAATTTTAGTAAAACCCAATACTTCTGCAGGTATTGTTTAGTCACTAAAGAATCTTTTGCTACTGATTCAGGAATATTTAAAACTCATCCAAATAGAACTGTTGAGTCATATAAACAAGTTATCAGTCGCTTGAATAGGAAACAAACAGTACTATCCACTAAAAAGAAGAAGGCAGCCAATAAACCGTTATTAATAGAAGGAATCAAATATAACTCAGTCTTTAATCAATTAAATTTTTATCATGTTTGTCTTCCCGGATTGCCTCCTTGTCTTGGGCATGATGTATTTGAGGGGGTTCTCGCTTATGACGTTAAATTATTCCTTGATTACCTTGTCGAGGAAAAATGGTTTTCATACAAGTTGCTAAACCGCAGGATAGAAATTTTTGAATACTCTGTAGAGGATCAGCGGGATAAACTGTGCTCTATTTCACCAAGTTCTAAAAGACTTGCAGGCGGCGCTTGTCAACTTTGGAATTTTTTGCGATTATTACCGTTATTGCTTCATGATAAAACTGACGATATTGAAGATGATGTTTGGATATGTATTTTACTACTCACGGAAATAATTGAGATAATATGTGCTCCAGCAATACATGAAACCTGCATTACCTATTTAGATACATTGATTCGAGATTATATTCATTTACGAAAATCCTTGTTTACTCAGCCTCTTCGCCCGAAACATCATTATTTATTACATTACCCATCACTTATATTGCAATTTGGACCGTTAATGAAATCATGGACCCTTCGTTTTGAAAGTAAGCACTGCTTTATGAAACGTGCAATAAGATTTTCACGAAATTTTATCAACGTTACAAAATCGCTCAGTATTAAACACGAACTATATCAATGTTTTGTGCGTTTGGGAGGAGAAATCAGTTCTGATATTGAATTAAAAAGCTGTGAGAAATTTAATTTGAATTTATATAATGAAAGCATTAAAAAAGCTTTGTCAAACATACAGTTATGTCAAGATATTATGGAATGTCGTGAAATAAAAAAAAATGGTATTTTGTATCGTACTGGAGATGGATTATTTGTTTCTCGAGGCGGATATCAATATATGATAGTAATTGGAAAAATTTGCAAAATATTATATGATGAAACTGAAATATATTTTATTTTAGAGGTTATGCAGACTGAATTTATAGCACATTTAAGGGCATATAAATTGGGAGGGCTGTTAGAATATAAATGTTTGTCATTTAATGAGCTTATTAGTTTTGAAAAATTACATATTTATAGGTTGAATTCTACTTTTTACGTTAAACCAAAATATGGATTGGTTGAGTATGCCTTATAAGAACTTCATTATTTAACATTTATGTATAATAAAATAATGGCTTTCATTTATAACTTCGAAAGAATAAACGACTCTACTTTATAGTTATTAATTCATTGAAAGTTTATCTCAAACGATTTTCGTATATAACTAGATTTAATAAGATGAAAATATTCGGAATTTTTATAATTTAGAGTTCAAGTAAATCAATATTGGGCTAAAACATTGTTAATATTTATAACTTCTATGGAAATATACATGAGTAAATCATAAATGGTGGAACAAATAGGTAATACTTTGAATCTAGTATTCAATATATGCCTATAACCAAGAAGCGATATTCAATTAAAAACTGATTAATAGCAACATGGTGATCTTCAAAATCTGTCGACATGACAAACTGTCAGAAAAAAAACTGGTGAAAGCTACAACAATAGGTGAGCTTCTTGATGCTGCAAAAATCAAACTGGCATTGACAGAAGAGAAATACAAGGTATTTAAATATATTTCTATTCATACTTATTGCTTTATGATTATTACGAGTCGAAGACGAGTATTGCAAATACGCTCGGTGTAAAAGACCTTTGCCTCCATGGTGCACACGATATTTTATATAACAAAGGCATGTTTTACAAGTTCATACTCGATTCACTACATAAAGTGGACGCCCACTTATACATACAATAACAACACGAGTCGAAATCTACTGCGCATATGCGGAGTATCTTAAAGACCACTTCAACTCCGAGAGCGTAAAAGTAGCTGAAAGTAAGCTGTCGCTAAAACGCCTACTTTGTGTACCGAAATCGAGCATGAAAAAAGCATAAAACATGCTTACGTTGTATAAATAATATTTGATTTTTTTTTTTAACAGATATTTACGGAAGATAACTGTGAAATTGATGATAACGATATATTAACAGAATTAGCTGAACACAGCAAAGATCATTTGTTGTTAACTATAGTTCCGGATGGAATTCTATGGACCAGTGATACTTCTAAGGAAAGTACTAGTACTGTATCAACAGGTAAAAGTTTTTATCATTATTTTACAAATTTCAAATAACCATTGTCAATCAATGTTTAAGTTTGCGATATAAAATTGTCATACAAATAATCTTCAATTTTATTATTGCTACTGTTTGGTCTAAAATTTAATCTACTAATCGATACTTGACTATTTTTACAGTATAAAAAAAAAAAATAATTACATATTATTTCCATTGAATGGTTAATTGTATTGATTGCAGTAAGTGATTCAACTAGCCAACCATGTACATCATCACACCCAAAGGATTTAGACAAGATTTTTTCAAAGTTAAACACAAAAGCACAGAAAGCCTTGCAGAACGGTAAATTTCTTGGCTATGGTGAAAAAAAAGAACTTGTTCATGTCGTTGAACAATATATGGTGAATGATTTGAGTAACTTGTCTCTTGGAGCGGCAATCAAAATTAGTAAACAAATTGTCGACGAATATCCTGATTCCTTTAAGGTTAAAATTGGTAGCCAGCATTTAAAAGGTACGGCTAAAAGTCTGGCGATTAAAATTTATAATAGGGTCCACTACAATAAAAAGGATAAAGCTGAATGTACACTTCCACTATCTTATGATGTGGACGATCTAGATGAACCCTCTGCCGCACCAAAAGCACAAGACGAATACGGGTGCATAGCCTATTTACCAAATCTAACGTCCCCAGAAACTTGGGAGTCTCAAGAAGATAAACGTTTACAAATAATCGAGAGCAATAAATCAGCCATACCTCTAAATGATGATATTATGAAGAGCATGGCTGAAACATATTGTTTACAGCGTAAATGCATTCACAAAGAAAAAAATTTGTCAAAATTTTTTAATGATTGGCCGTACTTTAAATGTTACAAAACGATTATTGCTCACGCAAATGAGCTTTTAGGTAAAGACACCATGAAAGTTTGGAAGGAATCTTTAAAAGAGCTGTCTAAACCAATAAACTGTTTCACAAGAAACAATGAAATTGTTGCAAGCGAAAAATACCGCAAAAAAAATAAAAATGCAACCCTTCCAGAAGAATTGACATGTATTCGCAAGCACATCAAAGAAGCTACAGAATTCAGTCATACCCTTAAAAATGATGATCCTTATTGTAATATTGTATTCGAGTTTATCGTCAAATTCATGGGAGGAAAAGAAGACATCAAATATCTCTATCTCATCATTGAGGTAGCTAATAATTTCTTGTTTTAATTGATTTTGTAAAAGTTTATCATTAAAAATGTTAAATCATGACATTTTTTTTTAGGAAGAAGTACATGATGACGAATTACTCAAGGCTGTACAAGTTCCAAATCCCGTATTAATTATACGAGGTATGTATAATTCTCCTGATTAATTAGAAATAAAATTGATTCTCAAGGGGGGACTCCGCAGGTTTTGTTGAAAAAAAACACTTCTTTGCTCTTGAATTCACCGAAAAATATCCGATTGAAGATTCCTAACAGCAATTTTTAGATTATAATATTATGTATCTTGAAAAAAAATGTCAACCTTCTGCGATGTAAGTGTATGCGCAGGGAACCTTTTGCAGCGAAGTGACTGCGAAGAGACTGCGAAAGGTTCTCTGCGCATGCACTTTCATCACAGCAGGTTGAAATTTTTATTCAAGACACATAATATTATAATCTAAAAATTGCTGTTAGGAATTTTTGATTGAACATTTTTCCGTGATTTCAAGAGCAAAAACGTGTTTTTTTCAACAAATCCTGTGGAATCCCCTTAACAAAACAAAGTCGCGTTTATATTTAATATTATCAGAAGCATGAGTATAAACATGTAGTCAAATTTTTAATTGGAATCCTATAAGAAATACTTGACGTACAAAATATTTGAGTATCTTATCTAGCATGAAATCTCCTATAAAAATATTAATATTCATCTAGAAAATATCAATATATATATATATAATCAATTATTTTTAAAATAATCGAAAACGAAATAAATTAGCTACAGTATTGGCTTTTTTTCTTTTTCAGGACGAAACTTACATGATTCTTCCAACTTGTATAACGTGGTAATTGAAAAAGAAATTATCATCCGAGTAGACTCATTCCTTGATGGAATATTGGTAACTTTTCTTTGTTACTACATTTTTGAATTTGTATACCCTCCAGAAATAGAGGGAACACTAGAAACCATCCAACGGTCAGTATATAATAAAAATATATTGGTTAAATTTCGTACATAAATAATTAATAACTTTCTAAAAATAATGTTGGCGAAAATAATCTCGAAGATTTAAATTGAATAAAAAGAATGTATTTCAAGTTGAGTATTTTTTTCAGATTGTTTTTGAAAATTGACCCACCAAAGGGCACTAAGCGTGGTGGAAAAAGAAAAGCCACAGTTCAGCACCCTAAACTGACCAAATTCATGGAAGAAATCGATCAATACAAAAATAGCCTGGAAAATGATATTTAGATGTCGAGTGCAATAATAGCAAATACAAAATGAGCTCAAAAGTTTGATTATCTTCATGATAATAACTATTGTATTGATGATCAGTATTGTTTTTCGGGAAATAAGTACTCATACCACGAAATTTATCTTTAAAATCGTCCACTCTGAAATTGATATGATCAGGTAATGCTTCGATTTTTTTTTTTAATTTTAGTCAAAAAATAACTGTTAGATGCAATAATTTTCTTTCTTTTAGTCAAGGGGATCGAAAAATATAGAACAAAACCCAATCATGAGACTTCTGTTTCGGATATAATCGAAAATGGAACTACGGAAACTACAGATTAATATTTTTTAGTATTTCGTTATATCAATATTCATATTATTTAAGCAATCTTTTGAATTCATTCGCTCATTTTTATCAAATATTATTTTTATTAAAATTATTCTATTCTATGGAGATCATCATTATCTAATAGCATGTTCGATTGGGGCTACACCGAGCTACACTGGTGTAGTGTAGCCATCTTTGTCTCTCTCTTCCTCATAGAAAAGGAAGAGGATGAAGATAGCTACACTGCACCAGTGTAGCTCGGTGTAACCCAGTCGAAGATACTATAAGTAATAATGTTGAGTAATATTTTCAACATCACTACTAGTTTCATAATGTGACTTGAATTATTAATGTTCGATGTTGTTGATATTTAAGTTGTAAAATTTCCCATTAACACAACAATAACTACTATTTCAATGATTGATGATATACTTTCTTTTTAAATCATAAACTTAATCACTCATAACATATATGTACGACTAAATTTATCGTTAAAATCGAAAAGTGATAAACGAAATGAGCTTTTGGACCTTTTTTTTCAAGTCTTAAGATATTTTTGACATGTTCTTGGCAAATTTTAGTGAAATAATTTTTTTCAATTCAATTTTTTTTGACCATATAGCTTAACAACTAATATGACAAGTCTTGCTGTAAGAGGAAGCTCATTTCTTACATAATAAAAAAGAAATTCAATATTTTTTATTTTGCCAATAAATACTTATTTTTACGTATTAATATTATGTCAAAAGAATTATAATTCAAAAATTTCTAGTATTTAAGTTTAACTATTATTTCTCGTATAATTCATTTCACTGTAAAAGATATCGTCAAATGTATTCCTCTTCTGTTTTTTTGATATATAAAAATAATACAGATTAAAAATAACTTCACAACAGTGTAATCCAATGCAAGCTCATTATTCAGTGTCATGTATGATAAAAAACCTTCCTCATAAATATAGATCATAAGTTTTAAATAGTATCACTCTATTATTGATTACGAATATTATTAAATTATTATTATTTGAAAATTGATTTTTGAATTCTGTTCATTAAATGAAAAAAGGTTTATTAATGAATCGAATTTTTTTGGCAAATTGCAATGTCTACATTAGAAAGATATAATGCTATAAGCTCATCGACTATAATACATCGATTATTACAAAATAAATCAACGAGCTTTTTTTGTATCAAATTTTGGATTTCACTGATCTTTCAATATCTTATTACGCGTATTAATATTGAATCATACTTGTCTGAAATTTTCAAGCCCCAATCTAAGCTTTTTTTATAAAAACTATGAATTTAAAAAATATAAAAACTTCGACTTTTTCTTTTAACTCTATACTGAAATCTATAAGAGTATGAACCAGAAAAATTCGTTGATTTAGGATAGAATGGCCATATATATACTAAATATATAACAAAACTTAAATTTTTTAATATTGCTATAGTAACAAGTATTGTAATAGTTTGCGCTTGTGTCAAATTGTTTACTTTTATTGGATTACCAGATTATTTTGTAGATAATATTAAAAATTTCCATCGCAATTTTACAAAAAATGTATTGGAAGCTAATAGGCAAAACATCTAGCCAAAATTCAAATCGGGTAGAGTAATTATACAAAACTTTTTTCCCTGTTTTTGTTCTGGAATGTTACAAAACAATTATAGTCACATTACTGAACATTTTTTGAGAGTTGGTTTATCAATTTCACATTACAAGTATTGTGATTTTACAATACAAATCTAATTCAATAAGTTCAGTAATATAAAAACGAAGTACTGCAATTTTACAAAAAAGATGAAGCTCTATCTGTCTAACAATTTTGTAAAACAGTTGTGTAAAATTACAATACTTCATTGTGAAATTACTTTACAAAAAACCTGTTATATGTGTTGTAAAATTTTTTAAAATCATTGTAATTTTAAGAACTTAACTGATTTAAAATCATTTGCGAAATTACAAAACCGCTTTAAAGAATCGTTACACTGATAAAGCCTCATATGTTTTGTGAAACTGCGAAACATCGTTCGTATATTACTGAACCTATTAAATTGAATTTGTATTGTAAAATCGCAATACTTGTAATGTAAAATTGATAAACTAACTCTCAAAAATGTTTAGTAATATTTCTATAATTGTTTTGTAATATTCCAGAACAAATACAGGGAAAAAAGTTTTGTATAATTACTATACGCGATTTGAATTTTGGCTAGATGTTTTGCCTATCAGCTTCCAATACATTCTTTGTAAAATCACCATAGAAATTTTTAACAGTGTATCTATACCCTAAATTTAGTATATAATCATATGAATTTTTATAACCATCTTGAATTTTCATCATGAGAACTATCAATTTTCATATACGATAGCTACATATTTTTAATGATCTTGAGTTTGAATTTTCAGAATGTTTTTGAATTTTCAAAACGGTTGTATTAATATGCAATCGTTTCACAAGTTGAATTTTAGTAAAAAAAAGTATGTGTTAATTGCTTCACACACATTTTTATTAAATTTCGTGAAAAAAATCATCAAAATCCGTCCAGTAGTTCCCGAGATACAGACAGCGAGGTCAGTTTGAATCTTTGAAGTCACTTTTCGCGCGATCGAATCGACGCCCGCGTAGCGCTGAGTCGCTCTACCCGGCTTCCCCTCCGCCCCCCCCATCGCCCACGCGGCGCGTCTAACGGTCCCGGAAGAACCTCCACTTCTTACATCAATAAATACGATAAATAATTGTGGAAAACAAATTCTGCTGATTCCTTTGGATAATATGACTCTTCTTCTGTGCAGTCGTCGAGGTATCGTTGCTTCATATAAATAAACAAAGGAAGGGGGAACTTTCAAAACAAAAAGTGTTATCTCGGCTCCTAATTATCGTGGAACAAAATTCAGGATGGTAAAATTCGTAGGAAAATAGCAGCTTTCTAATTGATTTTGTCGCATTGCGATATGACCATTTTTTCCTCATTGTTTTTCAGTTCGAAAAACGTCGTTTTTTTGACGCCATTTTTGAAGGTCTCAAATTGCAAAAATCGATTTTCCACAAATTGTAAGTTGTAGTTCAACTCTTTGACTATCCAAAACCGTTTCGTTCATTGCTCTACGATTATCCATAGGGCAAGAAATAACAATCTAGTGGGACACCTTTTTTAGTTGCAAATTAGATTGTTGCTAAACTATCAACTTTTTTTCAACCGAATTCAAACTCCAGTTTTTACTAGTTGCGAGTTTCCCAAATCCACAATTGCAACTCCACAAATGCATTATAACATTTTTCATAAAATAATGTAAACAACGCCTTTTTTTAATTTTCGAGCGCAATAGTTAAGCAACAAATTGGAATATCGACATCGGGCCAACGCTAATCGATAGATTTTTCAATTATCTACAACTTTCAATTTAACTTTTTTTCGATCCGACTAATAGTTTTCATTATACAGGGTGTCCCAGAACTAAGTGCAATAAATGATAGGGATAATAGAAGGGGTTGAGCTGAGTAAATTGAGCTGAAGAACATGTGGTCTCCGAATCCACGTTCGCAAGATACGACCGGTTAAAAAATCACGTTGGCCACCGGCATGTAGGTAACCGCGGCCACGGCAGGCACATAGCAGTCTTTTTGATAAGCGCGCTCGACCACTGATGCGAGTTACAACACTTTTGAATCCGATAGTTTCAAACAAAAACACTTTCGACATTGACTTTTCGCAAAAAAAAAGAAAAAAGAAAAAAAATTGAAATCAAAGGTATCTTTGTTTAAATTTCGGAATTCTAAAGTGTTACGACTCGCATCAGAAGTCGAGCGCGCTTATCAAAAAGACTGCTAACCGCTGCCTGCCGTGTCCGCGGTTGCCTACATGCCGGCGACCAACGCGATTTTTTAGCTAGTCGTATGTCGCGAACGCGGATTCGGAAACCACATGTTCTTCAGGTCAATTCACTCAGCTTGACCCCCTCTATTACCCCTATTATTTATTGCACTTAGTTCTGGGACACCCTGTATAAGTGAAAAACAAAAAAAATCTGTGATTTCCGGCATTCAACCGCTAATTGTTGCTAAACGCACGGACAGAATCTGGCGCAAACTTAGGGGGATAATAAGGACACCTGTTTCTGCCGGAATCGACAGAGACTTTTCGGGTAGGCGAAAATTTTACGAAAAAAGCTAATTTGACTGGACTACTAGTAAACCCAGATAATTGCCATTACCAGCTGATCCGAAAAATTTGTTATCTCCGCGAAATGTTAAACCACGTTCACACATGAACGTTCATTACGCTGATGATGCGTTCGAGTATGCTACGCCAGTATTTTTCCATCTTTTCTGCTTCTTTCATAAGTTCCAGGTCGATACGTCCAGCTTGGTTCACACGTTGTGTGTATGCCACTACAGCATTGACATGGTCTGTCGAAGTCTCATGATCTTTGAGTCGATTTCCAGCGTGTTTCCAGTCACTATATCCACCATGTGTAAATTGTGTGGGAGTTGCACCTTTCAGTTTGCATACAAAACAATATACTTTTCCATTGGCAGGAGAAAAACACAACCATGACCGTTTGACGACTTCCCCGTTATGAGTTCTTTGTTCAAATATGCTGAGATGACACTGGCGAATATATCCGTTACCGTCATAATCATTTTGTTGAACTGATTTCAATTTCAATAGTTCCTCATTGCAATGCTGCAATTCAGCAGAACCTTTTTTAATCCGAAATTCGTCACGTTTGCTGGTAGACATCAGGCCATAAACAAATATTATTGACTACAGAATCAGAACTTGGTTTCAAAATAGAATCGTCCTTTTCATGATTTTGGACTTCTGCGATCGCATGGTTTTCTCTAGAATTTAATGAATTCGAATTATCATAAGATGATTGTCCTATATCCTTCGGAATCTGAGAGTTCGCAGTCGTGTTTACAAACTCCTTTATAGATCTTGTTTTGGAGAGTACATCTTTCTCTCGTGTAGCTCGTTCTTCAGCTAACTTCCGTTTCCGGGCGCCACTCAAATATATGGGTGATTCTCACGAGATACTCATTTTCCCGGTAACCGGGTTTATTTCCAATAATCGCTCTGATTTCTTAAAATTTTTTATCAGAATATATTAGATTGTGATATTTTGAGATAGTGCTACAGGACAGATTTTTTTGGTAAATCCTGTTAATCGTTTTTTTGCTGTGTTTGACGCATAAATGTCATTACTCTGGCCAGTAACCATCACATCTTCCCATATTGTAGCGAACTCAAAAAGTACTTAAAATTAAAAAAAAATGCAAATCATGAATATTTTTTCAAACCAAAGCATATTTATAACCTTCTTCTGAAATCCAAAGAAGGAAAATGTCCACAGATATCTCACAATAAAAATCGAAATCTTGTAACCAGTTTTTCCGTCATTCCTCTGGACCGTTGGAAATGAGTCGATATTAGTGCAATAGGTAGCGGTAACTAACCAGGCGTTCGAGAGCAGTGTATCCTAGATCTAATTGACCAAGCTGCCAGTTTTTCAGTTTGATTTTTCATGTATATGACTTTTTTTTATGAAAAAGTGTGGCTTGAGTAGATGTCACAAGCTGGAGCGTCATTCCTCCGGCAAGTGTCGAATATATATTATCAACTAAATCAAATCTGTGTGTATGTTTTTAAATGAAACTATTGAACACTAAGTCATCACCGCGTTTTGAGGTTCAAAAAACCGCGGATGTTACATTACGAACAAGAAATCGTCAAAATCGTCATTCCTCTGGCGTCATTCCTCTGGGTGATAAAAAAAAAAAAAATCCCGCAAAATAGTAACGCGAGTTTGTCCAAGTGGTAATTATGTCTTATTAATTCATACTAAAGGTCATCCATACTTTGAAAAGTAAAAATGATTAGTTTTTTTAATTTTTTTTTGGTACCCCGAAAAATGAGTATCTCTGGAGAATTACCCATATACGAGGAGTTTTACGTCGATCTTCTTTATTACACAGAAAAAAAAGATAACTTGAGCCAAGAAATTTGTTTTGAAGAAACCGAAAATCTCCCGAGCGAAATAAAAATTCTCTGGAACCAAGAAAATTTTCATGATTCAAGAAAGTATTTACTTGGTCTCATAGAATTTTTACTTCGCTCGGCAGATTTCCGGTTCTTCAAAACAAATTTCTTGACTCAAGTTATCCTTTTTTTCTGTGCACTCATTATTGATGCTACGAGAAAAAAGCAAATACAGAGCCGATGATAAATGAGCTAGTGGCGTGAGATACGGAATTAATAATAACAATCAACAATGTTGCACTACTATATTGTGCTCTTAGCCATAATACCGTCATATCGCGATTGTGAATAGATTGTTAGACATTCTCATTTTTCATCTCGATTCACCTAATTTGTTCGATACAGGCTAGAATCTATACAGGTCACAATCAACTCTTCTTCAAGAATGTCTTCTTTTGACAAAACTGAACCATTTGATTTACATATTACATTATTTGCGACATGAGTAAAGATGTTTTAACATTCATTTGATATCTTTCATTATTGCTACGATATTGTCAATACCCTCACAAAGGGCGTTTGCGCAACGAGTTTTTTATTCATGTATGAGCGGCGAAAACAATGTAATCTTTCAAATTTTTTCATGAAATATTTGACAAAAAAAATTCAGCTCAAATGTGGATTCAAACAAGTACTGACCTTTTCTTCAGCCCTCTTTTGGTACGTGCTAACACTCTTTACGTTTACCGGATCGTATCGTTATTCGTAATGTCCGTACTCTCTCAACAAATCAGTGCTCTAATTGGTTGATAGGTCTCAGTATTCGCGCCGGGTGCCATAACACGCCCTCTGTGACTCCGGCCAGTACCGCTAATCATTAAAACTAAGAGTTGGCGGTAAAAACAAGACTGCGGTAGTAAATTCGATTCTTGACATTATAGGCATATAGATATATAACCCATTAATGCCCGGTTGCATGAACGTGGGTTACCTCAATGTCTGTAGGTTTCCCCGCAGATACTACCTGTTCAACCATAGACTTTCAGAAGTTAACAGCGATTCATGACAGCTGTCAGATGAAAAAACGGTTGAACGGGTAGTATCTGCGGGGTAACCTACGGGTTATTCAAACCTTACGTTTATGCAACCGGCCATAAATGTGATGCCCGTAAGTTCAACGTTTCTAGCACTCTAATTAATTATCAATATTGATAATCTTTATATTTTTCTCATGACAGTAAAGGGAGATCTGACAATCCGGAAAAAAAAATTCTTGAAAAAAAAATTTATATTTGTTTGTGGGGGCCCCTCTTTTGCGGGGACCCCTGGCTGCCGCCCAGTACGCCCATTCTCGAATCCGGTATTGATTCGGTTGTATGATTTTTAGTATGCTCCTACTCCACAAAATAATACTCATCGAATTATACATTCTCCACATACTCGCGTCTTTGTTCATACTGCCTTTTTTTAGCACACTTTGATATGTCTTCTTTCTTATTCGTCCCTCATATTGCGCATTCGTTCCAATGCATAACACTTTCATTTACGTGCTATTAAAGTTAGAGTTAGAGTTAGGTATATTTATTTGGCGCTCTGGGACAAGTCCCCTTAAGGGGGGGTATACCCGATTTGTTACCGACACCGCCTATATCTCCGAAACGGGGCTATCAATCGACTTGTCCTTGCGGCAGTCGATGTTTGACGAGTAATGGGTTCGAACTGGTACGTTTGATCGGATGAAATCGGATTTTTTTTTTCTTTTTTATCGAAAAGCGTGGGCGTGCCATTTATTTCGACTTATATCAAAGCCTACGGATTGAAAATGCAAAATCGGCTTCCTGAGCCCGATTCTGTATGGCATTCCGAACACAACCATCCAAAAACATCTTTGGTTTCGACAACGATGAAGAAACTACATCTAATCTACGTTTTTGTGGTAATTTTCGCGATTGTCAAGGGCCGTGAGCGAAAATGGCCGCTCACGGCTGTTGATATGATGTGGTGGTTCGCAGAACGCCCGTGAGATGTCGCCGCACGCCCATTTAAGCTTCTCCTTTTACCACCGCTGTTACGTTGGTACACCTGGTACCACGTGACTCGACCCGCAGTCAGAGGTGATTTGAAGACTAACAATACGTATATTTACAATATAATACTTTTCAACGATTTCTCCAACATCTCGGTAAGTGAAAATATATAATCAATCCGAAATTGAGCATTTCGTTCATTTATTTCCGTTATTCCATCATTTTCCAAGATTTTTCAATACATATATGTATATAAAATATCATGTGAGTAGTTGTACTGCATATCATATATAATTTTATATTATACGTTCCTCGCATTATACAGCTATCCATTATATACAATTATATGAAAATACATAAAATATATGGTTTATACAAACTTGCAAACAAATGACAAGTATTTTTATGAAAGAAAAAAAAAAAACAATTTTATTGGCGAATCGGGTATGGGTAATTCATGGTTGAAAAGGAGAGCAGACTTTTGTAACAGATTTTTTTTACACTCATTTCAAACGAATCTATAGATACTAATATTCTACTAACCATCGTCGTATAATATGTATAAACCATATATTTTATGTATCTCTCTATATTATAAAGATATCTCGCCGCCGCCGCCGCCGCCGCCGCCGCCGCCGTGTCAGTATTTCAGATTCTTTTGTTTTCCCCAGAATTCTTTTGTTTTTCCCAGAATTCCTGGGTTTTTCCAGAATTCTTTTGTTTTCCCCAGAATTCTTTTGTTTTTCGCAGAATTCCTGGGTTTTCCCAGAATTCTTTTGTTTTTTCCCCAGAATTTCTGGGTTTTTCCCAGAATTCATTTGTTTTCCCCAGAATTCCTGGGTTTTCCCCAGTATTACAGATTCTTTCGTTTTCCTGGACCTAGGACCTTTAACCTTTGACCTTTGACCTTTTTATATGTTCGGGAGTCATAAAACAAACACTGGATTTCATGAAAAATGTATATCTCTCTATATCATAAAGATATCTCGCCGCCGCCGCCGCTGCCGTGTCAGTTTTCCAGGGAATTCTGGGTAATATCCCACCTAACCTAACCAACCTAACCCAACCCAACCTAACCCAACCTAACCTTACCCAACCTAACCTGACCCCTGTCCTAGGCTATCCCCGGCTGTACTCGGCTATCCTCGGCTCACCTCGGCTAACCTTGGCTAACCTCGGGTATCCTCAATATCTAACCCAACTCAACCCAACCCAACCTAACCCAACCTAACCCAACCTGACCCAACCTAACCCAACCTAACCCAACCTAACCCAACCTAACTCAACCTAACCCAACCTAACCTAACCCAACCCATCTAAGGGTATCTCGGGTATCCTCGGGTATCCTCGGATATCCTCGGGTATCCTCGGGTATCCTCGGGTATCTTCGGGTATCTTCGGGTATCTTCGGGTATCCTCGAGTATCCTCGGGTATCTTCGGGTATCTTCGGGTATCCTTGGGTATCCTCGGGTATCCTCGGGTATCTTCGGGTATGTTCGGGTATCCTCGGGTATCTTCGGGTATCTTCGAGTATCCTCGGGTATCTTCGGGTATCTTCGGGTATCTTCGGGTATGCTCGGGTATCCTCGGGTATCTTCGGGTATCCTCGGGTACATCTTCGGGTATCCTCGGGTATCTTCGGGTATCTTCGGGTATCTTCGGGTAACCTCGGGTATCCTCGGGTATCCTCAATATCTAACCCAACCCAACCCACCTAAGGGTATCTCGAGTATCCTCGGGTATCCTCGGGTATCCTCGGGTATCTTCGGGTATCTTCGGGTATCTTCGGGTATCCTCGGGTATCCTCGGGTATCTTCGGGTATCTTCGGGTATCCTTGGGTATCCTCGGGTATCCTCGGGTATCTTCGGGTATGTTCGGGTATCCTCGGGTATCTTCGGGTATCCTCGGGTATCTTCGGGTATCTTCGGGTATCTTCGGGTATGCTCGGGTATCCTCGGGTATCTTCGGGTATCCTCGGGTACATCTTCGGGTATCCTCGGGTATCTTCGGGTATCTTCGGGTATCTTCGGGTAACCTCGGGTATCCTCGGGTATCCTCAATATCTAACCCAACCCAACCCACCTAAGGGTATCTCGAGTATCCTCGGGTATCCTCGGGTATCCTCGGGTATCCTCGCATATCCTCGGGTATGCTCGGTTTTCCTCGGGTTTCCTCAGGTATCCTCGGCTATCCTCGGGTATCCTTGGTTTTTCTCGGGTATCGAAAGTGAAAAAATCAAAAATAGTAGTCACACAGATTATGTGAATCCGATTCACGTGGAAGAACTGAAATATTATAAAACTTGACTTCTACTGTTGGTATTTTTATTTTTTGTTTCGACCAAACCGAACATAGTTACTCATTGTTATTGGGTCACAGTTTGCACCTATTATTGCTCATGATTTGTCTCTTTGTAGTATAAAGTATAAAGTATAAAGTCTAAAGTTTAAAATATCAATTCTAAATTCTTAGTACCTAATAGCCAATGTGAGGAGAATATGTAATCGGGAGTCACAAAACAAACACTGGATTTTATCAAAAATTCGGTCATTTTCCGAAGAACATACAATCCGCGGATTATTCGGGTCTTAAAACAACTGATAAAATATGGGGGGTTGGCGCGCGAAGCGCGCAGGGGGGCGGAGCCCCCCTAGTTTTTATATAATTGTATATAATGGATAGCTGTATAATGCGAGGAACATATAATATAAAATTATATATGATATGCAGTACAACTACTCACATGATATTTTATATATATATATGTATTGAAAAACCTTGGAAAATGATGAAATAACGGAAATAAATGAACAAAATGCTCAATTTCGGATTGATCAAGAGACTCGGTAGAGTCTCGCGCCAAGTACATTAAAAAAAAATTTTTTTCAAGCGCGAGTCTCAACGAGTCTATATACCCGAGAGGCAACTACCGTAACCTGTAACGCGAACTAGTATCTTCGTTTTCTTTCACCTCACAACATACACGAATTAAAACTGATTTAATCTAGGATGTGGGCATAAAAAGCTTTCATTTGAGCCCTAGATCGATTAAATCGGTGTCCGGAGTACTGAGGTATAATTAACTTCAGATTCTGATACTCCGTTTCCTCGTACAATGTTTCTCGTTAGTGTTCTTCAGACCAAGATTCACATTAAAACCATTCCCATGCAATCACTAGACGGGAAAATCCACACAAAAGTTGTAGAGTGACGTCAGTACGAGACAGTTCCGACGTAGATAGCGCCAGTATCGCAGTCAGAAACCGTCTCCTACATAGACATAGAGCATGGACTGCGCATTCCCTATACAGCCTACGGTAACGCCGAAAGTGAGAGAGAAGGGTAACACACGCGGCCAAATCTGTCTCTTTCTATGCATTTGACGTTGTTGGTTAGAAAGAAACAGATTTGGCCGCGTGTATATGCTGTCTCTTTCTACCGACCGAACGATTTTCGGCCCGAATGCGCAGTCCATGCTCTATGTCTATGGTCTCCTACACTAGCAGACGCGTATTGTCATTTCATGTTTTTAAATCCCAATAATGAAGGAAATAAGAGAAATACGAGCAATGCTTAATACAAAATTTGAACGTACAAAAACTAGTGAATACCCACCGCAAGCCCCTCGGGTGCCAAAACCTTACGCCAAGTACATTAATGTGATAGTCACCAATAAAAATGTTTCGATGGGTTAATCTTAAATCCTACGATCTCGAGCTTTTGAGGTTATGCGAATCGGCTGACGTGTAAAATTCATGGTGATAAATAAAATAACAATTATAAACGGACAAGACTGTCAGATGAATATTAACTGATTTATGAATGCAATTATCAGAAGAAACGGTTTTTTCGGTTCAATTGTTTAGCAAGTTATCGCCTGAGGAAGTCTGACAAGAGAAAATCAAGAGAAAATGTTAAAGTAGAAAAATATGAGGATAGCATTATTCGATATAGGGAACGGCAAGGAGCCAGACCAATAAAGCCGAGTTCAAGCGTTGGATTGCCACGAATTTTACTTCAAGCTCCATGTTAAGCTCATCTCCGAAGGCTCGTCTGCTGAGACTCAAATTGTGAGTCAACGTTATACGTAGGATTCCGACGAGTCCTATAATCTAACTCCGTATCATCTAGTCAAAATGAGATTTTCAGTCAATGTTGTTTGTTGGACTCCGATAGGCTTTATTCTACACTCCACGTCAACGTAGTGCCTTGACCTTCGGTGGAGATAATTTTTTAATCCATAATGTATATTAATAATTTAATGTCAAATTTCAATAAATTTGTTACATTTTGGTATGCAACCTGTGTCTATATGTTCGACTCTATTAAGCTTTCTCCAAATTAAGATTAGTGCTATCACGACAAATGGAATGAAATGACTTATTTATGGATTATTTAATTTTGTAGCGGGTCGCCATATAAGACGAGAGGATGATGAGAGAAAACGCTTGGGTTGCAAAGTATCAGGATAGTGTTATTTGATACGAGAAACGGCAAAAGTCAGATAAAGAGAGCAGAATGCGGGTGTTTGACTTCATAAATTTCCATTTTATGCTCTACGCTAGTCTTGCATGAATAGGCTCAATTCTAAATATTTTGATACCTTCTGTTCAGACCCGAATTGGAAGTTGACGTTATGAGTACGGGACGCGTACATGTTCTTTTTGCAGAGGATCTAGTTGCATTAAAAAAAAAACTACCTACGAATTGCAATACATATATCTGATATCCATACATATTTAGTCATGAGCAGCAACTATAACCCTGCGTGCAAGTAACTCCGTCATTGCCGGTTCCAGGTCCAGATGAGACAGGAGGAGGGCTGCACGCAGGGTTAGATGTTGTAGGTATAAACAATTATTGTAGTGGAACAATTTGTAAACGCTATGAAAGTACATTACGCGTCACTCTACAAATTTGAGACTTGGGGAAAATTATGAGCACACGCGTGCTCGTTGCTGTTGAAGTTCCTGCTTATCGAGGGACTTCGGGCGGTATGAAATAGCACAAAACAACCGAGCGAGCGTAGCGAGCGAGCACAATTATTAGGTAGTGCAAAATTTTACAAAAAGTAGTGAAATCAACCCCAAAAAGCACCTTTGGTGCAAAAACCTTCCGCCAAGTCCATTAATGTGTAGATCACTCCACCAAAAATTAATCAAAGGTTGTGCTCGCTCACTCGATTGGTTGATGATTATCAACATACAAAAGCATTAAAATCAGATACAACTGCCAAGTACCTGTAGAATGATAAAAGTTTGGAATTGAAAAATTTGTTCAAACTAAATAACGTTGTACTCGTTCGCTCGCTGCGCTCGCTCACTCTATTGGCTTATGATTATGGGTTGAAAAAACAATTCGGATGAAGAGATTGAAGATGTTAACATTTATCTAAAAATATTCATAACGAACAAATAATTTAAAAAAAATTTGAAAAAAAATCCCAAACTTTTATCATTTCACAGGTACTTGGCAGTTGTATCTGATTTCAATGCTTTTGTATGTTGATAATCATCAACCAATCGAGTGAGCGAGCACAACCTTTGATTAATTTTTGGTGGAGTGTTATATATTTTTTTGTAACTCATGCACAAAAAGTGCCTGTTTTTGTGCCTCTGAAGTGTGGCAAAAGTGGTGTATTCTAATAAGGCATGAGGAAAATATATCGCGCATATGTCAATCGGCTTCATCTGCTTTTATGATACGCTAGTCACTTTTGCACACACTTTTTTAACACTCTAGTTACTTTTGCGCACTCTTTTTCGACACTCTAGTTACTTCTTCCTACTGACGCGCCATCTGATGAGATAGAAGTAGATCGACGTTGAGTCGACGCTTCAGAGGCACAAACAGGCAGTTTTTGTGCATTCTTTACAAAAAGTATTATGTGACACTTGTCCGAGAAAGCAGACACTTGACGAAATGCGTGAAGTTGACAGCACTCGCCTTCAGCTCGGACCACGAGGCGGCACTCGCCTTCGGCTTGTGCACCTGTGGTACTCACTTCCGGCTCGTGCGGCCAACTTCACAGCCTTTGTCAAAAGTCCGCTTTCTTGCACTTGTATCACAAAGTACTATCACTTACCGAGATGTTGGAGAAATCGTTGAAAAGTATTATATTGTAAATATACGTATTGTTAGTCTTCAAATCACCTCTGACTGCGGGTCGAGTCACGTGGTACCAGGTGTACCAACGTAACAGCGGTGGTAAAAGGAGAAGCTCAAATGGGCGTGCGGCGACATCTCACGGGCGTTCTGCGAACCACCACATCATATCAACAGCCGTGAGCGGCCATTTTCGCTCACGGCCCTTGACAATCGCGAAAATTACCACAAAAACGTAGATTAGATGTAGTTTCTTCATCGTTGTCGAAATCAAAGATGTTTTCGGATGGTTGTGTTCGGAATGCCATACAGAATCGGGCTCAGGAAGCCGATTTTGCATTTTCGATCCGTAGGCTTTGATATAAGTCGAAATAAATGGCACGCCTACGCTTTTCGATAAAAAAAAAAAAAAATCCGATTTCATCCGATCAAACGTACCAGTTCGAACCCATTACTCGTCAAACATCGACTGCCGCAAGGACAAGTCGATTCATAGCCCCGTTTCGGAGATATAGGCGGTGTCGGTAACAAATCGGGTATACCCCCCCCCCCCCCCCCCCTCAAGCGCAAAGACAGTATGCAAGTTAATGTGCATTTCTAATACGTTACATGTCAAAAGATGGTGTCTCTACTTTGGAGTTAGGTTGATCTTATTATATGTATCTGTAGTAATCGTATGAAGTTAGAGAGTGGTAGTTGAAAAAAAGTATATTTGATAAAATAAATAAATATACGTGTGAGAAGTAGCCGCAGGAAAATAAACAGTAAGGTTTGCATTCGTTTGCAGGACCATGGCCGGCGACTTTTGTGTGAAGAGTGTGGAGACTACCACACGTGGAAAAATTCGAGTGTGGAAACTCCACACGCGGAATTAGTTTTTTAACAACCAAAATTTGAGAAAATTATATAAAAGCGGTAGTATTTTTCAACCTAATTTTTTTTTGTCTGAATTCAAAAAAAATTGATGAAACCAGGTTAGCGCGTGGCGTCTTCTGAGACTATTAAAACGCGTCGCATCGCAAACGTGTACACTAGGGTGGTTCAATATAACCTGACCCCCGAATTTTTCTTGGGGCACCCCCTGAAAAGCTTCAGGACGATGAAAAAAGATATTTGGCAGTATATAAGCGCAAATAGATAAGATCTAGAGGTCGCGCAAACGCGTTTTCTGCCTGAATTCGTAATTTTTCTCGTTTTCGCGGTTTTATTTGAAAAAGTTTTTCCATTGAAAGTATTTTAAATCAAGGGCTGCTAATTTCTCGCCTATCAAATAAACCATATACACCGAGAAAAAAAATCGTTTGAATTAACCAAATATATTTAGTCAGTGTGAAAATAATTGCATCAATCATTTGACACTTGAGTCAAGTAAATATTGATTCAAACAAAAATTTCGGTTTTTTTCACTGGAGCAATCCATTTTGTTGAAAGACTTGGTAAATTCAACTACATTAGATGTTATATGAAGTAATGTCTAGTAACATGTACAAAATATAAAGTTCAATGTACAATCTTCTTCTCTTGGGTAAACGTATTGCATTGAATGAATATTCTGTTGCTTGAAACGTGTGAAACAGCTATATATTAACAAAATTGTGACGTTGACTTTACATGTGAGCGAATTTATTCTATCAACATGATATGTTGTTCATCTAACAATATCATTGGATTCATCGAATTATTTTGCCTATGATTATGGGAACTATTTCTTTGTTACTTATGTTCACGGTTGAACTAATTAAATGTAAGGGTTGTTTGGAATAATTTCAGTATTTCAAATTGTGTACACGAAAACGTAGCTAAGTCTGAGCTGAATTTTGTTCTTGAGAACTTTCGAAACTCTGGAAAAGAAATTGAATTAAGAAAATATTTGGAATTCGGATGATCAGTTAAGATATCTTGGCAACATTAAAATGATATGATATCATCGAGACAGATACCAAATTCAAAATAAATACGAAAAAATGATAACTTATTCCAATAAATAGTTTAGCGTAGTCAGTAGAGCGTGCGACTAGAAATGCGAGCGAATGCGTGCGTCCCGGATCGAATCCCGGCCAAAACACTGCGATGTTTTTCTAATATAAAAATCTTCAATATGTAATTTCACGCTCATAATATCGCGTCACTGAGGCCATAAGGTCGTAAGCGCCAGAAAAAATAGTTTTTTTGGTGGTGAAATCTTTTTCATGCCATATAACATATCATTTGGGCATAGGCGCAAAAAAAAAAAAAAAAAATTCGGAGTCAATCAATGATTGGATTGAGGTAATGATTTATGCCATAAAATCAACATAGTGCTACATTTAAATCAACCAAATCTGGCCGTTCCGACAATTGAAAATTGCCCCAAGGCACAAGAGGCTACAACACACGAACAACCCGCAAGTCGCCGGCCCTGTGCAGGACTGTTGCGTTTTTGCGCCTGCAGCCGACTTAGGTAGTAGTACCTCCATTTGGAAACTTGGCACGAGGGAAACTGCAGAAAACCTATGCCGGGTATTCAGAAATTAGTGGGTGTCGAAGCCGTTAGGATATGCCTGGTGCAGGAAATACTTGAAGAGTTTTGTTTTGAAAGTGGCTTGGCGATTTGTTTCTCGGATTGCGGCTGCTAGTGTGTTCCAGAAATGTGCTGTTAGAGATATACACTGCGCCGGCTACATGCACGCCCCTAATGTTTCAAATATGTATTGTAACGTATCCAGCACCTATACCTAGCCGGATCACACAGACGACACGACACACACCATCATGCGATCAGCAGGTATCACGTGATACCGAAAAGCAGTATACAAAGGGCTACGCTACAGCATAACGTTAGCGATTCGTGCCAAAGCGGCCGTCGACTCGAAATCATATTATCTTTGTTCGCCAGTCAGCCAAAGCGGCGGCTAAGCAGTTAGCTTCATATAACCAATAGATCTATTAGCCAAAGCGGTAGTAGCGAGGCGCGCGGCACGGCAACCTGACGCAGCGCCGGACAAATGATTGCAAAAAAAATACTTACAAAAATCGCTCCATGAATTTCAAAAAATCCCCATCTTTAGAATTGAATAAGGAATGCGATCATATTTTTTGAACATTTAAAAAATGGACTAAGTTTGCGAAAAAAATCGATAAACATTTTAATTGCTTATAAAAATAACAAAATTGTATTTTTCGAAAAGTTGAAAATTTTTATCGGAAAGTGTCTTTCATAGCCTTTAAAACGCGTTTTTGAACAACTCTCAACGGTGAAGGGGACCCGAGATATTAATTGTCAAAGCCGCCCGCGCGCTACTTTTACAGTGAAATACGATAATTCATAACTAGCATAAAAAAATTTTTTCTTGACCAACGAAAAAATACGGGTTTACTTTTTTGACGTAGATTTCACGTAACAAAAGTTTGAGTCGATTCAAAAAATACGAGGTCATTTCTCGGCCGATTTGAGGTGGAATTGCCCATATACAGATAAATATAATTTCTGCGCGACGTCGAAGCTGGCTTTTTCATATGTTTATATTTTCATCATTCCGAGAATTCGTGTGTTAATTGTATCAGTATCCTTTTCATCAAACCTAATATTTTTCCTAACTGAGTGCGCAAGATTCGATTTTTTTTTAGATTTTATTCTCAACACAACGAGAAAACAGTTTATTTATAGTTAAGGGCATGCAACAGTCCTTCTTCACCACCTTATCATGTACAGTTTTTCGTTTCATTGACAACCCAATCGACGGAATCGATTCAAACTTGATCAGTACATTGCTGAGGCGGTATGGAATGGTGGAAAGTATATCACTTATGGAAAATAGGGCAATGTCATCTCAAATCGGCCTGCACAGGATCGCGTAGTTTTTGAATCGGTTGAAACTTTTTTTATTTGAAATCTATGTCAAAAAAGTGGACCCGTATTTTTTCGTTGGTCCAAAAAAATTTTTTTACGCTAGTTATGAATTATCGCATTTTACTGCAAAAGTGGCGCGCGGGCGGCTAAGAATTAATATCTCGGGTCCCCTTTACCGTAGAGAGATGTTCCAAAACGCGTTTCAAAGGCAATGAAAGACATTTTTCGATAAAAATTTGCAACTTTTCAAAAAATATAGTTTTGTTGTTTTTATAAGCAATTAAAATGTTTATCGATTTTTTTCGCAAACTTTAGCCATTTTTAAAATTTTCAAAAAAATATTATCGCATTCCTTATTCAATTCTGAAGATGGCGATTTTTTTGAAAATCATGGAGCGATTTTTCAAAGTATTTTTTTTTGCAATTATTTGTCCGGCGGTGCGTTGGGCTGCCGCGCCGCGCGCCTCGCTACTACCACGTCGTACGGGGCTCGTAGTCTAGTCGAGAAGTGAGTTTCCTGAAAAAAATCGTTCTAAGTCTCTTAAAAATATGAGCGATAGCTCATTCGATTTGGAATGCGATCCTGAAAAAGATGTATTTTTTTTTTTTCCCGGAAACAAAAATTGTAATTGTTATTAACAAAAAACAAACCAAAAAAACGACGTCTCCGGTTATGGACTATAACTAAAAAACTTTGAGAGAGAACGAAAATTGGAAAAAAGCATCTTAAAGAGGAGGAAATTTCCAATAAAAAAGTCCTAACTCCCGGAATTTATAATTTTAATTTGACGCTGAAAATAGGGTTCCGCGCGGCCGTTTCAGCACTGACGCGTCGCCGCTGAACAGAGAGTGCGATAGAAATTAATTTTTTTTTACTAATAAATATTAATTTAAAAATTTAAAATAATTATGCTATCATCAGAACACCCCAAAGAATCTAGCCCCGCAGAGAAAAAATTTTTAACTTCATTTTTCTAAAAGCTATGCAATTGTTAATTAACTCATTTTTTTCAGAGAGGAAACTCACTTCTCGACTAGACTATCGGCCAATGGCGTGGCGCGCGGATTTCCATACATGGCTCACAAGCAGCGCTGAGGCTAGGTTCGTCACTTCAGCGAATCGACTTGAGAGTATATAGGATTCTTTTGAAAATTTGATAATGAGCAAATCAAGACTGTCAGAGACGAGACCCTACTACTTATCTAGCGAACGACGCTCACGTAGGCTAGCACAATTGAAACCGTAAGTTTTTGATCATCTACTCATGAAAAAATTCTATTAGATGTATTTCTGAAAAAACATTTGCACTGGCATTGTTCAATTCATTCAATTCGCTGAGTAACGTACCCGATGAAAACAAATGTTCAGCTACGAAATTACAGTACCACCTCAATATAAGCGCCCCCGATACAAGCGAATTTCTCCTCCGTTCCGCTTGAGCGAGTTTTATAGCTTCCCCCACTCTACCTGTGTACATAAGGTACTCCCAGTGGTGATGCTCACTGACGCACTGACACATGTGCGATTTTCCAGTAGTGGGGGAACGCTCCGGTGACGAATTTCTTGGAATCCTATTCCCCTAACCGCCCTAACAGTCGCTTATATTGAGGTGGTACTGTATACTTTGTTATAGCAGTAAAGTCCCTCAGAAGATCCTACTTTGTCTCGGTATGTGTGTGTCTTTGATAAGAAGGATTGTTTATTCTCCCAAATTATCAGTTGTGAAAAAGGGTGTATTTCTTCAATGAGCTCCAGAAATATGTTTTAGGAGACACTTTTTGTTTATTAGATTCCCAATATTTCTAGTTATTGGTGCAAACAGAGTGCCAGTGACAAAATTTGTAATTTGTTCGAAATTGTTTTCTTGAAAAAAGTTCTTTGGGTGAATTTTTGTTTTCAATCTCAACCCTTATCCCCGTTCGCTCTGATCGACTGTTATCGACAATTCATGGGTAGTTGGTTTTCATCGATAGAGGGAGATATCTCGAAACTGAAGAGAGAAACAGAAAAATATTTTCCACAAAAGTTGTGGGGTTCGGAAGGGGAAAAAATTCAGCCGAATCAGATTTTCTCCAGACGACCTTGCTAAACTAAAATCAAGGTCAACGTGGTTTTTTTAATGGCTTTCTATATTTTGTACTATTAAATTGGATAGGGCATCCAATTTGGCATGAAAAATTATTCGGATAAATATCATCCAAATTTGCCAGATGAGACTGTCGGGGCGCTAGGCGAGTACGGCGTTGCGGGAACTCAATAACTTTTCATGACATACAAACAATGAAAAACAACAAAATTATTGAAACAATTTTAAAGTCTTTTTTCTTATGAATTCATCATATTGTTTCAATGAATTTGATGTTCTTTATTTTTTGTATGTCATGAAGAGTCATTGAGTACTTCTGATCAAGTTCCAGAACTCGGTTTAATTCTCTCGTACCTAAGCGTTTCCGCAACGCCGTACTCGCCCAGCGCCCCAACACACCGTGGGGAATTTTCACGTAAACGTCGCGATAATCCAGGGGATCATCGGAATTTTTTTCCAAATTTAACATATGAACGTTTTTGGGATCGCTTATTACGAATCTGATATCTGAATTTGGAAAAAAAAATGACGGTTCCAATATGGCCGATGAAAACATGAATTTCGTGAAAAACACGATTAATTATACACTTTATCGATGTTTTCGGGGTCGCTGATTACGAATCTGATATTCAAATTTGGAAAAACAAAATGGGGGACTTAGAATATGTGTGTGGAGCGGCTGCTATACTAGATTAGACAATAGATTCGGGAATTTCGGGGAACTGAAATATCTAATAAGAGACTATGAGGGTTAAAGGGTCGGCACAATCGGAAGGTGACGCAGAAATTAGTTCCTAACCAATTCCCCCGGTCATGATACCTGCATGGAAAAGTTCGTTTTTCGAATTTAGGCCACGTTTTCGTAAAAATTCCCCGCTGTGCGACAGTCCCATCTTGCACAGCTCTCACCTCCGCAACAATTAAGTTTAGATGATATGTAACCGTCTAACTTTTAATGAAAAATTGAATGCCCTATTCGATTCTGCAGTGAAAAATATAGGGTTCTGTTTGAATGAATCAAGTTGACCTTGATTTCAGCTCGGCAAGGTCGTATGGAAAAATTTTGATTCGGCTTAGTTATTATACCTTCTGAACCCTTCATCTTTTGCAGAAAATATTTTTTTGTTTCTCCCTTCCGTGTCGAGATATCACCCTGTGTCAATTAAAACCAATCACCCTGTATATCAATGCAAAGTATCTAGTACAATTTTTCGTTTGTGTAGTAACATTACCATTGGTACAATTACGTCTGAAAAATTTGGAAATATCTGCTAGTCTTGTCACTTCTACGAGTGACCTGCATCCAGTGAATCTCACGGTATAACATAGTGTGCAGGGTTCGGAGTGGCATCACTAACTGCTTACGAAATATATTAGGATGACCTTCAAGATTTCTGCCTCTGCAAAAATGAACTTTGGCAAGCTGTAGCCTCCAAACGATCCATCCGAGAGCAAAATTCTACCCGGATTTTTTCTTCCTCTGCGATTATCTACTGGCGGTATTTTTTAGTTTTTTTTTTTTTTAAGATCTACGCAAACCCCGATTTTTCATCGATTAGTACTTGGGCACTACACTGTTGGAAATAATTTGTGTTAATGTTGAATTTTCTCCATGTTAAAATTTTTGTGTCAACAATTGAATTTTTTCACAGTTAATTTTACATTTTGTATTTATGTTGGTTTGCGGAAATGTGTCAAACGCTCAATTCAACATAATACTAAAATTTTTCGACACAATAAAAGTGTGAAATAATTTCGACGAAATGTATATGTTAGTTTTATGTAGTTTTATTAGTACAACCAAAAATATTAATCATCGTATAACTTGAAATTTCATGTTACAAAACGACAAGAAATTTCTGTTGATTCAACTATCCGGAATATGTTACTTGAGTTCGTTGATGAGACGTTGATAGTTGATTTAACTCACAAGTTTGTTAGATTTTATTCAAAGCTTGAATATAACGACCGTTGAAACATTGTCAGTGATTGGTAGTTTCTTTTACTGTGATATGATTGGCTGCTTCACTAGAAAATGCCAATCACAAGGGCTGTTACAAATAACGTGGTGTTGCACGAAGTCTCGCAGTTTTAGAGATGTTCTAACACGTTTCTCAGTCTCTCAAAGGCTGTCGCGTTGGTGCGTCGTGTTGTTCGGCGCAGTGTCGGCGAGGAAACCTTTCAAAGGGTAAGTTGCTGTTCATTTATTAATAATATAGTGTAACGTTACAGGCTGTATAGGCCTGGCCGTTAGCATTCAAATATCAGCCGTTGCGAACATTCGAGTAGAACTAGAATATTCGACGAGCCACACGCACGGCGTGACGTCATAATCAGTATATAAGGCATGTCGATAGACAGACAGCCAGCAATCTCCGGCAAAGCGACCGAGTTGACTCACTACATTACTTCTCATCAGACGCTAAAGGCAAAGCGCCTAGCGAGCTGCCTAGCCAATTATCTTATCACTTTAGAAAATTCAGAATTCTTTAAAAACTCAATTCCAAATTTCGCTACATTACTAACAACATATCAAAATTCATTATTACTCGAAAGATTATATTAAATTATTGCATAAAGTCGTGGGACAGAGATCTCATGCATCAAATATTATTATTATACAAATTTAGTAGATAAGTATTCTTATAAATAGTATTCTAATTGATTTCAACCGTCAAAATCTAAGTTATACAATAAATACTCATATGTTTATTTTTAATGTTCTTATTTGATGCTGCTTCCTTTATCCGCCATTTCCCGGTCGTAGTTAAACTTTATTTAGCTAGGAATACGGCTGCGAACGCCTTGCGTTCAAGGTCCGTGATTAGGTTGGGATACGGCTGCGTGCACTCAGTGCACAAGGTCCGGTGGTAGGTTAGAATACGGCTGCGTGCACTTTGTGCACAAGGTCCGTGCAACGGGGAGACGGCTGCGAACGCACGGCGTTCAAGGTCCGTAATTAGGCATCTTAGCAACAAATGAGATAGAGAGGTCCCGAATTTTATTAATGAGTAAAGAACTCACGATAACTGTCAGTTTCGCGTAGCCGCTAAACTGCCGTAAAGTTACATTTGGCGCCCAACGTGGGGCCAAAAAAAATCCCGATTTCATTCGATCAAATGTACCAGTTCGAACTCATTACTTGTCAAACATCGGCTGCCGAAAGGACAAGTCGATTGATAGCCCCGTTTCGGAGATATAGGCGGTGTCGGTAACAAATCGGGTATACCCCCCCCCTTAAGTAATAATAGTATTGTAAATATATTATTATACTTGAGTATAATAATATTGAGTATAATAATACTTGAGTATAATAATATTGAGTTGTAAAATCATGATTCATACATTTTTTTCGAATTTTCTCTATAATTACGCTACATGGTTGATAATAAGTTGAAATAAAAACGATACGCCCTTTTGGTTTTAAGAATTTTTTTTCAAAGCCAAAAGGGCGTATCTCAAAAAAAAAAATGTTTTTTTATTTTTTCAATATATTTTCTTATTTCTAACATTTCTAGGTTGATTAGAGATTTTTTTTTTTTATACGCCCTTTTGGCTCTGCAGAACCAAAAGGGCGTATGATTTGAGATACGTCCAATGGTTTTAGGAACGCGATATCATTTCTTAGACATATAATACCTTCTATTTTCTATTGCTTGAACCCCCTATTTTTCCCCTTTTTTTAACAAAATTTTTGCCCTCATACTTTATTTTGAGGAGAAAAGTAGGCGTGAAGTCTGAAGTTTAGACAATAAACTTTCTGAAAAAATTAAAAAAAAAAAAAAAAAGATCTGGCCGATTCAAGGTGGTTCTTCCGGTACAGTCCCACCAAACGTGGGCTTCGAAGAATATTTTGAATACTTCTCGATGGAAAAAAATCTTCCAAAAATCAAGCATGTAGAACATCCTCGGGAGATTGATTTTGCATGATAATAATTCAAAAAAGTTATCAACACATTGAGGGAAAAAAAACTGTTCAAGAAATTAGCCGATGACCCAACTTTTTTTTAGGTGAAAATGATTTGTCAATTTTTCTAAATATGTATGAATTTTTTACGAATTGTGTTAACTTTCTGAAAATTGCGTTTTGTCGAAAAAACGCGATTTGCAAAAAGTTAACGAATTTCGGAAAAAATTCATACGTATTTAGAAAAATTGACAAATCATTTTCATCTAAAAAAAAAGTTGGGTCATCGGCTAATTTCTTGAACAGTTTTTTTTTCCATCAATTTGTTGATAACTTTTTTGAATTATTATCATGCAAAATCAATCTCCCGAGGATATTCTACATGCTTGATTTTTTTCAGATTTTTTTCCCATCGAGAAGTATTCAAAATCTTCTCTGAAACCTACGTTTAGTGGGACTGTACCGGAAGAACCACCTTAAGGTGGTGATTCCCACCTATGATTCGTACTTGAAATATAATCTAATTTATTCAGATGGAATCCATTCTTAACGAAAACGTCACAAGTCATGTGACTCATGCACCCTTATACTTTATTCTGCAATTTAAAGAGAAAAAGCAGTGGGCCAAAATTGATTTTCCCTACAATTTTGAAACTTTTGTTGCTAAAGGTAAATTTATTGACGCTATTTCTTTTTCTGGATACTAAATAAATATAGTGCTATTGTGTTATATCTATTACAGCACGTCAGATTCACCCTGATCTACTCAATAAGAATTTCTCATTCACTGACCAGTATGACGCGCATTTGCCACAGGACTTTTTATCTGGATATGTAGAAATGTCTGCAAGAGGTGTCATCATAAAAATCAAAGAAGACATCGATTTCCATAGAAGTGAGTTAGTGAATTTTCAAATAGTTTTCTTTTATTTCTGAATTAAATTCCTTTGTGAAATTCATTTAGGCATTACTGGGCTCGGGAGTCCTACGCCCAGCTCCACTGATACAGATCAATCAGGTAGTACTCTGACATATATTTCATCCACCGATGAAACTGATATCGAAAATTCATCAAGCACAAGAGAATCAACAACGTACTCTGGCAAACGAAAATTAGATGACAGTGTCATTTCCAAGGGGGTATGTATACCGATTATTTATTCGTTTTGTTATTATGAGCAACTACTTGAGTGAAGGTCCATATTATCTCACGGATGCGATAACTCTTTTACTTCATTCAGTGTAATTCAGCTTCGCGTTGGTGAAACCCTTATTTTCATACCTGATAAAGTAAAATTTTGTACAGTAATATACGCGACAGAAAAACTTCTTCTAGACTCGTGTGATTGCAACACTCGCCTTTGGCTCGTGCTGCAACCTCATAGTCGCCAGAAAAAGTTTTACCGCACTCGTATCGTAACGTACTATTCTTTGTCCTCAGATACTTTCAAATATTATTCAAAAAAGTTCTTGTGGGCGAGATATTATTGGGCAATATAATAATGACCACTTTTTAACTGATAAATCTCGAAAAACATTGGTAAAAATTGTCGTCGATCACATGTTGAAACAAAAGGAAAATTTTAAGCGTGCTCTCACTTCACTTGATAAGTGCAAATATGCAGAAGCAATAATCGAAATATTCCCCAATTTGAAAGATCCTCACGGCACACTCGGTTATGTCAGTTCTCAGAAAGCAACAATAATTTCATATACACTTAGCTAATGAAAATCAGAGGTCTGATAAATTTTTTTTCAATTTTATTTTCTGAAAATAGTTAGGGAAATTATATAACCCTTCGACACCAAGTACGAATGTAATCTAACGACAAAATCTTTCGTTTGATTTTATTTCTTCGTATTTTTCATTTTTCTCATATCTTCATCGTATCATCTATTTCAGGAACAATTCTATGATCCACAAACAAAAACTGGATACCTAGCGTCGAGGTTATCGAATTGCCAAAGAGGTGTTCAGAAAATAAAACGGAGCTGCAAAGACTCTGAGAAAATCACGATGGGAGCTGTTGACATCAAAGAAACAGATGAAATCAAAGACGCCATTAGTTTTCTAAAAAATGCTGTTCCGAAGATCCAAGAAGCGGAGATAATTGAAAAAACTAAGATTACATTTGCTTATAGAAGACAGTCTTGTCTGAATGAGCATTTTTTTCAACACTTCCCAAGATTTGCAGATACACCGAAATTAGTATGTCTCAATATTTGAAAAGTAGAAATGTAATAGCACTCAATAGAATTTTAAATCAAAGAAAGATGCAAAAATTATTCCTTATGTTGCAGATCGATGTTGAACTCGAACTTCTACATCCCAAAATTGATCCAAATAGTTTCACAAACAACTATGACAAATTTGTAAATGCGATCATAAGATTATACAGCGTTGAAAAAGGAAATGAAAGCATATTTGGTTAGGAAATTGGTCATGTTTAATAATTATTATTTCCTAGTTGACCCACGTTTGATTCGGCCCCCAATGATTTGGTTGCATGGAAGAATTCCATCGGTATAATGCTTTCACAGAATTCAACTCTCGATTCAAATTAATCCGTGTTATTTCAGAATGGGATCGGATAACTAACTCTTTAATTGCTCTGACACAACTCTTACCTCCTGTTGCTCGAGGAAAAAAAAAAGCTTCAAGAGAAAAAGTCTCAAATTCCATTGAGAAGTTTATCACATTCAAAGAGGTACGTTCCAATTATGTTTCAATTTACATGTAAAATATAATGTCCAATTAACTAATGTAATATTACAAATAATTATATGAAATAATAATTTACAGAGTGGAACACCAATAGAATTTCAAGGCGAAGAGAAGACTAAACAGCCTAAACTGATTGCGGTTGGGCCAAAAAAAACCGCCATTGACCAGTATTTCATCGCAGTTGATGATTATGTTATTTTGCTCCCAACCAAAGAAATCGTCTTTGCCACTGATTACTTATTTAAGGCAAGTTTCGCTTTCGATACTTTATTCGATTCGAACTTATCTAGTTTCTGGACGTTCATTCAATTTTACTTCTATGGAATGGGAGGTGCCATTACACCAAAAATTATTGACGTTCATACAAAAATCCATGCAATCAAAGAGAATGAAGATGAGGCTCTAGATTCCCAATTGACCTGAATCTACGCGTGAGGTGTAGTCAAGAGGCATAAGACTTGAAAAATATATATGGGGCTTTCCACGCCATCCGGGACAGCCTCCGACCCTGACCCCTCCCGATCTTTTTCATACTTTTTTCTGATATTCGGTAGACTGAAAGAAGTGCTCGTGATTTTTTTCAAATTTTTATCTCAATTGGTTTTCGATTTACATATTTATGAAAATTTTCAATTCCTGACCATCGCAAAATGTTCAAACGCCTATATTTCTGGATCTATCAGTCGGATTACGAAATGTGACTGTATGAAATTAATCAGAAGGAAGTGTACTTTTCAAAAAAAGTATTTCAGGATAATTGTGCTCCGTCCTTCATAGGGAATTCTTCCTTTAAACATGTAAAATCGATTTTTCTCAAAGTATGACATGATTCATAATTTTCAAAAAATTCTCAAAAATACTTCAAGGAAAAACAAACATTTTGAGCTATGGCCGATCGTGGCTTTCTCTTCCCTTCTAGACTTTTTGCTGATTTAAAAAAATTTTAGCACTAAAACCGCTCGTACAAGGAACCGCTCGAACTTGGCATTACGCTTCTTTCGTTGTTTTTTATCAAACTTATTTCTGAAACGTGTCGCTGCAGCGCTACCAGCGTGATTCGCGGTATGGTATAAATAAAATTAGAAATAAGTTTGGTTAAATTATAAACTATTGATAAAAATGGCACCAACACGGCCATACAATCGTTGTTGTAATCCATTTAAAGTGAAAGATCACGTTAGGCGTAAAAGTTTAAGAAAGGCATCATTAAAGTTGCGTGAAATGTGGAAATTACAACCTAACGACTATTGCTGTTCACAATGTCGAACAAAGATGTGTAACAGTGAGCCCATGTACTTGGCAGATATTATTGCCGCTCCAGTAAAAAATGTTTCAACTCCAACTGACACTGATATTTCACAACCATGTAGCCCACAATCGCTATTAAGTGTCGATGTAACACTTCCAATAGTAAATGAAGCTCTCCAGCTTCTTGGTGTGTCTCCGATCGCTAAAAAAAAGATCAAATGTTCGTCAAATTCTGTCGATCAGAAAGTCGACGAAGTGTGCCGTAATTTGAAAAAATCACTTGGAGATATTGATGCTTCCACCTCGAGTTTAACTCGTCTTACAGAAACGGACTCAAAAGATTTCCTTCAAATTATCTATAAATTAAAGGCAAAATTACACGATGAAAGAACTAGTAGAGCTGAAAAAATACAAATCCTAACATTAATGCCATCAAACTGGAGCAGAAGTAAGATCATGGATATGATGGATGTTTCCAAAAATTTGGTGATACAAGCTAAAACTCTCTTAGATAAAGAGGGGATATTATCGATGCCAGGAAAAACTAAGGGTATAAATTATGAGTATCTAATTAACGTTATGATTAATAGTAGTTATACCTCCACCCACACGATGGGTATAAATTATGAGTATTACGCAGGTCGGCCTATTCCGAAAGATACTAAAGAAATCGTAACCGATTTCTACAAGGACGATGAAGTTAGTGTGAACATGCCGGGCATGAAAGATTACGTGTCAATACGAAACGATGCAGGACAACGGGAACATATCCAAAAGCGGCTAATTCTGTCAAACCTCAAAGAACTTTATAAATTTTTTCAAGTTCAATATCCTGACGTAAAAATCGGATTTTCGTCATTCGCTGCTCTACGACCTAAAAATTGCGTCTTGGCAGGTGCAAGTGGCACCCACACCGTGTGTGTGTGTTCGATGCATCAAAACGTAAAGTTAATGATATCGGGTTAGTGTTCGGCTATAATTTGGTGAAGATGATTGGCGAATGTTTTTTAAATACAAATATGTTATATGTTTTCATTCATTTTCAAGGCTGTGATTTGAAAAAACTAACGCGTCATCTGGAACACCCCTTAGAGAACTACAATGATTGTCAAAATTTAATGATCTGCAATAATCCTTCTGAAGCATGCTACTGCACAAATTGTGAAGATTGTCCGGGTTCTGAAATTTTACGTGACCTGGTACTGAACGTATTGTTAGATAACAGTATTGAGCAATTAACGTACAAGCAATGGGTGTCCAAGCCACGTACGTCACTCGAAACTTTTGTAAAATGTACAACTGAATTTGTTGACGAATTCTGCACAAATATGCAAGTTTTGTTACTTCATTCTTTTATAGCAAAGCAACAAGCATCTTTTCTGAAACAGTTAAAAGTATCCCGCAGACCTGATGAATTTATTATAATCTGCGATTTCGCAGATAACTATGCGTTCGTTATACAGGATGCTGCTCCAGGTTACCACTGGAATAATGATCAATCGACCGTATTTCCAGTGGTAATTTACTATAAAACGAACGACATAATATTGCATAAAAGTTTAGTCATAATTTCTGATTGTATGACTCACGACGCTGTATCTGTTTATGCCTATTTGAAGTTAATCAACGTATTTATAAAAACTATAACGGAACAACCTGCGAGACTATATTATTTTTCGGATGGTGCTCCGCAACAATTCAAAAATTTTAAAAATTTCACTAATGTTTACTACCATCAAGAAGATTTTGGAGTTCCAGCCGAATGGCATTTTTTCGCTACTGCGCACGGGAAGGGACCGTGTGATGGAATAGGAGGCACGGTGAAGAGATTGGCCGCTCGCACGAGCCTCCAACTTCCGCCAGATCGGCAAATAACAGACTCGCAACAATTTTATGAATGGGCATCGAACAAATCGAATTTGCCCAACATTCCGACAAGATTTTGGCCGAAAGAACAATACGAAATTGTCGAAGCTATGCTCGCAACTCGCTTTGCGAAAGCGAATCGTATAACTGGCACACAGAAACTCCATTCTCTCATACCGGGAGCAAATGCTACTTTTGTAGGCAAGAATTTCTCCAACTCAGAGTATTCTAAAACTTATAAATGCTTCAAATCGGCTCCAAAATAAGGGCAAAAAATTCACAATGATTATACACTTATATAGTATTACTGATTGTTCCGTGTTTTTATTGTTAAATATTATATAATTCCACACCCACCCAAAACGTTTAATCATGTCATACTGCAATTGAAAATAAACGTAGTGGTTCTTGTACAAGCAGTTTTCGTGTTGAAAATTAATTTGAAAATAAATTGTTAAAACTAGACTTACTTATAATTTTATTTATACCATACCGCGAATCACGCTGGTAGCGCTGCAGCGACACATTTCAGAAATAACTTTGATAAAAAACAACGAATGAAACGTAATGCCAAGTTCGAGCGGTTCTTGTACGAGCGGTTTTAGTGCTAAAATTTTTTTAAATCCGCAAAAAGTCTAGAAGGAAAGAGAAAGCCACGATCGGCCATAGCTCAAAATGTTTGTTTTTCCTTGAAGTATTTTTGAGAATTTTTTGAAAATTATGAATCATGTCATACTTTGAGAAAAATCGATTTTACATGTTTAAAGGAAGAATTCCCTATGAAGGACGGAGCACAATTATCCTGAAATACTTTTTTTGAGAAGTACACTTCCTTCTGATTAATTTCATACAGTCACATTTCGTAATCCGACCGATAGATCCAGAAATATAGGCGTTTGAACATTTTGCGATGGTCAGGAATTGAAAATTTTCAAAAATATGTAAATCGAAAACCAATTGAGATAAAAATTTGAAAAAAATCACGAGCACTTCTTTCAGTCTACCGAATATCAGAAAAAAGTATGAAAAACATCGGGAGGGGTCAGGGTCGGAGGCTGTCCCGGATGGCGTGGAAAGCCCCATATATATATATATATATATATACTGTAACGGATCAGACAACATAGGCCTGACCGTTAGCAATTCAAACATCAGCCGTTGCGAACATCGAATGATCTAGCACATTCGACGAGAGCGACAAGTCGCGTGACGTCATAGTCAGTATATAAGTCGAGACACAGCTCTCATCACCAGCAATTCTACGGTATAGCACCGGGTTGACTCACAGCACTTTTGCAGATCAGTCGCAATAGGCATAGCGCCTTGCGAACTATAGACTCACTTTAATATTATATCGCTCTATCTCAAATCGCAAAGTTCAACAAAAAATAAAATAGAATCAAAAAATAAAAGAAAAGAAAATATCATAAAAGAAAATATATAATCAGAATATAGAAAATTAAATATAACGTAAAATAACGGAATATTCATTTGAAAACGACGTAACTGTCAAACATCGCTTAGCGACCAAATTTAGTCTTCGATATAGAAAAATAGCAAGTAAGGATCACTGTAAATATAGAATAAGTATCAGGTAGCAACCGCTAGTTTTAGTAAATAAAATAAATCAAGTTCTTGATCATTTAAAAAGTAAGTTACTCTATGCAGATCCCTTATCCGCCATTTCCAGGTCTTTCTTCATCGATAAAACTAACCAAAGCTAGATACAGCCTTAGTGTGTCTCTGACGCACTCAGGTCTGGCACAGCAGGTTCTATTGTTTAGAAAATTGGGAATAAACTAACTTTAACAAAATTAAAATCAAAAGGTTAGTTGGGTAAAGTGCAGCCTTAGCGCGTTTACGTGTTCAGGTCTGTGGGGAGGCGGCTTTAGTTGCACGGCGACTCAAGTCCGTAATAGGAAACATTAAATTATTGATTTAAAGGTCTAGAAAATAAAAATTCGAGCAAAGAACTCACAATTACACTCGGTTCGCGATACCGGTGGTATCGCTCAAGAACCGAAACGTAACATTTGGCGCCCAACTGAGGGGCTTTTATAATCAATATTTAATAAAAAACTTACTTAAAAAATATCTAGAGTCATTTATTCAATTTAACTTAACTTCGTTGCACTAATAAATTTAACTTCATTGCTAGTAGAGTCATTTTGCGGATTATGTCAAAGTCCGGTGTCACGACCAGGCAAATGGCGGACAAGGGATCTAGCATCAACTCGGCTACAGAGCTAGGGTTAGGTGATAGGAGTCAAGGACGGCATAATAAAGAAAAAGACACAGCAAATTCAGATAAAACATTTATTGAAACAGAAAAAGAAAAAGAAACAGAGCGTCGAAGGCCGATGGGCGTCGAGCAGGCTTCGGTGATGGAAACACTAGAAAAAATACATAAAAAGATAGATGAAAAATATGCTAAATTAGAAAGAACAATCGTCGAATCAAAAGCGGTAAATACCGATAATATATTATCATGCGAGAATGATTTCAGAAAAAGGCTCGAAGAGCAATCATTAAAATATAGAAAACAATTAGAAGCATTAGATAAGAAATTAGAAATAAATAGCGAAATATTCAACGAAAAGTTAGAAGAAAGTCAAAAACAATACAGCAAAGAGCATGAAACGATAAGAGATGAGTTTGGCGACGGTCTAAATTGTTTGGAAGCTAAAATAGAGAAACACCAAAAAACCAACGTAGAAAAATTGATAGAAATCGAGAAAAAATATGATAATTTCCGAACAAGCGTAAACGCTGAAATTAGAAGAGTAAAATCAAACAGTTCATATCAAGGGAGTGACTACAGTTGCTTAATTTCCAAACATGTTAGACTGCCGCAATTCTCTGGAAAATGCTGGGAAAGACCGGCTAATTACATAAAAGAAATTGAAGAGTACTTTACCTTCATCGATGCACGTCACGATGACATTTGTCTAAAACTGGTAGGGCAAAGTCTCACTTTGGATGCGAAGGATTGGTGGATCGCGCGTCGCGACGTAGTCAATTCATGGGAAGAGTTTAAAAAACGATTTCTAAAAAGATACTGGGGAATCGAAACACAGCGGGAATTAAGAAAAGATATTGAGTTCGGTTATTATATTCCAGACGCGAGGGTAATGTGGTCTGAATATGCAAATAGAAAATTCGCATCAGCCGTGGGTTTAGATCCGTGCATGTCAGAAACGGAGATCGTTCGTAACCTTACACGACATTTCGACGAACCGATAGTAGAAGCTGCTAGGTGCCGAAACATAGTTGACATCGACGCGCTACTAGAATTTTTAGACGAAATGCAGTTCGGTGGTAGATCTAACGCACCAAGATCGAAAAATACGTACACGAACAAACAATATCAAACCGTCAACCGTCCGAACGAAAACCGAGACAAACAAGTGTCATGGCGGAATGAAATGACTAGTCAGAATTTCAAACCGACAAACAACGAGCATGAGACGCGACATCAACATGGACAAAGCGAACATGATAACAATAGGTCGAACTGGACAAATCGCCAAATCAAAGCGACCGTTGTAAATACAGATAATGACCAGTCGGTAAACGATGTAAATTCAACTATTGCGGGAAACTAGAAGGCGCTGTACTAGAAGAAGAATCCTTACCGACACTAGTACAGCGTGTTCAAAGCGTTTCGGCGGTAATATCAAATAAAAACAACCCAGAAAATAATTTATTCGAAAATCCGTTTAATTATCTTATTAAAGAGGATACAGGAGAAGGTCAACCATTAGCACAATGTCCGGAGGTTCTCTTGCGCATTGAGAATGTCGAAGTAAAGGCTTTGATAGACACGGGTAGCCATGTAACGTGCGTATCGAATAACTGGTACAATCGACATAAGATATCTTTGGAAGACTGCGCAAAATTTCCTGTAGTGAACTTTCAGATATCAGGAGTGCTAGGGGGCAAACCTACTCGGGTGAAAGAGCAAATATTAGCCAGAATCAAGATCGGGTCGTCGTCCGATGAGATATGTCTTCTCATCGTACACGGATTAAAGCAAGATGCCATCATAGGGATTGACACCTTACATAAATGGAAAGCCGATTTAGATCTAGATTCAAATAAATTACAATTTCAAATAAATACAAAACATGATCAAGTTGAGATCAATAGAGCAAATGAATGTAAAAATGTGAACTGGGATAAAGAGACAATTTCAAACATCGAAGCAATTAATAGTCATCAGTCTGGACATAATCCGGGATTAACCGATGATGAGATTAATAGCAAATTATCAGAATGTCAGATACTAGAAGCTTGTGAGATTAACGCATTTTCAAACTTGTTAAAAAAGTATCGCGACATTTTCTCGAAAATACCTGGTAGAGTCACTATTTACGAACATAAGATTAAAATATATGAAGATCGACCTTTTGTAAGACGATCATACCCAGTGCCGATTATGCACAGAGATAAAGTCAGAGAAGAGATTGATAAAATGTTAAATCTTGGTATCATTGAGCGCTCATACAGCGAATATATAAACCCGATAGTGGTGGTAGCTAAAAAATCAGGCGACATTAGATTGGTATTAGATGCGCGTTATATTAACAAGCTAATAGTACCTGACCATGATTGTGCGCAATCTACTGAGGTTTTGTTTCAAAAGTGCGGAAACAATTCCGTTATGTCTAGCCTTGATCTAACGGCGAGTTTTTGGCAAGTACCATTGCATAAGGATTCACGAAAGTATACGGCGTTCATGTACGAGGGGAAGACATATCAATTCGCGGTGACACCCTACGGATTAAGCACCAGCTTAGCGAGTCTCATCCGCACTCTTGATTTAGTCTTAAAGGAAACAGAGGAATTTACCATCAACTTCGTTGATGACATACTGTGTCTATCTGACTCGTTTCCGTCTCACTTGGCACACCTGGAGTTATTATTTACAGTTTTTAGAAAACATAATATGACCATAAATTTCAATAAATCGAAGTTTTTTCGGGAACAAATTGATTTCTTAGGACATCGGATTACAAAAAATGGAATTTTGCCACAACCGGAAAAAATAGAAACAATAACGAATTTTCCCGATCCAAAGAACGTTAAACAATTGAAAGGATTTTTAGGTCTGACAAATTATTACGGTAAATTTGCAAGACATTATTCGGATGCAACAGCTCCGCTGTTAAAACTAGTACGAAAGGATGTCAAGTGGGACTGGAACGAAGAAATGATAGCACATTTCAATAAAGTAAAACAATTATTTTGTAAAGAGATGATCATTCATCATCCAAACCCTAAAAAACGGTATTATTTGCAGTGTGATGCAAGCAACTTTGCTATCGGTGCCGTATTGTATCAGTTATCCGACAAAAACGAGGAATTGATTGTAGGTTTTGCTAGTCGTACGCTCAAGGGGGCGGAGCTTAACTATTTTACATCGGAAAAAGAGCTTTTGGCGATAGTCTTTGCGCTGGAGAAGTTCCGGACATTTATTATCGGTGCTCAGTTAACAATTCGGACCGATCATCATGCGCTTACGTTCATGACAACATGCAAGTTAGTCAGTTCAAGGTTGGCGCGTTGGATATTGTTTGTTCAAACATACGATTTCGAGATTGAATACGTTAAAGGCAAGGACAATATCGTGGCAGACACGCTTAGCCGATATCCACCTGACAAAACCAACGAAATGCCGCAAATAAACAAATTGCAAATAATTGCGCCGTTAGCCAGAAATATAAACCAAAATTTAGAAAATAAATTGAAAATTTTCGGACAGCTCCAAGCTGATGATCCGCATATTAAACACCTCGTCGATGAGGATTTGACTAGGGATAAAAACCGATTAGAATTAGAACAAGGGATTTGGTACCACTTGGAACCAGGGGGCTCCAAAAGAGCTTATCTTCCTTCGGATTTGATAAAAGAATTAGTAACAGAAACACATGAGGCATACGGACATGTTGGGGCTAGAAAATGTTACAAATTGTTGAATGAAAATTTCTACTTTCCAAAATTCGCGCGGTGCATTCGACGAATTCTAGCTAGCTGCGAGCGATGTCAGCTATGTAAAGTACCGAATCGTTACAGCTACGCTCGGATGCAAAACATCACACCGAGTGAGGTCGGGGAATTGGTTTCTATTGACTTTTTAGGCCCGTTACCCGCGAGTAAAGGAAATTACAAATGGTTATTAGTGACCATTGACACATTCAGCAAGTTTGTGCGTTTGTATCCATTGAAAACTGCAGACGCGCGCTCCACCATCCGATGCATTTTTGAGAAGTACATACCAGAGCTTGGAAAGCCGAGTAAAATCCAGTTCGACCATGGAACACAGTTCACGTCAGCGCTATGGTTAAAGAAACTGAAAGAGGAAAATATAACACCTATATTCTCGTCAATTAGACATCCTCAAGGAAATATGGTCGAAAGAGTAAATCGTGAATTGGGAAGGTTCTTTAGAGCTTTCTTGACCGGAAAACATACCTCCTGGGTTGATTGGTTGAAAGTTATCGAAAGCTGCGTGAACGAAGTGTACCATGAGTCGACTGGATTTTGCCCGTGCGAGATCCAGCTCGGAGAACCGCCAACTCGTTTCTGGAAAAAATGGTTTAAATTAGATAAGGAAGACATATCACAAGAATTAAAATTAAGTTTAGTTAAGAATAATATTAAGAAGAATGGAAGTAGCAGAGCCAAAAGGTTCAATGAAAGTCATAAAATGACAGAATTCAAAGTAAACGATTTGGTTTTGGTAAGAGCTTTAAATGTCTCTGATTCAAAAAATAAGACAATGGCAAAGTTTCTAGCTTTATATGAGGGACCTTACCGTATTTGTAACCGAATTGGCGAAGCTACATTTATTCTAGAAAATATAAACACGCGAAAAGAGCGAGGTCGTTTCCATACAAACATGCTGAAGCACTATGTATTACCTGAAATTTGAAAATTTAACGAAACCAGCACCTAGGGGAGCTGACTGTCGTCGTTTGCAGCGGTTGTGTTTGAATTGCTAACGTACCTTGGTTAGATGAGACGAAGAGGACGATATAAAAGCTCGAGGTCGAGTATGAGTCATCACATTCACTTACCATGTTCGAGTACGGTTACACCAGTGTTCAGGATAAGGGTACGCAAACCCAAGCCGTTGACGATGACTATCATGCATCTGGAAATGAAAAGGTTATAATTAGTTCTGGAAAATTTAAATCTGGACCTGGAAGATATGTAATTGGGAGAGGATATCAAACGGCAGCGCACCTTTTGGACCCAGCGCGGTTAAACTATCGGCGAAAAATAGTGCAACCGATCCAGCCAGCTACGATTGAGTCGGAAAATGCAGACATCAGACCGCCGAACACCAGCGTAGAGCCACAGATAAACGTGCAGGAAGACAAAGTGGTGCACACATCAACTGCAGACCAGAACAACAACCTTGTGTTAAAAATCTGCATACCACGGTTGAAATTATCTGACATCAAAAAGCTGAAAGAAAAAACATTAACACCTGAAAACAAAGAGAAAAACAAAATTCCACCTACCATCAGGAAAATCGAGGAGTTGGAACTCAGTCAACCAGAGATCCGAAGGTTTAAAATACCACGGATAACTGACAGGTCCTGTGACGTTTCAACGACCGCGGTGAAAAATGGACGAACATCTAGACACAATGTCACTGAAAGCACTTCGGCGACCGGCACAAAACGGAACCGCATTGCGGACTATGATCGGCGAAGTAACCGCAAGACAGGAGAACTGATAAATATGCTCCGGAATTTTGGGACATTAGATTTATCAGAGGACGAGGAAGAAGAAATGACACTAAGGCGACAACAAGAACAACGGGCGAAGTCAGCCATAAGATCGTCAGCTGTGTATCGCAGAAATCTCCATCGGTCATCGACCAACGATACTGTGGAGATTCCCATACTCATGGATCCCACAGATCCACTTGGATTAAAGAGGGGATAAATCAAAATTGCATCACATCATCAAAAGACCGCATCCAACATCAGGGTCGATCATCAGCCGAGACGTACCATCAGAGATCATCCGACCATCCGATGATCGAAGGGGGCAATGTAACGGATCAGACAACATAGGCCTGACCGTTAGCAATTCAAACATCAGCCGTTGCGAACATCGAATGATCTAGCACATTCGACGAGACCGACAAGTCGCGTGACGTCATAGTCAGTATATAAGTCGAGACACAGCTCTCATCACCAGCAATTCTACGGTATAGCACCGGGTTGACTCACAGCACTTTTGCAGATCAGTCGCAATAGGCATAGCGCCTTGCGAACTATAGACTCACTTTAATATTATATCGCTCTATCTCAAATCGCAAAGTTCAACAAAAAATAAAATAGAATCAAAAAATAAAAGAAAAGAAAATATCATAAAAGAAAATATATAATCAGAATATAGAAAATTAAATATAACGTAAAATAACGGAATATTCATTTGAAAACGACGTAACTGTCAAACATCGCTTAGCGACCAAATTTAGTCTTCGATATACACTCAGTGACAAAAATAACGGGCCACTCAAGTTTTCCGAAAAAAACACCGTTTTTCGAAACAGTATTACTCGATGAAAAAATATTAGAAGAAAATGGTCAAGGAAGCATTTTACAGGTTGAAACGTCATCTTCGAGCTCGTTCCCGAAAATTTCACCTGCGATTGTTTTTCACCTGTTGGCGCAGGTTTGAATGAAGAGCCGAAAAATGAAAAAATATCCGACCATTTCAAACTTGGCTGCGGGGGCGAAAAAAAATCGCAAAAAATTTTCACGACGATGGTTGTGTAGCCTCAGGTCTGCTCTTCAAAGCGGTTCTCGAAATTTTTGTCCACGACTTTTTTTCACCAGGTTATTGAATTTTTAGTAAGTATAGACCGTTTTGGCGTTACCCAGGATGCACCACGTGGAGGTACGGTCTTCAAGCACCCCACGTATTTGTGTGTGTTTCTGTATGTTTGTGTGTGTAGGCAGCGATCAGGACCCCCAGGTGCTTCACTTCCAAGGTATTGATGACTCCAAACTCTCGCTGTACTGCATGTGTTAGCTGCTGTGTGCGTATGTGTGAGTATGAGCGAGTGTAAACTGGAGGCTTTCTTAAAATGTCGTGTTACCACCTTTATTCTGCATCACCGCATCCAACTGTTTGCACATGTTGATGCACGCTAGAATTTTGATCTGAGGAATCGTGTCCCATGCTTCGACGAGCAGCGCCGGATTTTCACAACTCGAGCCCCTAGGCACTGAACTCCGCTGCGCCCCCTTTCCCCGTATTTTTCGACGGTATATACATTTTGGCCACGTTAGAATTTGGGAATTTGTATACTTGACTTCGATACTGGCTGACCAGCGCCCCCTTGCACCGCGCGCCCCTAGGCAAGTGCCTAGGTTTGCCTTGCCGCAAATCCGGCCCTGTCGACGAGCATTACCTCCCTCAACTCGTGAAGATTGAGTGGCTGTACGGTTCACTTCATTTTTCTGCAGGATAACGCTTGGCTTTATACCGCGCGGCATGAGCAGAACTTTTTGGCCAATCAAGACATCACAGTGTTAGATCACCCGTCAATGAGTCTTGATTTGAATCCGATCGAGTATGTTTGGGATATGCTGAATCGTGAATTGCGTAATCGACCCGTACAGCCAGCCAATCTTCATGAGTTGAGGGTAATGCTCGTCGAAGCATGAAACGCAATTCCTCAGATCAAAATTCGAGCGTGCATCAACATGTGCAAACAGTTGGATGCGGTGATCCAAAATAGAGGTGTAAACACGACATTTTAAGAAAGCCGCCAATTTACACTCGCTCATACTCACACCTACGCACACAGACAGCTAACACATGCAGTACAGCGAGGGTTTCGAGTCATCAATACCTTGGAAGTGAAGCACCTGGGGGTCCTGATCGCTGCCTACACACACAAACATACAGAAACACACAGAAATACGTGGGGTACTCGAAGACCGTACCTCCACGTGGTGCATCTTGGGTAACGCCAAAACGGTCGATACTCACTAAAAATTCAATAACCGAGTGAAAAAAAGTCGTGGACAAAAATTTCGAGAACAGTTTTGAAGAGCAGACCCGAGGCTACACAACCATCGTCGTGAAAATTTTTTGCGATTTTTTTTCACCCCCGCAGCCAAGTTTGAAATTGTCGGATTTTTTTTTATTTTTGGGCTCTTCATTCAAACCTGCGCGAACAGGTGAAAAACAATCGCAGGTGAAATTTTCGGGAACGAGCTCGAAGATGACGTTTTAACCTGTAAAATGCTCCCTTGACCATTTTTTTCGAATATTTTTTCATCGAGTAATACCGTTTCGAAAAACGGTGTTTTTTCCGTAAAACTTGAGTGGCCCGTTATTTTTGTCACTGAGTGTAGAAAAATAGCAAGTAAGGATCACTGTAAATATAGAATAAGTATCAGGTAGCAACCGCTAGTTTTAGTAAATAAAATAAATCGAGTTCTTGATCATTTAAAAAGTAAGTTACTCTATGCAGATCCCTTATCCGCCATTTCCAGGTCTTTCTTCATCGATAAAACTAACCAAAGCTAGATACAGCCTTAGTGTGTCTCTGACGCACTCAGGTCTGGCACAGCAGGTTCTATTGTTTAGAAAATTGGGAATAAACTAACTTTAACAAAATTAAAATCGAAAGGTTAGTTGGGTAAAGTGCAGCCTTAGCGCGTTTACGTGTTCAGGTCTGTGGGGAGGCGGCTTTAGTTGCACGGCGACTCGAGTCCGTAATAGGAAACATTAAATTATTGATTTAAAGGTCTAGAAAATAAAAATTCGAGCAAAGAACTCACAATTACACTCGGTTCGCGATACCGGTGGTATCGCTCAAGAACCGAAACGTAACAATACCTATGGATTATTATCATCTTGAAAAATCTTAACATATTTGTATAACAATACTTTCATGCCTTGAGGCTTATTTGCTCGATATTATAATATTTTTGGTAAATTTCCAAATTAAAATTCTTGATCTCATCGAAGATGGATTACTCGTGTTTTAAATGTAATTTCATGACGTCAGATATTTCAATTTTATGTAAACACTTACGAGACAAACATATGTTATTTGAAGTTTCAAAATTGAATCTACAATGTGGCCTTCTTGATTGCCCAGCTAGTTTTAAAACTTATTCAGGATTTCGGAAACACCTTCTAAAATGCCAGTGTAATGCAAGAGATTCTGATCCTTCAGCTTGTTTTGTCGAAAAATGTGTAGAACAAAATTTTACAAAAAATGTTAACGATACAGAGAATGACCCAGAAGACTATGTAGCAACGTCTGAAGATTATCAGATCGACCCTCATTCAAATACTTCTGAAACGACTGAAACGACTGAAAATCATAGCGATGATCTTGTAGAAAAATATATTTTAAAATTGTATTCTTTAGGTCTGCCTGACACAACCATAGATACGATTATGAAATGTACTTCGGAATTAGTATTACCACTTTTTGAGATTTTGTTAGAGGAAAACAACCGTGATGATAATAAATTAGACCATTTGAAAAGTTTGATGGAAAATCAAATGACTAGATATAAGAGAAAGAAGGCATTCCGAAATGGAATGGTACATCCAGTTAAAAAGGCTCATGGGATCAGAATCGATCAAGTTTACGATGCTGCTCTTGATAAATACGTACAAACACCTATAACTTGTACATTTTCATATATACCTCTTTTAGAAACACTTCAATTCCTCTTACAAAATGAGTTCGTTCGACAATACTTATTACAGAACTTCACTATCAATCGTGAAGCCTATACACATTTTGTTGATGGCAAGCTTTTTCAAGAATCTTGTTTCTTCAGCGACAACCCAAATGCTATTCAAATTCAAATTTACTACGACGAATTCGAAGTCTGTAACCCGTTGGGTAGCAAGGCAGGAAATCATAAAATAGGAGCATTTTATTTCGTAATCAACAACTTCCCTATACATTGGAATTCTTATTTGGAAAATATTCACTTGCTAGCGTTGTGTCATAATGCTGATGTCAAACAATTTGGCATAAATCCTGTTTTAGATGTGATAGTACGTGATCTCAAGTTATTAGAAACTGAAGGTATTTTTATTGAAGGTTCAAATATAGCTGTAGAGGGTTCTTTGGTTTCATTGAGCCATGATAATTTGGGTGGCACTACCTTGTTAGGCATGGTGGAATCTTTCCAGGCAAACAATTTTTGCAGAATATGTCTCATGACAAAATCTGACTGTAAAAAAACTTCTATTCAAATCGATGAATTGCTAAGAACTAGGGAGCATTTCGAAGAACATTCCAGCATGATACTCGCTGACAGTGGTTTGAATAATGTGTTCGGAATTGAGAACAAAACCGTCCTCAATGATCTTACTTACTTCAATACAGGACAAAACTACACTGTAGATATTGCTCACGACTTTTTGGAAGGGATATGTCAACTCGAGATAAAAAATTTTTTAATCTTTGTAGTCGAAAGCAAAATATCCTGCCTTGACGATATAAATAAACGGGTTCTTGCATTTGATTACGGTTTGGAGAATAATAGTAATAAGCCCAGCCCAATAAATATTTATAAACCTGGATCCTTGATAGGTCAAAGAGCAGCTCAAACACATTGCCTCCTCATATTCCTACCATTAATCTTAAGAGATATTACAGAAAAACTTGACAGTGTGCAGATTTTGAAACGGAATGTTCTATTATTGCTCATAAAAATCGTGAAAATAACTTTTGCTACTAAAATTACCCACACCATGTTAATAGAACTTGAGTTTTTAATCAAGACACATCATGATCAATATATGAATGCATTTGATACTACACTAACCCCCAAACATCATATTATCACACACTATCCAATGATGATCAGAACGATGGGGCCACCAAAAGCATATTGGACACTACGATTCGAAGGCAATTATGGCTATTTTAAAGATTTAGCCAATAAATTAAAAAATTTCAAGGATATCTGTAATACTTTGGCTTTCCGTAATCAACAAAATGTCTTATATCAGTGGGGAAATTCAGAAATTTTACAACCGATTCCAAAACTGAAACATTTCCAAAAAATCTTATTATGAAACAGTACTCATTGCTCTGTGATTGCAAGTACCCTGAACATTTCACCAGACTCACATGTCACTTTTGGAAAACGAGTTTCATTCCGTGGTGCGAATTTGAGTTTGAATACATTTGTATGCATGCGTCATTCAAATAATTTACCAGTATTCGGGAAAATTTTAACGTTTTTTCATGTAAATTCTCTGGTGTATGCGATATGTCAGTCTTATGACACCTTGAGTATATCTGAAACCCCAAAAAGCACCTTTGGTGCAAAAACCTTCCGCCAAGTCCATTAATGTGTAGATCACTCCACCAAAAAATAATCAAAGGTTGTGCTCGCTCACTCGATTGGTTGATGATTATCAACATACAAAAGCATGGAAATCAGATACAACTGCCAAGTACCTGTAGAATGATAAAAGTTTGAAATTGAAAAATTTGTTCAAACTAAATAACGTTGTACTCGTTCGCTCGCTGCGCTCGCTCGCTCTATTGGCTTATGATTATGGGTTGAAAAAACAATTCGGATGAAGAGATTGAAGATGTCAACATTTATCTAAAAATATTCATAACGAAAAAATAATTTAAAAAAAATTAAAAAAAAAAATTTGGAGTCCGTGGTACGTTGGCGGGCCAATGTTTGAATATCTATCAGATGACATTGACATGGTTCGTAATCGATATTTTATATTTCTTTTTCTACAAAAGGCCCCCCAAGTACCACTACCTCCAAATTTTTTTTTTTAATTTTTATTAAATTATTTTTTCGTTATGAATATTTTTAGATAAATGTTGACATCTTCAATCTCTTCATCCGAATTGTTTTTTCAACCCATAATCATAAGCCAATAGAGTGAGCGAGCGCAGCGAGCGAACGAGTACAACGTTATTTAGTTTGAACAAATTTTTCAATTCCAAACTTTTATCATTCTACAGGTACTTGGCAGTTGTATCTGATTTCAATGGTTTTGTATGTTGATAATCATCAACCAATCGAGTGAGCGAGCACAACCTTTGATTATTTTTTGGTGGAGTGATCTACACATTAATGGACTTGGCGGAAGGTTTTTGCACCAAAGGTGCTTTTTGGGGTTGATTTCACTACTTTTTGTAAAATTTTGCTTGACCACCTAATAATTGTGCTCGCTCGCTACGCTCGCTCGGTTGTTTTGTGCTATTTCATACCGCCCGAAGTCCCTCGATAAGCAGAAACGTCAACAGCAACGAGCACGCGTGTGCTCATAATTTTCCCCAAGTCTCAAATTTGTGGAGTGACGCGTAATGTACTTTCATAGCGTTTACAAATTGTTCCACTACAATAATTTTTTATACCTACAACATCTAACCCTGCGTGCAGCCCTCCTCCTGTCTCATCTGGGCCTGGGACCGGCAATGACGGAGTTACTTGCACGCAGGGTTATAGTTGCTGCTCATGACTAAATATGTATGGATATCAGATATATGTATTGCAATTCGTAGGTAGTTTTTTTTTTAATGCAACTAGGTCCTCTGCAAAAAGAACATGTACGCGTCCCGTACTTATAACGTCAACTTCCAATTCGGGTCTGAACAGAAGGTATCAAAATATTTAGAATTGAGCCTATTCATGCAAGACTAGCGTAGAGCATAAAATGGAAATTTATGAAGTCAAACACCCGCATTCTGCTCTCTTCGTCTGACTTTTGCCGTTTCTCGTATCAAATAACACTATCCTGATACTTTGCAACCCAAGCGTTTTATCTCATCATCCTCTCGTCTTATATGGCGACCCGCTACAAAATTAAATAATCCATAAATAAGTAATTTCATTCCATTTGTCGTGATAGCACTAATCTTAATTTGGAGAAAGCTTAATAGAGTCGAACATATAGACACAGGTTGCATACCAAAATGTAACAAATTTATTGAAATTTGACATTAAATTATTAATATACATTATGGATTAAAAAATTATCTCCACCGAAGGTCAAGGCACTTCGTTGACGTGGAGTGTAGAATAAAGCCTATCGGAGTCCAACAAACAACATTGACTGAAAATCTCATTTTGACTAGATGATACGGAGTTAGATTATAGGACTCGTCGGAATCCTACGTATAACGTTGACTCACAATTTGAGTCTCAGCAGACGAGCCTTCGGAGATAAGCTTAACATGGAGCTTGAAGTAAAATTCGTTGCAATCCAACGCTTGAACTCGGCTTTATTGGTCTGGCTCCTTGCCGTTCCCTATATCGAATAATGCTATCCTCATATTTTTCTACTTTAACATTTTCTCTTGATTTTCTCTTGTCAGACTTCCTCAGGCGATAACTTGCTAAACAATTGAACCGAAAAAACCGTTTCTTCTGATAATTGCATTCATAAATCAGTTAATATTCATCTGACAGTCTTGTCCGTTTATAATTGTTATTTTATTCATCACCATGAATTTTACACGTCAGCCGATTCGCATAACCTGAAAAGCTCGAGATCGTAGGATTTAAGATTAACCCATCGAAACATTTTTATTGGTGACTATCACATTAATGTACTTGGCGTAAGGTTTTGGCACCCGAGGGGCTTGCGTTGGGTATTCACTAGTTTTTGTACGTTCAAATTTTGTATTAAGCATTGCTCGTATTTCTCTTATTTCCTTTATTATTGGGATTTAAAAACATGAAATGACAATACGCGTCTGTTAGTGTAGGAGACCATAGACATAGAGCATGGACTGTGCATTCGGGCCGAAAATCGCTCGGTCGGTGGAAAGAGACAGCATATACACGCGGCCAAATCTGTTTCTTTCTAACCAACAACGTCAAATGCATAGAAAGAGACAGATTTGGCCGCGTGTGTTACCCTCCTCTCTCACTTTCGGCGTTACCATAGGCTGTATAGGGAATGCGCAGTCCATGCTCTATGTCTATGTAGGAGACGGTTTCTGTCTGCGATACTGGCGCTATCTACGTCGGAACTATCTCGTACTGACGTCACTCTACAACTTTTGTGTGGATTTTCCCGTCTAGTGATTGCATGGGAATGGTTTGAATGTGAATCTTGGTCTGAAGAAGACTAAAGAGAAAACCAAACATTGTACGAGGAAACGGGGTATCAGAATCTGAAGTTAATTATATCTCAGTACTCCGGACACCGATTTAATTGATCTAGGGCTCAAATGAAAGCTTTTCATGCCCACATCCTAGATTAAATCAGTTTTAATTCGTGTATGTTGTGAGGTGAAAGAAAACGAAGATACTAGTTCGCGTTATAGGTTAGGGTAGTTGCCTCTCGGGTATATAGACTCGGTGAGTCTCGCGCTTGAAAAAAAATTTTTTTAATGTACTTGGCGCGAGACTCTACCTAGTCTCTTGATGAATATTTGGGATATTCTGTGAAAGAAGTGGATGATGATGTGATTATAGCGGAAATTTCTAGCTTACTATATGCCAAGTCGCTGCGATCTCATATTGTTGCTAACACTGAATTGATTGTTACTGAGTATTTTATATAAGTTTAAGTTAGTCCGTACCGTACGCTGTGATACAAGTACCTGGAGTAACCGAGTATTTTATGTAATATAAGTGTAAGTTAGTTCGTACAGTATGCTGTGATACGAGTACTCAAAGTTCCTATTTCTATTTAGAATGTAAAGCTTAAAAACTTAGAAATAACGAATATTAATTTTACTATTTTTCCTATTTAGAGTGTAACATTTAATTAAAAATTTAAATTTAACAAACATTAATGCAACTATATTTTTCCATAAAGAGTGTTGTACCTGAAAACGCTAATGTAATGTTATCAGTCAACAGGCTAATGTAAAGCATGTTAATTTGACTATTTTTCAATAAAATATTTAAAAACAAAAATTTTAATTAATGTGCATCCCATACCACCAAATCCAATTCCTGGCATATACAATATATTGTGCGAAACGTTAAGGGGGGACAGTACTGAAAATTTGTAAAAAAACATTTTTTTATTTTTTCCACTACTCTAAATGCTTCAATCGAAAATCGCCTCTAGCAGTTTTTAGATATTAGTAGTATGTATGTTGGAAAAAAATATAAACCTTCTGCGATGAAAGTGTATGCGCAAGGAACCTTTCGCAGAAGATTTCCTTCGAACCACTATTTTTTTCCAATATACATACTACTAATATCTAAAAACTGCTGGAGGCGATTTTTGATTGAAGCATTTTGAGTAGTGGAAAAATAAAAAAAAAAATTATCAAATTTTCAGTACTGTCCCCCCTTAAGTCAACTCAAATTGAAAGTCATAAAGTGACTTTCAATATAATGTATTAATAACTGATTTGATAAGTGCAAGTAACACATTTTTTAGTTTCAAATCAACATTAAATTAAAGTTGATAAACGACAGTTCATTATATGCTTCGAGTTATGAGTACATTCGCCATTAGTCAGCCTCAACATTTGAAATGTGTATACTTCACTTTCTTCGACCGTTGAATTAACATCCAATTTATCAATTGGAGTATTCAAATGTATTCTTAATTACTTTACGGTGATGTTGAAACAACTCTTTGAAAATGTCGTTACGATATAAATTGTGTGTTATATTTGTGTTGAATCTTTAACATAATTCATTTGTTGACTCTGAACATCAGCTGCTTGTGTCAAAATGACAGAAATTCTAGAGTGGACCTCCTGGGACTTTAGAAAAATGTTAAAATTAACACATTTTTTCCAACAGTGTACGTAACTCCGGAACGATTCGTCTGAAAGCAAAATTCTACTAGGGTTTTTTTCTTTCTCTTTCGATTACCTAGTGGCGGTATTTTATAGTTTCTTTGTTTCCACGCAAACTCCGACTTTTCCCAGGTTTCCCAGATATAACCTTTTTGATAAAAAAAAAAAAAAACATAGTATAAGGTAATCAGTTCGACGAAAAACAGACTTTCCGTCGGCCTTATAAAAAAAAAATGAGACAAAAATTGAAAAAATAAAGATTGAAAAACTGAAAAATACCGCCACTAGATAATCGAAAGAGGGAGGAAAAACCCTCGTAGAATTTTGCTTTCAGACGAATCGTTCTGGAGTTACGTAGTGCTAAAGTACTAATCGATCTTAAAAATGAACTCAAAAATAACGCCAGTAGATAATCGTACAAGAAAGAAAAAATCCGAGTAGAATTTTGCTCTCGGATGGATCGTTTGGAAGCTACAGCTTGCCAAAGTTCATTTTTACAGATGCAGAAATCTTGAAGGTCATTATATTAGGTCGTGTTGTCGGTATTATTACGTCGTTGTTCTTTTTTTACCATACAGACGCTCTCTTAGACGAAAAATTTGTCAATTTGAAGAAACGCAGGAAGTTAGCGAGGTGTCAAAAGGGTCTCTGCGTTTTCAAGTAAACGCGGTGGAAGAAATCACTGCCCCTGTCGGTAAAAATTCTCAGGAAGTATTTAAAAATTGGAAACCCGAGTGCGTCGAAGATTTGCAAAAAGAAGTTCGCTATGAAGAGCTACACGAACAAGATGGATATGAATCGCCAAGCAAGAGGTCAAATTCGCCACTTAATGCAGATTTACATGTGAAAGTACAATCCCCGAATGATGAAAAAAGTATAGATGCTCATAAATTGTGTGTAGACAAGAGTGTCGATACGTTTCGCATAGAGGAAGCTCGGTTGAAAGGTCGATGTATAGTAGACCTTTCATATTTTCTGGACCAATTACATGAGAAATTTGATAATCATCATCGAGCATTATCTTGTCCATTCCGAGATTTAGTTGTAGTAAACTCACGTCAGCACGGCCTGAAAGTACAAATTTTTTTGCAATGTCGGTTGTGTCACTTCCAAGACTGCATTTGGACAGACAAAGCTGAAGCTGACCAGATGGATATCAATCGCTCCGCTGTCTTAGGAACTATGGCAATTGGGATAGGACACTCACAGATGGAGGAATTGTTCGCATGCATGGATATTCATACCATGGCGTCATCTGCCTATAGAAAATATGACATGGATATGGTAAAAGCACTTGAAAGAGCTGCAAGACAAGAGATGCAAGAAGCCGCGGAAATGTCGAGTAGATTAGCTGTTGCACGTGGCGATTTCATAATTCACAATGGTAAAAAAATACCTTTTATTACTGTGGTGGCAGACTCCAGTTGGATAAAAAGGTCCTACAAAACTGAGAAATACGATTCTTTATCGGGCGTTGGAGCAATTATTGATAATTTCACTGGGAAGGCTGTTTTCGTCGGCGTCCGTAACAAATTTTGCGCTGTCTGTGAATGGGCCACACGACATAACGTACCTTGTAAAGAACATACATGCTTCAAAAACTGGGATAGAAATCGAGCGTCCACGGCTATGGAGAGTTATATTATGGTCGAAGGTTTTATCACGAGTATCCAGATGCACAATTTGATTTATACAACTTTGATCGCCGACGGAGACAGCAGTGTTTACAAGTCTGTTCTGGACAGCCATCCTTACAAAGAGTATGATATAGCAGTCAATGAAAAAGAATGTGTTAATCACTTGCAAAGAAATTTAGCCAAAAAAATGCGAGACGTTTCAAGTACTAAAGGACGAAATATTTCTCAGCAAAAGCGATTAGTGGGCAACAGTATCCTGAAATTTAAGAGAGCGATTGAACAAGCTGTAGCCTTTCGTCAAGAAAGTGCGGCTCAGGATCCATCAACTACGAATAGCTGTATCGAATTGTTGAAGAAAGATATTCTCAATGCACGATATCATGTGTTTGGTGATCACTCAAAGTGTAAAGATTTACGTGGTTATTGTGATGGACACGCTCCTGCGAACGAAACAAATGTAGTTCAGACTATAAAAATAGCTGGATTATTCCAGTCTGTTGAAGATGCTATTATATACCTAAGTTATCATGCCGACAGCCTATTCTACGGCGCAACAAACAACGTTGCTGAGGCATTTAATTCGATCGTGTGTAAAGTTGTTGGTGGTAAGCGAATCAATCTTGCCGTGAGAGGCTCGTATCAAGGTAGATGTGCTGCAACTACGTTACAGCACAATACTCAAAACATGCTCAGCAAAGTACATGCAAGCGAGAGTAAGGTCCCAACTGATAGAATCATTGCTCTAGAACGTCGCCGGAAGCGCAAAATCCGCAACAATGCAGAAATTCGACTGAAGCAGCTAGCCTTACGAGAAGATTCACCAAAGATAACCATCACGAAACGAGGATACGATAAACATTATGGCCCTAACGCAGAAAAGCCAGATGTACCCGACTACATCTATGACGATCTTTGCCGAATACACCAAGACAGGTTACTTGTAAATCAACAGAATCGTAATCGGATTGAGATAGACACAAGAGGGCAAGATCGAAGTTCTTGGTGGCATTCCATACGAAAATCTATTTTAACTGCTTCGCATTTTGGTAGAGTGATTAAAATGCGTAGTACTTCTTCGTGTTCACCGCCCGTACAATCTATATTATACCCGTCGATTGGAAGTACACCTCCTTTGGTATGGGGTCGTACAAATGAATCAATTGCTATCAAGACTTTGGAAACAAAATTAGCTGCAGAGGGTATAATAGCTACCATAGTATCGTGCGGATTATTCATCGATGCATCGTTGGAATACCTCGGCGCCAGTCCGGATGGTCTCATCGGTGATGATGGTATAGTTGAAATTAAATGTCCGATATCAGCTGAAGATTATAGCCCGAATGATGCCATAAAACTAAAGACGACCGTAATTTGCAGTTACTTTGACAGAATTGATTCGTTAAAAATGAACACCTCGCATGTTTACTATCACCAAGTGCAAGGTGAATTGCACATTACTCAGAGGAAATATTGTTATTTCGCTGTTTGGACACCACACGGGTTGAAATATGTAAAGGTACTAAGAGATGACGAATTCTGGAAAAATCGCATGGAGCCTTACCTTTCGCGGTTTTATAGGTACTGCTTGTTACCAGAAATAATTGATGGACGCTACAATCGGAACATGCCCATCCGAGAGCCGGCCTACATTTTGGAGGCTAGACAGCTGAGAGATGAAGCTTCCCAAGCCAACCATGGAACTCAGAGTAGATGTGTGATAGGTAAGGGCACTGCGGAAAACGCCAAAAAATGGGTGGAGGGAATTCAAGATACTTTGCCGGTTCCTCATAACAAAGAGAATTTGTCACAAATATCGAAGACTGTGACGCATGCTGTTCTTCAACGATCAAAACCACGTATAATCAGTGACGTTAGAGCTGATAATTTACGAATAACGTTTAAAAAAGCAATTCCGAATGACGATAATAGTTGGAGTGATTCCAAAAATCTTTCGTGCATAAAAAAAGTCTCCCCATTAAAGATCTTTAAGACAGATTCTGAAAATGAAAGTTCCTGGGTCGTTTCGTCTGTAGATGAGCGAATAAAGTTAAAAAGATCAATCTCGGGGGATGATAATAGTTGGTCTATTTCCAAAAATCCTCCGTTCATAAGGAAGGTCCCCGCATTGAAGCTGTTTAAAAGAGATTCGGAAAATGAAAGTTCATGGGTCGTTTCGTCCGCAGATGAGCGAATGATTCCTCGAACACTAAAAAAGGAAGTATCGAATCGTAGGGTTCAGTGCGCTGTATCATCATCGGATGAGCAGTCAAATCAAAGAGGATTGAAACGCACGAACAGGGAATCTCTCTGGAAGAACCTTATATTATCAAACAAACGTCCGCTGCCCCGAGCGGCAAATTCTTGGGTAGTTATATCGGATACTGAAAACTCGAATAAACTTTCTGAATATGAGATTTTAGTCCTACAGTCGATAAATAAGAATGTCGAAATAGCTGATCTTCGAAAAGATATACTATCTGCACATTCATTGCTCAATGACTCGTCTGTAGACACATTTCTGCAGATAGTTAAAAATACGACCGATTTTGTAACAGTGACAACGCTTTCCGTTGCTTATCCACGAAGCATCACGCCATCATGCACATCACAAGATATTCAAATGATTGGTGGTAATTCAAATCGGCACTGGCGTTGCTTTTATTATGATGGGTCAACAATGCAAATATACGATAGCTTAGGGTGCAATGGGTACGATGCTTTGAAAAGTGAAGAAAAGCGATTCATATCCTTGCGTTATCCAATGCTCCAATTGCACGATATCACTTTCCCAAACGTGCAGAAGCAACCTGATTGCTACAGCTGTGGGGTTTATGCAGCAGCTTTCGCCACCACGGTCATTTTAGGAGGAGATCCTTCAAAAGAAATTTATTCGAACGATGCTATGAAAATGAGAAATCACCTAATCGGGATAATCGAGACTAAAAAGCTATCCGATTTCCCACATGAATAATATGTCATTTCTAGTTTGCAGCACTAGATTTCGCAATTGTGTGATATAACTGTGCACAATAATTTTCATTACTGATACTCTTTCAGAAAACTTTAATAGCATATGATTTACAATATTTTTGTCATTTTCAACTCGTAACCATGTACCTAAATGAACAATTATCGGTAATACTGCTACAACAACGATGTAATGGATACATTTCAACAATTTTATATTGCTTATATTTTTGTAACTTATGATGTACTAACAATATATGTCATAACTTTTTATACTCTGCATGATTATATGACTGGTATAGTTTGGCAAGTGATGTTAGTTTAAATAAACACAGCTATGATAAATGTATTTAGGGAACTTATACAGACGATGGCACGGAAGTACTCTTCTATTGTTTTTTTTAACGGTTTTCGAGGATCTAGCTAAAAACAAATTTCATATTCAGAAAGATCAGACATTTTGACATTAAAAGCACATTGGATCGAATTCTCTTTTCAGCGATCGAGATGGGATTAAAATTCGAATGTAAAAGTCAATGTGCTCGAAGTTCAAAGATTAATCAGCAAGTTTCTCCTGAACGGTAAGGCTTGGAGGTCTAATACTTGGTGGATTTTTACATCTCAACACACACTATGAAATATCAAAATTGCAGACGAATCGAAATTTTGACCTCGGATCGTTCACAGATAATTGGTGGACCTGCCCTTATATCTTCCACATTGAAAGTGGTCAGACAATTTATGAGGTATTCCATGCGAAAACAAAAGTGATATTTTGATCTTCGGGTTTTCGATTTCGATCAAAATTTTTTTTCGTATTACTTTTTGCAAGCTAAAACGATACCCCCAAAGGGTTTTTCGATTGTAGCTGTTTTTTTTTCAAATTATCAATTAATGAAAATATGCCAGATTTACCATTTGACTAAGTTTTCCATTTTTTTCTCGGATACCTCGTGCTCTGGCGTGAAATGAACCGGATACAAAATGTTTGTTTTCTATCGTATTTTCCGAAAAACATTTCTTCGAACCTCCACCATGAACGATCATGGAAGATATTCAAGTGTAAACACTAAATTTGAAATTCCAAAAAAAAGGCTATTTTTGATTTAGATTATTTTTTCTTCAAAAAAACTCAAGAAAAAAAACGAAACTTCTAATTGATAATTAATAATTTATAAATAAATAAAAACATTAATAATTAGTCAATAATTTGCGCGGAATAATAAACCCGGCCAAGTTGAGTTGCTAATTTTCAGACAAACTATTAATTTTCGCAAAAATTATAGTAATTCAATTCTACCTAATTTTTCATTTTTCAAAGAATGAGTAATCGATTATCAAATAATTATAATGCAATTTTTAGAAAATTAGGTAATTAATTTTGCTTGATTGTTTATTTCTCAAAAAATTAGTAATTAATTGGTCATATTAGATCGATAAAAAAAAAGCGAAAATTCCGTATCTAGATAATTAGATAAGGAACAAAAAATGTCATTGGAAGTTTACTCTAGGGTCGACCGTTTAGGTGCTTGCCAAAGTTTGAAAATGCAGATGCAGAAATCTTGAGGGTCATATTGATTGTCAATCTATTGAGAGATATTGGTATTTGGTAGATAATTGTGCCTTATTGCGATTTTTTTTAGAAATTAGTAATTGATCATTTTTGACTGATTAACATTAGCAAAAAATTAATTCTCAACTAATTGTTTATTATTATGACAATCATAAATTGCGTAACAAATATTTATACAAATATTTATACGAATTAATCAGTAATAGTGAACGAAAATATTCGTGAAAAAATGAATATCGCCATTCTTTGCTCAATATACATATATACGTCCAAAATCTTCAATACTTCAAGTAGCGTTCTAGCGCTGTGGCAGCGTAAGAGTCTACCAAACGATAGGTCCCGTGTTCGATTCCCCAAGCGAAGAGTTTTTTTTTTTTTTCTATCACGATTCATCAATTGAAGCCTTCCATGCAACAACGTCCTTAGCGCTCGGCTCGTCGAGAAAGAGCTAAAATAGGACGTAAAACTAAAATTTTTTGAAAGTCACGGATATAAATTTAAAAAAATACTATTATGTAGAGGATCAAAAAAGGCAACTTTTTTGTGCTGAAAGTTTTTTTCTATCATCATTAGTTTTCGAAAAATAAAAATACGAACTGAAAAATTACAATGCACGTTTGGACTACGTTTTTTAAACTTAATTCGTCCTAACTTCGTCAAATACCAACGAATCTGCTTAATTTTTGGTACGGCATAGTAAAATACCCTAGCGCTGCCGATAATGTCGCAAAAAATTAATAATTTGATTATTTTAATCTAAAAGTCGAATGTTAAACGAGCGAGGGATTGTTTATGAGGTTATGTATGTTCAACGAGACGAAGTGTGTTGCGAAGTTGAAGACTGGAAAAACTTTCTGTGAGACATTTGTTCGTCAACATTTCAGGAAGTTTTTCAGAAAGTTTCAGATTGATTGGATGAAAAATGGCCAAGATATAGTATTATTTTGGTAAAATCGCTCTATCTTGGCCATTTTTCATCCAATCAATCTGAAACTTTCTGAAAAACTTCCTGAAATGTTGACGAACAAATGTCTCACAGAAAGTTCTTCCAGTCTTCAACTTCGCAACACACTTTGTCTCGTTGAGCATACATAACCTCATAAACAATCGCTCGCTCGTTTAACATTCAACTTTTATATTAAAATAATCAAATTATTAATTTTTTGCGACATTATCGGCAGCGCTAGGGTATTTTACTATGCCGTGCCAAAAATTAAGAAGATTCGTTGGTATTTGACGAAGTTCGGACGAATTAAGTTTAAAAAACGTAGTCCAAACGCGCATTGTAATTTTTCAGTTTTTATTTTATTTTTTCGAAAACTAATGATGATAGAAAAAAACTTTCAGCACAAAAAAGTTGCCTTTTTTGATTCTCTGCATAATAGTATTTTTTAAAATTTATATCCGTGACTTTCAAAAAATTTTAGTTTTACGTCCTATTTTAGCTCTTTCTCGACGAGCCGAGCGCTAAGGACGTTGTTGCATGGAAGGCTTCAATTGATGATAAATTACGTGATAATTTACACAATAAGTTATATTATAAATGGCAAGTGGAATCTGGTCATAACTTCTTTAAATTTATTGTGTAATTTATCAGGTACTTTTTCACGTGATATTTTACCAAATCTTTTTCAGTAGGGGCAGACAGAAAGAGCGGGAAATGTCCACTGGCACAGCGAAGTATTGCAAACACGCTACATGACATTGTTATAAGGAAAATTAAAACTTGAATTCCGTGAAACCATGAACTTTCCCGCCTTCATACATTTGTTTGTTATTGATTGTGAAAGTATGAATTGATTTCGTTGGTTACTTTTCGAATAAAACGAAAAACAAAAGTTCGGCGTCGACTATTGCATGCCCTTAATAAAATTCATTTAAGGTGCCACAGAAGTGACATGTCCTATATATATTTTGTGACGTCAGAATCGTGAAATACGAGGAATTTCGTCGCGATATTGAGCCTAAACGAGGAAACGAATTCCACGGGTATTATTTTTCTATTGAAGCTTAAATTGATCTGTACTGCGCTTGCTTAGTGATTTTCGGCGTAGATTACCCAGTGATGTCCATGGTGAATAAATAAAAGTGACAGGTCAATTAATACATATCCAACATGGCGGCATCAGAATCCGGCCATCACCGTCTTGTCGTATTTACGCTGCATCCAGGAGATTAATACGTCTATCACTAAATACAGGGAGCAAGCGCAGGGTAGAAATACACACTTGTTTCGGGAAAACTTATTTCGACCATCTGCATCCCGTGAATCAGGCTCAATTTGACGACGAAATTCCTCGTTTTTCACGATTTTGACGTCACAAGCATATATAGGACATGTCAGTACTGTGGCACCTTAATGTCAACAAATGGTATAGTTGTATTTGGCGAAATAAATATTTCTTTGTTGTTAACAAACCGTATATTTGAAAAAATCCCACGCAACTAACATATATTTACTACCAACAATTTGATGTTTGTTAATAGTTAATAAACCAATTTTGAATTAGAATTCACGATAAGTTTGATGAAAAGGTGCTATCGTAACAGTTAATTGACATTTACGAGGAGCAAATACATGGTTATTCGAGTCAAACAAAGCGTATTTGACACAAATATTTCCATATATTAGTTAAATCAACTATGTGAATAGTTGACGTTACTGATTGAAAAAAAATTTATTTAATGAATAATTTTTCATTTTTGAAACTAAATTCTAGTGGCTAAATTTTCTATTATCATTTTCTATGACAGATTAACTATAATAGGTTTATATGTGCGAATGGTTGCGAGTAGGTACAGGTTTCGGCTTGGAAGACTGGCTTCAATGTAATGGTCCTTTTCGCTGATTTTACATGGTAAATCTACGCCTAGTCAAGAGTTTGGAATGTTACTTTTATCGCGAGAGAACTATCCCTGCTTTGCGATTGTTTTATTATATTTATATTATACTAACTAACTATTTAACTCAGGTTGGCTTTGTTGAATAGAATCATAGTAGAATTTGAGGCAAACTTGATCGCACTTCATTCAAAGAAACATTTATTAATAGTTAACAAATCTTGTGTTGGAACAATACCTGATGTACTTATCGCCAGTGGTCATAAATTCGGATGAAAACGATCACATTATAGTATAAAATATAGCTTTGTTGAGATAAAGAGAATTTGGAATTTGAATTTCTTAATTGAATTTTTATTCGATTCAAGCGTATCTACAATTGTCGGGAAGAAATCCCCTCAAACAAATGAGATATCTGATTTAAAGATTGATAATTTTTTTCGTTATTCCAGTGAACAGAATATTCATTAACTCCAACCAAATATACTAACAGTAAATATACGTTTTTAGAAAATGGCCAACTAAATTCATTCATTAATTGTAAATGAACCGTTTTCTCGGTGCACGTCGACTATTCTTATTGAATCAGATGAAATGTATCTTTTTGGCACTCGGGGGGCTTTGCCCTCCAAACCCCCTACCTGGGCTTCGCCCCTGGACCCCCTACGCGCCCCGCCTCGCACACTAATATATCGCAATATATGTATACCATACTTCCCTCTTCACTTTAGTTTTTTGCAGGGTATGAATTTCTCACACTAAGTTGAAAAATAGTACATTACGCAACTATTGCGCAAAATAGGTGAATTCCGCACGAGTCAGGTTTGTCGCCTGAGCGCAGCGAGGGCGACAAAAACGACGAGTGTGGGAGACACCAATGCGCACTAGTTGCGTATACTATTTTTCCTAAAAAGCTGCGCAAAATTTGACAACATCGGAAACTCGTATGTAATATTAAACGATTAAAAATAAATTAAAAATGCATAAATAAATTTAAAAAAATTGTGCGAAGTTTGATCACAAGAGCAATAAAAAACAACCAAATACAAGGTCGCTAAGCAACTTAAACGTTTATTATCAACAATCAACAATTGAACTCAAGCAAAACTCGACTCTGTGATAACTCTAACTAGCAAATGGAATTACGGCCGTAGCCTACACGACTGGATGGCGGTACGAGTCCAACAATGCGGGACTGAGGCACTTGGCGCACGCAAACCCGTGCGCAAAATAGAATTTTGCGCACGCTGTTAGGAAAAATAGTATACGACACGCGTGCGCGTACGTAATCCTCGCACTCGGGTTTTTATCACCCTCGCTTCGCTAGGGCGACAAGCTACACTCGTGCGAGAATTACGTACTTTGCGCACTTGTATCGTAATTTACCATTACGCTCTTCAAAAAGTATGTGCATAGCTTGATAGTCTAACTTACTTAGCTTGCAAGATATTTGCGAAAAAAAAAAAATCGCATTTCTTGTAGATAAATTTGAATAACTTTTTATAACGTGTCAATCTTGCGAATCAAAATGAGTCCCTTTCATTGCACCTCAAATCGAAGCGATTATTCGTATTTGCAGCCTCAGAAGACTAATTGGAGCGTGACTCTTCGAAAAACAATCCAGGGAATTTAGTAGGTAGTGATTCACATGATGCTTACCTTTGGTCATCAGTGAAATTCCATCCATTTAGTTCCGGTACGGTGCACCAATGTTCTTCCGGCGTAAGGGTGAGAAAGAACTGAGTGAAGTAGAGAAAAGCATAGGAAGAAGCGAATGGTAGGAGCAAGAAAAAAAGAAACCATTGATAACGTCCAGCACCACCGATGTACGGAAGAATATCATCGAAGGTTTTAATTTTTTTCCTCGTGTTTGTATATTCAGCCTCTGTTGTATCCACAGATGGCGTCATTCTCTGTCTTTTTTCAATACTCTTGTGTTACGGTTTATTAATAATAACACAAAACTCGTACGATTTTAATTTACAGGCTTATTGAAACTTCCAAAAATTCAAGTTCAATCTGATGTCAACGCATGCTCAATCATACTCATCACGAACAAATTTCAGCTTTCCAAAATGTCTGGAGAATTTTCTTTTGAATCCAGTTGATATTCGGGTAGGCTAAAAAGGCTACTTTGCGACGCGAAATACAGTCATGAATGATCACTGATTAAGCAATGTGGGATTCGAGAGAACACGAAGATTCAACCAAAGATAGGAGCCTCATCGAGAAGTCTTCGCTTCCAACTGAACCGGTCGGTTCTGGATATAGTGTATCTTATACCCCTTACCCGCCTCGCTCCGACTCACCAACAGCCGCCGACTCAAAACTCAGAGACAGATCACTGGTCACGTGGTCACGTGATACTTTCATCTGATCATTATTATTATCTTTCGATGAGACCCACGTGCAATATGTACCTAGTACTATTCCCGCAAAAATCATTTCATAAACGAGTATACCGGCAGTTCAAAGATTTTACTAAAAGTATATATATAGAAAATGACGAACGTGTATAATTACGTAATGCACATGCGCGGCGTGCATGCTCTGTGATCTGTCCCAAAGCCAAAGCTGGCGCCTTGGAAGTTGGACCTTGGTACAGTATCAGTAATGTAATGTTCATCAATGGTGTCCCCCTGGCTCACCATTTGTCCCAGCTTTTTTTTAAACAAAATTTCCCTTCTACAAATATTTTATTTGCCTATGACCATTGGCTTACTTCGTGCACGGAGGAATATAATCCTCCGTGCTTCGTGACTCTGCTCCACCCCGCGGCTGTCATATTCCTAATAACCTGAAGGTTTAACTGGTCATGGGCATATAAAATATTTGTAGAAAAAAAATTCGATTCAAAGAAAGGCTAGGAAAAATAGTGAGCCTCGGGGACACCATCGATAAACATTACTGTACTAGCGCGTGAGACGTCGCGTCGTATGCGTACATGTCATTGGGCACTATAATGCCAAAATGTAGTATTCATCATGTCTTCGTGTTAACCCTCTGGTCAGTATTCTTTTCCGAAATCCTATCAGTTAACGTGTCGCGTGGGATTACTGACGACCCCGGTAGTGACCAGAGGGTTGAGAATAAAGTTTCGATCAAAATCTGATTAATTCTGAATTAACCAGCCAATGGCGCGATCGAGGTGAATTCTACGTATAGTTTCTATGATCCATTTGTGACTCGCAAAGTGTGTTTGACCCTGCTAAAAATGTCAGATAGGTTCGGATAGCGTACGGAATTCATGTTTTCCATCCGGAATCGCTACGTTTTCTGTTTTCTGTTTTTGTTTGATTGTATGCGAGATTTGTAACGCATCTTATACGGTTCCTCTTCTGTTATATATGTGGGATTGATTTGCGAAAGGTTGAATTTTTTTAGGTGGTTGCTATCGGCCGGTCTGATTCGGGATGTTTAGCGCGAATCCAGGTCGGACGTTATAAAATAAATTTAGATTGCTATAACGAATTTATTACAATGTATGATGCGTTGAGCAACACCTACTAATTGTAATAAACCGCATATTGTACACTTGGGGTCATTAATAATGAGACGGCTAGTTTGCTGGACAAAACATTTATGTTGGCAACACAAAATAAACACACAGCGCCACGTAGTGGGCCGATCGCGAAGCTTGGTCAATCTCACTAAATATCACATAACTCGTGACAGTCCCGATAGCCAAAAAAGGAGAGGAAGAATTTATGACAGTCGAATCTAACCTAATGCCTACTAACCTAATAACCGTTGGATTGACGTGTAAATCAGTTGTAAAATAATTGTAATTCATAACTTCCCCCTCGCAGGATACAAACGGGCGAAAGTTTATGTTTTCAATCTTTTCAAGTGATGACGAAAGAAATTGTAACCTGAAAATTTACGGTAAGTTGATTTGATAAGAAATACATTGAAATTAGGTAATGCAAGTTACGCTGTGCCTGAAAAACAAGATTCTTTGTTGATTTTACGTGTGAAAGCATGTCCAGGACTAGATTCTAGATCATTGAGACTATCGTAAAACTCATTATTACTTCTTGACTGATACAAAACATTTATCAAACACAGACTGAACTCCGCAAGAACCACCCGTTGAAACAGGCAACGAAAGTAACCATTCAGCTTCAGAGAAACGTAAGGAGTCAGCTCGTACTAATCCAGGGTTAACAGGAGCTGGTTTTGGTAGAGTCGTAGTGGGGACTTTGAATGCCTTCTTCGGCGACTACTCGTCTTTCACATTCTAAACTGTGACCATTCTTAGACCTAGACTTAAAATACTATCGGAGACTACTGATTGCTTCTTTTAATGTAAAATTCTCAACTTTAAGCTTAATAAATAAAAAGGGCTGCATGAAAATCGTATATTCAAGCTGATTATTTATTCACATTTCAATAATATCACTTCATTATCACATATACTATTCACAATCATTAATTTCGAAAATTGAAATATTTACATGGATGATTCTTCTCATTGCAATTCGTTTCAATAGAAATGGACTATTGGTGAATATATTTGGAATTTCACTCAAGTGTGAGGGACATCTACTACCAGTCCATCTTATTCAGTAATTATTCAAAGATTAAAACTATTAAAATTATAATCTAGATAATATTAGAAAATTAAATTAGTTAGTCATTTTTATTTTATATTCGATTAATTGAATATTATATTCAATATCGAATCATATCTTTCTCGTCAATGAAATTAATAGATCTATATTACAATACATTCATGAATTATTATTACAAGTATTATAAATATTTATTATCTTAACATATTATTAATAAGGATGAAAGTTGAAAAATTTTGGTGCACGTGACAACACACTGGTCATAAATAACAATGACGAGATATGGATCATTGGATTTTATTCATACATTTCTGAAATTTCAACAATTTATTTGATCCAGACTTGGAATACCATCACAGAAGACTGCTCGCGTCTAATAATGTAAAATTCAGGACCTTGACAAGTCTTTGGACGCCTGCGTAGAATGTCTTCTCCGGTACCCACTCGTCTATCACAGAATTACATTTTAAAATCTAACAATTCTCAGACTAAGACTTAGAATACCATCACAGAAGACTGCTCGCGTCTAATAATGTAAAATTCGCGACTTTGACAAGTCTTTGGACGCCTGCGTAGAATGAATTCTCAGGCACCCACTCGTCTATCACAGAATTACATTTTAAAATCTAACAATTCTTAGACTAGGACTTGGAATACCATCACAGACGACTGGTCGGTTATTATAATATAAAACTCAGGACTCTAATAATTCTTTGGACGCTGACTTGAAATACCTCCTACGACGACCACTCGTCTATCACAGAATTACATTTTAAAATCTAATAATTCTCAGACTAAGACTTGGAATACCATCACAGATGACTGGTCGCTTGTTATAATGTAAAATTCAGGACTCTAATAATTCTTTGGACGCTGACTTGAAATACCTCCTACGATGACCACTCGTCTATCACAGAATTACGTTTTCAAATCTAATAATTCTTAGACTAAGACTTGGAATAACATCACAGACGACTGGTCGCTTGTTATAATGTAAAATTCAGGACTCTAATAATTCCTTGGGCGCTGACTTGAAATACCTCCTACGACGACCACTCGTCTATCACAGAATTACGTTTTAAAATCTAATAATTCTTAGACTAAGACTTGGAATACCATCACAGACGACTGGTCGCTTGTTATAATGTAGAATTCAGGACTCTAATAATTCCTTGGACGCTGACTTGAAATACCTCCTACGACGACCACTCGTCTATCACAGAATTACATTTTGAAATCTAATAATTCTTAGACTAAGACTTGGAATACCATCACAGATGTCTGGGCACCTCTTAGATTATTAAATTTTAGAACTTATCAATATCTACATCACCGACTTCGAATACTCACACCGCTCAGGCCGCTTTTAGCCTCAAATAATATGATAATATAATATGCCAATACATACTGTCACACAGTATACCGCGTCGCTCTCCCTGTAGTCCAAAACTTTAAGTCGTATATTAGTAATATCGTATATTATTAATCGAATATTAGTTTCTGTACTAATATTATTCCCGTTCCCTATATCTTATATTCCTGTACCGTTCCGGCATGAAATCATCGAGGGAGATCATCCCTCAATCTCATCCGGCCTGGCAGGCCATCCGACCTTCGAGTGATTAAGGGGACCAGTACAGCTTGGTTTAAGATATTTCAAGTACTCCAGAATGACTTTATTTGTAAGCCAAAGTTTATTTTACATCAAAAAAAATGTTTCTCAAAAAAACTGTGTCGTAAGGTTTTAGTCACACCGTTGATCTAATTCATCGTCTCGACGTCTCACTTTCTTCAGACAGCGGTCCTACATCTTATGAATGCGGGGATCTGAAAAGAAAAAAACATGTGAAAACTTACAGTCAATTATCCAAAATTTGAAAAATTTGAGCCACTAATTTGCAAATAACTTGGCCAAAAAAAAAACATTCAAAAATTCCCTCATTCATATCATGAGGATTAATTTTCTGAAGAAAATGAGCCATTAAAGACCCAGATCGGACCATCGGTGCTCCAAAAACCTTACGACACAGCGCCAAAAACATAGTTATGAGATAAACGAGTTTGAAGTTTTTGCAGAAAAATTGGTATATACTCCTCCGGAGGCTCATACATCAAAAAGTTTGTTGTACCAAAGTTGAATGAAATTTTTTTTTTTTTTAATTTTCAATTTTCAAAAAGAATTTTTTTTTTTGTTGGAAATTTAATTTTTCCTTTTTCTTTTCTGCAAACTATTTTCTCAGAACTTTTTTTTCCCATGTATTTTTTTGTTCCATACATGCTTCTTTCTCTTACTCACTTCTTTAAAAAGCTCCAGCAGCATATGAGGGCCCTGCTGCATCCTCCGCAGACTCATTGCCTTGCCCATTACAACGCATCGCTAGTATGGATCGCCTATTGATTTCATACGCGCTTCGTGTATCATCAATCATAGGGCTACTTTTGAAGGTTTTTAGCTGGACACAATTTTCACAAGAGATCCCGTATGTTCCACCCAGTCCTCTCAAGCTAACTTCAGTCATAACTATCGACCCACCACATGTCTTGCAAGATAAATGCTCCCGCAGAGCACGGAGTAGTGTTTCACGTGAAACAGCCTATAGCCAGCAGAATCGCTAGCCTCGTAGTCGCCACTGATTTTTCTATCCGAAGCTGTTGAAACATGAGTGCTCTGTCCATCAGCCGCTGTTTGCTTCTGCGGAAATGTTTTCGCCCTCTTCTTTGACCGGCCAATGCATCCTTTTGTGCCAACACCAGAACTCCTCTCTCTTCTTTTCATATTGAATATATTGGATATATTTTATATATTTCCTTTCTGTTTTATCAAAAAATCTGTGAACAAAAAGAAAAAAAACTTCGACCGCACACACAGTTCGGCAGAAGCTTAGTGTAGATATTACTATTTTGATTGAATACTTACTTTTAGGTTATAGTTTTCGAAGCACCAAGTCACAACACCCGTACAACGATTACGCGCTATAGATATTAGGTAAATTTATAATTATTTAGTACTGAAAAGTACTGTTTTTATTTATTTATTTCAATTCTGAAACACTGGAAATCGAGCAGACGCTCACGCAACCTCGAAAAGTATTGCACAAGTAATGACGATCATACACCATGTGATCAATATCGAAATCAAGCGCCAGCGCCACTTGCGCCAAATCGCGATAGCCAAATAACGAACTTTTGACCGTAACTTCTACACCGTGACGATTTCGTCAAACTCGATTTTTTCACAGACGTAGAAGATCTTTAGGTAACATAAACTGCAAAAAACGAAAAACCAATTTTTTCGAAAATTCAAGCTGTACTGGTCCCCTTAACCGGGGGAGAACGAGTCATCATATCCAGAGATATGCTTGGAAGAGCGCTGTAATACGAATCTGTTACGTGGAGTAGCTCCCTCCCTCCCCCTACCTGTCCCGAACCGGCCTGGTCCATCGCCCCAACATGCAGAATTCTGCCTTCCAGGATATCGAAAGAAAAAGAAAAAGAGAACACGCTGAGACATCTAACAACCCCCTGGCGAAAGCTTGAAGTGCCAAAAGGCCCTGTCAGGCCCACGACAAAACCTGTCAAAAGAAGATGACACGCCCACTAATTTTATGCGCAATACCCCCATACACCCCTAAATTGTATCTAGATAGAGACAGATCTAGACGCTTCACGTCTTGCTTGGAATCAGTACCGTAAAGTCCTGTTTTTAGAAAAAAAAGCCTGAAATTGTTCCTTCGTCCGTAGTAAAGTCATATAATGCCTAAAGCCAAACAAATATAGCGTCATTAAACTCAGTTAGTGAGTGTCAGATTTTACTTAAGGTAAGATTCCAACTCTAGATGACTCTTCGATTGATATTAAATTGATTAAAAAGAAATTCGTTTCTTCTTGTGTAGTTGGGTCAGACCTCGAGGAGGGTTATTGGTGAATATATTTTGAATTTCAATCGAGTGTGAGGGATACCTACTATCAGTCCATCTTCTTCAATAATTATTTAAAGATTAAAAATTTAACAATTATAATCTAAATAATATTGGAAAAATGAATTAGTTAGTGAAGTCATCTTAATTTTTTATTTAAGTAGTTAAATGTTATATTCAATATCAAATCATATATTTCTCATCAATAATAACAACATATCTATATTACAATACATTCATGAATTATTATTATAAGTATTATGAATATTTATTATTTTAATAAATATATGTTATTATATATTTTTCATTTATTATTCTAATACTTTGGACGCTGACTTGGAATGCCTCCTACAGCGACTACTCGTCCATCGCAGAATCACATTTTAAAACCTAACAATTCTTAGACCAAGACTTAGAATACCATCACAGACAACTGCTCGCTTCTCATAATGTAAAATTCAGGACTTTGATAATAATAATAATAATAATAATAATATGTTAAGATAATAAATATTTATAATACTTGTAATAATAATTCATGAATGTATTGTAATATAGATCTATTAATTTCATTGACGAGAAAGATATGATTCGATATTGAATATAATATTCAATTAATCGAATATAAAATAAAAATGACTAACTAATTTAATTTTCTAATATTATCTAGATTATAATTTTAATAGTTTTAATCTTTGAATAATTACTGAATAAGATGGACTGGTAGTAGATGTCCCTCACACTTGAGTGAAATTCCAAATATATTCACCAATAGTCCATTTCTATTGAAACGAATTGCAATGAGAAGAATCATCCATGTAAATATTTCAATTTTCGAAATTAATGATTGTGAATAGTATATGTGATAATGAAGTGATATTATTGAAATGTGAATAAATAATCAGCTTGAATATACGATTTTCATGCAGCCCTTTTTATTTATTAAGCTTAAAGTTGAGAATTTTACATTAAAAGAAGCAATCAGTAGTCTCCGATAGTATTTTAAGTCTAGGTCTAAGAATGGTCACAGTTTAGAATGTGAAAGACGAGTAGTCGCCGAAGAAGGCATTCAAAGTCCCCACTACGACTCTACCAAAACCAGCTCCTGTTAACCCTGGATTAGTACGAGCTGACTCCTTACGTTTCTCTGAAGCTGAATGGTTACTTTCGTTGCCTGTTTCAACGGGTGGTTCTTGCGGAGTTCAGTCTGTGTTTGATAAATGTTTTGTATCAGTCAAGAAGTAATAATGAGTTTTACGATAGTCTCAATGATCTAGAATCTAGTCCTGGACATGCTTTCACACGCAAAATCAACAAAGAATCTTGTTTTTCAGGCACAGCGTAACTTGCATTACCTAATTTCAATGTATTTCTTATCAAATCAACTTACCGTAAATTTTCAGGTTACAATTTCTTTCGTCATCACTTGAAAAGATTGAAAACATAAACTTTCGCCCGTTTGTATCCTGCGAGGGGGAAGTTATGAATTACAATTATTTTACAACTGATTTACACGTCAATCCAACGGTTATTAGGTTAGTAGGCATTAGGTTAGATTCGACTGTCATAAATTCTTCCTCTCCTTTTTTGGCTATCGGGACTGTCACGAGTTATGTGATATTTAGTGAGATTGACCAAGCTTCGCGATCGGCCCACTACGTGGCGCTGTGTGTTTATTTTGTGTTGCCAACATAAATGTTTTGTCCAGCAAACTAGCCGTCTCATTATTAATGACCCCAAGTGTACAAAGTGAGGATTTGTAGATAAGAAAAACACCGCGTAATTGCTGCCAGTATTCGATCTGGAACGCACTACTTCGCTCGCAATACTAGTCGCACGCTCTACCGACTACACTAACCTAGTTTATATAGCTATTTATTGGAATAATTCATCATTTTTTCGTATTTATTTTCAACTTGATATCAGCGTTTTAATGCAGCTAAGATATTTTAACTGAACATCTGAGTTCCAAATATCTTATTAATTCAATTTTTTTACAAGAGTTCCGAAAGTTTGCACTCACTGTAACGCTTACAATAAATATGGAAACAAATATCTATAAAAATCTAGTCTCTCTTACTATCTTTAGTGGCTTAGCAAACTGATTTTCAAATAATAGTTGATATAAGTCCGTTGGTTGACTATAGGTAGTAATTTAATAACCAAGTCCATTTGAACAGATGAGTGAAGTTAAACAGTTAGTTATTCTTCATTAAAAAATAAAGTTCCGTCAACTAAAACTATAGTTACCATTACTTGAAAGGATTGAACATTCTACAAATAGTACATGTAACATGGGAAAATTGTGCCTCGCACAGTAAACTAATTAATAATTACAGTAAATATTCAGAAAAAGTCGAATAAACGATCGAATAAGACTGTTAATATTACTAAATTTCTGGTGTAGTTATTGTTACTAAATCACAAATGCTCGCTGTGATATATAATATAGGGCGGTTCCACGTCAACTGTACCACTCCTGTCAGTCATAGTCAGCGATTCTACTGTAATTTGGTGATTATGCTAGTTTGGTATGGAAATAATTTCTGACCAAAGGATTTCGCGAAATTCGAAAAACTATAGAAGTTGCGCAATTCGAAACTTTTTGATCGTCAATTCTTTGAAAATTCATATCTCTGCAACCACTTATCGGATCGGGAATTTCCAGCCACGGAGTGACGTGGAAAAGTGTGCAGTTTAATGAAAAAAATACATCAATAATGGAGGTGAAAAAATTGGCTTCTATTATGCAATACAATGTTAATAATTGATTTTCAATCATGTTCTCTCACATTCGAAAATTCGAAAAAAATACGGGTTACTCCTTCCAAGATTATCTTTAATTTCAGCCATCACAAAGTTTGGGGTCGAATCTAGTTCGCGCGATATTAATTGTCAAAGTCCGCCATGTGCTCGCTCGCCGCGCGGTGTAGCCAGCGTAAAATACCCAGAATGCAGAATGTCATTGAAGTGCGTAACTGCAACATGTTTTATAGCGTTCATCGACCATATTTGAATATTAAAAAATTCAATTTATCATTAATTTATCATAATATTTATTCAATCATATTATTTATAAAATTTTTGCATTATCTGTCGCTATCTTCATGGCGAATATGGTCGATGAACGCTATGAAACATGTTGCAGTTACGCACTTTAATGACATTCTGCATTCTGGGTATTTTACGCTGGCTACACCGCGCGGCGAGCGAGCACATGGCGGACTTTGACAATTAATATCGCGCGAACTAGATTCGACTCCAAACTTTGTGATGGCTGAAATTAAAGATAATCTTGGAAGGAGTAACCTGTATTTTTTTCGAATTTTAGAATGTGAGAGAACATGATAGAAAATCAATTATTAACATTCTAGTGCATAATAGAAGCCAATTTTTTCACCTCCATTATTGATGTATTTTTTTCATCAAACTGCACACTTTTCCACGTCACTCCGTGGCTGGAAATTCCCGATCCGATAAGTGGTTGCAGAGATATGAATTTTCAAAGAATTGACGATCAAAAAGTTTCGAATTGGGCAACTTCTATAGTTTTTCGAATTTCGCGAAATCCTTTGATCAGAAATTATTTCCATACCAAACTAGCATAATCACCAAATTACAGTAGAATCGCTGACTATGACTGACAGGAGTGGTACAGTTGACGTGGAACCGCCCTATAGTATAGTTGCCTCAACGAAAAAAGATGTTATGAGGTAGAAGTACCGTTTTGGGCACCTATGCGCCCTTTTTGGCCACTTCAGATGTAAGTTGGGCGGGCGGGCGGGCGGGGGGGGGGGGGGGGGGGGGGTGTACCCGATTTGTTACCGGTCCGTCGAATATCTCCGAAACGGGGCTATCAATCGACTTGTCGTTTCGGCAGCCGATGTTTGACGAGTAATGAGTGCGAACTGGTACATTTGATCGAATGAAGTCGGGATTTTTTTTTTTCTTGATCGAAAAGTGTTGGCGTGCCCTTCATGTCGACTTACATCAAAGCCTACGCATAAAAAATGCAAAATCGACCGAGAGAGCCCGATTCTATAGGGAATTCCGAACACAACCATCCCAAAACATCTTTGTTTTCGACAACGATAAAGGGGCCAGCTGTATTCTACGTTTTTGTGGTAATTTTCGCGATTGTCAACGGCTGAGAGCGGCTATTGCCGCTAATGTCATTATATCAGTTCCCACACCGCTCGTGAGTATCGACGGGCCGGTAACAAATCGGATATACCCCCCCCGCCCATCTTAATATACTATATAAAGCATTCTAAAATGACTATATTATTTTTATAGAATTTTCTAATCTTTCCAATCATATAAGACATAATTTATAATGTTACAGTGTTTTTAGAATCCTTTTCATACTAATTTGAACCTAAAGTGGCCAAAAAAGGTACGGTGGCCGCAAACGTAACTTCTACCCTAGTTACTATAAAATTTTGACTACATCGAAAATGTTAATTTTATACATCAAATTCTTCGCAGTGTACGATTTTTTCCGGAAACAGTCGGTTGCCATTAAATCCAGATGGAAAGTGTATCGGGGCATACTCGTGCATATGACATATGAGACCGGGAGATAGTGACAGAAAATGCCGACTCATTTTTTACAAGTATGGCACCCCTTCAGGAGTCGAATTACATAATTAATGAAAGGACAATGATCGTCATAGCGCTGGCCGTCGGGGCGTAATCGCAGGACGAAATATCGAACTTATCGGATAAATTATGGGTTTTGAACAATTTTTTGCACAAAGAATCTCGCATTTTCTGGTAGTTTATGTAAAACAATCCGGTGGAAGCAAAATGCCATACTCATGCGGTGGGGCTTACAGCCCGCCATACTAATCGAAACAGGTAAGTTTTCTTCTTTTTTCTAAACCATTGTTTACAGGATCATTTTTGTTTCAACTAATTATTTTCGAGTAGACAGTCACGAAAATCGCCACGCCATACCATTTTGACGGGTCTAAATAGTCGCCATACTGCTGTAAAGAAGCAGGTTTTTTTTAAGTTATCGAACGATTTTTTACAGTATGGCATTTGGATATTTTGAAAGTTCATGATACCGACGCTGCTTACGAAGACCAGCACGTTTCAGATTTCTTACGAAAAATAGCATGTTTCGGCTTCTCACGAAGACTAGCATGTTTCGGCCTTCGCCGCGAAAACTAGCACGTTTCGGATTTCACCGCGAAGACTAGCACGTTTCGATATTCACCACGAAGACGAGCACGTTTCAGTTATCTCCGCGAAAACCATCATGCTTTGATTATTGTAACGAGGATTTTTTGACGATTTGTGCGGTGTGCGATGGTCGAAATGAAAGTCAATTTGCGGATGTAGAAGGGCGTTTTTTTTGCATCAAAATGAACTTATGAATATTCTCGAAATTGTGTTGTCGTGGAGGGATTGGGAAAATTGATGCTGGTTTCACAGGTTCTTTACAGATATTTTAAATTTCTGATTGATTCATTATGGAGCACCCGAAAAAATTATTCGAACATTTGTTAAATAACTTCAATAGGTCGTGTGTATGTTTTACAGTAGTACACAGTTAGAGAATGATAAAATGTTGCAAAATAGAAATAATATTCGATTCAATTCGACAAACATACTAGTCTTCGCGGCGAAATCCGAAACGTGCTAGTTTTCGTAAGAAATCTGAAACGTGCTAGTCTTCGTAAGCAGCGTCGATACAATGTGACCCTTAACATATTAGCCATACTTCTGGTCAAGTGCGGAAATAGTGCCATACTCGAAAAACTGTTTTTTCTAAACGATTTTAGAGTACGCTTGGGCAAGATCTAAAATTATTTATTACAGTATGGCATCATTGTATTCATTTTATTTCGATATGATTATACCTAAAAATTTAGTACGTAATATTGATCGAATGATACCACGACGTATTCCGTTTGATGGAATCAAAAAGTACGTTATGTTCACCAGTTATTTTCAAGATTTTAGTCAAGTTTGTACCTCTATACTTATATTTTTATAGTTTTAAGTCGAATATTCAGCATGAAATGGGAGAAATAATTCCGTAAATTATTGGATCGGATGAATTTGATCGTATAATATGTCCCTCTTATTCTTCACATGTGAAGCGAACAAGCCTCGGTCTCGGCGCGCCCTTGTAGACAGCCGCGCGCGACGTCCCGCACGGGTCAATCGCTTTTTAAATATAGTTTCCATCGGAGTTCCATTTTGAAACTTACAGATTTCGTAGAGAATGAATCAAGGAACAAGCTCGTATTTTTTTTAGAATTTTCGAAGGGTGTAATCATCTCGAAAATCATGTTTAAAAAATGGAATTGTCAATAACAAATGGAAAATTGTTAATAACAAATGGAAAATTGTTAATAACAAATGGAAAATTGTTTATTACCTGAACTGAAAATTCATAACGTGAAAGTGCGATTCAAGAGCTTCGAAATCAGTTTTTGGCAATGTCTGTACGACAAAGGGAACCGGAGATATCAACGTTTAAAGAAGAGCGCGATTCCAATTTTTGGTGTTTCTTTCGAAAATTCAACCCCTTGCAGCTTTTAAGCCCTTCGAGTAAAACGAAAAAAAAAGTATATGACTCACCTAAGGAGGGAAAAAGCTAACCCAAACTGCGTGTGAGATTGACACCCGAGCCGAAGGCGAGGGTGGTAAAAACGCAGTTTGGGATGGCCTTTTTCACTCCCGTGTGACGTATACTATTTTTCACCACCCCCTGGCATCGGAAAGTACGACTTCCCGCTCACGCGAGGCGCCGAAAGTCGTACTTTCTATGCAGGTGTGGTGAAAAAAATGTTTCAATTAATCATTTTACCTAAAGAATATATAAAAAAAATTACGACGATTTTCAAGAACATGCGGTCAAAAAGGTGTCCCGCTTGACGTGGACTGACTCATGTATGTCCGTGCTGTCGTGAGAGACGTTTCCGAGATGAAACCCGGATACGCCTGCATGGGAGTCGTTCGGAACTTGACCAAGACAGCAACCGAATAGAAGCGAGGCAGTTTCGTGTTGTCGTGTCAGACGTGTCCATATAAAATCTGGACAGGTACGCATACGATCCAGAAACGGTAATCGTGCACGACACAGTCCAGATGAAAGCGGATAGAATTAGACGCTTCACAATTAAGGATTCCGACGTGGATCCAGAAAGACCTAGATAAGAACCGGATAAAATTATTCAACCAAATAGATAACGTACAAATTTGGAAGAAACCCGCGTCGACACATATCCGGAAATCTTATCCGGTTCCCATCCGAGTCTATCAGAAGCTTTATCTGACATTTTTAGCAGGGAATTTTTGTGCATTTCCTTGAAAACATTGATACACGCATCAAAATTATTATAATTCATCGCAACGGACATATTCTTTCGTTGATGAGAATCGCCACAACCAGAGTTAGCCTCGTTTAACCTCGTTTAACCTCGTTTCAAGACGGTCCTCAGTCTTAAGCGGTCTTGTAGCATTGGAAATAATCTAGCGACAATGTTTTGTAAGCTTAGAATTTATTTCGCCTAATTAAGGACATTCACCAGTGACAATCGGAGACAAAAGTTTGATGTACGCTCGGTTCAGTTCGGCTGTCGCGCAGTATACCGTGCCGCTCTCCTCAGTCCAAATCTTTTAACGTAGGCTCTCGCACTAACACAAATAGGTCTGCGGCGTGTCTTATGCATATACACCAATACAAGCATCCTGGGCCTTTTCTCTCCCCCCGTATCGTTCCGCCGCCCCACAATTACCACTACTTTGATGCAATACGCTCGAAAATACCGTCGGATTAAGAGCTTCGAATTATCATTACGCCTAAATGACCGCTGGAAAGCCCCACTTTTAAACATTTTGTTCTTACTAGTGTCAAACCGCGCGCGCTGCGCGCGTCAGTGATAAAGAGCAATTTTCACATATTTGCTCTTACCATATTAAATTTAGGATAAATTTTTTTTTTCTTTCTTAAATCAACCATTAATTGTGATTACTATTTGCAGCGGTTCGAGGCATGAAGATTTGTCATTTGATTACTTGAAAACACCAAATATTCATAAATAATAATAAGAAATAAAAATAAAAAATATGTACATACATGTAGGGGAAGATGCCCCAAGGTGGATACCCCGGGCAAAGCGAATTCGGTGTATATCTCGGTGTCTGAAGTCGCCTGCGTATTGTCATATATATTGCATCATCTTACGTCAGAATATTAGTCAAAAACAGTGGCGAATGAGCTCAGACGTGTTAGTGCGAAAGCTACGCAAAAAATTAACTGAAACACTTTGAATTGTTAAAATTTTTCTTAGGAATGTATCGCGATGTATTTCGCCTAATTATTGCTCCGGTCTAATTGTCGTATTTTTTATGTTAAACGGCGTCCTTTTCTCGAGAAAAACACCATATGCCGATTTGTTTACAATCAAATATATTCAAAGAGATTAATCATATTTGTTCTCAATGTGCTGCCGGGCAAAGTGAACCGGGCAAAGTGGATAGATATCCACTCAATGAGAAAAACAAAGTTAGTAGAGCCTCAGCAGAACAATACGAAGACTGCATGGGCATCGTGGGTAGCGAAACCCACTCTGAAGTAGGCGGCAGGCCTATTAAAAATTGGATCTAGTGCAACATGTGTAAGCATTAGGGACATGAGAAATGCACTACGTATGGCGGAAAGGTGCATCCGTTTGTGATGCATGCCTATTGAGAAAAAAAAACACCGGTATTCACTTTGCCCGGAATCAGTATTCACTTTGCCCGAGTTTACGGGCAAAGTGAATAATTTTCCATTTTTCAGTTTATGTTATTGTTTCGCTATAGCATCAATAATTTCACAACTTCTATTGATGTTTTGCATAGTTTATTGACAAACTTGAGAAAATCAGTCGTTGTTTACTCAATTTTTTGCTTTTTTCCCAAAAATAACCGGCGCTGAACATTAACCTATCCACTTTGGGCCATCTTCCCCTATGTCTATACATATATGTATATTGTATATTATGTTATTATTATTGTTATTATCATTGCCACAATCATCGGAAGAATCTCTATTCGTAACTATTCTTATTTCAATAAAAAACATGGGTTACATCTTAAACTAAAACAGATACCTATAGTAGGTAGCCAAATCAGGGAGTAGGATAAAAACAAAACAGGTATCGCAGGACCTAATTAAAATACTAACAAATGACAACGTTAATCAATTTTAATATATGATAACATACGAAAACTAATTGAATTTTATGAATAATAACGATCAAAAGAAAAAAAAAATATATATGAGGCAAAACACGTCAAACGTTCCCACCAAAAATTTTGTTCCTCCCACTTTCCACTTGGTGTCATTCTGAAGGGTAAGGAACAAGGAATTTTTTAAGACATATTTGAGCACAAACGATAATGTCGCATTTTGAGAAAAACTTGAAAATATGTTTATATTCGAAAAAAACTATCTAAATTATTAACAAATTTGATCCTCCCACTTTCCACTTGGTTTCATTTTGAAGGGTAAGGAACAAGGAATTTTTTAAGACATATTTGAGCAAAAACGATAATGTCGCATTTTGAGAAAAACTTGAAAATATGTTTGGATTCGAAAAAAAACTATCTAAATTTTCTTTCATCGAAAAATCCTTTCGATAGACCGAAAGATTGCGAAAACCCATTTCCAAAACCGTCCTTACAACGTAGAATCCGCCTATCAGGAGAAAAGATACAATACATCAAAGAACGGCCTGCAGACTGCAATGACGAAATACGTGTACCTGTACCGGGACAACGGGTGGGTATCCAAGCTTCCGTTTCAGGGGGTTAGAAGGGGACCACTAGTACTGCAAATTGTCAGAGTTTCAATAAGATCAGGCACAACAAAATTTTTGGTGGGAACGTTTGACGTGTTTTGCCTCATATGCAGGTAAAAATTACTTGTTTCAAATTCCGCCATGAATTAGATTATGCATAGATAAACCATATCGACAGCTTAATAACAGAGGCACGTAACTACCATAATTTTGGCCTTTTTTGATATTTATGTGATAGTAACGTATCTCCATTTTTTCTTCATTTTTGCACTCGTCAACGTACTTGAAACGTTTTCACGGTATAAATAAAAATTTGTAACAAAGAAGCGTAAGTGCCATTTTTTTGTGTGAAACAGTCGTATGTACAGTCCGGTTCGGTAACAGAAGAACGTATCTCCACAAGATATGGAGATACGTTACTATGTTACAAAACTTTTTGGTCTCAAAAACAAAACAAAACCACGTAAGTGTGGAGTTACGACTGTCTCACATAAAATGTGTGGAGATACGTCACTTTCACACCGAATTATGGATGATGGCTCTTTTCATTCATCAAAGAATTTCCAATGCAGAGAACCATTTTTTTGGAGATACGTCGGTCTGACCTCGAAAAAGCCCATTTTTGGCAGTTACGTGCCTCTGTTATTAAGCTGTCGATATGGTGAACGGAAACAATTATTGAATATTAAAATCACCTGCTTTTATTTCTGTTTGTTTGTTTGGGTTGATGTCTTTTTCTGATTTCACATACAGGGCGACCCAGGTTGGATGCACCATATGAGGTGAGTGTACTCCTCCCAAAAATCTAAGACTAAAGTTCCATTACCAAAACTTCCAGGGTCTAATAGTTCAGGAGCTACAGGAGATCTTAGTCGACCAATCAGGGGGTTTATGAGGGACTAAGACAGGGCCGCTTCAAGAGTGTAAGTCGAGCTGTGCCCGCGTCGGATCGATTTTCATCGTCCGACGTTTCAGTCCTATTTCTGGAAGAGTATGATGGCGTCATCTCCTGGAGATGTCTTTGTACGGCATACGCATCCGTTCTCGTAGTCCAGGTCGTTCGCCCAGATAACAATTTTCATATTACGATATTATACAAGAAGAAATGATAGAATTATTGCAAAGTCTACAGTGTAGAAAAACCCCAAAAAGCACCTTCGGTGCAAAAACCTTCCGCCAAGTCCATTAATGTGTAGATCACTCCACCAAAAAATAATCAAAGGTTGTGCTCGCTCACTCGATTGGTTGATGATTATCAACATACAAAAGCATTGAAATCAGATACAACTGCCAAGTACCTGTGGAATGATAAAAGTTTGGGATTGAAAAATTTGTTCAAACTAAATAACGTTGTACTCGTTCGCTCGCTGCGCTCGCTCACTCTATTGGCTTATGATTATGGATTGAAAAAACAATTCGGATGAAGAAATTGAAGATGTCAACATTTATCAAAAAATATTCATAACGAACAAATAATTTAAAAAAAATTTGAAAAAAAATCCCAAACTTTTATCATTTCACAGGTACTTGGCAGTTGTATCTGATTTCAATGCTTTTGTATGTTGATAATCATCAACCAATCGAGTGAGCGAGCACAACCGTTGATTATTTTTTGGTGGAGTGATCTTCACATTAATGGACTTGGCGGAAGGTTTTTGCACCGAAGGTGCTTTTTGGGGTTGATTTCACTACTTTTTGTAAAATTTTGCTTGACCACCTAATAATTGTGCTCGCTCGCTACGCTCGCTCGGTTGTTTTGTGCTATTTCATACCGCTCGAAGTCCCTCGATCAGCAGGAACGTCAACAGCAACGAGCACGCGTGTGCTCATACATTTCCCCAAGTCTCAAATTTGTAGAGTGACGCGTAATGTACTTTCATAGCGTTTACAAATTGTTCCACTACAATAATTTTTTATACCTACAACATCTAACCCTACGTGCAGCCCTCCTCCTGTCTCATCTGGGCCTGGGACCGGCAATGGCGGAGTTACTTGCACGCAGGGTTGTAGTTGCTGCTCATGACTAAATATATATAAATATCAGATATATGTATTGCAACCTCTGCAAAAAGAACATGTACGCGTCCCGGACTCATAACGTCAACTTCCAATTCGGGTCTGAACAGAAGGTATCAAAATATTTGGAATTGAGCCTATTCATGCAAGACTAGCGTAGAGCATAAAATGGAAGTTTATGAAGTCAAACACTCGCATTCTGCTCTCTTCGTCTGACTCTTGCCGTTTCTCCTATCGAATCACACTATACCGATACTTTGCAACCCAAGCGTTTTCTTTCATCATCCTCACGTCTTATACGGCAACCCGCTACAAAATTAAACAATCCATAAGAAAAATTTTTCTTCAATAATTCCATTCATGAATGATTATACGCTGAGTCTACAAATAATAAATAAATATAAATCAGAATCTCTATCATCTGAGAAAGAGGAAGTCGATCGATCATTTCTTTAATATTGAATAAGTATTTTTATTCTCACCATTTGTCGTGATAGCACTAATCTGAATTTGATTGAGCTTCTGAGCGGAGAATCTCAGCTAATTGTAAAACATGGATTAAAAAATTATCTTCACCAAAGGTCAAGGCATTACGTTGACGTGGAGTGTAGAATAAAGCCTATCGTAGTCCAACACACAACGTCGACTTACAGTCTCGTTTGGACAAGAGGATACCGAGATAAAATATAGAATTCGTTGAAATCCTACACATAACGTTGGCTCGCAGTTTAGGTCCGAGCAGACGAGCCTCTAGCAATGAGCCTAACATCGAGCTTGAAGTGGGATTTGTTGCAATCCAACGCTTGAACTCGGCTTTGTTGGTCTGGCTCCTTGCCGTTCCTTATATCAAATCATGCTATCCTGATATTTTTCAACTTCAACATTTTTTCTTGATTTTCTATTGTCAGACTTTCTCAGGCGGTGACTTGCTAGAAAATTGAATCCCCAAAACACCGTTTCCTCCGATAATTGCATTCATGAATGGAAATAAGCCAAATCTACAATGTATAAGTAAATAAAATTTAGAGGTAATAGTCAGTTAATAGTCATCTAACAGTCTTATGTCATACAAGGTAAGCCTAATCGTGAAATTATCCGTTCACAATTATTATTCTATTTATCACTATGAATTTTACACGTCAGTCGATTCGCATAACCTCAAAAGCTCAAGATCGTAGGATTTAAGATAATTAACCTATCGAAACATTTTTGTTGGCGGCTATCACTTAAATGTACTTGGTGTGAGGTTTTCGCACCTAAGTGGCTTTTGGGAGGTATTCGCTAGTTTTTGTACGTTCAAATTTTGCATTAAGCATTGCTCGTACTTTCTTTTATTTCCTTTATTTGGATTTAAAAATATGAAATGACAACACAAGTCTGCTAGTGTAGCGGACGGTTTCTGTCTGCGATACTGACGCTATCTACGTCGGAACTATCTCGTATACTGACGTCACTCTATACAACTTTTGTGTGGTTTCCCGTCTAGTGATTTTATATGGGAATGGTTTGAATTAGCTGAATCTTGGTCTGAAGAACACTAAGGTGAAGACCAAACATTGTACGAGGAAACGGGGTATCAGAATCTGAAGTTAATTATATCTCAGTACTCCGGACACCGATTTAATCGATCTAGGGCTCAAATGAAAGCTTTTCATGCCTACATCCTAGATTACATCAGTTTTTATTCGTGTATGTTGTGAGGTGAAAGAAAACGAAGATACTAGTTCGCGTTATAGGTTAGGGTAGTTGCCTCTCGGGTATATAGACTCGTTGGGTCTCGCGCTTGAAAAATTTTTTTTTTTAATGTACTTGGCGCGAGACTCTACCGAGTCTCTTGATATGCCTCCTGTGAAATGTGAATGTTATATGTCATTTTCCATGTAAAAATAAGTGTATGCAAGAAATTATACACTTTCTATAAACATTGTGAACCTCATGAAATTCATAATTTCTTTCATGTAATTATGATAAATAAGTCCCTATTATTCAAATATAAAATCTATAAAATTTATATATAAAATATAAAATCAAAATACACGTACGAAGAAATGGGTATTTAATTCGAACTTCAAATGGTAAGGGAAAATACTACTTCGTTATACAATAAATGTTGCAGAAGTATGAGATTAGTTTATAATAATGTTATAACGAATGTTGGTAAGTCATATTATCAAGAGACTCGGTAGAGTCTCGCGCCAAGTACATTAAAAAAATTTTTTTTTCAAGCGCGAGACTCAACGAGTCTATATGGGGCATTCCACGTCAAGTGAGCCACCTTCAGACCTCAATACCTTGGATTTCATTTTTCTTCTGGGATTTTGTTATACTATATGAGCGTAGTGTCCCTGATTTATTTCAAAATTTTTCGAGCCGCCGTTCCGGAGTTCTTGCAAGCCCAAATTTTACGAGATTCGAAATCCACGAATTTTTGATCGATGATATCTCCGAATTGAAAAGTCGTATGAACAAACACAAGAAGGTGTTTGGATTCGTCTTGAATTCAACTTTTCGAAAAAAAATGTTTCAGAACTGTTCTGCAACGTTTAGGCTGTTGTAACTGAAGTTCAAAGAAAAGAATGAAAATTTCATCAATTATATCATTTTCGAAAATTTTGAAACATTTTTTTTCGGATTCTACGCAGTTTTTTACATATAATAACGTTCCGTCCAAGATGGAGAAATTCGATTACCAGTTGCTATGCAATAAAAAAAAAATTATTCCCGTTTCCGTTTTCAAACAAACGTTCGAAATTCGTACTTTAATTAAATGAAATGTATTTTTTTTTACTTTTACTAATAATTTTGTTACAAGAAGCGATTGAAAAATTTCAAATCGAAATAAAAAATCTTCCAATTAGGAGTAAATGTTTTCTTATTTATTGCATAGCAACTGGTAATCGAATTTCTCCATCTTGGACGGAACGTTATTTGAGGGTTTTTTTTCCGTAAGGGTAGGAGGGCCCTGATGAAACTTACTGTGATATTTTTTCATCAAATTCGATCGATTCTTAATCCTCCTGAAGTGTTAGGTGAAACTGGGTGAAACGCATAAGATCTGCACCTGAAGTTTCCAACTCAAGCCTAGATACAGGAGTTACGCACCAATGATGTTCGCCAGCTATGAAAATTTTGGCAATGCGTTCAGAGCACTTGGGCAAAGAGTGCCAAGTGTGGGATACACGCTGCATTATCAAGTCTTAGGTGGAACTAAGACATTCTTCTGTACTTACGCCATATATTCTCATTTCAATGCTCGCCTTGGCTAAGATATCTCCAATAACAAATCTGGCACAAGTTAATATATAGGCACAATAAATACGAAGCCGAGGACCTGGACTACGATAAATACTTAGCGACCCAGATAACAATTTTCATATTTTCTTACTGACAATTATATATCGAATCACTCCACCAAAAAATAATCAAAGGTTGTGCTCGCTCACTCGATTGGTTGATGATTATCAACATACAAAAGCATTGAAATCAGATACAACTGCCAAGTACCTGTAGAATGACGGTGCGTCAGGTTCTCTTTGGCTGACTGTACAACATCCCAACTATCTAGCCTGTGAGTTCCAGGTTTGTGGAATGTCTCATTTTTGTGGAAAGTATTTTTCAAGTATACAGTGCGCACGGAGTGTCAACCCCACCACGCGCGATCTATGCAAGAAGAACCTAACCCTGGGTTTCCAGGCACGCGGCGTCACGCTCACCAATCAGAGGTGAGCCGCGACCTGCCGCTCGGTCTACACTCGTCCAGCGTTTGAATTTTTTCGCGCCGCGCGTTGCCGTGCAACGTTCGATGAAACTCGGGTTACTTCGTAGCTGCTCGGGCCGTACCGCGAAATTCAAACAGATGTGAATCAGACGTTTAGTGATTGTCTGAACTTATTAACAATGATGCGTGTGCTTCAGAGAATAGTTGTTGGTGGCTCTAAATATTATTTGATAAATAATGATGATCAACGATCCGGATCCCGATAACGATGAGGGAGAAGCTACGATGAACGAGATGATTATTTGCAATTCTTCCCAATACTGTGCCGGAATTTTCTTACAACGGCACACTTTGTTCTCAATAGATAATCGTTCCAAGGGTTAAGGGTTGCAAGAAAAATGTCCTTACCGTCCTCCAGGGACAGGGACGGTAAGGACATTTTAGTGACTTTTGGTGAAATAACTTGTATAATTTCTCGATTCCGGGCCATGCGTTATATGCCTCTAGTGCAGGATATTATAAAGAGTCTGTTGATAGCAATAGTTTGTCATATTTTATAATTTGAGTGCCTCACAAGGCCAAGGGACACGCTTTTTTAAGTTCTATTTGGATTTGCCCATATATATATTTCCATTTGTTATTATCGGCAAACCGTCGCGGTTTGACAGCAATCCGAATCTCCATTGTGCGTAATCCCAATCGAGAGCTGGTGTCGTTCTGACTGGCAATCGTATGACAGGATCGTTAAACGTTACCATAGGGTAGTTTAGAATTTTTCATATATCTCTTTTAGCCATCAATAATACTGCAATCATCTCCTTGAACACTTGTTACGTGTCGTGGCATGCTCGGACGAATGTATAATGGCTTAGTAATTAAATAATTCATGACTAACTACGTAATGTTCATCTTAGATATTTCCACCCGTATTCATAGACATTTAGTAGCCTACTAACTCGTTTTTATTCGGCTACTCACTTCATTTTAGTCGGCCGCCGATAGTAGGTTACTAATCTAGTAGATGATTAATTAATTAATTAATCAAACACCGGTATTGGCTTGTTTATTAAATAATCACGGTAAACTGTTATTTGAATGATCAGAGATTTGTATAACCTATAAGTATGGACGCAGCGATAGAAATTGATAATATAGATGAAGTGCGAGATGTGAGGGAGATTGAAGGTAGAGGAAGAAAAATGTATTTTGCACGACTTGACCCGTTTGAAAAATTCCGTGATTGCGAATTTAAAAAGAGGTACCGATTCTCAAAGGCCGGTGTTGAAAATCTTATTCAACTAATTGGTCCTGAATTGGGATACCCAATCACCAACAGAGGTCTTCCAGTAAGGCCGGAGTTGCAAATTCTGACGGCGCTTTTAATTTATAATAAGGGGTGTTATCAGCTGCAGGATGGTGATGTGCACGGTTTGAGTCAACCAACCGTCTGTAGGGTATTGCGAAAAGTCTCTGTAGCACTATCGCGAATGCGAGGGGAGATCATAAAGTTTCCGAACACCATTCACAAGCAAAGGCAAGAAATGCAGGCTTTTCAAAGGATCAGCGGATTTCCACAGGTGATAGGATGCGTTGATGGAACGCACATACGTATCCCTAATCCCGGTGGCCCTTATGCGCAGACGTACATTAATAGAAAAGGCTTTTATAGTCTCAACGTGCAAGTAAGTGAATTATAATCACACATAGCTATAAGAATCTACCGATTTTTATCTAGAAACGAAACAACAAATACGTCCATAAATTGAAATATACTGCGCTCGCCCGCCGGATCTTCAAACCTTCGCCTAGAATAATTTATTGAATGCGAAATTTAATGAAATATTTTATCATTAAATACTTGACGTCCGTATGTAAGGACCCCCCACCAACTTGAGCCGCGCCGCCGAACGTATCGTCGATTACCGCTGGGGAAAAAATAAAAAACTTTCAAATGTGGTATTAATGTCAGTAATGATTATAGGTGGTGTGTGGAGCAGATCTCCGTATCACAAATATCGTAGCCCGATGGAGAGGAAGCGTTCACGATTCCCGAATTTTTCGTGAATGCCGACTGCAACAACGATTTGCGAACGGAGAATTCGCTGGTTTGCTGCTGGGAGACAGTGGATATCCCGCACTCACGCATCTGCTGACTCCAGTACTCAATCCGCAAGGCGCAGCTGAAGAAGCTTACAATCATGCCCATATCAGAACCCGTAACACTGTAGAACGAACTATCGGCCTATGGAAAATGGTATTTCGTTCATTGCATCGTGGACTGACGACAACTCTGCACAACTCGAAGGCTATGATAGTTGCCATTGCGGTACTTCACAACCTCCGCATTAAGTTTCGTCAGAATGACGATGATTCGGATTCGGATTCGGACGGAGATTTAGATGACGTCAATATTGAGCGCAATAGAATCCATGATGCAGTGGCAGTAAATAGGCAAGGAAACGCTTTTCGCAGGAATTTCATCCAAACGCATTTTCAAAGGCAAGAGTAGCTAACACAATAAAGCTGTATTTCAACAGAAACTCAATAAATAAACCAATGCTATCAACGAAACGATCAATTCAAGAGTGGAATTTTATTCTTCAGCTCGTTGTTATATACATAGATCCTTCATCGGCTGAGCCTATACGGGCTGAGCGAATTCCGCTCCGTCTCGTTGGTTCTTCTAGACCTCCAGTATAGAATTTCCTCTTCAAGGACTTCTAACTGTTTTTGGTGTCGTTCCTCTTCCAATCTCATCTGTTGCCCGATGCGTGCAGAATGCAATGCCAATAATCTCGATTCATATGCGGTCATATTCCCTTCAGCTCTAGCAAATATCCGCTTCCTCGATCTGTTTTGACTGTAAAAAAAATCAAACACCAGTAAGACAATGATAAATGATAGTCATTGGATAATATGCATGTACCCATAGACCATCATTATAAAAGTCGCTCAACAGAATAAGTCTCTTGTTATGCTTTTGATAGCGTTTCTATAAGTACGTAACTTAATAAGCCTTACTCTTCAGCAAAGTTTTCATTAACAAGCTGTTCGTTGTTGCCACAATCCTTTGCTCGTTTACTGGTTTCTAAAATCACCACAGGCTGCTGTACTTCCGGGCCAGTTATTTCAAACTTATCAGATTCGTCATCGATTACTGCGATATTCTCATCCAAATCAGTCGCTATGTTGTTGTCGTATTCCTTTTGAAGAAAGAAAGATTATAATATCACCGAACAGAAATTCATCAACTTCTTGATGCTTCATATGAATTGTGAACCATCTTACTTCTTGTGGATCTTCTGGTCCGTCGTCGTCAAATTCATTAAGATCCTTTTTAAAATCATTCGGCACGAGATCTTTGATTTCCCAATCCATCTTCGATGGACCACTCTTTTGTGGAGGGGCTGGACCTCCTCCGGTGCCTTTCTGATATGTCTTATGCTGTAAAAATATTAGTTTTACTTTCTGCAAACGAGACGCTGACTACATTGCTAATGACGAGCTAACTTTTTTTTCCTTCCTTTTGCATTATGTACTCTCACCTTCGATATATTACTTTTCGAAGTAAGTTTCATTCGCCGCCATTGTTCTTTCAACCGATTCAGATCTCTGTGCCCGTGCTCAGCTGCAAACTCCTCGTAAATTCCGTCCCAAGCTCTTGCTTTCATCTGTATGAATTTTCCTTCTCCAGATTTATTCTCGATCACACTTATTCTGCCTTTCACTAGATCTAACAAACAATTTTTCTCAGCTTCGTCCCAGTTTGCAGCTCGTTCTCTTTTTGGTTTGTACATCTTTAAAGAATCAATTTACAAAGATTCACGAGATTGAATAAGATTTTCAGGATTAAATAGGTTAAATACGCTATGAAACTGCGTCAAAGTGAAAAGACAAACGAATTGCAGGGTTGCTGCTGCAATTTCAATAGGTATCCATCTGAGATCCAAGATTCGTTTGTCTTTTCACTTTGACGCAGTTTCATAGCGTATTTAACCTATTTAATCCTGAAAATCTTATTCAATCTCGTGAATCTTTGTAAATTGATTCTTTAAAGATGTACAAACCAAAAAGAGAACGAGCTGCAAACTGGGACGAAGCTGAGAAAAATTGTTTGTTAGATCTAGTGAAAGGCAGAATAAGTGTGATCGAGAATAAATCTGGAGAAGGAAAATTCATACAGATGAAAGCAAGAGCTTGGGACGGAATTTACGAGGAGTTTGCAGCTGAGCACGGGCACAGAGATCTGAATCGGTTGAAAGAACAATGGCGGCGAATGAAACTTACTTCGAAAAGTAATATATCGAAGGTGAGAGTACATAATGCAAAAGGAAGGAAAAAAAAGTTAGCTCGTCATTAGCAATGTAGTCAGCGTCTCGTTTGCAGAAAGTAAAACTAATATTTTTACAGCATAAGACATATCAGAAAGGCACCGGAGGAGGTCCAGCCCCTCCACAAAAGAGTGGTCCATCGAAGATGGATTGGGAAATCAAAGATCTCGTGCCGAATGATTTTAAAAAGGATCTTAATGAATTTGACGACGACGGACCAGAAGATCCACAAGAAGTAAGATGGTTCACAATTCATATGAAGCATCAAGAAGTTGATGAATTTCTGTTCGGTGATATTATAATCTTTCTTTCTTCAAAAGGAATACGACAACAACATAGCGACTGATTTGGATGAGAATATCGCAGTAATCGATGACGAATCTGATAAGTTTGAAATAACTGGCCCGGAAGTACAGCAGCCTGTGGTGATTTTAGAAACCAGTAAACGAGCAAAGGATTGTGGCAACAACGAACAGCTTGTTAATGAAAACTTTGCTGAAGAGTAAGGCTTATTAAGTTACGTACTTATAGAAACGCTATCAAAAGCATAACAAGAGACTTATTCTGTTGAGCGACTTTTATAATGATGGTCTATGGGTACATGCATATTATCCAATGACTATCATTTATCATTGTCTTACTGGTGTTTGATTTTTTTTACAGTCAAAACAGATCGAGGAAGCGGATATTTGCTAGAGCTGAAGGGAATATGACCGCATATGAATCGAGATTATTGGCATTGCATTCTGCACGCATCGGGCAACAGATGAGATTGGAAGAGGAACGACACCAAAAACAGTTAGAAGTCCTTGAAGAGGAAATTCTATACTGGAGGTCTAGAAGAACCAACGAGACGGAGCGGAATTCGCTCAGCCCGTATAGGCTCAGCCGATGAAGGATCTATGTATATAACAACGAGCTGAAGAATAAAATTCCACTCTTGAATTGATCGTTTCGTTGATAGCATTGGTTTATTTATTGAGTTTCTGTTGAAATACAGCTTTATTGTGTTAGCTACTCTTGCCTTTGAAAATGCGTTTGGATGAAATTCCTGCGAAAAGCGTTTCCTTGCCTATTTACTGCCACTGCATCATGGATTCTATTGCGCTCAATATTGACGTCATCTAAATCTCCGTCCGAATCCGAATCCGAATCATCGTCATTCTGACGAAACTTAATGCGGAGGTTGTGAAGTACCGCAATGGCAACTATCATAGCCTTCGAGTTGTGCAGAGTTGTCGTCAGTCCACGATGCAATGAACGAAATACCATTTTCCATAGGCCGATAGTTCGTTCTACAGTGTTACGGGTTCTGATATGGGCATGATTGTAAGCTTCTTCAGCTGCGCCTTGCGGATTGAGTACTGGAGTCAGCAGATGCGTGAGTGCGGGATATCCACTGTCTCCCAGCAGCAAACCAGCGAATTCTCCGTTCGCAAATCGTTGTTGCAGTCGGCATTCACGAAAAATTCGGGAATCGTGAACGCTTCCTCTCCATCGGGCTACGATATTTGTGATACGGAGATCTGCTCCACACACCACCTATAATCATTACTGACATTAATACCACATTTGAAAGTTTTTTATTTTTTCCCCAGCGGTAATCGACGATACGTTCGGCGGCGCGGCTCAAGTTGGTGGGGGGTCCTTACATACGGACGTCAAGTATTTAATGATAAAATATTTCATTAAATTTCGCATTCAATAAATTATTCTAGGCGAAGGTTTGAAGATCCGGCGGGCGAGCGCAGTATATTTCAATTTATGGACGTATTTGTTGTTTCGTTTCTAGATAAAAATCGGTAGATTCTTATAGCTATGTGTGATTATAATTCACTTACTTGCACGTTGAGACTATAAAAGCCTTTTCTATTAATGTACGTCTGCGCATAAGGGCCACCGGGATTAGGGATACGTATGTGCGTTCCATCAACGCATCCTATCACCTGTGGAAATCCGCTGATCCTTTGAAAAGCCTGCATTTCTTGCCTTTGCTTGTGAATGGTGTTCGGAAACTTTATGATCTCCCCTCGCATTCGCGATAGTGCTACAGAGACTTTTCGCAATACCCTACAGACGGTTGGTTGACTCAAACCGTGCACATCACCATCCTGCAGCTGATAACACCCCTTATTATAAATTAAAAGCGCCGTCAGAATTTGCAACTCCGGCCTTACTGGAAGACCTCTGTTGGTGATTGGGTATCCCAATTCAGGACCAATTAGTTGAATAAGATTTTCAACACCGGCCTTTGAGAATCGGTACCTCTTTTTAAATTCGCAATCACGGAATTTTTCAAACGGGTCAAGTCGTGCAAAATACATTTTTCTTCCTCTACCTTCAATCTCCCTCACATCTCGCACTTCATCTATATTATCAATTTCTATCGCTGCGTCCATACTTATAGGTTATACAAATCTCTGATCATTCAAATAACAGTTTACCGTGATTATTTAATAAACAAGCCAATACCGGTGTTTGATTAATTAATTAATTAATCATCTACTAGATTAGTAACCTACTATCGGCGGCCGACTAAAATGAAGTTAGTAGCCGAATAAAAACGAGTTAGTAGGCTACTAAATGTCTATGAATACGGGTGTTCATGACTAACTACGTAATGTGCATCTTAAATATTTCATGACTAACTGCGTAATGTTCATCTCAGATATTTCATGACTAACTACGTAATGTTCATCTTAGATATTTCAAAACTCTTCCGAACCATACGTTCCACAGCATGCGATAACATAAGTTATTTCTCAACGCACGTAAAATGGACGTAATTTTTTTCGCGTACTATAGATAATTAATTTGGACTATTTTGGCTTCCTTCGTGCGAGTGTGGATTACAACAATTACTTGCAAAAGAATAAACGTACAACACAATTAATATCACGGGAGATTCGTGGTGAAATATTTTAACCTGTCATACTACCGCCCGCCAGAACGGTGTAACCCGAGCTCTCGACTGAGATTACGGACACCCGTGACTAATTGAGGCTTGTACATTCATTCGATTTGTGCCGCTAACGTACAATTGAATGATTTTAAATGAATCAGAAAGATATGATACGTTTTTCGTATACTACTACTGTCATGTTACGCCGATATTGTATGATCCATACCACGCACGAAGAGAAGCTGACGAGTAAAGCGTTCTATACGATTGCAAACTCCATTCAAGGCCCACCCGATAGTCCTAATTTTTTATTTCGGAAGTTCATTAACTTTTTTTATAGGTTTTTTTTTGTTGTTTTTGTTAGTTTCCTTTTCTTGACGAGCGTCTAAAATGTACTGTGGGTTCCTGATATCCATATTTCTCAACGAGCGGCTATCAGCTATTTCAGGTACCATACAGCATTTATAGAATCTCGTCAAAAATGGTTCCATTTTTTGGGACCAAAACTCGTCGTTCCTTTGAACGAATATACTTTTTATATCTGGTGCAGGCGTCCAAACAGCGAATATGCAGTACTTCCTACGGGTCACTTGCAGCTGACCTTGTACTTGATAGTAATATTCGTGGTTCTCGTTCATTTTTTCGCCGAGCTTGTCAAAGATACAATGCAAGTTTCCTATCTTCTGAGCAAGTGCCTCCGGCGGGGTGAAATTTCTAATGGCAAATGGGCATTTGATTTCCACAATCCCATCGTCGTCGATCAAACCGTCTGGCGAAGCGCCGATGTACGGTAGCTCCTCGTCAATAAACAGGCCACACTCAGTGATTAGAACATTGCTGTCGATTTCCAATGCTCGTCGCGCTTCATCTTCGTGCTGCTGGCCGTGTTCGATATCCGGGAGCCGCAACGGTATGGGATACAGCAACGCTTTAACCTTCTTAGAACACGACGTGTCAGCACGCATGCGACACACGCTTCCGAAATTCGATGAAGTCAGAATTTTCTTGCGTATTAACACCCAACGGTCGCTCCTGCCTTGTTGCCTCGTAGTACGCTCAATTTCGTTGCGGTCTGCCTGCCACTCCAGCAATAAATCGTGATGCAACTTCAATTTTTGCTGGAACTTGTCCTCCGACAAGTCCGGATCTTGCGAATTAGTTCCGTAGTCTGCGGTCGCAGTGTCTGTACGTGGGACTTTGCTTCTCTGTTCGGATGGGTTGTTGTTTCCTTGAGTCGTCCGCTTTTCGACAGATCTGGTTCTGCTAGCTGTTTTATGATCATTTCTCTTGATATGTCGATCCTCTATTTTCGTCAACGTCGCTGTTGGTTCCTTGCCTATTTTTTCTTTCAACACGCTCAAGGCTTTATTGGTGTTGAATTATACGACCGCGGCGGCGCATCTTCCGGTGTATGAACCTCTGGCCACGTAATTGATACATTTTCCACCAATATTGTAACGTGTTCGGATTATACCACCCGGTAGATCGACCGAACAAGCTACATACGACCGCGCAAATAGCCTCGCGCCGATCCGATCAGAAGACCCTGACGTGACGTCACGAGAACTACTATATAAGACAGCACGCTGAAGCAGTAGACAGCGTATTCGAGCCAAAGCGGCCGAGACGACTCACACGCGTTACACAAATCCTCAAATCGAGTAGCGATTAGAACTAGAGAAGTCAATCGACTCATAACTAAATTCACTCTCACATAACCTCAAATATAGGAAGTTACTCAAAGCGAGATCTTACCTCACATAGAATCAAAACTCGAGAAATTAAATTGGCTAAAGCAGCAATTTAGATTAAACTCAAAACAAAAGAAAAATATAATTAGCTAAAACAGTAATTATAGAATCAAAAAATCGAGAAAATATAAATTGGCTAAAGCAGCAATTTAGATTAAACTCAAAACAAAAGAAAAAGTATAATTAGCCAAAGCAGTAATTATAACTTCAAAATAGAACAAAACAAACAGAAACAAAAAACAAACAGAAACAAAAAGCAAATAGAAATAGAAAAACAATTAGAATAGAGATTATCATTTGATTATATCGAGCCACATTTTTAGTTTATTTCATTTCTGTAAATAGTAGCTTTAAGTAAAATTCGATAGACAAAGTCGAATCAATAAAATAATCACACAGATATAATAATCAATCCGAGTCTAATTATCTTTCATTTCGTGTCTTGTTTCATTTCTTTAACTAACATAAATTCTTTCAGCTTCAAATCACTTAGAAATAAAATCGTGATTAGCTAACAGGTAGCTTCGGTATTCTAACACTCAGGCAGCAACGGTACAGATTTAATTGGTATCCGAGTCTGAGAGTGTAAGAATATCCAAGTCTATAGCAGGCAGCTTCGGTGCGTTTAACCTAGACAGCAACGGTATAGCTATAATCGGTACCCGAGTCTGGAAGGTATAAAACTATCCCAAGTCTGTAGGGAGGCAGCTCTGGTGGACCAAAGTGTCTATCCGAGTCTGTATTAGGGTAACAAAAGGGTTTTTTACATTTTTTCCTTGGAGGGGCTCCAAATCATACCCGTGACAAAGAATTCACGCGAGCTAGCGTAATTTCGCGGCCTTCTGCCGTGAGACATACGCAGAAAAAGTTACAATATATTTGGCAATGATGGAATTGTATCTTTCCACGCAGTTGCTATTGACGCGCAATATCAGGCTGTCTGAGTAACAGCTTAGATTGACAAAGGCTTCCTTTATTCTATCATAGAGTCCAAAAGCGTTCAATGCGGGAGCTACATTTTCTTCTCCGTCCTTCAATGAACCGTCACAGAAGTAACCGATTTCAGCGCACTTTTTATGCTCACCGAATACGTGGCTCGGCGCGTTTAAAATATCGCCCGCAAGCTTGCGAGCCTTCAGACTAGTGGGGCCTTCTTCCTTCGACCTGAATTCCACAGCCTTGGTCACGGCAGTTCGCAGCCTGAGTACGCTGCCTTCGATTACTTGATGTAACTTGCCAAGGCGACCTTTTGCTTTAGCGACCTCTTTGATTTTCGTAGCCAGATTACGCAACAAATGGTTTGTGCATTCGACTTTCTTGACAGGCATATTTGGGTACGGATTGCTATCCAAGATCTTCTTGTAGACGCTACTGTCTCCGTCTGCGATTAAGGTGGAGTACATAAGTCCGTGCTCGTCGATGCTACGCTTGAATCCGTCAACGATAGCATCACTTTCCATGCTGGTGGAACTGCGGTTTCGCTCCCAATTTTTATAACGGAAATGATCGGATGGTTCCTTCTCCGTGCGTGCCGCTCGTTCGCATGTAGCGCAAAATTTGTTGCGTACCCCGATGAAAAGGATCTTCTGCGTGTGGTAACCGACGATTGCGCCAACTTCAGACAAAGAATCGTACTTCCCGGTTCAGTACGATCTTTTCATCCAATTACCATCCGCTACAACAGGAATATGCGGAATGCCATCGATGATGTCACCGCGCTCGATAGCTGATTCCCTCTCAAGTTTACCAGCGGCTTGCATCTCTTGTGCTGCGGTACCCATGAATTCATGAGTGATCTCGTTTTCATACTTTCGGTATGTATTTTCGGAAATGCTTGGCACATTAATCGCTGCAAACAATTGTTCCATTTGTGAATGCCCAATTCCGCTGGTGATGCACCCGGCCACCACGCTACGATGAATATCCATAGATTCGGGACCCGACGGATCAGTCCATATGCTGTCCTTGTGCATGCAAAATTGGCACTGAAAAAAGATTTGCGTTCGCAATCCCTGTTCACGCGACCCTACGACTTTTAGGGCTGACATAGGACAAGCTAGGGCAGGCGCGTGATTTCCGAATTTCTTAAAGAAATCGGAAAACAGGTGCTGTATATTTACGATGCGACGACCTTCAATATTGGTCTCTTCCAGAGCGTACGCGTCGGATGGGTTGTTGGATATTTCGAGCTTGAAATCATCCAGATCGTCTTCTTCCGGCCAAGCCCATTTATCTGGCACCTGTTGTTCCGCCTCTGTACCGATTGTCTGTTCTTCAGTGTCAGTATCAGACACGTGATCCGGTTCGGGACCACGGACAGATGAACCCACGTGTTCGCCGTCTGGTACGTGGTCATCATCCGAAGTCTTGTGGGATGTCGATTCAGAAATTTTGGATTCGCTATCTGGTATGTCGCTGCGGTACTCAGGGATGGAACTGGCATCTCGTGCTGCGAGATCTGCATCATCATTATCCGTCGAGATTTCAACTTCGTAAGTGATTTCCTCTATAATCACTTCTTCATCGCTGTCATTTTCCGATTGCGAGATCTGTGATATTTCGAAAGTCGATGTGAAGTGTTGGGAGGTGAGTCCCGAACTCCCCGCAATACAGTGATCGAAGCCAGCTTCGGGCTGGCTAGCCTCCGCAAGACGGTGCTCGTCATGCTTTCCCACGACCGTGGCCGACGTGTTCGATGCCACTCCGGGTGTGGCATCTCGCATACTCTTTTCGCGATTTCGTCGCCTATAAACAGAAAAACGATTACAAAATGAATAATAGTATAAAACAACAACGAAACATGTATGTGTACATTATACCACACGTGGTTTGACGTACAGTAGAGTCCCGCTTTTGTCAGCCTCACGGGAGGACTGCTGACAGAACCGGGAACGTCTGAGCCCCGCCTAAGGAGGCGTACGAGTCAGCGAACGCCAGTGGCGTAGTGAAAGTGAAGCGGTGCGCTGGCTTCGTGAATAGGTGAGTCTGCCAAAGCGAGGTTTGTTTACATACATTCCTACACCACTGTCGGAGACTTCGGGCTACGCCTTCGCCTCTCTCTACGTGGCTCGACGTACGAGCGAAGGAGAGCAGCGGTAGTAGAGTGGGAGGTAGGGAAACGTCTAGCTTGACAGAATCGGGGCTGACAAAAGCGGGACTCTATTGTATTACCTCTAGAAAATTGAGTCACATCCGATTGGATGTGATCAGATCTGAACCCAGATCAATTTTTGGAACGAAGTTCCTTATCGCACGGTACGGACCTGGGGCCTTATTCTGACTTTATATCATCCAGTGATATAGCGACATGCAGCGACATAGGTGAAAAAATGTTGCTTTGCGCATGCGCCAGAGTCAATGTTTTCAGTTTTACAGTAGGTTATGAGGGTGACAAATATGATTAAAGTGTTATAAAATGCGAAACCTACGAAAAGACCAATAATCGCGATATTTCGGTGATATAGTAGTTTGTCATGCCTTTTTTATATAGTGATAATTAATCGCTTATAAAATATAAAATCCAAAGCTCTAAATGAGTGAAATAGTGAAGCATACAGTTTCGGATGTACTGTTTAGTCAAATCTCAATGCAAAGAAATTTGAAAAAATTGTCTTGCGATTATTAATATAATTCTAAGAAAATGAAAATAATACATCGATAAAAATACAGTGATTATATGAAAAATCCTAAAATCCGTGATTTTTGGTGGATTACATATAACTTTTTTGGTATTTACAAACAAGAATTAATTGGAAGTTTAATGTATATCTAGCTGTGTGTAGTAGACCTGATATTTGTTTCGCAGAGTCAATTTAACACTTGCTTTACTTTAGAAATTTGGAAATGTGCTCTAAGGCTAAATGTGTACTAAGGTATCTGAAGGGAACTATTGATTACAAATTATCTTTCCAAAAAACTGGTGAATCTGTCATAGGATTTGCAGATGCAGACTGGGCAGGTGATCAGACAGATATAAAATCTTATACTGGTTTAGTTTTCAAGCTAGGAGGAGCGATTTCATGGAAAGGTAAAAAGCAAAAGACGGATGCATTATCAACGACAGAAGCAGAATATATGGCTTTGTCTGAAGCGACGAAACAAGCAATATTTTTGCCAAATCTTTTAGCAGAAGTTAAAAACAAAAAGGGAAAAGAATGTATAACTCTTTTTAATGATAATCAATCGGCACTAAAACTTTCAACTAATCAGATGTTTCATAATCGACGAAACATATTGATATTAGACATCATTTTGTAAGAGATGCAATTAAAAATAACTTAATTAAACTAAAATATGAAAATACAGACAATATGACTGCTGATATTTTCACCAAAGCTTTGCCAGAAGCAAAACACATAGTGTTGTAAAGAGTTAGGTCTAGATATGGTGAATTAGATTAAGGGAAAGTGTTGGAGTTAATCAAATTAGCCATGATCTAGTAACTAAGGTATAAAAGATTGTAAAAAAATAATTATTATTATTATTATTGTAAAATACACATACAGCCACGTGTAGCAATAGGATCCCTGGTTTCCTCCAAATAAATAAATAAATACAAACGAATAAATTGTCGTCAATGAAATATTTAATGCAAATATGTCATACAATATTCATTCACTACACTCGTTACATGTAGTACCTATTAATCAAAGTATTTCTCTCCTCGATTGCAGCATTGTAATTCATATCTGGCATGAATTCTTCGTCTTCGTTGTCGTACTCTGCTTCAGGAATGTCATCTATGACACTGAAAAACATGATTAAGAATGCAAATCGTCAATACATTATAACCGCTTTAATGTTCCTTCTTAAACCTTTTGAATGAAATAAAAACGGGCTTTTACTGTTTTAAACTTTACCCATTTCTGCGACGGAAATTGTGCAGTACTGCACAAGCCATGATTATCTTTGCGACCTTTTCGGTTCTATATGGTAATTTTCGTTCACGCTTTATGCACCGCCACACTGCAGTCAGTACGCCGAACAGTTGTTCTACCTTGCAGCGTGTCTGCACATGTTCCTCGGTATATGCTGCTTGCGGAGAACCTTCCGGCGCATCGCGGATTGGCGTCAAGAGTATTGGAGATGGTGTATACCCGCTGTCTCCTACAAAAGGAAATTAACAATTGCACGCATTTATCAAGTCACAAATAATAATATAATATGTACTTGCTACAGGGAGGCATACCAGTGTATCGTTACATGCATATGGAGCATTCCATGCCAAATCGACTAATGATTTTCCTTCTTAAATGAAAGAATTTTCAATTTTAAAATGTCACTTTGATGTTTGTGATAAAAATTAAAAACATTAGGTTTAATCATTTTACCGCATATGTGCTAATAAAATATGCGTTGAAAATCTCAATTATAATTATTTTCAACAAGTCTCTTATGATCAGCTTACAAGCATTTCTTCTCCGTATTTCAGATTCTAGTATAAACCCATACATCGGAAATATTTACTTCTTATGAATAAATATTAGCAATGAGTTCGGTACATTAATTATGTTTCATTCTTTGCAAATCGAGTGCGAAAATACCATTGATGTACTATTGCTATGTGAAACTCTGCCATTGTGAGTTCATACATTCGTTACAAACATACCAAGTATATAGTAACTGCCTTCCTCGCGTGTGATCTGACCATTTGCTCTGAGGGTCTCTAGGTGATCTTTCATATCACTGTGCCGCCAGACGTTGCGATCATTGTTGCTGCCGGGGCAGATTCGGATGTTTTGTATAATATAATTCGCATCTGAAATCTAACATTAAAATAAATATATCAAGAGACTCGGTAGAGTCTCGCGCCAAGTACATTAAAAAGAAAATCTTTTTCAAGCGCGAGACTCAACGAGTCTATATACCCGAGAGGCAGCTACCCTAACCTATACCGCGAACTAGTATCGTCGTTTTCTTTCACCTCACAATATACACAGATTGAAACTAATTTAATCTAGGATGTGGGCATGAAAAGCTTTCATTTGAGCCTTAGATCGATTAAATCGGTGTCCGGAGTGCTGAGATATGATTAACTACAAATTCTGATACCCCGTTTCATTGTAAAATTTTTCGTTTTCGTTTTCGTCGTCGTCAGACCAAGATTCACATTCAAACCATTCCCATGCAATCACTAGACGGGAAAATCCACACAAAAGTTGTAGAGTGACGTCAGTACGAGATAGTTCCGACGTAGATAGCGCCAGTATCGCAGACAGAAACCGTCTCCTATATAGACATAGAGCATGGACTGCGCATTACCTATACAGCCCATGGTAACGCCGAAAGTGAGAGAGAGAAAAGTAACACACGCGGCCAAATCTGTCTCTTTCTATGCATTTGACGTTGTTGGTTAGAAAGAAACAGATTTGGCCGCGTGTATATGCTGTCTCTTTCTACCGACCGAGCGATTTTCGGCCCGAATGCGCAGTCCATGCTCTATGTCTATGGTCTCCTACACTAGCAGACGCGTATTGTCATTTCATGTTTTTAAATCCCAATAATAAAGGAAATAAGAGAAATACGAGCAATGCTTAATACAAAATTTGAACGTACAAAAACTAGTGAATACCCACCGCAAGCCCCTCGGGTACCAAAACCTTACGCCAAGTACATTAATGTGATAGTCACCAATAAAAATGTTTCGATAGGTTAATCTTAAATCCTACGATCTCGAGCTTTTGAGGTTATGCAAATCGGCTGACGTGTGAAATTCATGGTGATAAATAAAATAACAATTATAAACGGACAAGACTGTCAGATGAATATTAACTGATTTATGAATGCAATTATCAGAAGAAACGGTTTTTTCGGTTCAATTGTTTAGCAAGTTATCGCCTGAGGAAGTCTGACAAGAGAAAATCAAGAGAAAATGTTGAAGTAGAAAAATATGAGGATAGCATTATTCGATATAGGGAACGGCAAGGAGCCAGACCAATAAAGCCGAGTTCAAGCGTTGGATTGCAACGAATTTTACTTCAAGCTCCATGTTAAGCTCATCTCCGAAGGCTCGTCTGCTGAGACTCAAATTGTGAGTCAACGTTATACGTAGGATTCCGACGAGTCCTATAATCTAACTCCGTATCATCTAGTCAAAATGAGATTTTCAGTCAACGTTGTTTGTTGGACTCCGATAGGCTTTATTCTACACTCCGCGTCAACGTAGTGCCTTGACCTTCGGTGGAGATAATTTTTTAATCCATAATGTATATTCATAATTTAATGTCAAATTTCAATAAATTTGTTACATTTTGGTATGCAACCTGTATGCTCTACGCTAGTCTTGCATCAATAGGCTCAATTCTAAATATTTTGATACCTTCTGTTCAGACCCGAATTGAAAGTTGACGTTATGAGTACGGGACGCGTACATGTTCTTTTTGCAGAGGACCTAGTTGCATTAAAAAAAAAACTACCTACGAATTGCAATACATATATCTGATATCCATATATATTTAGTCATGAGCACCAACTATAACCCTGCGTGCAAGTAACTCCGTCATTGCCGGTCCCAGGCCCAGATGAGACAGGAGGAGGGCTGCACGCAGGGTTGGATGTTGTAGGTATAAAAAATTGTTGTAGTGGAACAATTTGTAAACGCTATGAAAGTACATTACGCGTCACTCCACAAATTTGAGACTTGGGGAAAATTATGAGCACACGCGTGCTCGTTGCTGTTGACGTTTCTGCTTATCGAGGGACTTCGGGCGGTATGAAATAGCACAAAACAACCGAGCGAGCGTAGCGAGCGAGCACAATTATTAGGTGGTCAAGCAAAATTTTACAAAAAGTAGTGAAATCAACCCCAAAAAGCACCTTTGGTGCAAAAACCTTCCGCCAAGTCCATTAACCCATTGAACAGGCAAACGCACCTCGAGTATCGGTGTGAGGCTGGTGGGGGGACAGCCAATGAGAGTGCTGTCATGTAGTGTAGTAGTGAATTCTGTATGTATTAGTGTGTGGGTGAAACCCACACCGCGCGGAGCGTCAGGGACGTATCGTAAGAAAGTAGATAATATTCGTCTGTTTCATTCCTCAGTTCAAACTGTGCGATCATATACGCTCCTGGGCGTGCCATCCCCACTCCCGATACCGCTTGCTCGGTCGCAGAGTGGGGAAAGACTTTGCCTGTTCAATGGGTTAATGTGTAGATCACTCCACCAAAAAATAATCAAAGGTTGTGCTCGCTCACTCGATTGGTTGATGATTATCAACATACAAAAGCATTGAAATCAGATACAACTGCCAAGTACCTGTAGAATGATAAAAGTTTGGAATTGAAAAATTTGTTCAAACTAAATAACGTTGTACTCGTTCGCTCGCTGCGCTCGCTCACTCTATTGGCTTATGATTATGGGTTGAAAAAACAATTCGGATGAAGAGATTGAAGATGTCAACATTTATCTAAAAATATTCATAGCGAAAAAATAATTTAAAAAAAATTTTTAAAAAAATTTGGAGGTAGTGGTACTTGGGGGGCCTTTTGTAGAAAAAGAAATGTAAAATATCGATCACGAACCATGTCAATGTCATCTGATAGATATTCAAACATTGGCCCGCCAACGTACCACGGACTCCAAATTTTTTTTTTTCAATTTTTTTCAAATTATTTTTTCGTTATGAATATTTTTAGATAAATGTTGACATCTTCAATCTCTTCATCCGAATTGTTTTTTCAACCCATGATCATAAGCCAATAGAGTGAGCGAGCGCAGCGAGCGAACGAGTACAACGTTATTTAGTTTGAACAAATTTTTCAATTCCAAACTTTTATCATTCTACAGGTACTTGGCAGTTGTATCTGATTTCAATGCTTTTGTATGTTGATAATCATCAACCAATCGAGTGAGCGAGCACAACCTTTGATTATTTTTTGGTGGAGTGATTCGATATATAATTGTCAGTAAGAAAATATGAAAATTGTTATCTGGGTCGCTAAGTATTTATCGTAGTCCAGGTCCTCGGCTTCGTATTTATTGTGCCTATATATTAACTTGTGCCAGATTTGTTATTGGAGATATCTTAGCCAAGGCGAGCATTGAAATGAGAATATATGGCGTAAGTACAGAAGGATGTCTTAGTTCCACCTAAGACTTGATAATGCAGCGTGTATCCCACACTTGGCACTCTTTGCCCAAGTGCTCTGAACGCATTGCCAAAATTTTCATAGCTGGCGAACATCATTGGTGCGTAACTCCTGTATCTAGGCTTGAGTTGGAAACTTCAGGTGCAGATCTTATGCGTTTCACCCAGTTTCACCTAACACTTCAGGAGGATTAAGAATCGATCGAATTTGATGAAAAAATATCACAGTAAGTTTCATCAGGGCCCTCCTACCCTTACGGAAAAAAAAACCCTCAAATTTAGGGGGTAAATTCGCACCCCCAAAGTTTTAGGGGTTTACCATGGAAACTCAGAGTTCACCCCCAAATTTTACCCCCAAATACGGGGCGAACCCTGAGTTGAGGGTAAAATTTGAGGGTGAACCCTGAGTTTTCATAATAAACCCCCAAAACTTTGGGGGTGCTAATTTACCCCTTAAATTTGAGGGTTTTTTTCCGTAAGGGTATACCCCCTAAAACACTTAACGAGAACTAGGTTATTTTAGGAGCCACCTAATTCGGAAACACATTCGCGCATTTTAGGGTTATCCGATGTGACGATTTGATCAATCACCTTTTTGGTTAGCGAATTGCCGTCCTCTGAAACAAAACAAACAGAGCTGATTCATCGCTTGACAGATGTCTGAATTTCATACCAACTTGAATACAATCAAAAACAAACGTGTATCAACGTGTATGTTTGGTTGCTCGATCACCTTACCGACGGTGCGTCAGGTTCTCTTTGGCTGACTGTACAACATCCCAACTATCTAGCCTGTGAGTTCCAGGTTTGTGGAATGTCTCATTTTTGTGGAAAGTATTTTTCAAGTATACAGTGCGCACGGAGTGTCAACCCCACCACGCGCGATCTATGCAAGAAGAACCTAACCCTGGGTTTCCAGGCACGCGGCGTCACGCTCACCAATCAGAGGTGAGCCGCGACCTGCCGCTCGGTCTACACTCGTCCAGCGTTTGAATTTTTTCGCGCCGCGCGTTGCCGTGCAACGTTCGATGAAACTCGGGTTACTTCGTAGCTGCTCGGGCCGTGCCGCGAAATTCAAACAGATGTGAATCAGACGTTTAGTGATTGTCTGAACTTATTAACAATGATGCGTGTGCTTCAGAGAATAGTTGTTGGTGGCTCTAAATATTATTTGATAAATAATGATGATCAACGATCCGGATCCCGATAACGATGAGGGAGAAGCTACGATGAACGAGATGATTATTTGCAATTTGCAATTAATGTGATTAGAGTGCGCAAATCGATATGGAACATGAGCGACAACTTGTAAAAGGACTGTATCCATAAAAAAAATTGTGGGTTGAGGTAGCCTATGAATTAGAAATGGATGGTAAATATACATTGACATACTAATTTATTAATATTATTACTTTTTATCACCTTTCCTGTATATTGTAACTTACTGCACCAATATCTCAGCTGAAGGCTGGAGATGAGGTGCTAGTCCGCGTGAGTATCTTTGTCACGGGTGTGATATTTTGGAGCTCCTCCTGGGGAAAAAGTGAAAAACCTCGATAGCCCAATAACAGATTCGGAGCAGGGTTTTCCCTGAACAGAACTGTGACTTGTAGAGCTGGATATGCCACGCTAGCCAAGCCTGGAAAGCAGTTCGTCAACACTCTCAGATCAAGCATGCGGATTCGGGTTTGTTAGACCAGTACCGCCAGCCTGAGAGCAAACTCAGAACTACGACTCGACAGAGCTGGGCGAGCCACACACACCAAGCCTGCTAAGCTAAGACTACTGTAATGATTTGTGAAAACTGAAAGGTCTTTGAAACATAACAGAAAGAAAAGGAAGATGAAAGAAAAGGATGCAGTTTAACAATAATATATTTAATAGTAATTAATAGCATAGAATAGCATGAACAAAAAGAACATAAAGTAGCATTTTTAACACAGCATGGTTATAACGAGAAAGCATTAAGAAAATAAAACAAGACGTTCAAACAGAGTTAGTAAAGCAGAATTTAAAGTAAAACTAGACTAAATTGCTATTTTATCAATGTTTCCGAACTTTTGTTTTAATATTGAGTAAAGTTGTCATATCCAGAGATTCGCGGATTTCCAATTCGTGAATTGATTTAAATTGCGCCGTTAAATATTTTTATGACGACTTTTATGTTTATTGTCTAATTTCTTGAGTTTATTTAAAATTAGCAAAACTATTTATGAGAACTGTGACCTTATTAGACTTATTTTTCATATCAAAAAACGTAATTCTATGTACTTTAATTTTAGCAAGTCATGAACACGCTTCGAGAGCGAGGGAGGTCACGCCCAATTTTAGCTACGTGCCTAATTAATTCAATCAAACGATGTGACTCGACGGGCGCTTTGCCACAAAATCGGTATCGGGTGCTCCGATACCCCCTTTTTATAGCGAAATCCGCGACATCCGCGGATCTGCGGTGCGGCTGCACGGAACTCGCGGTATGCACGGAATCACGGCTCACTCACGGTCGCTCCTGCGCGTCGCGGATGCGCGATGGTCACTTGCCGACTGTACTGGCTCGGCGGCGGCCGTGCCAGCACAGCCGGAACGTTACAATATATTGTTGCGAAATGTGTTTTGCAGTGATAATAAGTCATTAAAGCAGGTTTCCAAGAGAAATAAAGCGAATCAAAGTGAAAATGATATGCTTTGAGATAATTGGTTATGTATTCTGAAATACAATTCTGTACCGTCAGCAAGCTAGAGCAAGACTGATTTGTTTTACAATAATAGTTGTTGACGCAGCAACCGAGGTTCTTCCCGTGGAAAAAAGATTATTTCGATATGGTATGCGTAAAATTGCATTTTACTCATACTATGTCGAAAAATATCGTATGAAACTCGTGTGTAAGATTTTACGCGCTCGATGCATAATATACTATATCGACAGCTTAATAACAGAGGCACGTAACTGCCAAAAATGGGCTTTTTCGAGGTCAGACCGACGTATCTCCAAAAAAATGGTTCTCTGCATTGGAAATTCTTTGATGAATGAAAAGAGCCATCATCCATAATTCGGTGTGAAAGTGACGTATCTCCACACATTTTATGTGAGACAGTCGTAACTCCACACTTACGTGGTTTTGTTTTGTTTTTGAGACCAAAAAGTTTTGTAACATAGTAACGTATCTCCATATCTTGTGGAGATACGTTCTTCTGTTACCGAACCGGACTGTACATACGTCTGTTTCACACAAAAAAATGGCACTTACGCTTCTTTGTTACAAATTTTTATTTATACCGTGAAAACGTTTCAAGTACGTTGATGAGTGCAAAAATGAAGAAAAAATGGAGATACGTTACTATCACATAAATATCAAAAAAGGCCAAAATTATGGTAGTTACGTGCCTCTGTTATTAAGCTGTCGATATATAATTATATGGGTGGATTTCAAGAAGTGGGCCAAAATAGCCTGACAATTCAGAAGAAAACAACATTGACATTTCATTAGAGTAGTATACATTTTCTAATCGTGTGGAGCCCCTACTTCAAATATCTGACACACGCAACGCTCTTTTTGAATGAAATTTCGTAATATTTCACAATATTTATTAGAAAACGGCAGTTTATTCATGAACGCAATATTCTTTATAGAGTGTGATGTTTGTATTTTTCATGTCAAGTAAACCTACGAGATTGAAATTAATACCTCTTCAGCTTCTCATGAGCACTTCAAGAATACTAAAAATTCAAAAGAAGGAGTGTCGCCGAAATTACAAATGCGCCGCCGAAATTGCATACGCATCACAGAAATTACTTTTTACGGCATGTTGTGGCAGAATAATAGGCTTTTTATGGAACAAAAGGAAATATTTATTGAAATAGATGCATAAAAAGGAACCTGACATCAAGAAAAGAAAAATGTAATTTCGTAACGTCGCCGGAATTACCGTCGCCGAATGTACATTTTGACGTTAAAATATTTCCCGCTAATTTCTACGTACAGTAAGAATATCAACATTAAAGATAGCTTACACAAACAAGCAAAGTATCACATGAAAAATAGAATATTGGAATTCCCATGATAAATAATCGTTTTGGTCCAGTCGCCGAAATTACAGCGAATAAGTGTGACAAGCAAATTATTGCCTGATAAACTCTGTTCTGTCTGTAAAGGATAAAATAATGGAGAACTTATAGTACGGAGCCGATATCACATACACATCCAGAAACCATTGACAGCTAAAACATACCACCAGCACTTCCTGCCGAGTGTGTGTGATAGTAAACTTGAGCCGTCGCCGAGATTACTAATAAAGTAGGTTCACGGGTTTTCTCTCACTTTTCTCACGTTTGGTTAAATACTTTCCAAAACTGCTTGTCTTTTATCTAAACTTAGGTCTTAGAGATTTGAAATGAATGAGTGCAAAGTGCTCGGGCATAGCAGAAAAATATCGGGTCGCCTCTTTCACGGTCTGATACGGAGTGTACGATGTCCTGCGCGTATACGGGTTTAAAGCTTATTTTTACAAAATACGATACAGTATCTGCAAGATACAATGATTACGTAGGAACAGTTTTTTTTCCCTTGGTTCATTCATTTTTTTTTTTTTTTTTAATTTGTTACGTCCGGGCATCACCGCCCGTACGTTCGCCCCTCACTCACTTCAGTACCTCAACTCTTCACACGCTTCCCCCCTTTTCCCTCTACGTCTCCACTCTTCCTATCTGCCTGCTACCAGATCCTACTTCTAGAAAAGACTCGTTGCACCCGGCACTGCCAAATGCAACGAGTCAGCAAAACCTTTTATCTTACTGTCCTAGCAACTACCTACCTAGCTATGCTTCCCTCGTTTCCTCACTCACTTCTCAACTAAACCTCTTCGTGCGAAGATAGCATATATAACACAAGTACCATTATAACAAACAACTGTTAACCCGAATAAAAGTTATTTAGTTCGCTAACGAAACCTTCATTACATCAACAATCCCTCAGTTATACTCCGGTATTTAAAGCAGGGGACAAGACCCCAATAAAAGACGTAACACTGGTGGCAGCGGTGGTCCCCCTGTTACTGAGGGCATGTAAAAGAAGAGTAAACGAAAATATAAACCACTAACTCAACAAATCGTGACACCAAATAGTGAACCAATGTGCAAAATAAGTTGTGTGAACTAATAACCAAGAGAGCAACACTCGGTATAAACTACTGCGCCTAATACAAAAATAAAAAAAATAAAAAGACAGTGTCCTGTTACATTGCACGATACATCGGGTACGATCTGAATCGCTCATATACGCGAAAAGTGTAAACTATTAAACCGCTATTATCAACCTGGCGATAATTGGCCATCACAGAATTTGTTAACACAAATCGCAGCAACCGAACCTCAAAGGCACCTCGCCCCACAAAGGCTCATCTGAGCCCCACAAAGAGCGAACTCGCTCCAACGTCGACCCGAAACCTGTTAACAACTCCAAGACACCAATATCACCAACGCTATCGCTCAACCCTCAGATCCAGAGTCAAGATCTCTACAGCAACAATCACCACTTCAGAGATATGCTAAGAAAAATCACTCTCATTGTACTCACTATAATTTCCAGAACGTGAGCTACCTTAACATACGTATGCCATTTAAGGGGGTATCTACACCTTTGAATTTTCAAAAAATCGTTTTTTTTTTTTATAATTTATTTGGAATGCTAGTGACCTACTCTACCTGCAAATAAATCGATGTCAAGATATCTAGAGGATTTGAGAAGTTACAGCCATGGCAGTGCCAAATTGCGAGAAAGCGCCGCGGCGAGGCGCGCGAACCCTCAGATTGGTGCCATAAGTATTGTACAACACCGCCAACACCACTGCTTACTTTTATGAGGTTTTGATATATTTCGATTTTGAATTTTATTTTATGATCTTTCAATTGTTTGTAATTATCATTCTTACATATATTGAATTTTCAATATTCTTTTAAATTGTGATCATTGACAGAACACATGGCTGCGATCTACGTTTTTTCGAGGTTAGGTGTCCACTTGTTTGTAAATATTGTCGTGCTCTCAGTACAAATTCAAACCAATAGTAATTTCCATTATCGGATAAACACAGTGTAGGTATATATATCTGAGATGAGACTTCGGAATCGAAAGAAGATGATCCATCAAAAAGTGCGTTTGAAATCGATGCCAGGAGACTACACATTTGGATTTCCAAAAAGATGAGTATTTCTATAATACATATATTAATTGCAAGAATTAATAAATATTATAAGAAAAAAGGTATGATTGATGAAAGATGAAAGAATTTTCTTAGTATTGACAAAAATTGTGCTAGCATCTTCTGAATCTCAAAAATATTGAAGATAAAAAATTTTACAGAATTTTTATGTTTTGAACAATTTTGATCAGATTTTTTCTAAAGCAATTCATCATTTTTCTAACAGCCTCATCGGACACCTAACCGACACTGTTGTTGTACAGAACGGCTCAAAACTCACTACAAACCTCCGCCTGGCACATGTGTCTAGACTCGACTCGACTCATAACTCATCGATACCAGAGCAGCTGCGGATCCAGCATATTAGTCATTAGCAAAATCTTAAAACTTGATTTCCTGTAACTAGATTTTCCTCTCTCGGAAAAATAGGAAATAAAAAAAAAATTGAAATAAAAAAGTTTGAAAGTTGATTTCTGGAGAATGAATATTTTGACCGGTTGTCGTAAAGAATCAGGAGCATCGTTGGACCGATTCTGGAGTTTGTGGTCTTCAAATTTGTAGAATCCGAACCTCTATCAGATGAACTGACAACTTTTTGATATCACTATGTTTGGTTGAGATAATAAAAAAAATATAGAAAATAAATTGAAGAATCAGAAAAATCTCAGTAAAAACTAAGCGAGTCAGGCAATTTTCGCGATATCAAAAAGTTGTCTGTTCATCTGATAGAGGCACCTTTTCTGAACACTTAAAGACCAAAAACTCCAGAATTGGTCCAACGATACTCCTGATTCTTTACGACAACCGAGTGATTTGGTATTTTTCTATATGGAGCGTAACTACTATTGGACTCAAAGTAATATTGAATGTTAGGTATGGATAATAAGAGTCAAACCCTCCCCAAACTTCATGATTTTTTTGGATTTGATCAGACTCTCAAATTCGCTGTAAAACATTAATATCTTTTTCAGAATTTTAACCCATTCAAAGGTGTGGATACCCCCTTAAGGTAAGTCATAAACCTCGCCGTGAACCATGTCCGACACAGAGACAGCATTCATGAATTTGAAAGTCGCGACTACAGCGATTCCAACTTTTGACGGAACAAATATCACGATAAAATCTTTCCTTAAAAAAGTCGAAAACATAAAATTACTAATAGCACCGCGAGATACACTCCTATTCGCTGCACTCGTACGATCAAAAATTGAAGGCCGCGCAGAAAGAGCACTCCCGCGAGAAAGCTCCCAATCACTACAATCTCTTATAGACAACTTAAAACGCACGTTCGAACCGAAACAAAGACTATCAGAGGTGCAATGTGCTATAGCGTGTGCACGCCAAGAGAAAGACGAGACCGCATTAGATTACGGAACTAGGATAGAAGAACTCGTAGATACGGCCATTGACATCATAGAGTCAAAAGAATCCGCTGAAAACGCGACTATACTAATAAAAAACGTTGAAGAAAACGCTTTACGCGCATTTATGAAGGGTCTGTGTGACGCGGTAGAACAAAGGGTGTTAAATAAAAAGCCAAACACGCTGCGAGCGGCAGTCGATAAGGCGGTGAGCGCGAAAAAAATAGTATCAGAAAGGCAAAAACTAAGAGCGCAGACATCGAACAACAAGGAACCGGACCAAAACAGCTCAAAAACAAATGAACCGACTCAAAACCGTAGCATTAATAGCTCGAAACGAACACCGCCTCACGACCCGTCGCTGAACTGTAGGTTCTGCAAGTGTGTTGGGCACTCAATAGATAACTGTAGATCACGAGAGCGTACCGACCATCTATCTTGTACATACTGTAAACGTAAAGGTCATACGATTGAAAGGTGCCGCGCGCGAAACTACCAAAACCAACAAACACCCCAGAATTTTTCATTTTACCAATCAAACGCTCCACAATACACCCAACAACCTCAGGCACACAACAGACGTCAACATAACAACTCTGGTCAGCGACCAAATCAACCTAATAACCAAAACCGAAACCAACCAAACTCCGAACAGCCAAGATACGCACGCATAAACTTTACAAACACAAATACTAACTTCGCGAATACCGACAACTTCCCATTAGAATCGCAGACTTTAAACGAGTAACGGGACCACCATACGGACGCAACGACGTCCCGAACTCTAGAAATGCGTCCGAATACGTAAAAAGGATTCTTTTAGAATCACCGACTATTAGAATTCAATCACCCCAAATCATCGGCAACACTGGAACACTAATAGTAGATACCGGTGCCAATTTAAACCTAATAAAACGAAAGATTATCACCCCGGACACTCGTGTCGAATCAAGGGATAAACGTTACATCTCGGGAATAACAGAAGGGTTCACAGTAACACAAGGTAGCATTGATCTAGAATTTGCGGGCACTTGCCACGAATTCCGCCTAATAAGCAACGAAGTTCCTATACAAGAAGACGGCATCCTAAGCGCCGATTTCCTGCGACTCGAGGAAGCAACAATCTGTTTCAAAAACGACCAACTCCAATTGCGAAACACAGGCGTTATCCCACTACATTACAAATCCTCGAACAATAATATAAGAACATCCCGCATCCTTACAACAGCGGCAACACAAACACCTAAGATACACCTTCACACGCTCCAACTCGAAAAACAGATGAGCACACTCTTGGTTGACACCGAAGCCGACGTAAACGTGATAAAACTTAACGCCGTCAAACCAAACACACACTTCACCCCGACGGACAATACCCAGATAACCGGAACAACAGACGGTGCTATAAAAACTCTAGGAAGCGTCAACGTACAAATCGACAATAGTTGGCACATATTCCACCTACTGTCGGCGCGTAAAGGTTTGGCCCCTCTGTTTGAGTGATCATAATTTCTACAGGAAAATTGATAGAGCATCGAGTCTGGTGAGATCGGAAAGCGCCAAGTTTTCTGCGTCTAATGGTTGTTCGCAAATTTCCGTGTGAACATCGTGAAAGCCGTTATGATCTCCGAAAAGTTAAAAAACGTAGTTTTTCGGAGTCCATCGCCGTACGTAAACTTAAACTCGTCACCGTTTGTCTGAAATAAGTGTAAAAAATCTGGAAAAATTTAGAAATATTCCCTGAACATTAACGAACCTGATAGAGTATGGAAATTCCAAAAATATCCACAAACCTGGACGCCAGGTGCAAAACGGTCCAATGGTGCGATTTGGGGAACGGATTGGTACGGGTAAACCTGAGATAGCTCAAAATTTTGGTAAAAAAATACACGTTTTGGCTCCGTGATCAGTTTTTGGTTCGCAATTGCGAAATTCCAGTAATTGACGTCAACAATTTTTCAAATTTGAGCGGGGCCGCGTGTGTCCCAGCCGCGATATTCTTCGCTGCATTCACATTGTTGTAACAGTGGCCGCGAGTAACAATTGCGTTTGCGACGCGCGCGGCGGGAGGGAAATGCAGCAACGAATATCGCGGCTAGGATATAGGCGGCCCCGTGCAAATTTGAAAAATTGTTGACGTCGATTACTGGAAGTTCACTATTGCGAACCAACAACTGATTACGGAATCAAAAAGTGTATATCCTGACGAAAATTTTGAGCCGGCTCAGGTTCGCCCGTGCCGATCCGTTCCCCAAATCGCACCATTGGACCTTTTTGCACCTGGCGTCCAGGTTTGTGAATATTTTTGGAATTTCCAAACTCTATCATGTTCGTTAAGGTTCAGGGAATATTTCTAAATTTTTCCAGATTTTTTACACTTATTTCAAACAAACGGTGACGAGTTTAAGTTGACGTACGACGATGGACTCCGAAGAACTACGTTTTTTAACTTTTCGGAGGTCATAACAGCTTTCACGATTTTTACACGGAAATTTGCAAACAACCATTAGACGCAGAAAACTTGGTGCTTTCCGATCTTACCAGACTCGATGCTCTACCAATTTTTCTGTAGAAGTTATGATCACTCAAACAGTGGGGCCAAACCTTCACGCGCCGACAGTAGTCGATAATTCCTTCCCAATAAAAGAAGACGGCATTTTGGGTACGAAATTCCTATACACTGAGAACGCCACAATTTCGTTCGGAACTGGTACAGTAACAACGGATAACTGTAAACCATTGAAAATACTAGACGAAAATATTGTATCTATCCCTAGCCGAACTGGTAAAGTGATATCATTGAAAGTCGCCAACCCGACGTTGAAAACAGGATTCATTGATAACATAGACCTTGGCCCCAGTATTTTTCTCGGCAAAGCCTTAGTCACGAACAGAAACGGTTTAGCATATGCCTACGTGATTAACTCCAGCGAAACAGCTGTAGAGATAAGGAGGCCTGTAGTAACCTTAGAAGAAGTCGACGAACTCGAGGATACGAGACCCCAGCTGACCGACACAAGACTCACCAGCGTTCAATCAATCCTACTAACCAAGGCTCGGGAAACTAATACCAATAACACTTCCCGTTCGCTTTACTTCTCCTCTAACTACGACTCGAAACGCCTCCACACCCTTATGAAAAACCTTCGATTGAACCATTTGAACGACGAAGAAAAACAGTCGATAACTGACATTGCTATAGAATTTAACCACCTTTTCTTCCTACCGGGTGACAAATTAAAACATACACAACTGGTCAGTCATACCATCCCTGCCACAGATGACATTCCGATTCATACAAAACAGTACAGATATCCTCAAATTCACAAAGAAGAGATAAATACACAAGTTAGCAAACTCCTTGATCAAGATATCATCAAACACTCTTCTTCACCATACAACTCTCCGGTTTGGATAGTACCCAAGAAAACAGACGCCGCCGGCAATAAGAAATGGCGCATGGTCATAGACTTCCATAAACTAAATGAAAAAACTATCGGCGACGCCTATCCGCTACCCAACATAACGGACATTTTAGATCAATTAGGATCCGCCAAATACTTTTCTAAATTCGATTTGGCGTCAGGTTTCCACCAGATACCGATGCATCCTGATCACAGTCCCAAAACGGCTTTCTCAACGCCACATGGCCACTATGAATTCAACAGAATGCCCTTTGGCCTAAAAAATGCACCATCAACCTTCCAACGTCTAATGGATCAGGTACTTTCCGGACTCATCGGAAACGAAGTCTTCGTTTATCTGGACGACATAGTAATCTATGCGAGATCATTAGAAGAACACGCCATTAAATTCAAAAAACTTATGGAACGATTAGCCAATGCCGGACTAACCCTTCAGCCCGACAAATGCGAGTTTCTACGTCAAGAGATAGCATACCTAGGCCACGTGATCACAAAAGACGGAGTAAAACCGGATCCCAACAAAATAGCAGCCGTCAAAAACTACCCCGTCCCTACGAATCCGAAGCAAATCAAACAATTCCTCGGACTGATCGGCTACTACCGCAGATTCATACCTAACTTATCAAAACTCGCAAAGCCCATAAACAACTTACTAAAGAAAAACGACCGATTTCTTTGGACGTCCGAACACCAACTCGCATTCGAAACACTACGCGATAGCCTTTGTAACGAACCTTTCTTACAGTACCCGGACTTTGAGAAACCGTTTATATTGACGACCGATGCCTCTAACTGCGCCGTAGGCGCAATTCTCAGCCAAGGAGAAATCGGCCAAGACTTACCTATCGCATACGCCTCGAGATCCCTCGAAAAGGCGGGAGTCAACTACTCGACGATTGACAAAGAACTCTTAGCAATCATCTTCGCCGTGAAACACTTTCGACCATATCTTTACGGACGAATATTCACACTCGTCACAGATCACAGACCACTAGTTTGGATAAACAATGTGAAAGACCCAACCTCACGACTGCTACGATGGCGCCTGACACTCGACGAATATTCTTACAACGGTATCTACAAAAAAGGAAAGATGAATTCGAACGCAGATGCGCTATCCAGAAACCCACCACCTGACACAATCCAAATCCTACCTCTTGTCTCAAAGCGCCTTAGAACCGATACCGAACCCTCAGAGGAAAAAAAAAAAAGATAAAGATAACACATCGACTCCCAAGACGTCCCCGACAAACCACAGACGAATCCACTAACCCGGCCCCAACTAAAAGACCTAAAGAACAAGAAACGCCAACTATGACAACGTCAACTCTCTCGGACAATTCAGATACTGAAGCTACCCACCAAAAACCTGAACCCCCAAAAAAACGAAAGACTACCGAGTCCTCTAGTAACCAGCCCCCACGGAAGAAAGAGACCCTTCACCTGTCCGAGTTCGCTCATGACTCTCAACACCGCCAGAAGAAGACAACGATAAACGAACAAACTCTCCAGAAACCTACCCTAGCGTTAAAAAACCGAATAAACGTTATCGCGATACGCAATCTTCAGATAACCCGGCACCACGAGGTAAACCGAACGTAGATAATGACTCAGACTCTACGGGCGACTCAGGCACTCAGATACACATCCGCCGTAAGCGCATTATCACGACCTCGTCCAGCTCAAATCGAAGGGTTCACAAAAAAGTTCGCAAACAAACCGCAGGCGCGATTTCCGATGAAAAACAAACAAAACGTGAACTCCCGTACACTCATACGGACCGTAGTACAAATGAGCAAAACAAACCACCCAATGCTGAACCGGGAACGTCGAAAAATAATAAGCCAAGACCTGCGCCCTACATACGAAAGAAGATTTATAAAAAACTCTCGAACACAAATCCGATCACGGACTCAGAGTCAACAGCAACACCCACTAGATCTGATATAGGAAGACGAGAAGACATAGCCGGAACCTCCACCAACCAGAATCCAGAAAACACACCCCCATACGGCCAATTTCTCGTAGATCTAGAGTTTCTACCTTTGGCTTATAATAAACACATTACAGAGATAAACGCTGACATATCAAAACAAAAATACAACCTCGCACACTGAATTTCAGCAGACTGTAAAGCTTCACTAGGTGTCGCGGATCAGATGGTGAAACAGGGATTGATACAACGTAAACAACTTCTAGCCATGAAGCCTGAAGTGACAGACATTATAACAGTCACATACCCACGACGTATAATCTATAATTTAGTAACAAAAGAACATCACTACGACAAACCTACGAAAGAAGTCATGTACAAGACACTAGCCAAACTAAAAATAGCACTTATCAAAGGAGGAGTGAAATCACTATCAATACCAAGATTAGGCTGCGGCCTAGATGAACTTAGCTGGGACCTAATTAGTCGTATGATCCATTACATATTCAAGGACACAGACATTAAAATCACCATTTGTGTATACGAAAATCCGATGTCTCACCGACCAACCCTCGAAATCGACGAACGACCAAACCGCGTAACGGTCACCCCACACCCAAAATATAAACTCCTTCACCTTCACAAAAAACAACGTAGAGCTACGTAACTTTCAGTGGTCAACGATTAAAAAACTGTTTTTACTACATCTTCGCAAATACGAACATTAGAATCACACTCTGCACCGAAGAAATTACCACGCCCGACGAAACCCTACGCCACGAGATAATCAAAGAATACCATGAATCGCTAATCGGAGGCCATCAAGGGGTAACGAAGACCTTCAACCGGATAAGAAAAAAGTACATTTGGCCAAACCTCAAATCTCAAATACAAACCTTTATCAAAACTTGTGACAGTTGCCAAAGGAAAAAGTTAGTTCGAGTTAAGACGAAATTACCAATGATGATCACGGACACTCCTGCAAATGCATTTGATAAGGTGGAACTTGATATTGTTGGACCACTGCCACTAACGAAATCAAACAATCAATACCTTCTTACTATACAGTGCAACCTAACAAAATTTCTTGACGCTATACCACTTCCAAACGCGACAGCTCAAACAATAGGCACAGCCTTCGCTAAAGACTATGTTACGCGCTATGGAACTCCGCGAACAATACTAACGGACAAAGGTCAAAATTTTATGAGCAACACGATCAAACAAATCAGTAAACTTTTCAAAATTAAACAAGTACGAACGACTGCCTATCACCCACAATCGACTGGATCCTTAGAAAGGAGCCACCTCGTACTTATAGAACATATCAAACATTACACAAAGAACGGTCATGACTGGGACGAATATATACGATTCGCAATATTTTGTTACAATACTGCAAAACACGAAAGCACTAGCTTTACTCCACATCAATTAATTTTTGGTCAAGAAGCACGATTACCATCAGATATGACCCCAACAATCGGGATGACTAGTAGTTACAAAACATTTATTCTCGATTTATTAACGAATCTTACAGACATTCGTAAGAGAGCTATGGAAAATTTAAGAGAAGCAAAATTAAAATCGAAGTCTTATTACGAAAGGAATATTAACCCACAGCTCTTTGAAGCAGGACAAAAGGTTTTTCTACCAATTGAAACACGAACGAAATTTGAAGATCACTACAAAGGTCCACATATCATTAAACGAATAATTGACAATATAAATGCAGAAATCTACATTACACAAAATAAGACAAAGATAGTTCACTTAAACAAATTAAAGTTAGCACACACACGAAACTAACACGACAAATAATTACAGATACGGCACGGCACTGGAAAACGATGGAAACCAACCTTATACCTTGATACCGTTCACAACAAACCCTGGGATTTATTATAAACAACTGGAAGACTTACGTACATCAAACAACAAATGGAAGCTGATAAACTTCCTAAATATAAAACAGTTTATAGACATATCCGACAAGCTAGGAAGATACTGCGACCTAATTGATAAAAGGTGCAACACGACAGGAAGTGAATGCATCGTACGAGACACAATAGACATATCAAAGAACCGTCTGTCAACCATAAAACAATACCAAAACCAAATAGAAGACTTGATAGGATACCACGAAACAGACGGACTCCATGAGAAATTAGCAGAACTAACCCATACACGCGTCAAACGGGGATGGTTCAACTTCGTTGGCAGCATTCACAAGACGCTCTACGGAACGCTAACAGAAGCAGATGGTGATTATATTAACACACAAATCGATAGACTATTTAACGATACGAACCATGTAGCCATGTTACTAGCAAATCAAACGCACATCATTCAAGCAATGCTGGGCACGCAACAGAAAGAAATTGATAATATAGAAAAGCACATCATAAAACTAGACAACCAAGTAGTATTTTTCACTTCTACCTCATCAGCCATAAAAAAATACCAAACACGTAATACAATTACCATAACATTACTGCATCACCTTAACAAACTAGACAAAATGCTAAATGAATACGAACTAGACTTAAACAGCGTAATCGACGCTATTTTGTTCGCGAAACAAGGAATTGTACACCCAAAACTATTATCACCAAAACAATTGATTAACAGCCTGCAACACATACAAACCTTAGAACCGCTCCTACAATTTCCTACCCCTTTAAGAAATAAATACGCCGAGGAATTAATAAGACTATAGGAACTCGACATTATCTATAACGAACCCAACATAATCTATGCCCTATCAATCCCACTATTAGACGACGACACATTCAACTTATACCATTTACTCCCGATTCCAGTCAAACAAAACTTCGACAGAACAAATACTTTCGCCTGCATAGCCCCCAATAATGACTACATCGCAGTTTCAACAGACAGAAGTTCCTATTTCCACCTATCAAAAACAGACTTCACAGAATGCAAATTCTCGCAGAACTCATACATCTGTAAACAGACTCAACCAATTTATCACAACAACAACCACAAATCATGCGAAATGCAATTATTCTTAGGTAATACGCCTAACCAACTCAACACATGTAACATGAGGATAAATTCATTCGATGGATCATATTGGTCAAAACTGAGAGCACCAAATTCGTGGATCTACTCCTTAGCAAACCCAGAAACTATTCATATCCTGTGCCCCAATATGCCTACAGCACGTGTCACCCTTTCTAAATCCGGGATACTAAAACTGAGGAGTAGATGTTCAGGACACTCAGAATCTGTAACGCTTAGTACCTCTAATACCATGACGTCGACAGAAATGCACTCATACGTCCCAGAATTCACTTTAAACCTGACCGACATATATCAGGACCTGAACAAAAACCATAGCGTAAACCTATCGACAATTCCCATATTCCACCAATACAAAACCACACCCCTGAACGCCGATGACATCAAATCGAACAGCCTAGCACTGGAGGATATAATCAAAGAGGCAAATGAAATAAGTACACACAAATGCACACAGCAAAACACCGACAGCCTCACGACTAGTCTCTCCTACGCAGCCATTGGCCTAGGAATTATAGCAGCCCTGTTCGTGGCATTTAAATTCTCAATATTCGGAAAAACAGCAACGGCCTTCTCCTGCCTGGGGAAGACAAGACGCGGCAGCGGACGCTCAAAGTCACCTACTTACGAAAAACCTATCAAATTAAACATTATTCACCCACACCTAAACGAAAACACTCCTCAAGAGGCAATCTCACCACCACTTCCGCCAATGGGCCCGTCTGTGCACAAGAGCAAGACCCGAAAGCCCCACCTACTACACCGGACAGCGACAGGCTCGCACCCGCTCGAACCGGTGAAATACTACGATTAAATATACGAGTCGGTACACTCATTTAATTTTAACGATAGATTAACGATAGACTTAAGTCATCAAGCCATTACCAATGTTTTGAACAATTACTTAAGCATAAGCATTCAAAATGTAATTCAAACCTTTGTCATTAGGATAATAATATTACGACCAATGCCAATGTTTTTTTTTTTTTTCTTTTTTTTAATTTGAAATTGTAATCACTCACGTATTGTTAGACATAAATCTTAGATAATATTTGATAACTACGTTAAAAGGAAGCATACCGCTTGAATACAAGCGATATGTTTCCTCTAACGGGGGGGGGGGGGGGGGGGGGGTTACGTCCGGGCATCACCGCCCGTACGTTCGCCCCTCACTTACTTTAGTACCTCAACTCTTCACACGCTTCCCCCCTTTTCCCTCTACGTCTCCACTCTTCCTATCTGCCTGCTACCAGATCCTACTTTTAGAAAAGACTCGTTGCACCCGGCACTGCCAAATGCAACGAGTCAGCAAAACCTTTTATCTTACTGTCCTAGCAACTACCTACCTAGCTATGCTTCCCTCGTTTCCTCACTCACTTCTCAACCTTACCTCTTCGTGCGAAGATAGCATATATAACACAAGTACCATTATAACAAACAACTGTTAACCCGAATAAAAGTTATTTAGTTCGCTAACCAAACCTTCATTACATCAACAGTCCCTCAGTTATACACCGGTATTCAAAGCAGGGGACAAGAACCCAATAAAAGACGTAACAAATTCATTCATTCATTTTTTTTTTTTTAATTTATTCATTCAGGTTTTCTTTTTGTAGTGCTTCATAGGGGGCGCAACATATAATGGCAACATATTCCAAGTCTGTAACGGAAAGCCTACAGAGAGAGGGGCTGGACGGGAAGATGAATTTCATCCCAGCTAAAATTAGGGAAAGAATTCACTGTGCCAAATCCCAGGAAATAGCGATAAAAATTCTATGGATTACGGCGCATAAGGGAATTGTAGGCAACGAAAGGGTAGATAGGCTCGCTAAGGAAGGTGCTAAAATGAATGCCTGGGCTCGATCCAAAATCCCTTACACAGACTTGTTCCCTATTTAAAAAAAAAATTCTATCGATGACACTGATCAATTTATTCAAGCATATGATGAGGAGAGTTATAGGAAAGGGAGAAGTTATCGCGACCATGTTGGACCTTTCAAACTAACTGCTTGGTACGCGGACTTCTCCTTGTCAAGGAAAGAAATAATTATCAATAATAGATTACTAACCGGGCACACACAAACAAATGCACACCTAAAAAGAATAGGAATAGTCGATTCTGAATTTTGCGAATGCAATTTAGGAATTGAAAATAATAATCATAGAATATGGGATTGTCCCATATGGCTTGATAGGGAAAGAGAGAGCTTTGTTGCATATTTAACTGGGATGGGTTACAATCGAACACATGATCTAGGAAGTATTGTGGTAGATAATGCAAACATTAGAACAAGTCTAGTCTTCTTCCTTCTAGCCATAGGGGCTATGATATAGGTAGCTGAAAGGTCTCGGAGGCTTCAAGGGAGGAGATTGAATATTAATTGGCATGTATATCTAGACTGCTTTGTTGGCTGCTTGAGTTTAGACTACTCTTTCTGGGGGCTCTATGCCGATGGAAACATAGCCATCTAAGATGTTTCCAGGAAGAGTTGAACGGGGTGGTCTGACTTGATGGGTTACCATTCATAATCAGATAATGCCCTGCCAGATCCAACGGATCTCCCTTTAGCCAGAGTGAAAGGACCACACAACTTCAAGCCAAGAAAATCGGGTTCAGGAAGTAATTAATCTGAAAAGACAAAAACTTAAAAGCGCATGTTACGTCTTTATTTGGGGTCTTGTCCCCTGTTCTAAATATCAGAATATAACTGAGGGATTTGTTGATGGTTAGAACAAAAGTAACTCGGTTAACCAACTAATATTTATTAATAAGTACTGTAGGTGGAATAGGTAAAGTAAATTTTGGAGTCCCTTGTTGTCAGTAAAGAGGATCGTTGAAAGGTAAAGAATGTGTGATGAAAAGGAGAGTAGAAGTGAAGGAGATGGAGGTTGACTGGGAAGTGAGTTCGCTATTAGAATAGCATAATGAGGATTGTCAGTAAAGAGGACGATTGTAGGCAAGGTGGGGATTAGAGGATTGCTAACCGATGCAGCAGGTCAGCGTGAGAAAGGTAGCGAGGTAGGAAGACAGGGTGTAAGGAGATATGATAGTAAGGTTGGAAAGAGAAGCGTGGAGTAGGACGTAACACGGATAAGGAAAATTTATAAAAAAAAAAAAATAAGAAAAAAAAAAAAAAAAAAAATTTAATATAAAAAGGAAATATATAATAATAATAATTATAAGTATTTGTTCCAAATAAATAACTTAGTGGTGAGTCAAATAGGATAATATTAATAGAGTAAGTTAATACTAAGGGGGAGTGAGGAGTTCTATAAAATAGTAGATTTCGATACGAGAGCGAAATGAGAGGCGTTTATAGGTTTGTCCGATGTTATGAGCACGAAACGTAGTCGAGGCGGCGGCCGAGACGATGTGAGTGCTGAAGACATCGGACAACCCTAAACGCCTCATTTCGCGGGCGTATCGAACGCTATTTTTTATAACAAATGCATGAAAAAGTTGCTTGTGGGGCTCTGTTGTCAATGTAAACAACCATACCAAAAACATTGAGTCGATTCACGGAGATAGCGCGTCGACTGGGATGAATGATTATAAAATGCTCTTGTTCGCACGCCGTGCGTAACAAAAATCATGTTGTGCACGCTCGATGTGCGCAAAACGCAGTGCGCACGTTTGGCATGCAATTAGTTTCATGTTGGCATCGCCTACTCAAACGTCAGAAAAGTGCCACAATATAACCGCTTCAGAGCCCCAAACAAGCGACTTTTTCATGCATGCGTTATAAAAATATATAATTAAAGAAAATATAAAAGACATCAATCTAAATGAAATGCATAATATCTTAAACGACCTAAACAGGCCAAATAATACACCGGATTTAACAACTAACCTAATCATGACAAAATTGAGAACCAGACTCTCAGAGGAATCTTCAAACTAAACACTCGGGCAAGTATTCTCGCTCTGAATAATTAAAATGAAATCGAGCTAGACAAAAGTCAGTTACAATTCAGTGAAGCGAGGAAAAAAAAAAAATACCTAACAAGCACGAGAAAAGTCAAGTGGGGAGTTTAGTGTTTGGGAAAATGCATTGGCAGCACTGTCGAAATCCGGAATAGCCATCGGACCAGGCTGGCTGCTTGTCCAGCTGGAAGATTGGTTCCGATAATAGAGGTGCTGAAATCCTTCACTTAAAAACGAAATAAACAAAACTTCAAAGCTTCAAACAACTCTTGGAAAGGTTAAATACTATCAAAAATTAGTTGGAATTAAAGCTAAAGCAATAAAATAGTGAAAAAAAAAAAAATTTCCGTATAATAACAAATAATCAGATAAACGAATAAACATAGTCTACCGCTCTTAATAGAGGATAAGCCGAAGGTCCAAAAAAAAAAAAATGGCAACATATATATTTATAACACATAACCAATACAGGAATTAGGCGACGCTTATAAATGTTATTTTCCGCCTCTATATATACTCACGAAATCCTTTAAGTGGCACTCGCGAGAATATCAAAACCGGTGATCGCCGCCTTACGAGAAAATATTGAAGTATTGTACATCACATGGAAACCCGACAGGAACGGATAGAGCCCTGCGTGGGATCCTGAGATATTTTGGTGGCAATATTTCAATTGCCTCAAAATGTACCGATTCGAAACCTGACAGGGACGTATAGAAACCCGAGTGGGACTTTGGAATATTTGCATTTCGTGGCAATATTTCAATCACCTTAAAATGTACCGATTCGAAAGCTGACAGGGACGTATAGAAACCCGAGTGAGAGAATAAATATTTTCGACGTTGAATATCTACCGACTTAAAAACTGATAGAGACGGATCGAGCACCACTTGGGATTTTGAAATATTCCCTACGCGTTGTTATCTGTGGGATAAAATCCTGATAGGGACGGACGTAAATCGGTACAGGATTCCGGTGACAAATACTTTCGATATAACACAAGATAGATTACCGACTCTTTCAATCTTCGGATTCGGACGAATTCAGGATAGGACCTTATAAGGTTCGCACAAAATTGACAAGGAGGATCAAATGCGGATAGAAACGAACCAAATCCGATTGAACCCTGCACGGAACGCTATCCGCAGTCCTATCCGGTCTATAAATTCTTATATGCCATTTTTAGTAGGGTTCCATAGCCAAACAGGATCGTGTACCACCTAGAGCTTACGGTTTACCCAAGATCCACAAGGAGGATATTCCTGTACGAGTGATTGTTTCTCTCATCAATAGCCCTACGTATTTTTTAGCACGAACCTTAAACGATTGGATCAGTAGCCATGTCACTCTTTCGGCCTCTAGGGTCAAAGATAGCTACAGTTTGATTGAGAGAATTAGACATGTGGTCCTTCCACCTAATTATATTTCAATTTCACTGGACGTCATATCGCTCTTTACGAATGTTCCGCAAGGGTTAGCGATAGATGCGATCACTAAACGCTGGTCTCAACTCAAGGACAACATACCCATACCTCAGGTAGATCTTATTAGTGCGTAGAACATTTGTTTTAAGGCCGCTAGGTTTCAATTTAACGACACTATCTATGCACAACAACCTGGACTTCCTATGGGTTCTCCGTTATCGGCAATCTTGTCTGACATTGTTATGGATGAATTGGAGCAATCCTGAATCAGACAATTAGATTTCGACCTCCCGTTCTTGTACTGCTATGTGGATGACATTCTGACTGCCGCCCCGAAGGATTCTATCATCCACTTGATACGTGTCTTAAATAACTACCATCCGAAACTTCAATTTACATGCGAAACTGAACACGAAGGCCATATCAGCTTCCTAGATGTCAATGTCATTAACAATAACTCCATCATAAAAACGGATTGGTTTCACAAAGCAACGTGGTCGCAACGATATTTGAATGTTTCATCACACCACCCTATCTCTTACAAGATTGGCACGATTAACAATTTAGTTGACCGAGCTATTAGATTATTATCTGAACCAGAATACCGCCAGAAGAACCTGGATCTAATATACCAGGTTTTACGTTTGAACGATTACCCTTCTCATTGACTAAAAACACACATCAAGAAGAGATGTTGGGTTTTGAATACGTTAGACCACAACAATAATGGGGATATAGGCCCAGATTTAAGTACCGCATTATCCAAGTTTGTTTCCATCCCTTACGTAGCAGGTCTCTTTGAATCTCTCAACAAAACTTTCCACAAATACAATATCAGATTTGTGGGTAATTGTATAAATGACTTGAGGTTTATTTTCGATTCGGGCAAAGACCCCCTACCGCTGGATAATCGTTCAAATGTAATTTACAAAATTCCTTGTAATAATTGTAACGGTGTTTATATTGGTCAAACGGGGAGACAAGTGAAAACTAGGATCGAAGAACATAAAAATAACATTAAGGAAGCTAATGACAATCATACTGCGCTCACCGGACATATCACTGAATGCGATCATTCCTTCAATTATGATACAAATGATATTTTAGATGAAGAACCTAGATACCATAAGCGTCTGTTACTAGAAATGTGTAATATAGTGAGCCACTCTTCCGCGGTCAACCTGCGACAAGATGTAGAGCATCTTAGCACTATTTACTCCTCTGTCATCAAGTAAGGAGTCTTTCTTTACCGACTGTCTCACTATTGATTCAACATCGATCTCTAGTCTTATGATTGTTTCAAACACTCAGTGGCGTAGCGTCGAGGAGCGGAGGAAGCAGTTGCTCCAGGGCGCCGGGGTCTAAGGGGCGCCCCGGAAATGATTTTTTTTTCATACGAATTTCTGTCAATAGCCGATCGACGATTCCTACCAAATTGTTAATATTCATAATGCACTTTTTCAGAACATTTGAGTCTCGAACAGAAATTTATGAATGAAATAAATGGCAGCTAACTATACGTACAGTAATGTTCATCGATGGTGTCCCTGTGACTCACTATTTTTCCTAGCTTTCTTTCAAATCAAATTTCCCTTCTACGAATATTTTACGTGCCAATGACCGGTGGCTTACTTCGTGACTCTGCTCCAACACGCAGCTGTCATATTCCTAACAACCTGGAGGTTCCACTGGTCACGGGTAAATAAAATATTCATAGAAGTAAAACTCGATTCTGGAAAAAATAGTGAGCCACGGGGACACCATCGATGAACATTACTGTACTCCAGAAAAGATAGCGGACAACGGAACTCAAATCAGTTTTTATAACACGTGCATGAAAAGTGGGGCGTTGCATGTCAATTTAGCGGGACGACAGTGGCCGAATGCATACCAGGTCTGCAAAGTAAGGTTGACGCATGCGCAGTCCACAATTACTTCACTTTCGTCCCTTGGGAAACGTCCCGCTACTGACATGCACGCGCCACATTCATGCACTTATTATAAAAAATATCGTGCGTTACTATGGCCAACAGTTGCCGATTGCAACTCGTGTGTTTGCGGCCCTCGCTTCGCTCGGGCGGCAAACTTCACACCCGTCGCGATCACCAACTTTCGTCCCTAGCAACGCAATATACTATTCGAAGCAAAATAGTGTATTACAATGTTATCTAATGTTCGATAAATTTACTATGGTTGGGAATGGGGTCGCTTTCACGATGAATTGTTCTAAGAGAATCAAATTTTACGATAACCTGGTGCAACCGTGCAACACTGTAAGCGCCTTAGTCTTATGAGTTATACTGCGTATTTAATATCTACTGCGAACGGAACTTCTTTGCGATTAATCAACGACCGCAATTAACTGGATGTTTTTTCGGTGGTAATTCTATCTCATGCAAATCAGGGTTATCAGATTCTCAGTGAAGTTTTTTTTAAAATTTATTATGATATTTTTTTCATTTGACGATGAAAATTCGTTACCTGAGTCTTGTGTGCACACGTAGACACACTGTACAATGTACACAAGTACAATGTACAAGTAACTAGGATTTCAGCAGAATCGAAGATATCAATCGACGAAACAAAACTTTCGGCACGCGTTTAATGCCTGTTTATGCTTGCACAAACTCAGTCAAGCGGGGGGAACGTTAACACCTCCGGCCCAGCGTATCACCCAGTCGCCCACAGCCACCCGCGTTTATTCCACCGCCTTGGTGAATAGCTTTTACGTTCTACATGTATAACGGTTTATAGTAGATATCTGGATGTTCATATCACTATTAACGGGTATTAAATTATCACTATAATGTCGCAAACAATTCGTAACAAGAAAAAAGCAAGTGGTGCAGAAAATCGGAAAAGACAAGTAGAAAAACATGAAGCGGATGTCGAGCTTTTAAAGAAAGTGCCTAAGCTCTCTACATTTTTTACGAAAGCCACGACCCCTCTAAGCAACATTAGCAACGAAATCCTCCTATATCTGAGCGCTGATAGTGATCCTCCACCTTTTGTCAGCTTGTACTTGAAACAGCCAGAAACAGATGATGCTGTCGATACTTCGATCGTGGTACCGGAACATCGGAGAATCATTCGTTCATCTGACAAATCAGACTGGCCTGATAATCCGACGGCGGATGAAAAGCGAAAGATGATAAAAATTGGCACATGTCAATCTAATGGTCCATTTCCAGTCGATAAAGAAGGTGGCAATTGTAATCGAAGTTTCGATCAAAACTTCTACGTGAAGAAAAATGGAAAAGCATCTCTGGCATTCAGGAGACACTGGCTGTGTTATTCGCCAAAACTCAACCTTGTTTATTGTCTCACATGCTGGTTGTTCGACACATCGCGAAATAATCAGTGCCTTGTGAACGGTACTGCTGATTGGGCCCACCTGGGTTGCAACATCGATAGACACAAAAATTCGACGTAGCATGCAATATCGTGTGAAACATACGATCGCTGGAAAGCAGAGGAGACTATTGAGTCGCTGCAAAGTGCTCAATCACGAGACGCTCCAAATTATTGGCGTTTAGTTCTGAAACGAATTTTTGATGTAACACTAACGCTCGCCACAAACGATCTTCCGTTCCGAGCTCATAGGATTGAAGACGATTCGACGACTACAAAAGTTAATTTCCTCGAATTTATTCATCTATTGTCCCGATACGATCCGATTCTGGAAGAACTACTCAAGCGCCCGAAAGGAGCGATGAACTATTTGAGCCCGCAAATTCAAAACGAAGTGTTAGAAATTCTAGCAAACAAAATAATCTCGGAGATCAGACAAGAAATTGAAGATGCTGCATTCGTATCGGTTAAAACAGATTCGACACAAGATCTATCTAAGATTGATCAACTCAGCACCGTGTTTCGATATGTGTCATGCAAAAAAGATGAGAACGGCAATATTGTTGGAATCGATATAAAGGAGTCTTTTGTTGGGTTCATTTAAGTTAAGAGGCAGACATCGGCTGCACTCGAAGGTACTCTACATAAAGTGATCGAAGATTTTACCGATCTCACAAAACTACGCGGTCAGGGATACGACGGAGCTGCCAACATGAGTGAAGTGTACAACGGTCTCCAAGCGCGATTGAGCCGAAAAAGTCCGTATGCTTGATACATCCACTGTTGTGCGCACAACTTAAATCTCGTTATCAACGACGCCGTTCGAGACATCCCGAAGGTCCGCAATTTCTTTGATAATTTGGAGCAGCTATACGCATTTTTCAGCGCAATTACTAGGTGGTCCATGCTCATGGAAGGACCGATGAAACAAACTCTGAAAAGAGTCTGCCCTACGAGATGGTCGTCGCGCATTCAAGCTATCGATTCGCCACGTTGTCGATATTTTGACGTTATGAAAATCTTGTCGTACCTATCGCTCCAAGGTAAGAATAATGCCGGAAAGACGCAAGCCAATGGGTTGATGAAATATTTCGGTAGTGTTGATCGTACTTCGAAACAAAATTCTCGGTGCCGTCGATGTCGTATCAAAATCGCTTCTGGCGAAACAAGAGGATATCGGAAAAGCAACTGCACTGCTATCCGCGCTTGCAACAGAATTCAGCGAAATGAGGAGTAACTGGCGCATCTCGAAGAACGATGCGGAAATGGTGAGTAAAGAGTGGAAGATTGATCCAAGCTCACCGAACAAGAGAATCCGCCATGCCCGTAAAATATTTGGCGAACTCCATTCGGATGACCGACTGCAAGACGCGGAAAAAAGGTTTGAAACCCAAGTCTTCAACCGTAACCTTGAAATCGTAACCACGCAATTGAAGATTCGTTTCAAGGCACTGGAGGAGATCTCGAAGACGTTCAGCTGTATATCACCGCGTAATTTGCTCGAAACATCGGACCAAGATATAATCGCCAGTGCGAAAGTACTGGTTAATGCCTATCCAGAAGATATCTCTCCGAACGTTGGAGCACACTTGCTGCGTCTAAAGACATGCTTTTCTATCCAGTTCAAAAAGATCCGGTCAATCCAAGAACTCGCACAGTTCCTTCTTGTTGATTGCCAAGCGTCGAGCAGTTTCTCGGATGTTATCACTGCCTGCTTCATATTTCTCACTCTGCCAGTAAGCGTTGCGACAGCTGAGAGAAGATTTTCGAAACTCAAACTTATCAAAACATACCTGAGAACCTCTATGTCGCAAAGTCGTTTGACGGCGCTGGCGACAATCTCCATCGAACGACAAAGAGCTAAACAACTCGACTTAGATACGGTGATCAACGAATTCGCGAAAGTTAAAGCAACAAGATTTAACTTGTGAACAACAAACAGCAACTATATTTCCCCCTGTATTCATTGCTTCACAAGCGGTGCACCGTGCAATAAAAAAGTTACCAAAAAGCCTATTTTCATTGTGTACCAGGTTAAAGTTCTGCGTCATGTTATCGGTGCCAATTAATTTTTTTTTTTCAGTGACTATAATTCATAATGATCTCAGATGATTATAATAACTGAAAAAAAAAACAGTCAATTTATCTGGAGGCTTGTGTATGATTCTTCGAGCTCCCATTATGGGGGCGGGGGGGCGCTTGAAGAATTTTGCTCCAGGGTGCTGAAAGTGTAGCTGCGCCACTGCGAACACTGACTCTAGTCTTCCTTCCTGTATCCTTCTTGTCTTTGCCTAGCACGGACTCGGCTGCGTTCTCTCTCCTCACCGACAGCAGTAGCGTAGTGCTAGCACTCGAGACTACGGAGCGGGAGGACCTGAGTTCAGATCCCCAAGCAAGTCAAGAAAGCCAGAGCGGCAGCCTGCAAAAATGTAAGACGGGTCACGCCGTTCAGGCGCCGTCTTGACTCACGGTGGTTTGAGCTTGGATCCGGCTACACCTGGACTAGGTTTTTCGGCGGTTTCCCTTGTCTCTCGTGCAAATGCGGGTGTTTCTATATATGTAGGTATATTTTGTAACGGAGTTTCAGAGTGCAACTCCGCACCCTACGGCGTTCCTTCGATAAATTACTAATTAATAAAAACTAAGATAGTGTTGGGCGCCAGACACGTAAGTGTCGTTTTCACAGAAATCTAATAAAATACAGCGGTACTCAACAAATTGATAAATTGCCGGAACGACGGCCTTAAAGCTAGGCTAGCTCAGATTTACAAAGATAAGGGTAGAGTGGGTGGATTCACCTTTTTAATCGAATAAATAAAATATAAGACACCAGATATAAATTTCCTTCAGTGAAATCGGGGATTTCGTATATTGTTCTTAATACAAGAAAAGATACGATAACAGATTTAGCGATAACAGAAAAGTCGACTATAAGCGAGAATGCTAAGTTACGCAGAATTAGTTAACAAAATAATAGTCACAATTAATACTCGAATAATAACGTTTGGAATAATGCTTAGAAAAATACTGAATTTAACCAAAGAATGAATCTTATATTATTGAGCCTTACCGCGACGCAGCGGTATATAAAAAAAAACGTAAACACGCCGGTTAGCTAGCTGTGCCGTAGAAGCGATATAATGCAAACTACACTACTTTTCAGACTACGTATCACCGAGCGATACGATACTCAATAGCAAATTTTCTAATGCGGCACACTAGCGGTATTAATTAATTATTAGACGATATAATGACTCAATAAATAACTTCAGAAACACTAAGAGATGCGATAAGCTAAATTAATAACAGATTTATACTAGAATAATTCAGATATCAGATCACAGACTCTACTTAGCGGTAGTAATCTTATTGTAACGTGATATAGCGAAAATCAGAACATTACATAGCACAAGTAAATCGCATAAATCAGATATATCATATAGAACACAAAATCAGATAGAATGAACAGAATAATAGAAATCAAACGGAATAATGAAATAATAAATCAAATTAATGAAGAAACAACTTAAAACTATGACTAACTACGTTCAGCCAACTTCGGGGAGTTGGAATTACAAGCGACACACCATGCGATATTATACTAATTAATCACTAATAAATTACTAAATCAAGATAGCAAATAAATCAAAGCGTTAGATATTCTCAAAGCGAGAATTAAAGCAAGAACAAGCTCTCAAATAATCTTAACAAATCAAAAGCAAAGATAGCAAAGAAATCAGACTAATAAGCGGAAAATTATCAAGCCAAAAGATATTCTTAATTACTACAGCCAACTATAAAGTGCTTTCACTGAATTTCTGTAAATACGATAATAGGCGACTACGTGGCCCGTAGGCGGCACGCGGTACAAGAAAATCTACGATAAATGAACAAGTAGAAATTCAGATCTAGTTTTGTGGCTTTACTAGCAGTTTACAGATCATAAAGACCTTACCTTTAGCTGAGCTGCTTTGAAGCACACACTTAACTTTACTTCACAATTATTACTTATTACAAAACTATTGGCGAGACTAGGCGAGACTAGGCGAGACTAGGCGAGAGAGAGAATCCTATGCGTCCAGTTTGGGCGAAGCGAAACGTAGAAGTGATGAGGCTAAGCGATACCTCGGTGCGTCTCGACGATCCTTCCTGATTTTGAAAATCAAGAGCCTATCAGGGCCAGCTAATGAGCTGATTGGCCCTGCGAAAAACGTTCCATGAACGAGCAGCTCGTCAGCTGCTCGACCCAAGGCGTCAACTTGTTGCCTGACGTTAGGCGTTAGGTTTCAGAACTTCGTTGCGTTAGATTAGCCGTTCTGCTGAACTTCGGTGGCGGGAGGATCTTCGGGAAGCTGCGGCCTTGGTTCTTACGAAGCGATACCGTAACAGCGATACCAATCGCATGGGATGCACTTTACAGCGGTTATCTCGTCATCAGATAACCCGACTGCAAACTTCTGGTAGGCCTAGGTGTTCCTTCTGGACCTCCACCTCTTTCTGACCTATCCAGAGGACGCAGGACACTATTCTTGTCCACTCTTACGTCATACCTCCTTCAGCGATAACGTTACGTCACTGGTCCTTATGCCGGACTCTGCGTGACGTCGGTGATGGCAGCTGGAGCGGGTGATGAAGCTGGTTGTGCAAGGCCACAACCAGATGCTGGATGGTAAGATTCATCTGCCGGCAGGAGACTGCATCACAGCCCTATTCACCGCCTAGCGATATTGGACCAAGGTCCACAGTCTTCCCTCCGGTTGATTCGGTACTGTCCTAGTACGATGACTGGATTACATACTGCGTGGCCGTCTCTTTAACACCAGTTCTGGTGGCGGAAGTTCTAGTAGCGGAAGTTCAGGATCGTCGTCTTCTTTATCTTCTTTCTCTCTCTCTCTCGCGGTACATTAACAGAAAAATACTTCAAATTAGTCTAGCTCTATTGCTTATTCTAGGTGTGTCACTTGTATCCCGAGGGTCTAGACGGCGGTAAAAACTCTCTCTCGCGATATAGCTAATAAAATATGTGATTTTCGGAACCTTTGTGACGGCAGCTAATCTGCAACGTCACAATTTATATACCTATAGGGGAACGTGGGGCAGAACGGGCAGCGGGGCAGAACGGGCACCAAAACAAACAAAAATAATGTGGTCGGAAATGATTTTTTATAAAATATGGCGACGTATTTTGGATCAATAATGGAAAAAAAAATTGAAATTTTTTTTTCAAAAAGTAAAATAAAACGGAAAAAAAAATATTTTTTTTTTGATTTTTTTTTTTTCATCATCGATCCAAAATACGTCGCCATATTTCATAAAAAATCATTTCCGAGCACATTATTTTTTTTGTTTTGGTGCCCGTTCTGCCCCGCTGCCCGTTCTGCCCCACGTTCCCCTATGTGGGAAATTCCACGTGAACTCTGTAAATGTTTGACCCTGACACCTTCCGATTGGGGCCATGATTTTTTATGTTATTGTACCTGATCGAAGAGACGCTCCAAATTTTTTTCAGATTTTTTCGAACAGCCGCCATTTTTTTAAAAATTCACAAAACGCCAACATAAGAGTCCCAATTTAAAAATCTGAAAAAATTCTCAAAAATCCTCTGTGAGATATCAAAAATTTCCAGCCTTGAGCCAAAGTGGGCAAACGTTTGCTTCCATTCTTTTTCGTGCTTTTTTCGAAAAAAACATTATAAAAAAGAACAGCAGCAGTTGCCAGTCCACTGTGAACTGTTGCTTGAACGTTTTTATACGTCACGCACGATTTTTGGAAATTTTATCAGATTTTTCCCATGCGATTTTTTTTCATCCGATCTGATGTGACGTCGGGGGTTGAACGATAACCCGACGGTGGTGGTTGGCACTGCTGTCACCTTTTAATTGTATATTTCTTCTCTTACCTTATTGGAGCGGATTTTCTTCGGGCGAGCGGGTAGGTGGTCCAGGTGAAGACCCCTCGGCTAGATCGTTAATGTGGGTGATGATTTGGGTAGCGCCTTGATATTCCAGTGAATGGTGTGTTGTCGACGCACTACACTGGAGTTCGGGGATGAACTCACAGGTTTCAATTAGTTGTTGTATTATGGCTCGGCACCTCCTTTCACGCACGTCCTTTCCACCGCGGTGTCCGCGCTGCCGTTTGCCGGTACGGCGGGGCATGAATTGCTTAGGTAGGATTTGGAGACGACGAGTGCCAAGAAACGGCACGCTCGTCTATAAGGATTAGACCGATTTGAGGTAACGACGATTTTTTCGTACACTCTCGGCGTGCCCCAAAAACTTGAGAATATAGTCAGACTAGATGAATGGTGAAATTAGGGGTCTCTAGACCGATGTTAAGGGGTGCATCAACGGTCTTTTCGAAATCCCATCTAAATAACACAGGAAAATTTCCGGCCAAGTGGTTGCATTGTACCTCATCGTACGGTACATCACCCACGGGGTGGATCGCCCGCAATCTGAGTTCATTAAGGTTGGATCTAATCGGGAAAAATCGAAACTTCACCCCCCGGTCATATGGGGTAAAACGGCGGAGGAAATAAAATCAGAAAATTATGTTTCCAGTGCAACAAATCTCGGAAAATTATGAAAAAATTCTGAAAAATTCTAAAAAATAGGAAATAACGTAATAGCACCCCTGAAAACTTCCATCTATGAGACAACCCCTAAAAATTAGATTTCATGATTTTTGAAAGCGATAAAGGATTATTAGTTATATTTTCGTTGACTAAAAAATCATAAAATAATGTCGTACATGCGAAATGTTGTTCCGAAATTATTGGGCTATGAGTGGAGGGAGAAATAAAAGTAATACACTGAATGCACGATAATAATAAGTATATTTCAAGTCCAGTTTCGGTTTTTCACATGATTTTGGATAATAGGGGTGGGATATTTTTGTCGGTGTTGCTTGATAATTTGGAGAGCATGTTGTTTTTGTTCTTCATCTTTTGTAAATGAATCATTAAATTCTTGCACGAGAGCAACCCCTCTCTCAGCCGCATCATTCACGACTTTCACGTCTTTTAGTACTTGTCAGCCGTACTGAAAATTTATATCGGACTCCCATTCTGAAGGATCTTTCTCGAGAAAGTCCATTGATATTCCTAACAAATCAAAGATAAATCGTGATTTCTGTGTCACAAAATGGCTCAAATCCTTCGTCAATAGTTCCTCGTACTCTTTTTCTTTCATTGTAATTCTATGCAAATCTCGCCCAGTGCTTTTGCTGTGTTGCATAGCTTCCACCATTTAAATTTTCACTACTTTGGAAACGTTCTTCAGTTTACTCCAAGACTTGATTCAATATTTGAAATCGGATTCGAGAATTGCCAAAGCTGCTCTTTCCAAGGTTACTGGGCATCTCTGGTATTTAACAGCAAAAACTGCATTCGGTTTTTTTGATAAGAACGAAAATCTAATTTTTAGGGGTTGTCTCACAGATGGAAGTTTTCAGGGGTGCTATTACGTTATTTCCTATTTTTCAGAATTTTTTAGAATTTTTTCATAATTTTCCGAGATTTTTTGCACTGGAATCATAATTTTCTGATTTTATTTCCTCCGCCGTTTTACCCCATATGACCGGGGGGTGAAGGTTCGATTTTTCCCGATTAGATCCAACCTTAATGAACTCAGATTGCGGGCGATCCACCCCGTGGGTGATGTACCGTACAATGAGGTACAATGCAACCACTTGGCCGGAAATTTTCCTGTGTTATTTAGATGGGATTTCGAAAAGACCGTTGATGCACCCCTTAACATCGGTCTAGAGACCCCTAATTTCACCATTCATCTAGTCTGACTATATTCTCAAGTTTTTGGGGCACGCCGAGAGTGTACGAAAAAATCGTCGTGACCTCAAATCGGTCTAATAAGGATGTTGGAAAATAGTGCGAATGCCAAGAAAGGGGCACGCTCGCGGGATTTGAGGGGGTGCAATACTCGAATATTAATTATATGCGTAAAGTTTATTATGTTTGGATCGCGAAGAGAAGACAGATTTATCAAAACTAGTAAATGACTTATTGTCTTGGGTAAAATGAAGAATACACGACTGGTTGGTAGCGAAGTGAGCGCTGCCCTTTAGTCGCCCAAGTCTTTTATGCCTTTTGCTATCTGGCTTCTCCATTTCTTAGGCAAACGACGGCTGCCTGAGAACTCGAAACTGCTGGATTGCAGTTCTCACCAAGCAGGCAGTCGCCGTTCGCTATACGATGCAGCGCTCCTTGTCCTGTACATATTCTAGGACAGGAGCGTCAAATAGGTTTACATGTATATGGATGATTACATAATAGAATCTTATATTCTAAGGGTTATCTATATATATGTTTCTGCATGATAGTGCGAGCCGGAGAACGTAGGATCTACCGACGTCACACTGAATCCAAAAATATGAGAAAAAATAAATTCGCTTCGGAAAAATCAGCAAAAATTCCCAAAAATCGTGCGTGACGTATAAAAACGTTCAAGCAATAGTTAACAGTGGACTGGCATCTGCTGCTATTCTTTTTCATAATTTTTTCCGAAAAAATCACGAAAAAGAATGGAAGCAAACGTTTGCCCACTCTGACTCAAGGGTGGAAAATTTTGATATCCGACAGAGGATTTTTGAGAATTTTTTCAGATTTTTAAATTGGGGCTCTTATGTTGGCGTTTTGTGCATTCTTAAAAAAATTGCGGCGTTTCGAAAAAATCTGAAAAAAATTCGGTGCGTCTCTTCGGTCAAGTATAATAACATAAAAAATTATGGCCCGAATCGGAAGGTGTCAAGGTCAAACATTTACCGAGTTCACGTGGAATTCCCCATATACAACCTGTCTGCTTACTCTGTATCTACCCCTTTCTCTCTCTACCTAAGTTAAGTTAGGTTATAAGCTTGCTCTTCGCCTACCTTGCATAGCGCATTATAAATGCAAGGTAGGATTTGTCCAACATTGTCATGGATGAAAATAAACACTATCTATCTATCTATCTATCCTATCGCCGATTCAAATCTCTTACTAACTGTTATAATGGAGAAGTGGGCTCTTTCGATATCCATTCTATCGCTTCTCCATCCATGGTTTCGCTTTTAAGGTAACATTCTTGATGGAATTTAGCTTCTGGTCTCCTAGATCTTGATACTTGTGTCTAATACTATCTAACTCTACAGCCGTTTCCGCAATGCTGTCCGTTACGCTACGAGACCTTTCAATGTTACTGCCCATTAATTCTTGAGGTATGGATATAAAACCTTCCTAAGCTTCTAGGCTGTTTGATTCGTTTTTATTAGTCTTTAATTTTATTTATTTTTATTTCCGAATTGTACTAGTATTCTATATCCTTTCAGAATAAATTTTCGTTCTGAAGAGGGTCCTTACCAGGACCGAAACGTCAAGCGATGTTTTTTCAACCGACCTCCATCCAAGATTTTTCATACATTACCAACGAGGTCAATAACACTACTTCTTTCAATATTTAGAAACTTTAACACCACCGTCATTGCCAGCTCATGAAATACGTTTACGAACCCATAGCATTGTTATGATTATTCGTAATTTGAGCATAAACGAAGGCCTTTGCAATGGTACGAGATTACTTGTGCTTGAGCTCGGGAATCACTTACTCAAGTGTGAAATTTTGACAGGTGATAATTCTGGACAAATAGTGTTTTTAAATCGTATTACTCCATATTGCGAGGACGTCTATCCATTCACCTTTAAGGTGAAGTGAAACGTTTCAAGGCCACGGCCGGGTGCCTTTCACCGCAGTAAGGCAGATTACTAAACGTTAGTACCTTTGCCCACCGCTAGATGGCGCAGACATCGAACGTTTGGTACGTCTGCCTACCGCTAGATGGCGCAGCGCGCATCTTAAAAATCTAAAGTTAATTGGAATGACGGAGTCGACGGATACATGCAGACAACATAACCTCAGACTTTTGACCGCTAGCCTAACAGCCGAACCATGGAGAAGAAGGAGACCTATTTTCGAATTGAAAATGGGTTTACGCAATAGGTGGCACTGTTGTGAGTGACCAGTCCCGAACTTCCTGTAAACGCTTGCGCGCGCACTCCAAGGTATCATATGACGTCACTAACTGTATGGTAAATTTTCCCACTCACAGGAAATCCGCGTTGGCTCGCTGGTAACAGCGCCATCTATTACGTACAGAATTCGTGCCACTTTTTCAATACAGCATGTATAGGGAGATATGGCTTCTTCTACTCCATGAGCCGAACATATAGGACTTTATTTCAGATTTGAGGTCAATGGAGAGATTGATTCGTTGGACAAAAATCCAAATAACACACGCATACGGCATAACCTCACTCGTCAGACATTCAGCCAAACATAGGGACTCTATTTCAGAATCGATTCGCTGGACGAAAATCTCCAATTCCCCATACTACGAGCAGACGACGTAACCTCACTAGACGGACAGTTAGCCAAACATAGGGACTCTATTTCAGAATCGATTCGCTAGACAAAAATCTCCAATTCCCCATACTACGAGCAGACGACATAACCTCACTAGACGGACAGTTAGCCAGACATAGAGACTCTATTTCAGGTTCAAGTCGTTGGACAAAAATCAGAATAATGAAAATAAATTCGAATGATTATCTACATTTCAGTGGACGGATACAACCATAGGATACAACTAGCAGATGAGACATAACCTCACATTTCTGACAGATAGCCTAGCATAGGACTTCATCTCAGATTTGAGGTTACGGAGAGAGTCTTGCTCCTATATCTATTCCATGCGTTCGACTTCATTTTTATTATTTCGATTTTCGTCCAACGAATTGATCTCTTCGCTAACCTCAAATCTGGAAGAGTCCTATGCTCGGCTAACTGTTAGTCGAGTGAGGTTATGTCGTCTGCTTGTATTATGTCGATTGTCGTCGAACAAATTGATCCCTCCATAACCTCAAATCTGAAATGAACTTCTAGGTTAGACTAGCTGTCGAAAGTGTGAGGTTATGTCTCGTCTGCTTGCATACGTCATTCGAATGTATTTTCATTATTTCGATTGTTGTCTGACAAATCGATCCCTCCATAACCTCAACTCTGAAATGAACTTCCAAGTTAGACTAGCTGTCAAAAAAGCGAGGTTATGTCTCGTCTGCTTGTATACGTCATTTGAATATACTTTTATTATTCAGATAATAGACTAACCAATCGATCCCTCCATAACCTCAAGTCCGAAATAAAATTTCATTTCCTATGTTCGGTTTTCAGGCTAGCTGCCAGAAATGTGAGATTATAACGTCTGGGATCTTGTATCTGTTATTCGAATTCATTTTCAGTATATGCATATGTTTTCAACAAATTTAATGAAAAATACGCATGAAATAAATCAACGATAAATACAATTTTCTCTATCCTATATTCGAGTCTCAGGTTAGCTGTGAGACGAGTGAGGTTATGACGTCTGGGATCCGATATCGATTGTTCATATACGTTACTCATTTTTAGACACATTAGTACGAAAGAAAGGAGTAGATTGAATAAACGAGCAATAATATTTTCTCGTAACGCAAATTTCGAACACGATTCTACCTATCGTTTGTTCGTATTTTAGGTTAGCTGTCAGTCACGTGAGGTTAGCCGTGAGCGATCCGATATTCAATATTTCCGGTCTATGCCTTCGGCTTGACCTTCGGAGATTACCTACCGCACCTTTTGTGTGTAATTGTCCAACTTTTACTTAAATTTGCCGGTAGAGGGGGCTAACAGAGGCTATTTTCCCTCTCTCTTACCCCCTCCAGACGTTGTGCCGGCTGGCACGATCGTTTCGCGATCGACTCTTCAGTACGCTTTCGTTCACCGAGTAGTGTGGACGAGTCCAAAACGTTGTGAACGTTCGTAAAAAAAATAAAACGGTGATAAGTGTGACACCCTTCTGGGTTATTAAAGGAAAAAATCAGAAAAGGTAAGATATGAATTCTAATAATATCTGGTTTTAGATTCCTAGGCATCACCATGCACGCGGCACGTGCACGGCGCGCCAGCCGCAGCGGCAGCCGTCATAGGCGCGCGAGGCGCAGCGGCAGCCGTCATAGGCTCGCGAGCCACAGCGGCAGCCGTCATAGGCTCGCGAGCCGCAGCGGCAGCCGTCATAGGCTCGCGAGCCGCAGCCGTCAAAGGCTCGGGAGGCGCAACCGAAAGAAGCTCAGAAAAACATTCTCAGAGCTTGAGAGAACAGCCCCAAAGGGGATCCTCTCTCTCTCTCAGCCGAGGCGCAGCCGCAGCCGAGGCGATCAGTTGAGACGCAAACGCAGCCGAAGCGATCTAGCAGCCGACGCGCAGCCAAAACTGAAGCGCAGCCGCAGCCGAAAAGGGCCGTATCGGCTCAAAACATCGAGCGCCGACACAATAAAGGCAGGCTGATCAGATCGGGCCTTTGTAGGCGTAAAATGCAGTATAATGCATGATTATAATAGCTCGCAGACATTTATCTCGAGCATACACCAAACTGGCTTGGGATGTCTTCTAATGATATCCTAATTTTCCCTCCAGATGGTCGGAGAGCTAAGCTGGACGACAATGGAGGAGTTGTTGGAAGAGGGAGCGAGTACGGAAGAAGAGGACAGGGTATTGGACCGGCTGAAGCTAGTGGCGCAAGAGTTCCTGCCAGAAGGCTGTAAAAACTGGAGAACCCTAAACCTGTCCATGGAAAGTTTACTGGGGGACGAAGACACAATTGACCCACAGATACTGAATAAGCTGCGATTTGCGCTTCCTACAGCTTGTATGGCTCGAGCGTTTAACCCAGCGGCAATAGACCTGCCGGAGAAACAGTATAGAGACCTTAAAGTCAGCATGCTAAACTGGCCCTTTTGCAGGGCGCTTATCATGAGTCCGCCAGCCCTAGTGAACAAGCTTAAGGGGTCAGTAGGCCAAGCGGAAATTTTTCTCCATGCTATACAACCAGTCAGGCATCTTTGCATTTCACGCAAACAGGCAGCGCTGCAATTAAGACCGGAAGTGAGTGAGTCGGACTCTGAGAATCAGGAGAATTTACGTTCTCACGGGAGAAAAAGACCCGGGGACAGGCCAGGGGCTAAAGGACCGACAATAAAAAAATCTAGAACGGCAGCCCTAGAGGTTCAGATGAATAATATATTCGAGATCATGCTGGAAAAGATTGACCAAATAAAAGAGCAAAGAGAAGAAAAAAGGGAGAGAGAAGAGTCAAGTGAGGACTGGGAGGATTCAGAAAGTGACCAGGAATCTGTAATAGGAGATATTCACTCTTCAGCATCAACAGGTTGGGCCCCTCCAATGATGGAAGACCTGCCAGTCAAGCCAGCAAACGACCTGGCAGACTTGTTTCTGGTTCCGCAGGTTAAAGAGAAAGAACCCACGGTTCAGCCGCCATCACCGGACATCAAACTGCACGGAATATCCTGCCAAAAGCTGGGCTCGGCGAGTTGGAACAAGATCAGGTACATAGAGGTCCAGAAAAAACTTCAGGCATCTCCGGTGTTTGATTCACTAAAAGTAAATACCCAGCTGGAAGGCCTGGTTTCAAAGTCCTACAATCAGATCTTGTTGGAACGTACGGATGAAATGACGGGAACTCTGACTCATGGCTTGCTGAAACAAAGACAAGAACTTATCCAAGGACTGAAGTCCTTAGCGACTAAACATCCAGAGGCCTATGAGGATATTAAAGAAGTATTCTTAGGAGATTCCAAGTTTAAGGAGATCTCAGATGACTTGCTTCAGTTTACATGCGCTAGAAGAGCTGAGGTGATTGAAATGCGTAGAAAAGTCTTCAAGCCAAAAGAGCAGCATCACGCAGCAAGGTTGGCCGAAATTCCCCCGTCAGAGTCCCACCTATTTGATGAAGAGCTGCTGTCCAAATTCCTGGATCGACGGGGGGGGGGGGGCGACTAAGGTTTTTCCACCAAGCCGAAAGCCGTTCAAAGAAAGACCCTTCTATGGGGGAAAAAACAAACCCTCACAGCGGTCAGGTAGCTCAGGGAGTTCTTCTCGTCAGAAGTCGAGACCCTCACCAACGCCTAATACTTCCTTTCGTAAACCAGCGGCGAAAGACTCAAAAAAGGACTACAGAAGAAGGGACTTCGGGAGAGGAGGCCACAGGTCGAATAGAGCATGACTGCAAGTTCCGAGCAGGACAGTCAAAGTACCATATCCCCCAATGGCGCAAGTTAGGAGCACCGGACCACATCTTGAAGGCAATCAAAGGTTACGCCATTCCATTCATAAAAAAACCTATATCAGTTCCATTTTCGAAGGAAAACATAACAAAGTTCAGCACACGATCGTCTCATCGGATGTCGGAAGAGATAAAAGAACTATTGGAAATGGGAATCCTAGAAAAATCCGAATGGTCCGCAGGCTTCCTCTCTCCGATGTTCCTTATCCCAAAGTCAGATGGCAGTGTTCGTCAAATTTTCAATCTACATCAACTAAATCAATACTTACAACCAAAAAAATTCCGACTTTCAAATCAGATGAAAGTTTCGAAATTCCTTCAGGAAGACGACTATATGGTCAAACTGGACTTATCTCGGGCGTATTTCCACATTACCGTGAGAAAAAGTCATCGGAGATATCTCTCCCTATCATACAACGACCAAATCTACAATTTCACATGTCTTCCGTTCGGTCTGGCGAGTGCACCACTGGCCTTTTCAAGAATAAGCAACTGGCTGGCAAGCCTTTTTCGTCATCAGGGAATGAGAGTGATGGTCTACCTGGACGACTTCCTGTTCGCCCACCAAAACAGGGCCAGTTTGCAGGGACAATTAAGAAGAATGATTTATCATCTTCAAATGCTGGGATGGCAAATAAATTTCGCAAAATCAGTAACGGAACCGACGAGAGAGCTAGAGTTCTTGGGGATCAAGTGGAACACGGAACGGAACATCATGTGGCTTCCAGACAACAAGAAGGACCGGATTCTCGAAATCATCAAGCGAATACGAGCATCGAAAAGGTGGAACTGGTCAACAGGAGCATCCCTGCTAGGCCAACTAAATTTTGCGACACTAGTAACCCCATTAGGCCGCTTGTTTTCTCGCGAATTGCAAAGGGCATACAGGAAGCTGCCAGAAGCAGAACCAAGAAGATACATAGCTATACCAGCGTCGGCACTAGAGGATTGCGAATGGTGGCAGGAGAACATTCATCAGGTCAGCCCGATGTTCGAAAAGGCTCCGGATATCTTCTTGACAACGGATGCATTAGTGGGGCTTTCACCGAAACAAGGTGATGGAAGCAGGCCACTGGACCCCAGAGCAATGGAGCTGGCACATAAACCGCAAGGAGCTGTTCACAGTTCTGATTGCAGTCCAGAAGTTCAAGTGCAAACTGCGAAACAAAGCAGTTTTGTTACAATCAGACAACAGAACGGTGGTGGCATACATTCGAAGGCAAGGAGGAACTCGATCCCGGGTGCTTCAGGACTTGGCCAAACAGTTGTTGATGATAGCACAGCAGTTCCAGATCCGATTGGTCCCATTTTACCTGCCGGGCCAGTACAACTGTCTAGCAGACAGGTTGTCTAGGGGCCTACCCTTGACGGACTGGCACTTGAAGAGCAGTCTGACCAGGTTAATCTTCAAGAAATGGGGGACTCCCCAAATAGACCTGTTTGCCACAAGCAAGTCAAAGGTGGTGCCAAGATATGTGACGATGGAAGCCAGCGACCAAGAAGCATGCTTCATAAACGCCTTCAGCAGACCATGGGTAGTGGATTTGGCATGGGTCTTCCCCCCTCCTCCTTTGATCCCCAGAGTCCTGCAGCACCTGAACACAGCAAGAGGCCTCTTCCTGGTAGTAGCACCCCGGTGGGAGAAAACCTTTTGGAGAGGGGACCTGAAAAGCAGAAGCATAGCAGCCCCATTCCAACTCACGAACCTGGAGAACCATCTAGTAGACCTGGCAACAGGTCAGCCTCCAGAGAATGCCAAGGACCTCTGTTTGGAGGTTTGGAAAATATGGGGTGGAACGAGTTGATAGCAGGGTTGGATACCCAAGATGTGAACCTTCTATCGTCAGCATGGAGAGATTCAACCTGGAAGACCTATTCCTCAGCGTGGAAACAATGGTTGCAATGGTGTAAAGACAAGGGAGTAGTACCAAATAAACCGACACCACAGCATCTTGCAACCTACTTCAGTTACTTGTTCAGGGTAAAGAAGCTGGCCTATAAAACCATTCTGATCAGAAAATCAGTTATCATCACCTTTATAGCTAAAAAGGGGGAGGAGAGGTTAGGCTCCCATCCACTGGTGAGGTGTATGTTGAAGGCAATCGGCACTAAGGAAGCAGGCTCAGCAACCCTGCGGCGGGAAATATGGAACGTTGAGTTTCTTATCAATTGGCTAGGACAAAATCCCCCGGACGAAAACAGTATTTTCCAAGTGTCTAGACACACGGCTATTTTATTACTCCTGGCATCGGGAAGAAGGGTCCATGATCTAACTCTCTTGTCCATTGATCCGAATAATGTTACCATACAAGAAGATTCGGTGGTGTTCTGGCCAGTTTTTGGCTCAAAAACGGATACTGCAAGCCATCGACAGTCGGGCTGGAAGCTGAGCAAGGCAAGTCAGCGAGAGATCGACATAGTATGCTGGGTTAAAAGATTGATAAGCTTATCGGCGGATAGAAGAAAGGCGGATCCTAGTCTAATGAGCTTGTTCATAACCACTAGAGGCAAAGTAAAGGCGGCCTCGAGAGCAATAATTGCAGGTTGGCTAAAAACCATCTTCGCGGCCTCCAAGATCAGGGCAAGTCCGGGGTCGGTGAGGTCGGCGGTGGCTTCGTATAATTTTGAAAAGAATGTGGACCTCGATGAGATTTTAAAGCGAGGTAACTGGAGTGGACCGACAAATTTCTTCAAGTTCTATTGCAAGTTTGTTGAAAAACCAAGAGCGCCCTCAAATAATACCTTGTTCGCTTCACTTAGACCCTTATAGACGGGTAATAAAACAACATGATACTCATTATTATTATATAAACATTATATTCAGTATTACTACATAAACATTATATACAGGATTATTACATAAACATTATATACAGTATTATTACATAAACAGCTAAGCTAGTCAGCATCTAGTTAACACTAAATTAGGAATTAAAGTACAAATTCCGTTCATCAAAGAGAACAATAAAGTGGCAGAAATTCAAGTCCTGGGTTTCCTTTTCCTTGACGTAAACATTTCAGGTTACAGTACGCTGAAAGTGCCGGCAGATTCCAAACATCTCTCCGAAGGTCAAGCCGAAGGCATAGACCGGAAATATACACCGTTTTCTACCCCGAAGGGAGGAAAACGATTATTTCGGGTCTTGCCAAAGGCTTGACCTAAGTAAGGCCTTGCCGGCTTTATTCGGAGCTATACTGAAGAGCAGATCGCGAAACGATCGTGCCAGCTGGCACAACGTCTGGAGGGGGTAAGAGAGAGGGAAAATAGCCTCTGTTAGCCCCCTCTACCGGCAAATTTAAGTAAAAGTTGGACAATTACACACGAAAGGTGCGGTAGGTAATCTCCGAAGGTCAAGCCTTTGGCAAGACCCGAAATAATCGTTTTCCTCCCTTCGGGGTAGAAAACGGTGTATATTCGTGTTTCTTGCCAAGCACCGTCAAGCGGGAGCAGCAGGAACCAACATCTTATACGTAGAGTGGCATAGGAAACCTTCACTAGCGCTACTGCTAGGCTTGCAAGTAAGCTGGCTGCAATTTCGGTACAGCTGCTGTGATCTCAACTAAATGTCGATACGGGTAGTGATCTCAACTGAATGTCGGTTCTTTTAGTTTTGAGCAACGGAGAATCGTCAATTCTCAGCCATTTCTCCATCAAATGACACGGGATTGGGCTCAAAGTGTGTGGTTTTTCATTGCGGAGTGGCTAAATGTCGGGAAAATGCGATTATCTACGGCAATAGTGAATAATCTCGCGATTTATGTGGCCGGTACGCCAATCTGTAAAAATTTTTGTCGAATTTTGGAAAAGTGAAATAATCAGCCACTTTCCGCCACAATTGTGTGTGATCCCTCAAAATTTCATTGCGATCGATTGAGTAGTCCCGGAGAATTCACGATTACCGTTTTCGAGGTTCTGACAAACGTTTCACTTCACCTTAAGGCTCAGTCCGGTAGGTCAAACTTTTACAGGATGCTGCGTTTCATTTTTACATTGAAATGTATTTTCATATCAACTGAGACCGGAATTTCGATAAAACTCACTCTATATAATCTCCGAATTCGAGAATGCATGATCATGCCCGCGCGCAGCGGGCCTCATATGGGGCTAGTATAAATATACATCATCAATGATCAATTTTGAGAATACCATACTTATGCCTTTATTATCCGCATATTTCGTGTACTTTCTTTCATGTATGTATTTTTAACGCATGTTTATACGAATTTGAATTTGAATATAAACATGGTTGGATCCATGTTGTACAACTGTGAACATTATTTAATTATTTGTTTCGTACATCAATTTTGATTTCATAATAAGTACCTCGACTTTTACGTTGTATAGAGAATAAATTACTTTCGTCTACGGAATAACTCTTTCAATTACAATGCGCTGGCCATCTGAATGCAGAATTTCTTGAACTTCTGTGATGTGGCAGCTTCCAAACAATTTTTCACCTAAATTCAAGACTGATTGAAAATCATACCATTGGAGAGGTATTTTGAATCAATGAGCAGCTACAGATGCGATATGGTCGCCTCACAATCTATCATTATTCTCGCTGGCTTACTTACCTTTTGATAGAGATTTCCCTCCAAAATAACTGAGATCGATCCTTTGGAAGATACATTGTATTGGGAAAAGATCGCAAGGTACTTTTGTACTCGTTCGAATTTCAAATACCAGATGGAGAACGCGTCTCCGCCATAAGAATACATGACTCGGTTGGAGTAGTACTGGTTTTGACCACGAGGAGGCTAAGCCTAAGATAACTTTACCAATATAAGCCGAGCTCATTTCAATACCACTATTCAAATAATCACACCGGTACCTATACCGGGTGATTCCTCGCTTACATCGCAGTGATTTGGGTAGCAGACTGTCAAGTATAGTCGGCATGAAAAAATTAACCGTGATCGTAGCGGCTAGTTCTATAGCGCCGGTCGATGGCGCTCTTGAGTTTCAACGGGTACGGTGAAGTAATGTCATATTATTACGGAGAAGAATTATTACACCCACAAAATGTTCTTTGTGCACCGAATTATCGTTATCCAGGGGATTGCGACTGATTAGCGTGTCGATGAATGAGTGAGTAAAACTATTTTTTATAATTACGGGTGCATCTGTGAGAGCGTAACCTCCAAACGGCAAGTAACCTCAAGGACACGTGACCGTTTTCAGGTAGGCCGAGGGGCTTCACGAATTACGGTCCTAGTAGTTGACACATATCAGTTCATACTTTTGCCTTATAATTGGTAGTAATTATTTCAGAGAGCATGCAGGAGCCTCGGAATTTCGTTTACCTGGCATCTTCATAGCTAGACTCGTACTAACACAGGGTGTAAAGGTGTTCAATGCTGCTTAATCATTCTACGAAAAACTGAAACACTATGTTTAACGAGAAGGACATCAAACTGGAACGTCGGTTGCACAATGCTGAAGAGTAGGGGCATTTTCCATCGCATACCAATTGACACGAGTAACATGCTAAGCTAGCATGTTCATAATCGAAAGACAAGGCGAATCAATTAGGTATACAGAGAAGCATTAATTGGCGGTACCCACCTTGAAGATGATTTTTTCAAATCACTGCTACGCTGTGATAATAAATTTTAGTGACGCAGTTTTTTTTATAGTTGATTAGTGCTGTTTTGATACAAAGTTTATGATTTTTTCAGATTTCATGTCCTTCGCTGAACATAAATAATAATTTTAATGTTGAGGCAGTCACAGTTCTCAATGCTCACAATGGTTGAGGTGGTTCTCTACCTACAGTCCCACCAAACGTGGGTTTCAGACAAGATTTTGAATACTTCTAGATGGGGAAAAAATCTGAAAAAATCAAGCATGTAGGGGATCCTCGGGAGATTGATTTTGCATAATAATAATTCAAAAAAGTTATTAACAAATTGATGGAAAGAAAAACTGTTCAAGAACTGTTTTTCATACCTGACAAAGCGCAATTTTCAAAAAGTGATCAAAATTCTCAAAAAATTCATACGTATTCAGTAAAATTGACAAATTATTTTCACCTGAAAAAAAAGTTCGGTCATCGGCTAATTTCTTGAACAATTTTTTTTTTCTATCAAATTGTTAATAACTTTTTTGAATTATAATTATGCAAAATCAATCTCCCGAGGATCTCCCGAGGATCCTATGGATCTCCTATGTTCAGCGAAGGGCACGGAATCTGAAAAAATCATAAACTCTGTATCAAAACAGCACTAATCAACTATAAAAAAAACTGAGTCACTAAAATTTATTATCACAGCGTAGCAGTGATTTGAAAAAATTATCTTCAAGGTGGGTACGGCCCGTTAATGTTTCTCTGTATACCTAATTGATTCGCCTTGTCTTTCGATTATGAACATGCTAGCTTAGCATGTTACTCGTGTCAATTGGTATGCGATGGAAAATGCCCCTACTCTTCAGCATTGTGCAACCGACGTCCCAGTTTGATGTCCTTCTCATTGAACATAGTGTTTCAGTTTTTCGTAGAATGATTTAGCAGCATCAAACACCTTTACACCCTGTGTTAGTACGAGTCTAGCTATGAAGATGCCAGGTCAACGAAATTCCGAGGCTCTTGCCTACCCGGGAAAAAATAGTTGTATATGAATATAAATAATCATATATGACCTTATCATTAATGATCATGAACGAAATTTGTCTCGATATGACCATATATAACCATGTATAATTGGCCAGGTCTGATCATGTCTGCTTATATATAATCCGATATGATCAGATTTAATCATTTGTTTTGGACAAATTAAAATAAAACAGTCAATTAAATTACAAAATCATAAAAACTATTTTGTTTTTATATCTTTTATTCGTCGTAATGGTCTGGAATTATGGTTATTTCTGATAATTCACTTTTTTTTGTCGATTAAAATTTTCTGACTGTTTCTTACTGGGATTCGAACCCGGGTCCTTCTACGTATCAGTCGAAGCTTCTACCACTTTGCTACTTTACGTATTTGATAGTTGATACTTTCAGAATGTCTATATGTATTTGACACGAAAATTTTATCAACCTTAACGAATGCACTTAATATTGATTATGATGATCGAACGATTCTTGAATTGTTTTTGTATTTTAGGGAATGTGAGGCAATACGACCACTCTAGATTTTTCAGCAGAAAAAATTACTAACCTGAAAATGCTGTGTATTCTATTTATTAAAAGAGATTAAACGTTGATTTTATTGACTGGAGGAATTCTATAACTTTGTGGGGCAAAACGGCTAATTTAATAATATCATAATATTCAGGTTCGTATTGTTTAGATTGTCAAAGAATATGTATGGGTATGCAGGGTGATTCAGAATTCATGACGAATCTCTTGAGGGGTTTATCCTTGTCAAAATTGGGAACGAAAGTTTCTCGGCCATTTTTCCTTGGAAATATTTTTCTCCGACAAACGATTTTTTTGTTTTTGTTGTTTTATTTGTCAATTTTGAAGGATTCCAAAAGTTTTTTATTCGGTGGATGATATAGAAAAAATGTGTTATGATTCCAAGGAAAAAAATCATTTTTCGGAAAAATGGCTGAAGAACTTTCGATCCCGATTTTGTCAAGGATTAACCCCTTGAGAGATTCGTCACGAATTCTGAATAACCCTGTATATTGAGGTTTCATAACAATCAGGTCTGATCAGATCTGATCATATATAGACCTACATCAGACCTATATATGATTACACATGGGCTTATATCAGTCAGGTCTGATCATATCTAATTATATATAGACCATATATGATTGATAATAATAATAATAATATTATAATAATAATATTTTATAATTATATATAGACCTATAAATGATTGGACATTGACTTATATCAGTTATGTCTGATCATATCGTATGAAATTAGACATGATTATGCCTGTTCATGTCTGATCAGGCCTGATGCTCATGGCCGATCATGGTCTGATCACGTATCAGGCCTGATCAGAGCGACATAGTTAGAGCAGAGCGGAGGTTTTCAACCTTCCAGGCATAATCATACATGAACAGGCATCGCCATGCATGATCAGGCATGAACGTATTTATGATTAGGTCTGACGTCAGGCCTGATTATACATGAACAGGCATGATCATGTCTGACATCAGGCATAATCATACACGAACAGGCATGGCCATGCATGATCAGGCATGAACGTATTTATGATCGGGTCTGGCATCAGGCATGATCATGTCTGGCAGCAGGCGTAATCATACATGAACAGGCATGGCCATGCATGATCAGGCAGGCACGTATTTATGATCGGGTCTGGCATCAGGCCTGATCATACATGAACAGGCATGATCATGTCTGGCAGCAGGCGTAATCATACATGAACAGGCATGATCATGTCTGGCATCAGGCATAATCATACATGAACAGGTATGGTCATGCATGATCAGGCCTGAACGTATTGGGCGCTTCAGGCCTGATCATTCATGATCATGCATGATCATGTCCGGCATCAGATATGAACCGGCATGAACAGACATGATCATGTCTAATTTTAGGCCTGATCATACATGAACAGACATGATCATGTCTAATTTCAGGCCTGATCATACATGAACAGGCATGATCATGTCTGAACATTTTTTCCCGGGTACTCTCTGAAATAATTACTACTAATTATCAGGCAAAAGTATGAACTGCCCAGGTAGCACGCCAGTGCTTGCAATGTACATTTCTCGCACATAAGCACATGCAGTGCAGTGCGTGAAAAGACGCACGTGAAATGCATAAATTGTGTCCAAAGTGAAATACGCGTTTGAAGTACCTAAAAAACACACTTGAAAAATGCGGTAAAAACGAACTTTCGAGGCAGTCTTGCCGTCTTGCAGAACTGCAAGCGTACAGCGGGTGCAACTGAAGGCCGGTCTACAATGAGACGTTGACGTTTCCGTTCCCGTATCACTGATGCAACACATGGTAAGAATGTTCATGTGTTTGTTTATCGGTGTAAGGCTGCTATCCCATGGCGCCCGTAAAGACGTAACGTAAGCCCGTATCCGGAGAAGTCCCTAGATTTAGGGAGTCCGCGTTCCGCGATTCCGTTTTCTTGAACATTTGAATATTTGAATCTACGACACGGTAACGTTCTCGATAATAATGACAATAAGGTTGAGTGGCTTGTTGATCTGGTCAATTTAATATAAAGAATAAAATACTTGAAATATATATAAATAAGCAAAAAAATGAGCCTCCCGGTAAGTATTATTCTTATGCGAATATAAACCTTGTGTGTACGAATAATGATTTCGGATGAATACGGCTTTGATCCGCAGATCATTAATTATTAATATTAAGCTTGCGGATGAATTTGGTGTAGTTTATTACACAATCACACATTGATTTTCGTATTTTACCAATCTGTGATTATATGCACGGAGAAAAAAATATCGCTCTCAGAGCTATCTAATAGATAGCTCTTCGTAGATCGCTACTGTAGCGATACGTTTTCTTATGGTAACAACACGGTATCGCTATTCCAGCTATCTGTTAGATAGCTGGAATTGCTATACCACATTTTTCAACGGCCTTTATTTAACTATATCTGAATAATTATTTCTATGAAAATCTACCTTTTAAAAGACTCAAATTCAAGTACATACATAGTATTTTATGTAATGTTGGTCATATGAACAATAATGATCGACAAAATAAATGTATCTTCAAATTTTTGAGGTTATAAAATATGTCAACGCGCAACACGACAGCGCCTCATATGGCTCTTCCAACGACGTATGTACATCCCGTATAGCTATTTTAGCTATCTAACGTATCGCTCTCAGAGCTATCTACCAGATAGCTACAGTAACGATCTAATAGATAGTCAACTGCGTATAGTTACTGTAGCGATACAGTATAGCTCTGAGAGCGATATTTTTTTCTCCGTGTGTGCGTGAAGCAATCCAAGTGTGGTTATTGCGGCTGGATAATATTTGGCACACGATTACAAGCTCACGGGTGCTTCGACAATTATGACGAGGCACATGACCTGATTATAGTCGACGACAACGGCGTGATCACAATGAGTAGGTTCAATCATTTTCAAATTATACATTACGTACGAATGAAACAACATACAATTTTTCACATTCTTGTGAATTACATTCGCAGGAGCCAAGGTGTCTGATGATAATTCCGCTATTCCTAATCATTTGAGCGACTCACTTAGAAATACTGGAGCATGGGCGGACAACGACGACGAACAGCTAATAAATATTGTCCAGGTGAAAGGGGGGTTGTGGGACCACAAGCTGCACGCCAGTCAACGCGCGAAATTGAAGAAGCAGGCGTTGTGGGACCAAGTGTCCAACCTGATGGGTGGTACGTTTACGATTTTCAGATTTACAAATTTGACGCAAAACGATAATTCGTATAATAATCGCAGGCGAGATTAATACGGTAGAGTGCAAGAAACGTGGCAGCATCTGAGAGATTGCTACGTGAAGGCGCGAAAGCGTGTGCAGTCGTACGTGCCAAGTGGCTCTGGTGCGGTCGATGGGCATCCCGAACGGAGCGAGTTCCGTTTTTACGAGCAGATGCGTTTTTTGGAAGATGTTACGACACCAGAACCGTGAATAATTCGTCAATTTATGATCGATCATGATACATGTAAAACTGAGGTTAATGTAATATCTACACGATGGAGTCGAAGTGATGGCAAAATGACAGCGGTCCGTGGGCGAGCAGGGTGGTCTATCGGCATAAGTCCGCGGATAGGCTGCGGTAGGCGCGGGTTCGATTCCCGGATCGTCCGTAAAATTTTTCTCATCATATTATTCATTAAAATATGAGACTAGGTCCGCATTTCAATTAATAAACGTTTTTATTCAATACAGTACAGCAACTTTATTGCCGAACCAATTGATTGGATCATTAAATTGCTCGAATGACTGCACGATTCCAGCGCAATCCTCATCCCACGCCCAATCCTCATCCCTTACACCTCCACAACAACCATTTTCGGATGATCCATTTATCCAGCAGCTGAACTTGACCACCACATCTGGTTCGTCAGCTGGATCATCCAAGAGCCGTAAGAGAAGTAGGTGAATCGTAACACAAATGTGGTTCACACTTATCAATACGCGTGATATTATTTTGCATTATGTCGTACAGAAGCTGCTGATATAATCTGTCTGAATTGGAAGTCGACTTCCTAAAAACTTTAATAGAAGCACAGCCCAAGCGCGATGCGGTTGACGGATTCCTCGATCAATTGGGCGATATCTTGAGGAGACTGCCGTACGTAGCGCGTAGAAATTTTCAGCTATGGATCTTGACGCAGGCAGCCGACGAGGAAGACAAATTATTGGATTGATCGATTTTTAACAACTTTTTACGTTCATCAATTTGTTTGATATTTTATAAAAAAATTTCAATACACCCCGGGAAAAAATGTTCAGACATGATCATGCCTGTTCATGTATGATCAGGCCTGAAATTAGACATAATCATGTCTGTTCATGTATGATCAGGCCTGAAATTAGACATGATCATGTCTGTTCGTGCCTGTTCATATCTGATGCCAGACATGATCATGCATGATCATGAATGATCAGGCCTGAAGCGCCCAATACATTCAGGCCTGATCATGCATGACCATACCTGTTCATGTATGATTATGCCTGATGCCAGACATGATCATGCCTGTTCATGTATGACTACGCCTGCTGCCAGACATGATCATGCCTGTTCATGTATGATCAGGCCTGATGCCAGACCCGATCATAAATACGTTCATGCCTGATCATGCATGGCCATGCCTGTTCATGTATGATTACGCCTGCTGCCAGACATGATCATGCCTGTTCATGTATGATCAGGCCCGATGCCAGACCCGATCATAAATACGTTCATGCCTGATCATGCATGGCCATGCCTGTTCGTGTATGATTATGCCTGATGTCAGACATGATCATGCCTGTTCATGTATAATCAGGCCTGACGTCAGACCTAATCATAAATACGTTCATGCCTGATCATGCATGGCCATGCCTGTTCATGTATGATTATGCCTGGAAGGTTGAAAACCTCCGATCTGCTCCAACTATGTCGCTCTGATCAGGCCTGATACATGATCAGACCATGATCGGCCATGAGCATCAGGCCTGATCAGACATAACTGATATAAGTCAATGTCCAATCATTTATAGGTCTATATATAATTATAAAATATCATTATTATTATATTATTATTATTATTAATCATATATGGTCTATATACAGCGTGATTCCCAAGTCGCGGAAAAGATTTCACATGCAGATTCCTTGTCGAAATCTAAGAATAAAGTTCCTTATCAAAAACTTCCAGGGCCCGGTCGTTGCTGAGTTATAGAAGGTTTAGTCTAACCAATAATACGGCCGTAAACTGAGGTGCTCAGTCTCGTAGCAATTCTGTCAAACTGATAGTGCCCGCGTCGTATGAACTTTGCCCGACATTTCGGTTTTTACATTTCGTAATTTTTAGTCTTTATGTCGCCCGGTCGGTCATTCTCGTGCCCTACGTCGTTCGCCCCGTAGTTGACGTTGTCCAGGTGATGAAACTGGTATTTGACATTCCCCAGGTCTTTTGCTTCGTAGCGTTCGTTATCCAGGTCGCCAGGCTCGTGATTTCCGTACTCCAGGACTTTTGCCCCGTAGTTGACGTTATCCAGGTAGTCAAACCGATGATTTACATTCCCCGGGTCTTTCGCTCCGTAGTTTTCACTCTCGTTGTCATCGGGTTGTTGATTTTCATGCTCCAGGACCTTCGCCCCGTAGTTTACGTTGTCCAGGTGGTCAAACTGATGACTTACGTTACTCAGGTCATCCGCTTCGTAGTTTTCACTCTTTGTTGTCATCGGGTTGTTGATTTCCATCCTCCAGGACTTTCGCCCCATAGTTTACGTTGTGCAGGTGGTCAAACTGATGACTCATGTTGTCCAGGTCGCCCGCTTCGTAGTTTTCACCGATGTTGTCATCGGGACGGAAATCAACAACCCGATGACAACAAAGAGTGGAAACTACGGATCGGATGACCTGAGTAACGTAAGTGATCAGTTTGACCACCTGGACAACGTAAACTACGGGGCGAAGGTCCTGGAGCATGAAAATCAATAACCCGATGACAATGAGAGTGAAAACTACGAAGCAAAAGACCTGAGGAATGTAAATCATCAGTTTGACCACCTGGATAACGTCAACTACGGGGCAAAAGTCCTGGAGTACGGAAATCACGAGCCTGGCGACCTGGATAACGAACGCTACGAAGGAAGAGACCTGGGGAATGTCAATCGCCAGTTCGACCACCTGGACAACGTCAACTACGGGGCGAACGATGTAGGGCACGAGAATGACCGACCGGGCGACATAGAGACTAAAAATTACGAAATGTAAAAACCGAAATTGCGGGCAAAGTTCATACGACGCGGGCACTATCAGTTTGACAGAATTGCGACGAGACTGAGCACGTCACTTTACGGCCGTATTATTGGTTAGACTAAACCTTCTATAACTCAGCAACGACCGGTCCCTGGAAGTTTTTGATAAGGAACTTTATCCATAGATTTCGACAAGGAATCTGCATGTGAAATCTTTTCCGCGACTCGGGAATCACCCTGTATAATTAGATATGATCAGACCTGACTGATATAAGCCCATGTGTAATCATATATAGGTCTGATGTAGGTCTATATATGATCAGATCTGATCAGACCAGATTGTTATGAAACCTCAATATACAGGGTGATTCAGAATTCGTGACGAATCTCTCGAGGGGTTAATCCTTGACAAAATCGGGATCGAAAGTTCTTCAGCCATTTTTCCGAAAAATGATTTTTTTCCTTGGAATCATAACACATTTTTTCTATATCTTCCACCGAATAAAAAACTTTTGGGATCCTTCAAAATTGACAAATAAAACAACAAAAACAAAACAAATCGTTTGTCGGAAAAAAACATTATGACCCTGAAGATATCTGCATATCTGCAAAAATGATCTTTGGCAACCTGTAGCGGTCAAACTATGGTCTCAAGTGATAACTGTTGTAACATTGCATTTTGCAACGCGTGTTACAAGTGACTCCCGAACCCTTAGACGACCATAGTTACGAAGGGTGGATGCATGACAGAAGCATGAATGCGTTTTGGTTAGCCCCGAGGCTATAAACTCTCCGAGAGGCGACCGTGACCGATCTAAGACTGTAGAATTTAGTTCTTATTCTTTTTGTCTTTTTTTTACCTTTTCTCTATTATGTGGGAGACGAGGCCCCGACGACGGCTAAAAATTGCAACGGAGGCCCGATCAGACGAACGTACGACGCCAAATATTAACTGTTGGGATCCTTTTCGACGAACGCCACCTAAAAGCTCCGGAGGATAGTACTGGCCAGACTACCTCCAACGATTAAACGAGAGGACACGGGGGAGTGCCAAGGGCATTCTGCAACGTGGGATATCGGTGGTGGAAGAGATTCCCGCCACCAAGAAGAATCTACAGCCCGTGATCCTCCGATTTAGCGAGCTACAAACACCGTGGTGAACTTCGAATTTTGCGCGCCGCGACGAGAGGTCGCCATATTTAAGGATCTCGCAGTAGATTTGCAAAATCGATAATCGATCGCCTATTGAGGGCGCTAAGTACCGGCACCATGCCGTCTGATCACTCTGCCGTAGGCCTGCCTCGCAGGTAGAGCCCCGAGCTCTAGTGCTCGCGCTAATTGTAGAAATTACCTTTTGTAGTAGCCACAAGGCTGATTTTTTTGGTGTGAATTTCCTGCGGGAAAGCGTTTGAGTCTGTTGAGTTCGAGTTGGTGCATCCGGGGGCTCGTAGTCGAGCCGCCACGAGGCCTTGCATTTTGGCTGGAAAACGGTAAGCGTTAGCCAATTTGACTCATACTAATTTGAATTCGGCAAACGGCCATCAGCCATCTTGCCGTATTTTCCGAGCCACGAGGCTTTTAGAGATTTTTGCAAATCAAATTAAGACGACCTCCGAGTCGGTAGGCCGTCACCAGTGTCTCACGCAGTAATAGAGTTTTGAGTTTTGAGTCTTGATTTTTGAGTAAGATTTTTGAGTTTTGTGTCACGTAATAGTGCTGTAGAGTTTTGTAGAGCCGTAGGTTTTCGCACGTGAGTGCGAGAAAGATAGTCTGACTACGTCACTGTCGCGCTCTCTTCCTCTCACGGAGAGATTCAGATCGTTATTATATTTTGAATTTGGTTTACTTTTTTTTTGTTTCGCCTACGAAGGCAGAGTTAGTTTAAGTTAATTTTAAGTAATAATTTTGTGGATTAGTTATTGTGCCTTGCGGGCCTATTCCAGTCTTTAATTTGTAATTTTTGTTCCACGAGGACCGAGTTTGTCGAGTTATTTATTTTTGCATTATTTTGTTTTGTTATCGCTCTCCTACGTGGAAGCTAGTAGTTTATTAATTATTGTAAAACTCGTCAAGCGTGGCCAGGTCGCCTGTATACGACCTGTGGCCGTCCTATATTCGAGGGGAAGTATCCACGATTGCTCAATTTATTATTTTTATTATTTTTTTTATACTATTTTCATTGAATAAATTCTAATTTTCTTTATTAAATTCAAATTTACGAGTCGTTAGTCAACGCCCTGCTAATCCTTCACTTAATCCCGACCCCTCTCCGCGGTACTGTAGCTAGCCGACGGTTATTATTTTGTTTAGACTTTTGAGAGTGGCGGTTACCCGCCTGGCGCCCAATATCTCTTTTTATTCTCAGTTTTTGGCCAATTGTCGAGTGGATGGTTCTCGGAGACTGGCTATCCGGTCCAGATTCGAGGATCAAATAAAATCCACGTCACACTGTATACAGACTTTTTTCTTCCTTTTTCGATTCCCCGAACACGGATTTTTCCCATTTTTTTTTTTTAGACCTCATACAGAACGCGTTTTCGCTATTTCAATTGTTTAGCACCCCGTCAAGCCTTACACATTGACCTGAGCGATGACTGTCTCAGGACTTTTTTCTTTCTTTTTCGATTCTCCGAAAACGGATTTTGCCCATTTTTTTTTAGACCTTACACAGAACGCGTTTCCGCTATTTCAATTGTTTAGCACGCCGCCAAGCCTTACACATTGATCTGAGCGATGACTGTCTCGGGATTTTTTTCTTCCTTTTTCAAGTCTCTGAAAGTGCATCTTGTTAATTTTTCACTTTTTCCCAGACTTAATACAGAGCTCGTCCTTTCGCTACTCTAATCCTTTAGCACGCTACTACACCTCATTACGAATCAAAATACTGAAATAAATGAATTAAAAATAATAAATTAAAAAATTCAAAATAAATAAAAAATAAATAAAAAATAAATAATAATAATACAAATGATAAATTAATAATAAATTCAAATTTTCGTTCTATGACCGCAACTTTTGATTATCTTTTTTTTCCTCTCCTATCGACCCAAACCCTGAGAGAATAGTAAATTAAATCCTTACAGTATCTAGGAACTCACCCACACAGCACACATGCCCGATAGATGTTCATAGGGTATCCATGGGACATCCAATGTCCAATGACTATCCTATGGATATCCTATGAACATCTATCAGATATGTGTGCTCTATGGGCACATTTGAGATATACCTAACGTGACCATTTATTTTTTTACTCAAAACGGGACATCGCCGTATTAACCTTTATAGTTGGTAATAGTACATAGTATGACAATAGAAAAACACATTTTTCATAATAAGTTTTATTCATAAAAATAAGATTGCAAACAAAAAGTAATGGAACATAAATGCTTTAGTTTTTTGTAGGAACAAAAAATATATATATTGTAACTTTTGGCGAGTTTCTCAGGCTCAAGGCTGTAGAGAAACCCGCAAGTTATTGTGAGTTCTTTACCTAAATTGAGTTTATTAATTGAGTGAAATGATTAGGGCTTTTTCTTGAGGTTGAAAGGTAGGGAAAAGGATGGGACTTACCACCAAAAGCCACCTATCTAACCTTTGATCCTATTCTATACTGGGACTCAGGTAGGTTTCCCCGCCAAAGCCACGGTACGTCGACTCGGAAGTTAATCAAAGCCGACGACAATGCTAAAGATCAGAACCGGGAAGTTAATCCAAGACTGATCTGCTAATCTTTCAATTCTAAATCTCTACGGAACCGGGAATCTTTCAATTCCGAGACCGTGCGTCAGACTCAAAACTGTTTGCCTTGGCCCTCGGACACACAAAGTTAATTGAATGCCGTGCGCTCTTTGCAACAATTTAAGACTGTTCCCTGCTGGCTTTACTAGGTTGAAGTTAGCTGGGAATCAAGGCTGAAACAATCCGATAAAGTCCAACGATCATAAGAAATCAAAAAATAAAGATCATATAATTAATTCAATAATGTGATTGGTACAAAAGTTTTCTTATTTCTATTTCCTATCTTCTAACGATTTGTGCTATGACGCAAATGCGTATTCTGGCTTGCTTTGCCTTTATATTTCTCTTTACTACTTCATCGATTCAGTGTCTCTAAGTTTTATCTGTTTGATTCTATTTCATGAATTTATTTTAGTCACTAGACCAAGGTAGTCTAGTGCTAGCAAGTGAGTTTATGTTTTACAAATTGTGAGTCGCCGTGGCTCTTTGCCTACGAGCGCTCTATAAGAATCTACGGGTAATGAGTCGCTGTGACGCTATGCCGACAAACGCTGATGATGCCTGCTGAGCGTGCCTCTTATATAGTTGACATCCCTACTCTCGTGGCCTCACAGCGTCGCGCTTGAGTGCAGAGGATTAGTATAATCCTCTGGCCTTTCGTTCGATCTATTTCAAGCGATATATTCCGAATATATCGCTGAATATGTTACAATATATTTATATATTTATTCATATTTATATTTTTCTGAGGAACAAATTTGTTTCAATATAGCTGGTGACGATTTTAAATAAGTGCTTCAGTTTTTTGTATATTTTTCTGAGGAACAAATTTGTTTTAATATAGCTGGTGACGATTTTAAATAAGTATAAAATTCTTGGCACGTTTTTTTAATATTCACCTTAGTTATCAACATTGCCTTAAGAACTGAGACCTGTAACTGAGTTTTCTCAGATGTCCACAATTTGTTCATCAAAGAAAAGACGCGTTCTACTGGTGCATTTGTACCAGGCAGACATAGAATATATTCAATTAGAATGCTAAAGTTCGCATGATTAAGATTATTGGTGCGGAAGTGGTTGAATACTTCCACCCAACGATTTTCCGTAGAAATATTTAGGTTTTTCCATTCGGTTACTTTTTGTGATGTGATGTAGTTAGAAATTAGTGAAAATTCGTCGAATATTTTTGTATCTTGAGTACAATCAACGTGTCCCTTTTCAACCAATACATCCAACACTTTTTCAACTTCTTGCCACGTAGGTATTTTTGTTAAATTTGCCCAATAAAATATCTCCAGTTCTTTATTAAACAAAGTCCACTGCTCCAAATATTCACAACTTGTTTTGTAGAACTCTGCAGCTCTAGTTTTCACTGTTTCTTCGTTAATATCAATGCAGCCACTATCTTTTAATTTAACGATCAAACTTCGGACTGTATACGGAAGAAACTGTGTGGTGTGTTTTTGAGACAAATTTTCGTTCAGTTGGTTAATTTCTTTCGCAGCTTCAATTGCCGAAATATTCTGACCTTCAATCTTTAATACAGCCTGATGAAAACTTGCCGCCTGAGCGTGCATAAAATGAAGCCACAATTCTGAGCTGGGATCTTCAAAAAAGTTTTTCAATATATTGGGACATTTTTCGATGCTCAAAAAATAGTTTTTTAATGGCTGGTACATTTTCAAAACTCTTTCGATGGCAGGCATAAGCGCAAGCCACCTGGTTTTGCTATAACCCAGCATTTTGTGATATTCTATATCAATTTCGTTACAAAATTCCTTTAGTGCTTCAACTCGAACCGTGTAAATATAAAAAAATGAATATATCTTTACAATAATGCATTCAAAGTCTACAGGCAAACCATCTGCGGCTGATTTGATTGCGTTGTGAATTATATGGGCTCCGCATCCAATACCTATTAATTTTTTTTCGAGAATCGATTTTAATTTCGCGTACACATTATTGACTCCTCGCCTAGCTGCGCCTCCAAAATTGCAGTTGGTGTTGTCCCCACAAAATGCCACAACTTTTGCAGTCAAGTTATTTTCTGTCAATACTTGGATTAAATAACTGACAATTATATCTGAAGTCTCACCTGGCTGTTCTTGGAGGTCTAAAATTTTTACTTGTATTCCTTCGTATGGTAGAAAAAAACGCACCAAAATAGGGAATATTTTCTTGTTACCGTGGTTTAAAGCGTCGGTTAAAATTGTGATACAATGAGATTCACCAAGATCGGCTTTTAATTCTTCGATCGCTGTACGTGCTACAACATTCACAACAATAGCTTCTGTTTTTGTACGTGCACATTTGAATTTCTGTTCGAAACATGATTGGATCAATTTGGATGCACAATCATTGGAGCGAAAACTGTGGTTTTCTTGTATCGTGTGATAAGCCCAGACACCTTCTGCCGCGGCGACATCCAGATCCTTTGAAGTTGGCGCGTCCGATTTTTTGAAAAATGTTAACATTGAAGAACTCGAAGCGGCGGCACGATTGGCATTTTTATGTTTTTCCGAGTTTAAATGCTGTTCAATATCACTGGCACCGCCATGGGAAACGCTGAATTCTGTACGACATTTTTCACAACTGACATCGGAGGGAGTACTTCGTTGCTTGATGAACGGGTATCTTTCTTGTAGATTAATATTAAAGGTGCACTTACGTTTCGGCATAGTTGAAATGAGAGATTCCAAAACAAAACACTTCGAGTGACGACTTACTACAATCTACAATGCAAAAATATCAGGAGAGTATTCTGAGTATATACTGAAAACAATGTGTCAGGTCTATTGAATAAAATAACAAAGAAGTGCGCGGTGCAGCCGTGTTTCTGCAGCGCCATCCGATCAACAGTCCAATCCAGTAAACGGCGGGCCCGGCGAACATTGGTACAATTTAATGTTACACTTTAATTGACTCGCGTCACGTGTAACGACCCAGCAAACACAAACTGTTAGGGTTATATAACCACGGTCTAACAAATAACATTACAGATGTTATCTTACAAAAATATAAATGTTATGTAACATGTAATAGTATCGCGCATGTAACAATAAATCATAACTATTATATACCATTGTTGCATGAAGGTTACATGAAAACGAAGATTTCAGATGTTATCTAACGAAAACATAAATATTATATCACATTTAGGTATCGTGCATGTGACAATGAATTATAACTTTTATATACCATTGTTACATACAGGAATTCCACCCCAACCCGGCCTACGTCTAACCCTCACATTTTCCAATTAGGGTCATAATTTTTTATGTTGTTCCACCTTTTCGAAAGAACACTTTGTTTCCAGATTTGTTGGAAACCGAATTGAAAAATCTGAAAAAAATTCTCAAAAATCCTGCTTCAGTTAACAAAATTTTCAGGCCTTCAGCCAAAGTAGGCAGACGTTTGCTTCTCATATTATTTAACGTTGTTCTCGGAAAAAACTGTAAACATTATAGAAGCGAAGGTCTGCTCACTCTGGGTTAAGGCTTGAAAATTTTGATGAACAAAGCAGAATTTTTCAGACTTTTTCAGATTTTTTAATTGAGGCTATCGATGTGTTCATTTTCGAAGATCATAGGTAAATCGGACGGTTTCCAAAAAATCTGGAGAAAAAACAGAGTTTTTTCGAAAAGTGTAAAAAATTATGACTCTAATCGGAAGGGGTGGGGGTCAGACGTAGGTCGGGTTGGGGTGGAATTCCCCATACATATAATTGTCACCCGCTAACGCCGGCAACCTGCACGCCAATCCCCCACGCGACCGAAGTTACTGGAGATGGGCCGGCGAGCGCTGCAGCGCCTCGCCCGAAAAACCTTTCTCGCAATAGAAGTAACATTTCTTCTCAATGAGACTCGACGATTTTTTGAGTAAAATCAGCAAACTACAGATATCAACGAAGCGGCTCAATCCACAGAAAAGACTACTTCATTGTTTTACAGAACATCAGATCTAGTCGGAATATCATGCAATTGGGTTTATTGGAGTAGTGGCCTTAATTATTGAGAAATAGACCATTACGCTACCGATCAGTTACATGTATTCGGCGTTATTGTACGCAACATCAATATAACAAATACATAACGTACGTATAATCAACGGACGTAACTGTTATATAATGGTTACAAGCTTGAGTAGGAAATAACAACTTACCTGACCGTTACATGTAACGAACAGGTAATATTACACGTTATATTCGGTTATATAGCTGTTGCGTAGCTGTTACATAACTGTGTTTGCTGGGGAGTCTACCTCCTTAAGGGCCATCCCTTATTAATAATATAATTCCGAACACATACGTCCAAGAAAATGTTTGTTTCATGCGAAAATAGAGTCTACAGATGGTTTTTACATTAGTCGAATGTTTTCCGATTCGATTCCCTCGGCGAATTACGAATTGCGCAGCGTTGGCCTTTTTGCGTTTTTGACGCCTGGGCTCGGATAATAATCGAAATGTGACACATTTCGACCAAAAGGAGGTGGGCGACTAAGGATGGGCCTTAAAACGGGACAATTTTGCGTCCCGACGTTTTTCTCGGGGACACCGGGACGGATTACGGGAAAACGGGACAGTCCCGGCCAAAACGGGACGGATGGTCACGTTAGATATACCATAAGAATTGAGCATCATGTACGCGTCGTGTACAGCAGTGTGGATAGGTGCAGAGGTTCAGCGTTCGAATCTCCCGGCGTCCTCTCAGTTCCATTACATATTTTTATTTTTTATTTTGATTGCGTAACACGCTGTTCTGAATTAAAATTTGACATTAATCTCTCTATAAGTATGTGTTTAAGAGAACTGCAATGCTTTCTCGTCCAATTTCAGTCTCATTTAAGGCATTCTAATGATTCTCTTATAGTTTCATTGATCCTGTCTGCGTGTACCCTCCAATATTGTATTTTGAACTTTCTATACCTGTGAGATACATGATTTGCGGCAAGCTGACTCATTTTTTGATTATATGATGGCATATTCAAGTAGGAATGATCGATTTCTGGAAAGAAGTCCAAAGTATTGTAGCCTCCGTTGAATATTTCGACGCGATAGAGTCGGTGTTGGTGTTATTGTCGACTATGAGGAACACTGAGGAAAGAGGGCTTCTTTAATGAGTCTGAATATTTCTCTTTCAACTTCAATTTCGGAATATTCGTGTGGATAGAGCGAGCTCTGTATCCAAGTCCTGAGACAATCATCTCTCAGATCAATACATGTGAGGCTCAGTGGAATGCTAAACAATTGTAATAGCGAAAACGCGTTCTGTATGAGGCCTAAAAAAAAAATAGGAAAAATCCGTGTTCCCGGAATCGAAAAAGCAAGAAAAAAGTCCTGAGACACTCATCGCTCAGATCAATGTGTAAGGCTTGGCCGCGTGCTAAACAAATGAAATAGCGAAAACGCATTCTGTGTAAGGTCTAAAAAAAATGGGCAAAATCCGTTTTTGGGAAATCGAAAAAGGAAGAAAAAAGTCTATATACAGTTATCACTTGAGGCCATAGTTTGACCGCTACAGGCTGCCAAAGTTCATTTTTGCAGATATCTTCAGGGTCATAAAAACATTTCCAAGCAAAAATGGCTGAGGAACTTTCGTTCCCAATTTTGACAAGGATAAACCCCTCAAGAGATTCGTCATGAATTCTGAATCACCCTGCATACCCATACATATTCTTTGACAATTTGAACAATAAACACCTGAATATTATGATATTATCAAATTAGTCGTTTTTCCCCACAAAATTATAGAATTCCTCCAGTCAATAAAATAAACGTTCAATCTCTTTCAATAAATAGAATACACAGCATTTTCAGATTAGCAATTTTTTCTGCTGAAAAATTTAGAGTGGCCATATTGCCTCACATTCCCTAAAATACAAAAACAATTCAAGAATCGTTCGATCATCATAATCAATATTAAGTGCATTCGTTAAGGTTGATAAAATTTTCGTGTCAAATACATGTAGACATTCTGAAAGTATCAACTATCAAATACGTAAAGTAGCAAAGTGGTAGAAGCTTCGACTGATACGCAGAAGGACCCGGGTTCGAATCCCAGTAAGAATTAGAAAATTTTAATCGACAAAAAAAAAGTCAATTATCAGAAATAACCATAATTCCGGACCATTACGACGAATAAAAGATATAAAAACAAAATAGTTTTTATGATTTTGTAATTTAATTGACTGGTTTATTTTAATTTGTCCAAAACAAATGATTAAATCTGATCATATCTGATTATATATAAGCAGACATGATCAGACCTGGCCAATTTTTGGATCTGATCATATATAAGTGATTATATATAATCATTGTAACTTACTGCACCAATATCTCAGCTGAAGGCTGGAGATATGGTGCTAGTCCGCGTGAGTGTCTTTGTCACGGGTGATGTCTTTGGAGCTCCTCCTGAGGGAAAATTGAAAAAACCTCTAAATACCCAAATGATAGACTCGGATTAGGTTTCCCTAAACAGAGCTGTGAATTGCAGAGCTGGATATATCACGCTTGCCAAGCCTGGTAAGTAGTTCGAAAACACTCTCAGATCAAGCATGCGGATACGGGTTTGTTAGACCAGTACCGCCAGCCTGAGAGCAAACTCAGAACTACAAATCGACAGAGCTGGACGAGCCACACACACCAAGCCTACCTTGAAGCGAATGATAATGATGATTTATGAATGCTGAAATGTGGTAACAAAATAATAGAAAGAAAGGAAAATGAAAGAAAAGGATGCAGTTTAACAAGAATAGATTTAATGTTAATCATCTAGGGTTTCATAGCATGAAAAGAAAAGAACATAGAGTAGCATGTTTGAACATAGCGTTGTTATAAAAGAAAAATCATAAAGAAATAAAATACAGCGTCAAACTAAAGAGTCAATAAAAAGTAAATTAAAGTTAAACTAAATATAATTCTCTAAATTGATTCAATGTTTCCGATCAGGTTTTAAATGATAATTAAATTTGATAATCCGGTGATTCGCGGAGTTTCAATCCGCGAATTGAATAAATTGCGCAGTTAATCGAGTTAATGCGACTTTTAAGCTTGCTGTCTAATTTTTTAAAGTGCATACAAAAATTAGTAAAACTACTATGTGAAATGTGAGATTTATTAGACTTATTTTTTCAATATCAAAAATCGTGATTCTAGTCCTTCAATTTTAGTAAGTCCGAATACGATTTAAGAGCAAGAGAGGTCACGCACTATTTTAGCTACGTGCCTAATTGATTTGTTTGAACGATGTGACTCGACGGGCGCTTTGCCACACAATCGGTAGCGGTTGTTCCGGTACCCCCTTTTTATAGCGAAATCCGCGACACCCGCGGATCCGCGGTGCGGTTGCACGGAACTCGCGATATGCACGGAATTTTGGCTCACTCACGGTCGCTCCTGCGCGTCGCGGTTGCGCGGTGGTCATTTGCCGACTGCACTGGCTAGGCTGCGGCCGTGCCAGCACAGCCGGAACGTTACATCATATATGATCATAGAAAATCATTTTTTCCCAGGTATGGCTATATACAATTATATATGGTTATATCCCGTGTGGAAATTGCCCGGTTTGGCCCGGTCACAACAAGGTTTCTGGCCGGGCGCTAGCCGGGTAGTATTTTTGTCAAAGTGCTTGACCGGGGACTGGCCGGGTGCTGACCGGGAGCTAGTTTAGCAGTTTATTATTCAAGAACCTGGCCAGGGACTGGCCAGGCGCTAAGACGGTCAAAATTATGTCATAGTTTCATAGGAATCAACTACTTCAATAAACTTCCAGCAAAAAGTGTTATTTGAATATAGAAAAACATGAAATTAAAAAGAAATAGAATGAAAAAATAGAAAAAATATGAAATTCATAATATAAATCATATGATAAATTACATTCAGTTTTTTTTCATATTATTATGTGATTCATCACATGATTATTTTCAGTAGGGATGTCCGTGTACTGCGTTTGCGATTCTGCACACCAAACTCCGCTCTTGCGCTTACTATCACGGGGCATCGCGTATTTTTGACGGCCTTCAACAGCAGCGTGTGCTTAAATTATACTTATGGCGTCGCGTAGTTAGTGATCGAATCTTCGGTGAGACGTGTTCATTTCCTAATTAACTTCTGAGGCGTACTATTGATCAGCTAGTGGTGATATAATGCAACACGCAGTTTCCAGAACGGTAACAACGAATAATTGATGTAGGGTGAGCATTTTTTCATGCGCCAACTTGCATAGAATCGCATTTTAAGATTTGTAGGTTATGTTGTCGCTCTCGTGTTGGTTTAGTCTTTCATTGGAACAGTATGAACTGAGGATCCATCTAATTGTTCAATCTGAATTGAGAAACTGTATTCTGAAGGAGTACTAGTTGATATATATATCGTTGGCCTAATTCTCAAATGTTGTAAGCCACGAAATTTCGGAAATTGATTTTTTTCGTCTCTTTGGACTTTTTTTTGACGTTTCTGACTTATTTTCACTCTCTCTCAGAAAATTTTTAATTTGTGGGTTACGACATTTGAGAATGAGACCATCGATGTATAGATATAGCTATAGTTTAATCATTTTATGATAAGTCCTAATGGCCAGTCCACAATCAGCTCTACCGTACCGTACCGTACCGTACCGTAAAACGGGCGCATGCGCACACCGACAGCGCACGCGTAGATCGACAATATCATTGATGTTCGGCTATTGCGCGTGCGCCCGTTTTACGGTACGGTACGGTACGGTACGGTAGAGCTGATTGTGGACTGGCCATAAGGACTAGTCCCGCGTCTACGCAACCAAATTAAGAAGCATGTAATAAAGAGATAAATATTCGGAGAAATGATTTAAAAATCGAACAAACTCGGTTCGTGATATTATACTTCAAGACTGGTTCAAGTTTCTACTTGTGATACTATAACTTTGAAACTACAGGTTAAATCATTGTTCCTAATATCTATCATGATAAAAAATATTGAGATGGATATAAAATCAATTTAAGGAGGTTGGGTAGTCCAAAATGACTAGTTTTTTATAAACTTATTACGGCATAGTCGTCACATTGAATATTCATCGAATTATTATATTCATAAATTAATAATTTCCCGAAAATTTCCAGAAAAAAATAATACCGAAATTATAAACAAACGGCTAGATATCGATTTTTGATTTACAAGTGCTTCAAAATGGTTAAAAATCTAGTAGATTGGTTCGATTACAGTCTACGATGCCTTATTTTCTTCAGGAAACTGTTCTCTATAATCCGTCTACTAGTCACAACCTCCTTAAAAAAAAAGTACTGGGTTAGAGAAATCTTCATGGAGCAAGAAAGGCTAAATCAAGGTGCAAGTGGAAACTTGATCAAACGAATGTATCAATTTGACAAGGATAGATTTGTTAATTACTTTAGAATGTCTGCACAAATTTTTGATAAATTGTTAAACCTGGTAGGACCAAGTATTACAAAGCAATATTGTGTCAGAAATCTTATACCAGCGCGCACACGATTAGAACTGACTTTGCGATATTTGGCATCAAGTGACACCATGATGTCTTTAAGGTGCTGCTGGACGCAATTTCACCGAACCTGACCAGAGCTGCCAACATCTTTGAAAAAGGTGCTATTAAACGGAATATCTCTGCCTCGGCACCGAAATCAACGAAACAAAATGCCCCGCGCAAATTCAGGCTCGACCACGAACACGTACGGCCCAAAACATGTCCGTTTTGAGTTGAAATAGACAAGTTATCCATGAAAAACGCTTATTTTTTACACTTGGCGATTTTCTATAGGGTTTTTGTGGTGTCGGTGACGCTTCCGAGATGGCGTGGCGCACGAATCTACGACTCGGATCACTGTTCGATAAATTGGACAAAATCAGCTGTCAGTGATAAATATGCATGTATTCTAAAATTGTCATAGAATGTTGTTATTGTGATCAGGATACACAGGAGACTAACCAAGCCATAACGTTTGGTAAGTGCATCAACAAAGTACAGTGGTGATATACATTACGTCATTTATATTCACCTTCGTTTGGTTAGGTTTGATTCGATTCTGTCCAATTTATCGAACAGTGATCCGAGTCGTAGACACCTCAAAAAACCTTAACTCACCATCATTTCAGCGATAGAAAATCGCCAAGTGTAAAAAATGAGCAGTTTTCATACATTACCTGTCTATTTCAACTCAAAATGGACATGTTTTGGGCCGTACGAATTCGTAATCGCGCCTGAATTTGCGCGGGGCATTTTGTTTCATCGATTTCGGTGCCCAGGCAGAGATATTCCGTTCAATAGCACCTTTTTTCAAGATGTTGGCAGCTCTGGTCAGGTTCGGCGAAATTGCGTCCGGCAGCACCTTAAGCTACGCATTTAGAATTTCACAAAATACTATTTCAAAAATTCTGTCTGAGACTCTCGATCAAATTTGGAATGTGTTAAGGGAGAAAGTTTTTATACAGCCAAGTGAAAGTAATTGGCGGCGGGTTGCAGATGATTTTGGAAGATTATGGAATTTTACAAATCGTATTGTAGCAATCGATGGATAACACGTAGTAATTCAGGTATAAACATTTTAATCACGAGTTAGCATTAATTATTCATTTGATTATCTATTAGATAGTTGAATCTCTTCATTTTTGGTCTGATTGTAAATCTTATGATTCAAGGCTCCGGAAAACAGTGGTTCAACTTTTTACAATTACAAGGGAACGCACAGCATCAATCGCCTCGCAGTCGCTGACGCAAATTATTGTTTTACAATTGTAAATATCGGAGCTGGGGGAAGACAAAGCGATTCCGGCGTATTCAACAGTTGCGGCATGGCCGTTCTCTTTGGAGAGATCTATTGAAAGCGCCTCCACCGATACGTTTGGATGACACTAACATAAAATACCCATACGTATTGGTAGGGGATGAAGCATTTGCATTGACAAGCTACATGATGGGGCCGTATCCTCGTAGTGGTCATTTAAACATGACGAAAAAGATATTCAACTACAGATTGAGTCGGGCCAGAAGAGTAGTTGAAAGCGCATTCGGGATACTTGCCGCAAAATGGAGAATACCAAATATTTTGGTATATACATACCAAAATTATTGCGTCAACATCAACCGTCAACAAAATTATAAAAGCTGCAACGTGTCTACACAATTTCGTAATTACAGAGGAACAGCAGCTGTCACCGCAAAACAGACAGTACTGCACGTTGAACCATCATGACCGCGATCACCACATCGGATTTGAAAAAAACATAGTCAATAACGAAAATATACCTGATAACGGCAGAGGGGCTGCTGCAGGGATGAGAGATACGTTCGCATGCTACTTCGAGCACATCAATTCCTTGCCCTGGCAATGGGAAAGAGTACTTAACCACGATTTTTGAAATGCCTATAATAAAACTAATTTCCCAACTTCATACCAAAAAATAATTTATTTTATGCCGTGTATTCAAATTGTTTTATAAAATATTAAACAAATTAATGAACCTGAAAAGTTGTTAAAAATCGATCAATCCAATAATTTGTCTTCCTCGTCGGCTGCCTGCGTCAAGATCCGTAGCTGAAAATTTCTACACGCTACGTACGGCAGTCTCCTCAAGATATCGCCCAATTGATCGAGGAATTCGTCAACTGCATCGCGCTTGGGCTGTGCTTCTTTTAAAGTTTTTAGGAAGTCGACTTTCAATTCAGACAGATTATCAGCAGCTTCTGTGCGACATAATGCAAAATAATATCACGCGTATTGATAAGTGTGAATCACATCTGTGTTACGATTCACCTACTTCTCTTACGGCTCTTGGATGATCCAGCTGACGAACCAGATGTGGTGGTCGAGTTCAGCTGCTGGTTAAATGGATCATCCGAAAATGGTTGTTGTGGAGGTGTAAGGGATGAGGATCGGGCGTGGGATAAGGATTGCGCTGGAATCGTGCAGTCATTCGAGCGATTTAATGATCCAATCAATTGGTTCGGCACACTGAAAAAAAAGTATGAGTCCTACAGCGATACATTTTGGTGCTATAGCAATACTTGTATATATGCTATACACTAAAACGACGTTTTAGTTCTATGGCTATATGTTTCGCTACCACAACGATACTGGTATACGCTATACACTAAAACTGAGTTTAAAGAAGTAAAAGGTTATGACAGAAGACATTATAAATGTCATTATAAAGAAAATAATAATATAACCTCTTTCGTGTTATGACTATTTGTTGTTAAAAATATCAGAATTCACTCCTTACGATTAAATTAAATGCAAGCCATTTTTATAAAAGAAATTCCTTTGTATATTTTTATAAATTAGAAATTTAATTTTCAATTTTTTAACTGTTTTTTAACTCATCATAGGTTATGAGTGCTATTTTCACCTGTCACCACACAACGTGAACATATGAGTAGAAGGTGGCTTGCTATAGTATCGTACGGAAAATATAGGTCCTACAGCGATACTGAGTATGCGTATAGGACTTATACTTTTTTTTCAGTGCAATGAAGTTTCTGTACTGTATTAAATAAAAACGTTTATCAAGGGGGTATATACACCTTTAAATGGCTTGAATTTCTGAAAAACAATTTTCCTTTTTCTTTCAACTTGAAGACTCTGATCAAATTTAAAAAAATCATCATGTTTGGGGAGGGTTTGACCTTCATTATCCATATCTTACATCATGTATTACTTCCAGTTTAATAGTGGCTGCGCTGAAGACAGGAAAATACAAAATCACTCGGTTGCCGCAAAGAATCAGACCCAGCGTTGTACCGATCTTGGAATTTTTGGTTCTCAATTGTTCATAAGACAAGCCTCTATCAGATGAACATAGAACTTTTTGATATTGCAAGAATTACTTGAGTTATTGAATTTTTTCGATTTTTTTTCTGAATTTGAAAAAAAATTTTGCTTATTTTTCTATTATTTCAACTAAAAATGGGTTTAAATGGGGTTAAGGAATAAGCAAAATGATTTTTTTTGACAAAATGGCGGCTTCTCAAAAAAAAAAAAAAAATCAATTTTTCACCAACATTTTTTTTTGAGAAGCCGCCATTCCGTCAAAAAAATGTATTTTGCTTATTCCTTCGATAAAGTACAAGTTTATACATTACTTCAACGAAATCCGTTTGGTTTTTTCATTTTAGATGATCCAGTCCAGAGATATCGTGGTCACCGCAAGGCGCCTTTTTTTGAGAGGAGCTCCTGGAGATCAGCTATAGCAGCTTTCAAAATTATCATTTTTACAAATGAAAAATGTTGAAATACAGTTAAAAGTTACCATAATATGTGTACAAATTTGTACGTTAATAAATTCAAAAGTCTTCTCAGGAAAAATTCTTGAAAAATTGCTTTTTTTTGGGCCTCCTGACTGTATGTAACCCCTTAATGAATACCCCAGGATGGTGTCGGGACGCCTGTGCTGAGCTCGTGCGGAGGAAAGCCGGACGGTTCATCGTCTTGGCACAATGCGAATGACCGATGTTTGGACTTGCTCAAGTCTCGTGATTCGAATCGCGCGGGGATGAAACCCCTGGGTCAACGCGGGCTGACAGTTTATTACTCTCTCTCTCTCTCTCTCACACACACACACCACTTAACAACGAAGTCACGCCGACATACGCACACACACACACACACACACACTTCACTTATCAATTATAACACTCTGACGTATGTCGGCTATGATATAGGGTAAAAACAAACGCGTCAACTCGTTAAACACGACATCTAAATGGTCCCCGCAGATTTTCACGTCCCCCAAGTCCCTGTGGAGCGCAGCATTCGCTGCATAGGCCTCCTCGCACACCACAACACCGATCTGCTGCAGAGTGGGGGCCGTCATCTTTCTGGATCGCACGACGGAGGCAAACTGACGAACCAGCATCTCCTTGCATTTGTCGACATCCTTTACCACCAGGTCCAAGTGAGCGATGTACTGGTCTATACAGGTGGCTATATGACGCAGGCCGTCAAATGTAACCTTCTGCATCACAATTAGGGGGGAATAGGTCTTTCGCGGCTTCTTCCATCCAGGTTCATCAGCGTTATCGTCCTCCTCCTCCTCTTCGTACCCCTGCTGACTTTCTGCTGCGTCCGGATTGCTCGCATAGAAAGCAACTACTTTCGATCCGTGAGCCGTTGTTAGTCGGAAGGTACACCCGCCGGCTAGTGAGACGGTATCGCTCAGCAATGAGCTCATACTACCGGCGGGGCGCTCGCTTTTCTCGAAATACTTTTCGATATCCTCGAGCCTTCCAGCCAGATCCTCCCATGTTTCGACGCTGAGGGATACCCCGCTCGAGTAATTATTTAGGAATTTCACCACAGGCTCGAAGGTCCCATCTAAGCGTAGGCGAAGACCGATGTTCACCTTCTTCGACCACGAACCGTTGAGCCCGTACGTCCTCGACAGTAGCAGGTTACGCTCGGATTTCTTCAGCGCTATGTCAAAAGTTTTCGACAACCGACTACACCCCTCTTTCAACGAGCCTTTTCTCGGTGTGGCCATAGTTCTTGACTGTTCGGTTGCAACTGAAAGCTCGGCACCCGATCTAGTCTTCATCGAGACCGAGCTACCCCACCATTCTGCACACCTCAATAAAAAATACGCACCACGTGACAATCGTACGACAGTCGCAGGCGGCATCGCGCAGCGGACTTCAAAGAAAATGTAACCTCATACAGCCACCGTGGTTTTTCTATAACCACGTAATCCGATGCGCAACGGACGTCGTTATCTTCCAGGTATCGTTAACACGCTCTTCGGTTTATACCAACAATAAAGTCTTACCCCGACAGCGGTCACCCTCACCTTCCGTAGAGCGCTGATGGTGCATCACGCCACTCCAGCTGGCCTGCATATTCGCGATGCACACACACACACACACACACACACACGCACACACAATTTTTCATAACAGCCCTAGCGATCCTTATGAAGGGAATAGAGCGAGATTCGCATTACAAACCAACAGTTCGTCGTGTCAAGAATCGTCTATCGTCAGAAACAGAAAAGGTATGTCTTTACCACTCTATCTCTTGTTCAACCCCCACACCCCTCTAATTCTAAAAGATTCTGAACAAAAAATGTTCAAACAATTCAGATGGAGCATGGAAGAATCGCGGTACGCGCCCGAGTTGTGCAATTGAGGGGGGAGTTGAGGGAGAGGTTTCTAGCCAACACTAGGGCACTCCTTCAACACCTCCGAGACAACAACGTGGCCCAGGAGTTCATAACGCAGACGTTTAACGTTCACTATGAACTCCTGGCCCACCTCAATAGGCAGTGGGAGGTCAACGATTCCCTCGTTTACCAGAGAAATCCCGCTGTTCCTGCTGGAGCTGCGAACGGAGCTGCGAACGGAGCCGCGAACGGAGCCGCCAACGTCGTGCAGAGCGACGAAATCACTTCAACCGTCGATGAGGACACATCGGCGGAAGAAGACGATGACGATACCATAATGTTCGACGATCGCGACGACGGTTTGGGGATTATTCACGAGGATGACGAAGAAGTCGAAGAAGAAGAAGACGAAGAAGCAGAAGAAGAATTACAACAAGTCCCGAACCACCCACCGTCACCACCACCTCCATCCCCTGCCTCAATACCACCCTCCCTGGCCTCAATACCTCCCTCCCCATCACCACCACCTTCCCCCCTGTTTATCACCCGCCGTTAATCCTATCATATTAATTTTAGAATAACTGTACATGTAATATATATTGTAACTTTTCACAGGTTTGCGATATAGAAGATATCACAAACCGTGCCGTTAGTGTGAGTTCTATTGCTCGGTTAATGTTTTTCGGGACCACTCTTAATAATTAGACTACTGACGCTAATCTTACGGACCTCAAACGCACTGCGTTATCAGCCGTCTCCCTGACGAATAGGTACACGCAGACGTGCAACTACCGTCTTCTTCCCAGTTAGTAAACAAACCTACGCTCAGAACTGTGCCTGCAAGTGCAGACAAAGCCTGTCTCAGACTTGGACAAGGTTATACCTTGCCAAAGCTGTCCCTATGCTATAGTTAGTAAGTTGAATTTACAAGACCTGGAAATTGGCGAAGAAAGGAGGCTGCGACAAATTATGCTTTTTCTTAATCAAACAAAAATATCATTTATTTAATAAACTTAAGCTAAGGTTGCAACCAACTAAAGTTATATTTACAAAGTTGCTTTTGTTCTCTCGATTTGAAATATTGTTTCTAGAAGTTTGCATAATAATAAGTTTTCTATTCTGTGACTTTTGTATGATTTCTAATTTTCTATAATAATGATTTTCTGATTTTAATGTGAAGCTAAAGGTATATTGCTGTTATAGCCAATATCCAAACGAAATAAAGATTTGAATCTAGTGATCACTCGAGCTCTTTGCTACGAGTGTCAGACAACAAAGTATGAGAAGTGATATTACAGTGAGTCAATCAGGCGATCAGCCGTGTATTGCTGCTCTGCTTTCCGTTGTCGCGACTTATATACAATTCGTGACGTCACGCCGAAGACGCTTGTTCTCGAACGTTCTAGAATATATTTTAGTTCGCAACGGTTGACGTTTGAAATGCTAACGGTCAGGCCTAGGTCGCCTGATACGTTACATTAGCCCCCTTCGATCATCTGGCGTTCGGATGATCTGGCAGATCTTCGGCCGGCTGATGATCGATGTTATTTTTCCCTTTTTTTTTTTTTTTTGCAGAGACTAGGGAGTTTCCTACCCTCTCTTCAATCCCAATGGATCCGTCGGATCGATGAGCCTAGGGATCTCGATTATCTCTCTATCGACTGGGTTAGTTGATGCTTCTACCCTTTCCTTCGGCCTAGTCGCTGGAACAGCTGTTCGTCCTCGCTTAATGGCGACTGCCGGCTCCTCTTCCTCGTCAGATAGATCCAATGTACCAAAAATTCGCAACATCGTTATCAGTTCTTCTGGTTTTCGGTTTTTCCGTTTATCGAAGTCAGCTATCCTTGGCCGTTTGGTGCCGGTTGTTGTGGCATTGGCATCAAGTGCAGTGTTTTTTAATGAAGCCACGTTTAATTTTGGTATTCTGAACCTTCGGAGGCTGTGCTCGTTTAACTCAAGCTTCTTGACAGATACTACGGTAAGTTTCCTTTTATTCGACTGTACCTTGGTATCGTCTTTTTCTGTTTTAATGTCTTCTTTTCTTTTAGGTACCTTCGATAGCTTCTCCAACGGGATGCTCACCTTTATCACTGGACGGATGTTATTGTTGACGTCTGCACTGGCTTGCAGGGCTGTGCAGTCCTCAGTGACATCCTCCAGCTTCTTGATGTTGGTGATCGTCTCGGCAGTAGCAGGTGTTTGATGCTTTGGAAATTCCATTTCAACGGTGGATTTCTCTGTCTTTTTCTTCCTGATGGCCTTTGACGGGTCCATGAGGTAAGCTGCCGTCTGATATCCTCTCCCGTTAGCATATCTTCCTTTCGCTGATTTAAATTTCTTTAGCGGCCTAATCACTTTGTCGCCTTCTTTAGGTTGATCATCCCCGTCAAGGGTTTGTGTGCCCTTGTCTTGCACGCTGATGTAACCGTAATGAAACATGATGCTTGACTATGATGATCGTGCTTGACAGGGGGCTTTTATAACGTCGGCTATGACCTATCTACCCGTGGTATGTCAGCATTTTCAAAAATCAACCGCCGCGAATAGTGATTGTCACTGGCTTAGTTTACAGTTTTTCTATGTTATCAAATTTCTGGTAATATATAATGCTTTAGCATGTGCGTGTGAAAACGCCCGCGTTCCTTCCTAGTGTTTATGTCTTCTAACACAAACGTTGCTTCACCGACACGATGACAGATTCTGTACGGTCCTTCGTACAGTGCTAGAAATTTAGACATTATTTTGTTTTTTGAATCGGACACATTTAGTGCCCTTACTAGAACTAAATCGTTTACTTTAAAATCTGTCATCTTATGGCTAGAATTAAATCTGTCGGCTCTGCTACGCCCATGTTTTTTAATATTATTTCTAACTAACGTTAATTTATATTCATGTGTCATGTCTAAGTGATTAACTAAGAACCATTTTTTCCAGAATCTGGTCGGGAATTCGCCGAGTTGGATCTCGCACGGACAAAATCCAGTCGAGTCATGGTGCACTTCGTTCACACAGCACTCTATGACTTTTAACCATTTTATCCAACCGGTATGTTTGTCTGTTAGGAAAGTTCTGAAAAATCTTCCTAGCTCTCGATTGACTCTTTCGACTATGTTTCCTTGTGGATGTCTAATCGAGGAAAATATTGGAATTATGTTTTCCTCTTCTAGTTTACCTAACCATTTTGCTGATGTGAATTGTGTACCATGGTCGAACTGGATTTTCTCCGGCTTCCCCAACTCGGGAATATATTTGTCGAAGATGCTGTGGATGGTGGATCGCGCGTCCGCAGTTTTTAGCGGGTATAACCGTACGAACTTGCTGAAGGCATCGATCGTTACCAAAATCCATCGGTAATTTCCCTTACTCGAAGGCAACGGGCCCAAAAAATCGATTGATACTAATTCACCTACTTTGCTTGGTGTTATGTTCTGCATTCGTGCATAACTGTATTGATTAGGTACTTTGCATCTCTGACATCGATCACAACTAGCTAAGATTTTCCTGACGAGACGCGCGAATTTCGGGTAATAAAAAGTTTCTTTTAGCATTTTGTAACATTTTCCAGCCCCGATGTGACCGTAAACTTCATGCGTTTCTTTAACAATGTTGTTAATCAAGTTTCCCGGAAGGTAGGCTCTCTGAGAGCCCCCTGGTTCCACGTGGTACCAAATGTCGTTAATTCTTTTTAATTTCTTTTTAACCCTAGTTAAATCCTGATTCACCAAATCTATAATGTTCTGGTCACGCGCCTGATGCATTCCGAAATCTCTTAAATCATTTTTTAATTCGTCTGGAATTTCTTTAACTAATGGTGCAATTATTTGCATGTTATTTCTCTGAGATATTTTCTTTTTGTTTTCAGGTGGATACCTACTTAGCGTATCTGCGACTACGTTATCCTTGCCTTTTATATATTCGATGTCGAAATTATATGTCTGAACAAACAAAATCCAACGCGCCAGCCGCGAACTAACTAATTTACAGGTCGACATGTACGTTAATGCACGATGATCAGTTCTTATTGTCAACTGCGCTCCGATTACGAATGTCCGGAACTTCTCCAATGCGAAGACGATAGCCAAAAGCTCTTTCTCTGACGTGAAATAGTTTAGTTCAGCACCTTTTAATGTGCGACTCGCGAATCCTATGATTAATTCATCGTTTGTGTCGGATAATTGGTATAATACGGCACCTATCGCAAAGTTGCTTGCGTCGCATTGTAAGTAGTAACGTTTTTTTGGGTTTGGATGATGTATAATCATCTCTTTACAAAATAAATTTTTTACTTGATTGAAATGTGCTATCATTTCGTCGTTCCAATCCCATTTAGCGTCTTTTTTAATTAACTTAAGTAATGGTGAGGTCGCACTAGAGTAATTTCTAGTAAATTTGCTATAATAGTTTGTTAAACCTAAAAATCCTTTAAGCTGCTTAACGTTTTTAGGTTCGGGAAAATATTGTATTGCATCTATTTTCTCAGGTTGGGGCAAAACCCCAGCCTTCGTAATCCTATGACCTAGAAAATCTATTTCCTCTCGGAAGAATTTTGATTTGCTAAAGTTTATTGTCATATTATGCTTCCTAAATACCTCAAATAATTTCTCAAGGTGTACTAAATGGGACTGGAACGAGTCCGATAGACACAGAATGTCGTCCACAAAATTTATCGTGAACTTATCTGTTTCTTTTAAGACTAGATCCAGTGTACGAATGAGACTAGCCAAGCTTGTATTAAGACCGTAGGGTGTTACCGCGAATTGGTAGGTCCTCCCCTCGTACATGAACGCTGTGTACTTTCTCGAATCTTTATGTAATGGCACCTGCCAAAAACTGGCCGTTAAATCAAGACTAGACATGAATGCTGCATTCCCGCATTTCTGAAATAAAACTTCAGTAGATTGCGCGCAATCGCGATCAGGTACTATCAGCTTATTTATGTATCTCGCGTCTAATACCAGTCTAACATCTCCGGATTTTTTTGCTACCACTACTAACGGATTTATATATTCGCTATACGAGCGCTCGATTATTCCAAGGCTTAGCATTTTTTCGATTTCTTGTCTTACTTTTTCCCGGTGCATTATTGGCACAGGATATGAACGTCGTACAAACGGTATATCCTTGTATATTTTAATTTTGTGTTCATAAATAGTGACTCTACCAGGTATTTTTGAAAATATGTCGCGATACTTTTTTAGTAGACTAGAAAATGCATCTCTTTCATAAGCTTCAAGTACCTGACACTCTGATAACTTGCTATTAATCTCATCATTAGTTAATTCAGAATTTTGGGTTAATCCGATTAACGGATTAATTGGATTATCTTTAATCCGATAATTTTTAATTGAGTCTATACTGGAAATAATTTTATGAGTTTCGCTGTTATCGATATCATCTGAATTATGAACTTCTATTTGATCTTTTGTTAGTTTCATTTGAATTGTCAGTTTATTTATTTTGAAATCTAGATCAGCTTCCCATCTACGTAATGTGTCGATACCGAGAATTACATCATGTTTTAGGCCATGTACGATGAGAAAACCCACCTCATCGGACAACAACCCCACTTCAATTCTAGCTAGGAATTGCTCCTTAACACGAGTGGCTTTGCCCCCTAGCACTCCTAATACCTGTAAATTCGTAACTGGTAATTTCGCGCAACTGATTAACGATGATTTATGACGACCATACCAATCATCCGACACGCACGTAATCTGGCTACCGGTATCTATTAACGCTTTAGCTTCGACTCCTTCAATGCGCAGGAGAACCTCCGGACACCGCATCAAAGATTTATCAGTTTCTGTACTCTCGTTAAATAAATAATTATCTGGACTTTCAAATGAATCGTTATTCTCTATGTTTTGAATTTTGTATTTTGCCGCGGATATAACTACCTTGTGCTGTACTGGCGTCGGCATAGCTTTGTCCAGTACAGCGTCTATTAGTTTTCCGTAGGTAATCGATCTGTTACCGGCGTATCATCCGTATTTACAACGGTCGCGCTTATTTTCGAGTTTGTCCAATTCGACCTATTGTGTGTGTTGTCAGTTTGACCATGTTTATTTCTTGGATCATGCTCATCCGTTACCGGTTTGAAATTTTGATTAGAGTTGTCACTCCGCCATGACACCTGTTTTTCAGTAACGCGACCGACAGTTGGATTCTGTTTGTTCGCGTACGTTACCCGTTGCCTCGGTGCATTCGACCTACCCCCGAATTGCATCTCGTCAAGAAAACTCAACAGTGCATCGATGTCGCGGATATCTCGGCACTTTGCTGCCTCAACAATAGGTTCGTCGAAATGACGTACTAGGTTTCGGACGATTTCCGACTCAGTCATGCACGGATCTAAACCTGCAGCTGACGCGTATTTTCGGTTTGCATATTCGGACCATGTTACCCTCGAGTCAGGCAAATAATATCCGAATTCGATATCTTTACGTAATTCTCTTTGAATTTCGACACCCCAATACCTATTTAAAAATCGAGTTTTAAATTCTCCCCAGGATTTTACAACATCGCGGCGCGCGATCCACCAATCTTTGGCATCGTACATGAGACTTTGCCCGATTAATTTCAAACAAATATCGTCTGCACGTACATCTATGAAGGTAAAGTATTCCTCTATTTCTTTAATATAATTGGCTGGTCTTTCCCAACTCTTGCCGGAATAAGTCGGTAGTTTGACATGCCTGGATAGTAAATGATTATACTCGCAATTGAGGTTAGGATTTGCAGATTTTATTTTTCTAAATTCAGCATTTGTGCTGACTTTGAAACTATCCTGTTTTTTCTCAACTTCAAGGATTTTATCGAGACTAGCTTTATTGTTCTTGTCTATTTTATTTTCCAAGCATATCAGACTATCCCCAAATTCTTCTCTCAAATTTTTATGTGTTTCACTAAATTCTTCTACGCATCGATCTAATCTGTCTTCGAGCTGCTCATTAGAGTTCTCGAGCTTTTTTCAAGTAATTCCAACTGTTTTTTATATTTTATTGATTGTTCTTCGAGTCTTTCAAGGAAACTTTTCTGACTATTTACTACGTTTTCTACATTCTCTGATTTTGATTGAATCAAATCTCTAGATAGAGAAGCTAAACTGTCATCTAACTTTTTGTTTAATTTTTCTAGCGCCGCCACCCAGGGTGATGGATCGACCCTCTGCTGTCTCTGACTCGAAGCATCTTTTTCTTTATCAATAAACGTTTTATCTATACTTTGTGGATCTTTTTCTTTGTGATGTCTACCTGTTGACCTATCCTCTAACCCTAATTCTAAGGCTGGATTGCCGCAGGCTCCCTTGTCCGCCATTTTCCTGGTCACGACGCCGGATTTTGACATTCCCCCAAAAGATTCTAATTTTTATAGCAATGAATTTAAATTAGTTGACGCAAAAGAATTTAAGTTAATGAAACAAATGACTCTAAGTTTTTAAGCAAAAATTCAATAGAATTTTAATTAGAGTGGCCCCACGTTGGGCGCCAAATGTAACTTTTCACAGGTTTGCGATATAGAAGATATCACAAACCGTGCCGTTAGTGTGAGTTCTATTGCTCGGTTAATGTTTTTCGGGACCACTCTTAATAATTAGACTACTGACGCTAATCTTACGGACCTCAAACGCACTGCGTTATCAGCCGTCTCCCTGACGAATAGGTACACGCAGACGTGCAACTACCGTCTTCTTCCCAGTTAGTAAACAAACCTACGCTCAGAACTGTGCCTGCAAGTGCAGACAAAGCCTGTCTCAGACTTGGACAAGGTTATACCTTGCCAAAGCTGTCCCTATGCTATAGTTAGTAAGTTGAATTTACAAGACCTGGAAATTGGCGAAGAAAGGAGGCTGCGACAAATTATGCTTTTTCTTAATCAAACAAAAATATCATTTATTTAATAAACTTAAGCTAAGGTTGCAACCAACTAAAGTTATATTTACAAAGTTGCTTTTGTTCTCTCGATTTGAAATATTGTTTCTAGAAGTTTGCACAATAATAAGTTTTCTATTCTGTGACTTTTGTATGATTTCTAATTTTCTATAATAATGATTTTCTGATTTTAATGTGAAGCTAAAGGTATATTGCTGTTATAGCCAATATCCAAACGAAATAAAGATTTGAATCTAGTGATCACTCGAGCTCTTTGCTACGAGTGTCAGACAACAAAGTATGAGAAGTGATATTACAGTGAGTCAATCAGGCGATCAGCCGTGTATTGCTGCTCTGCTTTCCGTTGTCGCGACTTATATACAATTCGTGACGTCACGCCGAAGACGCTTGTTCTCGAACGTTCTAGAATATATTTTAGTTCGCAACGGTTGACGTTTGAAATGCTAACGGTCAGGCCTAGGTCGCCTGATACGTTACAATATATATATTGTAACGAGGCAGATTTGTTCAGCCTCGTAAAGGAACCATCTCCTCTTCCTCAGACCGAAGTGACCACCTTAGTTAATAAACCGAATTCAAAGCGAGAAGTCCCAGCTCAAGTGCCCAAGGTCCATTGTAGTAATTATAAGTTCATGTACTAATACTTTTTCCCGTTCCCTATATCTTATATTCCCGTACCGTTCCTGCCGAAATCATCGAGGGAGATCATCCCTCAATCTCATCCGGCCTGGCAGGCCACCCGGCCTTCGAGTGATTAACCGGGGGACAAACGAGTCATCGTATCCCGAGATATGCCTGGAAGAGCGCTGCAATAAGAATCTGTCACATGGAGTAGCCCCTATCCTTCCTCTACCTGTCCCGCACCGGCTTGGTCCACCGGTCCAATATGCAGAATTCCGCCTTCCAGGATATCGAAACAAATAGAACACGACGAGACATCTAACAACCCCCTGGCGAAAGCTTGAAGTGCCAAAAGGCCCTGTCAGGCCCGCGACACAACCCGGCTGCAGAAGTCAACACGCCCATTAATTTTATGCGCAATACCCCCCTCACCCCCCCAAAATAGCTTTTAGATAGAGACAGATCTAGACGCTTCACTTCTTGCTTGGATCTCGTATCGTAAAGTCTTTGTGTCATTGAAAAATATAAAAAAAACTTACTGCTTCTATATAATAAAACCTAAAGCCATAAATATTAATCTAGTCAACTCAGTTAGTGAGTGTTACATCTTATTTAAGGTAAGATTCCAATCCTAGACGACTCTTCGATTGATTATAGATTGATTAAAAAGAAATTCGTTTCTTCGTGCGTAGTTGGGTCAGGCCTCGAGGAGGGTGACGCCATTAACATATCATCGAATTGTCGTACTTTAGTTTTGTTTAACAATTGATTATTGATTATATTATTGATTATTGTATTCCCCCTGATATATGTTGTGCCTTATCGATTGATTTTTCGAGAAAATATCGTCTATAATAGTCATAGCGTCAATAATTGTCGTACCGTCCCTGTTCCTCGTGTCGTAATTATTTGTCGCGTTTTTATTATTTATCGTATCGTCATTCTTCATCGTATTTTTATTATTTATCGTCTAAACCTCGTTTATCGTGTCTTCCTGATTTCTCGTATAATTATTAGTTATCGTACCGTCAACTATTTGTCTTAAATCGTGTGTTAAATATTTCCGTGTCTCTTTCCTTGAAAGTATTATTACTTGTTAATTTGAATTACCGATCATTATTACTTGTTAAACTCTCAGAAAATATATCGCCGCGTGGAAAAATAAGTTCGTAGTCAAATACGACAAAAATCTCGACGGCTGGTCGAGCCACGGATCTCTGGAAAAATCGGTCTACAGGCTGTAGATTAGCTAATGTAAAATAATCCCCTTCCCGTAACCCCTTGTCGTTGAAAGTAGTCAGTAAACCCTTAATAAACCTTGAGCTGGTATAAGTATCATTACTTCGAGTTATAATTTGTATTAGATTCTCGCGTTCCCTTTGTGTTAATTTGTTGCGGCGTAGTTGCATGGCGTGCCTCGTGTAAAGTTGCCTTGGCCATCTTGGCACGAACTTGTTTGAATCTAGTCCCGACGCCGTGCACTTCCTATAGAAAGACGCCTCGCATGTACTATAGAAAGTTCTGTAATACCGACTGGTCCCGTTAGTTCCAAGAAGTCCCCAAATTATTGATTTTATAGATTCCCAATTCCCCTAGGTTACCGACCTATAATTTAGGAACTAATATTTTAGTGAAATTGATTCCTACCATACCATATTTGTTTTCTTCCTTTTATGTAAATTGTCCTACCTTATCTTCTTCTATACTACCTTATATTCTATATTGTTATCTGTCCTACTTTTCGTTTGTGACCTAGTCAGTCAGCTGTTCCAAATTATTTTTTTGTTTGAATTGTTTAACGTGTGTTAGTCCCGATCCAAGTGATCGGCTTTGATTGTTTAATTTGTTTTTATCTTTTGTTTAATTATTCTAATAATTTGTTGTTAATTACCGTCCCAAATAAAAGGTTTCTTTGCGATCTAAATCCATAAACCATAAAAATATATAAGTCTACCCTAAATTATTTCTCCCCCATGTTCCCCTCACGCTGAGCCAACCGTGTTGTATCGTTAGTGTTAGTTAATCCTTTTAGTTTATTTTCTGTTATTATAAGATATTTTACTTAATTCGATTATTTCAATTACTATTATTTTATTTTATTTCCATTATTATTATTATCACTTTATCTCCTTTATTATTATATTACCGTATCGTTCCGTTCCGTTATTTTCTTTTTCGTATACCGCGGTACCCTTAGGTACCTGGCGCCCAACCTTTAGTGGACCAAGGAAGGTGCCGAATCTTTGTCAGGCGTGTAACCCGACGGAATAAAACCCCCACCGTCGGCTCTGAACGTCACAATATATATATATAGATTTAATCAAAAAACGTAGACACTATAAATAATAATAACCGTAGGTATAATTTTTTACATCTAATATATATTCATTCATTCCAAAATATCGATTTAAGAAAAAAATGTATGAAATAAATATATACGTTCAAATATATACAGAGCGATTCTGAGGAAACAGGTCACGCTAATAGAGGCTCCCTTATTTATTTTCGTCAATGACAACGCTGTCAAATACCATGAACAAGCGATCTACCGATATTTCATATGCCTATGACTGATATCTTCAGACGACGTAGCGGTGGCTGTCACGTTGTATAGGTTAAAATGAACTGTCATATCACAATATTGTCTAATTAATTCTAATATTGTTCATAATACAACGGTATACGATATTATTTCATAAATAAGTAGTGATGAGGTTAAATTGATTGCAGACGTCGATTTCTGTTTATTCCAACATTATTAGGTTATAAATAATTGACTTGGTGAAATTCACAGATCTGGTAGTGATAAAGTTATTAAGTCAATAGCATACGATATTGATTCTTTATGAATTAATTCCGGGTGTGAAGTTCTGTTTATTTACTACATTAGTTATAACCAACGATTTCGTTGGTGACTGACTGACCCGTTGCATCTCTTCGACAAGTAGGGTTACGAACAAAACGATGTGAATATCATTCATCGAGCAATATCTCATCGATCCAGTACAAGCTTTTCATCCTACGAGGCATCTCCGCTGAATAAAACTCTACATGTCTTCTTAGCCTAATGAGTACGAAGACAGTCCTGCATAAATGATGGGTTGGTCTATCAATGCGTGTTCAAGTTTCATGGAGTGATAAATGAATTAAAATTATCGTTCCTATTGTGAATCTATTTAATTGAGTATTTGATTACCGCGTAGAACAAAGCGTTGCATTTTTGTATAAAATACTCAATCACAACAAATTGTACAAATTCAATAAAATTCTTTGTTTATTCAGTTGATATTGCATAATCATATCAAATAATTAATGATACATGTGCAAGGACGCTGTCCTTCTGGAGAAAAAAAAAAATATACAATTTAACAATAACTCAATAGCATGGTTTTGGAAAACGCGGCCGGTCATAGCTTTCGGACGATCGCAGATGATTTCGCAGCCAAGAATCCAGGACGTCCGCGTTCGACGATGGATACCGTGCGGAATATCCTAGTGAAGTACAAGCAAACTGGAGTGACTTATCCGCGTCGAAGTTCTACAAGTACTCGAAGAAGACGGGAAAAAGCCAGTGTCGAGTGTGGCACGAGGGGTCGGAGTATCTAAGGCCTCGGTACAACGCATTGTTGAGGAGGTGCGTTGTCTACCGTACAAATCCAGAAAGGTACATAAGCATGATGCACCGGAACCAGAAAAGCAAGATACCAGGACGTCCACGTCTATCGTACGAAACCGCGCGGAAGATATTAGTCAAATACCTCGTAGGATGAAAAACTTCAACTGGATCGATGAGATATTGCTTGATGAATGATATTCACATCGTTTTGTTCGTAACCCTACTTATCGAAGAGATGCAACGGGTTAGTCGGTGACCGAAGAAATCCTCGGTTGTAACTAATGTAGGAAATAAACAGAAATTCACACCTGGAATTAATTCATAAAGAATCAATATCGTATGCTATTGACTTAATAACTTTATCACTACTAGATGTGTGAATTTCACCAAGTCAATTAATTATAACCTAATAATGTTGGAATAAACAGAAATCGACGTCTGCAATCAATTTAACCTCATCACTACTTATTTATGAAATAATATCGTATACCGTTGTATTATGAACAATAATAGAATTAATTAGACAATATTGTAATATGACAGTTCATTTTAACCTATACAACGTGATAGCTACCGCTACGTCGTCTGAAGATATCAGTCATAGGCATATGAAATATCGGTAGATCGCTTGTTCGTGGTATTTGACAGCGTTGTCATTGACGAAAATAAATAAGGGAGCCTCTATTAGCGTGACCTGTTTCCTCAGAATCGCTCTGTATATCTATACTTCAATTGCTTGATACCACAATTAAATTTAGTAAATAATAATATTTAAAAAAAAAAATTCAAATTTCCAAATCTTAATAGATTTATTTTAATGTTTTGTTAAATATATATATATGTAAGCGGTGAGGTATTATATTTCTATTCATACACAGACACTCGTACGACTTGACGAGGTGTTAAAATTATTGCTCTATACTGCAGGATCCGGTATAGGTGTGTGTGTGTGTGTGTGTGTGTGTGTGTGTGTGTGTGTAATATCTCGGATGTAGAAAACTACACCAGCTGTAAGAGCATATATATATATATTTACTTCGTCTCACACACACACGCACGCGGGAGGGAATATGATTCGCACACGAGACGGATCCGATGTGAGTGTGTGTGTGTGTGTGCGTGTGTGTCATATCAGCGAGATCTATAAATTCAACAGCACCTGTGCAATTTGCTCACTTTGAGCATAAACAGGGTAAAAAAATGACAGATAACAAATTTGAACGCGAATTAACGGGGGCTAACCGGGCGATTTACCGGAGCAGCGTGATTCGAACCGTTATACGCGATGTGCTGTATTACGCCAGGAGGTCCGCCCCGCGATTCGTCCGCGATTTTGACGATAATTGGTTTCTCGAGCTGGTCGACCTTCCGGCACCCGCGCTGCTCTTTCGCTTGAGAGGTCTTTTATGGTTTTGCGCCGTGCCGGATATCGGCCGTATGTACGATCAGCACGTGTTTGACCAGTCTTGGGAAAGTATGAAAATCGCTGTCGACGTGGTGCGCGAACGCGGTGCTCAGTCATACCCCGAAGTCACCAGGATGGTACGGGCGTACACGGATCACGAGGGTAAGTAACAACTCTGTTTTACAGACGCTTTATAAACAGCTCGCTTCATAGTATTGCCCAGTGTTTTTTTCACACCAGACAACTCGACCAGCGAACCCGAGACGGAGTGGTTAAACGCAAAGGAGGATGAGTTAGATGACGAAGATCAACTTCTGTACGATGCTGCGAGTCGTTACGAGCTCGCCGCGCGGGAGGAAGAGGAAGAAGAGCTCGAATTGATAAGGGTGACGGAGCAAGCCGAGGCTGTCGTTGATACACCTTCTGTTGGTAGCGAAAAAACGACTACCCTCGCGGCACAGCAGCCACAGTGTCCCGATTCCGCCGGTGAGTACGAGCGAGCATGCATTTTTTTTTCGAGACGTCTCGTGTTACCCGGTCTTGAACTCTTGTTTATCAGATCGACGCCGCCCCGCCTACGTCGGTGGTATCAACGAAGGTGCCGGTACATCGGGCATACAGTATGGTGGGCTAAGAGAAAGAGAGCACCGTTTCCCGAAAATTCCTCGACAGACGATGAGATGGAGGTGGTGTTTTCCGACGAATCTTCCGGTGAGTACGCCAGAGTCCGCATTCTCCTTTTTCCCAATTCTCGATACGATTCGTGTAACCGGGACATTACTCTTGGCCGTCAGAGCGGCGCCGCGCTGTCTACGATGCATCGAAACGATCCGGAGGTAACAACGAAGACGCTTGTCTACAGCGGGGTGGAGGGAAGAGAGAGAGAGTCGCCGGCACGGCTGTGGACGATCACATTGCGCGTCCTCCGGGTGTTAGATTTCTGATTGTAGACGAGAGTCGTAAATATTATCGTAGATTCGCCGTAACGGGGAGCGTCTTTACGTTGAAAATCATTACACCGCCGGAAACAGTCGACCCTGTTACCTGGCTCGAAGAAGCCGTCAGGGATATTCACAATTACGCCACGACCACCGCCCCGGACTCTGTCGATGATACCGCTAACGATTATATCGGATTCGGACTAGACACCCCCTCGTTTGCTCTGGGTACGGCCGGTTTGTCGTTTCGACCGGTTCGGGACTCTCACTACGAGGATCTCTGGCGACCAGTGTTCAGTCTCAGTCAAAGCGCCTCCAAATTTCGTTTGGATGACGCGTTCAGAATCACCGTTAACCGGGTCAGCGTTCCGGTGGGTCGCGGGCGAAAGAGCAGACCTCTCACCCGCGAGGAGGTGAGCAAACGGTCACTTCTCGAGGTCGAACGCGACAATCTTTGTCTACCGCGCTCTATAATTTCTGCTCGCGCCTACCTGAACAGAGAGGGTCTCGGGGGTGATGACGCTGACCCCGCGCTTCGATGGTCCGACGTACGTCGCGCGAAATCCAGACTTCAGAGGAAGGCTGCCCTGGCTTTGTGCAGAGAGGCGCGCGTAGAAGTCCCCCCAGAGGGCTGCGGTATGCGAGAGATCGTCAGATTTCAAGAATATCTGGCTCCTCTGGGTCTAGCCATCGCGATATACGATTTCAATATCTTTGGCCGCGGGGGTGAGGTCGTTTACAACGGGACACGCGTACTAGCTGAGCGGGGTGAATACCCCAGCGCCACATTGAACATACTCTACTTTCCTCGCGGCGGTCATTACAAGCCTATATTAAATCTTACCGCCGCAGCAGCCAACAGACGCTTCTGCGAGCCCTGCAACGTCGCCTATCGTTATACCGGCGATCACAGGTGCTCCAACAGATGTCCAGGGTGCAACACCGTTCCGCAGTGCGACAGAGCGGGGGTACGGATGCCGTGCGTTGCTTGCGGCCGGTGGTTCTTTGGGGCGGAATGTCTGCGGAGACATCGCGTCGCGGGGTCGTTCGATCCTCGCAGAAGCGTCTGCGATACCCTGCAGATGTGCAGTGGGTGCGGTCTGTTCGTCGATCGCACGAAAAGGGTTCACTCTTGCGGCAACGCGTACTGCAACACGTGCGGATCCGTGCAGGCGGTAAACCACGACTGTTACATGCAGCCTCTGAAGCCGCCCACTGGAAACCCGGAACATATATTCGTATTCTATGACTTTGAGACCCAGCAGTGCGCCCCGGTGGCCGGCAGCGGAGATGTCAATTTGCACGTGCCGAACCTGTGCGTGGTGCAGCAGACGTGCACCAACTGCATACACGAGCCCGATATAAGTACACCCTGTCCTAGTTGCGGTCTCGTGCGCGAGTTCGTATTCCGAGAGAACCCCGTTGAACAGCTGGTGGACTTTGTCACGCGGGACGTTCACCGGTTCAAAAAGATCTTCTGTATAGCGCATAACGCCAGCGGTTTCGATTCGCAATTCATACTGCGCTACCTGGTAGAAAATAACAGAGATCCGCCGCAGGTGATCCTGAACGGTACCAAGATCATACTGATGGAGACGGGTCACACGCGTTTCCTGGACTCTTTGGCCTACATGCCTATGGCTCTGGCCGCGCTACCCGAGGCATTCGGCCTACCTGTGGAATCGCGCAAGGGTATCTTTCCGCATCTGTTCAATACACCCGAGAATCGGGATTACATAGGTCCGTTGCCAGCCGCGGAATTCTACTCGCCCGACAGTATGAAGACCTCGGACAGGCAAGCTTTCTACAAATGGTACGAGGAGGCCACAGCCGGCGTGTACGTGTTCGATTTTAACCGCGAGCTAGTCGAATACTGTCGCAGCGACGTGGACATCCTTCGCCGAGCATGCGTCGCGTTTAGAGATATTTTTCTGAATTCCGGCGATGTTTGTCCGTTCTCGCGAAGCACCACCATAGCATCGGCCTGTTCCGTCGTGTTTCGACAGAATTTCCTCAGGCCCCGTACCATAGGAGTGCTACCGGCCGGCGGGTACAGGTTAGCCAACAATCAATCGGCGAAAGCGGTCAAATGGCTCGTTTGGATGGAGAGGGAGTTGGGGACGGAGGTGAGGCACGCCGGTCGAGGTCGCGAGTACAGGATCCCCGAGACGAGGCGGGTTGTCGACGGGTATTACACAGACGCGGGTGGGGAGCGACACGTGCTGGAATTTCACGGATGCTACTGGCACGGGTGTCGGAGATGTCACACGATCAATCGCGACAAAGAGCTAGCGGGCGGGGATACGATGGACAGACGGTGGCAAGAGACTGGGGCAAAAACGGCACGCATGATCGAGCTCGGTTACAGGGTCACGGAGATGTGGGAATGCGCGTTCGACGAGATGATGGATACCGATCCTGAAATGCGCGATTACATCGAACAGCATCCGCTGGTCCTCTCCCGCGACTTGTTGAATCCTCGAGAGGCGTTTTTCGGAGGGCGTACGGGGAACACGAAGCGTTATCACGAGGCTGCCCCGGGGAAGGAGATCCGATACGTAGACGTATGCTCTCTGTACCCTTGGGTGTGCAAAACCGGTCGCTACCCTGTGGGCCACCCGCGAGTCTACGTAGGTGGGGAGTGCAAAGCGCTGACCGGTCCCTACAACACATACATCTCCGGGCTCGAGGGTCTCGTGAAATGCGTGATCCTGCCACCCAGGAATCTCTATCATCCGGTGTTGCCGGTCCGGATGCGCGGAAAACTCATGTTTCCTCTGTGTCGCTCCTGCTGCGAGGCTTCTCTGCAGATCGATTGTCCGCACGAGTCGGAGGCCGATCGGTGGCTCACGGGTACCTGGGTGTCGGCCGAGCTGCAGAAAGCCGTGGCTGTCGGCTATAGCGTGATGGACGTGTCGGAGATCTGGCAATACGAGAGCACGGTGTACGATCCGGCCAGCGGTCAGGGGGGACTCTTTGCTCCCTACATAGACACTTTTCTGAAAATAAAGCAAGAAGCCAGCGGGTGGCCCGGCGAGTGCACCGACGAGGCGTCCCGCGACCGTTATCTCGCGGAGTACGAGTAGGTGGAGGGTATCAGGTTGCAGCGGGAGAAAATAACAAAGAACGCCGGCCTGCGTTCCGTATCCAAGCTCTGCCTGAACTCGTTCTGGGGTAAATTTGGCCAGCGCGAAAACCTCCCGCGTACCGAGGTGATCAGAGACCGTCAACGTCTGCTGGAACTGTTGACGGATCCCGAGAGCGAGGTGGTCGATATCTTGCCTGTGACGGAGCAAATACTCTACGCGCGGTGGATTAATACGGAGGAGAGCATCGTACCGTCTCCGCTGGCCAACGTTGTGCTGGCCGCCTACACCACTGCTCAGGCTCGCCTCAAGCTGTACAGCTATCTCGAGAGACTCGGCCGCCGGGTGTTGTATTACGATACGGACTCTGTTATTTACGTGAGGAGAAGCGGGGAGTGGGAGCCGGCTACGGGTAACTTTTTAGGCGATCTGACGGACGAGCTGGCGGAATACGGCGGGGGGAGTTACATAAAAGCCTTCGTTTCCGGCGGTCCGAAATTTTACGCGTACCTGGTACAAAAGGGGAATGGGGAGGTGGCCGAGGTTTGCAAAGTGAAGGGGGTCACTCTAAATTATCAGACTCGAATGAGGATAAATTTTGATTCGATCCGGGGCATGGTGGTCGAGGCTGACGAACCTATTCGCGTCGAGCGAAGAGCTATTCAGCGTACGGCGCTGCATCGGGTAGTCACCCGCAGCGTGAACAAGATATGCCGCCCCGTTCAAACGAAAAGACGGCTCTGCGACACGGGCTACGACACTCTTCCTTTCGGCTACAAATCGCACAACTGAATTACCGTGCATCTCGCTCTGCAGCTAGGTTTGGACTCTCTCTCTCTCTCTCTCTCTCAACGCTTATACTCTGTTATTCGACACACGCGTAAACAGAGATAAACCTCGACTCGCCAGACTACCGGGGAACACAAGTGTGCGGCGGTTACTCATCGGCTCGGTAGGTCAGTAGTAGTAGTAGTAGTAGTAGTAGTAGTGGCTGTAGTATTTGCTTATCAATCCGAGCGTAAAACGGCGGGTGCGGGGGGTGTGTGCGGCGGTCTGAGAAGCTGAGGTCGCCGCACGCCGCGAGGCAACCCCCCGATTAAGCTGATACGGGTTGCATTTGCCGCTTTAGGAGCTGCTTCCCGGCCGGCGTCCCGTCTCTCTCGCTCTTAGCTGTTAAGTGAGAGAGACGGGGCGGACGCGCGCGTTACCAAAAGCTTTTACGTAACGTGCGCACCCCGGGGGGGCCCCACCGCGGTCAAGCCATCGCGACAGGGACTTTGACGCAAAACCGAGCACGCGTCGATGATTTTTATAAATTCAATTGCAGATCCGACGAGGCTGTGAGTCGCGAGGATGGACACGCGCTGGAAACATCCCTTTTCCGCCATCGTAGCCGGGCCTTCCAGTTGCGGCGAATCCAACTTTGTGGAAAACTTTCTGCAACACGCGAGCGAGATGTGCGACACGGAGTTCGCGAGGGTGGTCCGGCACTACGCCGAGTGGCAACCGTTGTACGGGGAATCGAGCTCCGTGGAATATCGAGAGGGTTTGCCGCAACCGGCCGACTACGACGCGGACGACCGGCCCAAACTGCTCGTCATCGACGATCTGATGCGCGAGTCGTCCAACGGCGTTGTCATCGATCTCTTCACCAAGGGATGCCACCACAAGAACATGAGCGTGTTCCTGATCACGCAGAATCTGTTTCACCAGGGACGCGGGCAGAGGGATATCTCGCTGAATGCTAATTATATAGTTTTCTTCAAGAATCCGCGCGATCGCGCGCAGATACATCACCTGGCTCGTCAGGTGCACCCCGAGGACCCTCGCTTCCTGCAGGAGGCCTACAACGACGCCACAGCGCGCCCCCACGGCTATCTGCTTCTCGATCTGAAACAATCCACCCCGGAGAACTGCCGCTTTCGCACCGATATATTTCCCTCGGATTCGCGTCACTACGTTTACGCGCCTCGCAGAGATATAAAGGGTGGAGGATCGCACGCGGCGCCAGTCTTTCGTCTGTGATGAAACCCGGAGCTAGACGAGGAGCAGGAGGAAGAAGAGGTTCGGCGAACAGGTTCGGCTCTTCCAACGCCGCAATCTTGCACGCTATCTGTAAATCGGACCCAGCTCGGAGACGGGCTCTGCTGCGCACGGCCGACGACGCTCTGTTGAAAAACATTTGCGAGTGCGCTCTGAACACACTCAGGGGTAACGTGAGCCTGAGCGTCGATCAGAAGAGACGTTTGAGCAAGCACAGAAAAACTTTACGTCGCCTGGCCTGCAACACGGGCAGCTGAAAAAGTAAGAAGCGTTTGCTGCTTCAACGGGGTGGATTTCTACCCTTGCTACTGGCGCCGATTATCGGCGGGTGATAAAAAAATTGAGGAAATGGAGAGGGCCAAGAAAATGGTCCTGATACCGCAGGAGACAGCCGAACGTATCCAGCAGTGGCGATCCGATACGGATCCCGCGAGCCGTCTGGATAGCGAGATGCACGCTATTCTCAACGACCCGGGGAAAAACGATCGGGAAAAATGGAAGCTGTACCGACAGGTGCTGAGACGTTTCTTGTTTTTTGCCGCCGAGTCGCGAAAACCTTTGCAATTCTCTATACGAGGGGTGGGTGGCAAGGCTGCTGCTGCTGCTGGTGAAGAAGAACAAGAAGAGATGGATGGGGTGACTGAGGGGAATGCAGCTGGTAACAGCGGTGTAGCTATACAGAACATCGTAGCGAGCGTGCCGGACAAGTTTCGGCGGAAAGCGGAGCTGTTGCTGAACTATTTGACCACCAACGGTCGCTTCGAGATCTCGTGGGACGACAAGGGGACGATAGCCATAAGGGGCGCTCAGATAGCCGGGACGAACATCATCGATCTGATAAACGACGCGGTACGCGAGAGAAAATCTATGCAGGCCAGGGGGAGGGAACAGTTCGCGCGGCTCCTTCACGCGATCAACACGCCTCAAGAGTACATAGGTAATCCCGTTTTTCAAAAACCTACGCGTCACGCCTCGTCACGATCGACAGCCGGCCCATCTCATCAGAGACGTATCAACGACGAGGACCGGGCTGTGGACGGTGACGTTGATACGAACGAGGCGGGTGAGGAGGAGGAGGAGGAGGATACGGATTCGGACTCGATATTTGCCACACCCAAGAACAGACAACGACCGGGGCAAACCGGAAACGGTGGTTGGTTGAGACTCAGGTTGAAATGAAGATCCTCGAAGGACTGTACTACGATCCGGGCAACGAGGCGGGTTACGCGGGTGCCAGGAACTTGACTCGATCCGTGGGAAGAAAAAAAGGGAAAAAAAAAATACCTCGCGCCGCGGTGGTCGAATGGCTGGCGTCGCAGGACGCGTACACGCTGCACAAGTCCATACGTAGGAAATTTCCCCGAGCCAGATACAACGTGCAGAATATAGACGACCTGTGGGAGGCGGATCTGGTGGATCTCAGATCGATCAAACAGTACAACGACGGATACGGCTACCTGCTGGTGATCATCGACGTGCTCAGCAAGTTTGCCTGGGTCGAGCCGCTCGCCGACAAGAGCGCGGCCACCGTTGCCGGGGCTTTCGAGCGCGTGTTGTCCTCCGCGGAACGGTGCCCTGTCCAATTGCAGACCGACAAAGGCAAGGAGTTTGTAGGAGCTCAATTCCAGAAGCTGCTCGCTGCCAGAGGGGTGCGGTACAGAGTCACGCGAAACCCCGACATAAAGGCCGCCGTTGTGGAACGCTTCAATCGCACTCTCAAGGAGAGAATGTGGCGTTACTTCACCCACAAAAATACCCATCGCTACCTAAATGTGCTGCGACGGCTGGTGGAGGGGTACAACGCGACCACACACTCGACCATTAAAATGGCTCAGTCGATGGTGACTCTGGAAAATGCGGCAGCCGCCCGCTTTAACATGGAAGCGGCACGCGGTGGCCCGCCGCGATCCGGTGCTAAGCCACGCTTTCGGGTGGGGGAGCGGGTTCGCATCAGTAAGGCTAAGGGTGCCTTCAAGAAGGGTTACGAGGCCAACTGGACCGAGGAGGTGTTTGATATTCGACGCGTTCTGCACCGCGCGCCGATCGTCTACCTGCTCGAGGATTTGGAGGGGGAGGAGATAGACGGTTTGTTTTACGAGGCTGAGTTGCAGCGTGTGATCAAGGACGATGTTATGACTGTGGATAAAATAATACGGACGCGGGGAAAGGGGGCCAGTAAGAAGCTGTTTGTCAGCTGGCGCGGTTATCCGGAAAAGTTCAACTCTTGGATCGCTGCGAGCAGCGTGCGAAAACAGGCATGAAGGATCAGTTTTACATCACGCTGCCCAGCAACAGTTCCATAAAATTTTTCCCCTACAACACGACGGCTCGCTACACCACCCAGCTACCGCGACGGATCGAGCTTGTCGGAGAGTGGAAAGTCGCCCTGGTGGAGATCCAGTACCCGCTGACGCTTCGGAACATGAACGAGCCCTACAACTGTGTGCGATTTCACGTGCATCGTTCGGAGACACCAGCTGAGAATTTTCACGATATTCCGTTGTCGGAGGACAAACGAGTGGGGCATGGTCGATACCTCATCGAGCCTGGTATTTACACAGATATTGTGGAAATTATCCAAGCATTGAACAGCTTTCCGACCATCAAGGAACATTTGGAGTTTGGACGAGCCGACAGCGCGGACGATCGCTTGGACGTGGTCAGAAAATGCAGCTGCAAGGACGGTCACTACCTCTCGTTTTGCGACGGTCTGCGTCAACAGCTCGGATTTCTAAAGCTCACGACCGAAATACGCGACAGGCTGGTGGCCGACCATCCTTTGAACCTACCCGGCGGGATACCCTCGCAGATGTTTGTCTACACGGATCTCGCGGAGCCCAGAATAGTGGGCGATGTCTACGCTCCGCTGCTGCGTATAGTGCGGACGGTTGGCAAAAATTTTCACAACGGTGTCTCGGAAAGCAAATCCCTGGCACCTCCGCACTACGTACCTCTGCTTCTCACCAATTTCCGAACCATTGAAATCGATATAAGGGACTCTCAGGGTAGACCCATGCCATTCACGCGCGGGACGTTGACGGCTACGTTGCACTTCAAGAGGTCGCACTGATGGCTCACTACCTTGAACATTACGACGATCAGGTGGGTGGTGGTGTAAGCAGAGTTTATTCCGGTGCGCCGCTACAGCGTGGTAACGGAATCGGTAGCTTCCTGGGGGGATTGTTTCGCCGCGCGATACCCATTCTGAAGAGCGGTGCGCGCGTGTTGGGCAAGGAGGCTCTGCGGACCGGTGTGGGCGTCATGGAGGATATGAACGCCAACACACTCTTCAAAGAGGCTCTCAAGAAACGCGTCATCGAGTCGGGTTACAATCTGAGGCGAAAAGCTACGGATAAATTGGGCAATCTGATGAAGGGGTCCGGATATAAAGTGCTGCGCGGCAGACCGAGGGGACAGTTACTGCGGGGTCGCGGTGCAGGATCGATCGGGTATCGTAGGAAAGGTGTCAAGAAAAGCAAACCGATCAAGAAGAAGCAGAAGAAACCAGGGCTCGCCGGAATTAAAAAGAAGAAAACAACTCTCAATAAGAAAAAGAAGAAGAAGAAAAACTGTTGCGGAAGTAAAAAAAGAAGTGTTGCCGATATCTTCGGAGCTCGCTGACAACGAAAATAATAAACATAGACCATGGCGTACTTGCACACGCACTCCTGCGAGTGTCTGAAATCGGAGCCGGATTTGTTCTCTCTACCGCCGACGCAAACCACGATCGAGAGCGGGCAGTGAGTCCACTACAAGCCTGTGTCGTCGCTCACGGATGACTCACCCATAGAGTTTATGGTGCCCGGCCTCAGCGACGAGTATCTCGACCTCTCCCACACTATGCTCAGCCTGCGTGTGAGTCTTTAACCGCTCAGCAGGGAACCGGCGGCAAAGGGGGCGGCAAAGGCCGTCGTGGCCCCTGTAAACAACCTGCTGCACTCTCTGTTCAGCCAGGCCGACGTGTTCTTCAATCAGAATCTGGTTTCACCGGCCAATAACGCGTACGCCTACCGGGCCTACATAGAGTCGTTGCTGAATTACAATTCGGCTGCGAAAAAATCACACCTAACCACCACCCTGTGGTACGGGGATACAGCGGGGAAGATGGATGAAATCGGACAGGCTAACAAAGGGTTTGCCCAGCGGCAAAAATTTCTGAACGGCGAAACCAGTGTGGATTTGATCGGGCATCTTCACTGCGACGTGTTTAATCAGGAGAAGTTTCTGCTGAACGGTGTCGAGTTACGGGTACGCCTCGTGCGCTCGCGGGACGCCTTCTGCCTCATGAAGAGCACCAACACACACGGCGTACACATACTAGAGGCCTCGCTGCTCGTGCGACGCGTAACGATAAACCCCGGCGTGCTGCTGGCTCACGCCAGAGCTCTGGGTAAAGGTACCGCAAAGTATCCTCTTACCAGAGTGGAGGTGAAGGCGATGACTATTCACAGCGGTGTGCAGGGTGATACGTTGGACAATGTATTTCTGGGTCAGCTGCCGAAAAGAATGATAGTGGGTTTTGTCGATAACAAGGCCTTCAACGGTGACAAAGCCTACAACCCCTTCAACTTTCAACATTTCAATATCAACTTTCTGTCGCTGTACGTGGACGGGTCGCAGATCCCCTCGAAACCGCTACAACCCGACTTTACGCGAAGCAAGCTCTACGTGGATACCTACCACACCCTTTTCTCCGGAACAGGTATACATTTTCTAAACGATGGCAATGGTATAGGTCGTGAAGATTTCCCCCACGGGTATTGCCTGACGGCCTTCGACCTCACCCCCGATCTGTCGGCAAACAGCGGCACCTACTGGAATTTGGTCAGACACGGCAGCGTTAGAATCGAGGTGCGCTTCGAGGCTGCCCTGGCAACGACGATAAATTGCATCGTGTACGCGGAATTTGACAACGTCTTGGAAATCAACGCGGCGCGCCAGGTTATAGTGGATTTTGGCGGCTAGACAGCGAGGTGAAACCTGAACCATCTCCCCCCACCATTGCAAAAAAAAAAAAAAACAAAAAAAAAAAAAGGATGGCTGACGTTGCGTAGCGAGGGAAGGTCGAACGAAAAGCGCAGTATCCAGTTTTCCGTATACCCGCGAACACGTCTCTAGCGATATGGTGGACTACGTGGTCGATGTGCAGGGTTTTCGAGACGCTCAAAACGGTTTCGCTGTCAAGGAGGTTTCCGTGTTGGCTTTGAATCGCAACCACATCGGGCACTGGGTAGCCACACCACCCTGTGCCTTCACCGATCTCCCGACGATTATTTGTGCTCAGAACAACTATCTTTCGCGCAGGTATCACGGTATAGAGTGGTTTGACGGTGATATTCAAGAGAAACAAATCTACAGAAAACTGCGCGCCGTGGCACGTTCGGCCCGCATGATTTACACGCGCGGTGAGGAAAAGGCGAAATTGTTGCGGCGCGTTATGTCGCGTCAGGTGACAAATCTGGAGTTTGAGGACTGCCCCGCATTCGGAAAGCTGCCACCATCGTATACGTACTGCATGCATCACGCTCTGTGCAATCCCGGGGAATTTGTCTGCTCGTTGAATCGCGCGGCTGTGCTGAAATCTTGGCTGTTGGGGAGAAGAACGGTTGACGAGGTGGACGGTAGCGGGTTTTCTACAGCCGAAGAGTGTGATGAACAGTCTGGAACTGAGGAGGGTTTTGGCGCTGATACCGACGGCTACGTGTGGAGTCTACCCGGCTGATCGTATTCCTTTGCGGTGGTCCCGCCCCGCGGCCCTTATCGCAAACACCGATGACCACACACAGCCCGGAAGTCACTGGGTCGCTTTCTACAACGATGACTCAGGCAACGGGATCTACTTTGACAGTTTCGGAGTCGCACCCTTCATCCCACACCACGTCCAACGTCTGCGAAAAAACTGTCGCCGCTACCGGTACAACACGCGTCAGCTCCAGAGTATCTTTTCAGACGTGTGTGGTCAGTTTTGTGTTATGTTTCTTTATTATATGCATTTTGGTTACACGCTTGATGATTTTCTCGATAATTTTACGGCAGATTATGTAAAAAATGATGCGATCGCCGCGTCGTTTTACAATTGCGTGGTCAAGAAATTGAAGAGTTGCGACAAACTCGACGCCTCTTGTATATCCTGTGTACAGATATGTTTAAGGAAACGTTGTTAATTATAGGCTATAGTTTTAAGCAATATTGAATAAAGCGAAAATTTTGTAACGAAACAGCGTGTGTCGTTTATTGCGAGCGCATCCCACCTATATTTCAGCAACCTCAGCGGTTTTGCACGTGAGGATGGTAAGTTGACCCTAGTCGGGACATCGAGACGTTTCTTGGTAATCGTGTGTCTCTATTGTGCCGCTATCACCACCCCCCTTGCTCCAGGTACGCGATGCAGCGAGGCATATTTCTATGCAGGACGCGGCAGTAGACTTTGCGACGTCGTTTGAGAAGTAAGTGTGATTGTTCTTTGATCGGAGTTTTGTGATTAAAATAGTTTTTTGGTTGCAGAAATGGAGAATGATCTAGTGTTGCTTTTGATCCACGCCGACCCCCGTGACATGTGGATGGTCAGAGAACGGTTGATCGCGAGGGTCGCGGAAATCGACGCCGAGTTAGAGGCGCGGCGGGCAGAGTTGGCTGCCCTAGAGGAGGAGGAGGGCAGCGACAGTGACTTTGCCGGCAGCGGCTCGGACATGAGCTCCGCGAGCCCGAGCATCCCGGAGGACGTGGAACATATTGTTGACGGGGGTGAGGGTGGAATTATAATTGAGAATGTGGTGGAAGAGCCCAATGTAGATGTGGCGGCATGGATGGGCAACGGGTGGGACGACGGGGAAGTGGAGGAGATGGTAGAGGAAATCAGGGATTACGAGGCCGAGGAGAGGGAAAGGGAAAGACTGAGGGAGGAAGGCTCCGACACCGATGACGAGGAGTGGTGGCTCCCATCGGACGAGGAGGGCTACGTCACCGGTAGGTTGATAAATAATTTTGATTGAATTTCGTTGAATTATTGCGATAATAATAATAATATAAATAATGATACTCGTATGTTCCAGACGAGATGCAGGACGAGGAGGGGGAGGCGGTGGAGGAGGAGGAGGCTCTTTGACATTATAAAAAAAATAAAGAAATATTTAAAATTAATTTGCGCGTCATTCCCTGCATATACCCAAGCATTTTCTGTGAATTCCAGCTAGTATATATATATATAGAGGATAAGAATTTATTATTCAAGATCTGACATGAGAGATGCGGGTGTAAAGTCATAGCTAGTATATATATATATATATATATATAACAGTCACCATATTTGATTCTAAAACAATCGCCATCTTTAATTTTAAAACGGCCGCCATCTTGGATTTTGGAAAAAAAGGCCGCCATCTTGAATTCTGAAAAACGGGCGCCATGTTGGATTCAGAAAACGGGCGCCATATTGGATTCAGAAAACGGGCGCCATATTGGATTTTGGAAAAAAGGCCGCCATCTTGAATTCTTAAAAACGGCCGCCATGTTGGATTCAGAAAACGGGCGCCATATTGGATTTTGGAAAAAAAGACCGCCATCTTGAATTCTGAAAAACGGGGGCCATATTGTTTTAATGTGCATGGGGGCTCCATATTGTTTTAATGTGCATGGGCGGCGCCATCTTGGATAGGACGGTCTCATTGTTTTGACGCCAAGTCCCCACTCCGCGGGGTCAATGACCTGGTGACGTCATTTGTTGTGACGGCCCATGGCTGGCATCTACTACTTATATATTTCAAGTATTTTATTCTTTATATCAAATTGATCAGATCAACAAGCCACTTAACCTTATTGTCATTATCATCGAGAACGTTACCGTGTCGTAGATTCAAATATTCAAATGTTCAAGAAAACCGAATCGCGGAACGCGGACTCCCTACGGATACTTCTCCGGATACGGGCTTACGTTACGTCTCTACGGGCGCCATGGGATAGCAGCTGAAGCATGTGTTGTATCGGTGATACGGGAACGGGAACGTGAACGTCTTATGTAGACCGGCCTCAACGGATTTTCGGTTTAAATAAATTATGAATTATTTTCCATTACATCATTTATTATATTTAACGTTCAATTATGAAAAAACTAATCTTACACATTTATTGCACATTTTGTGACATTATGCAGATATGTCGATGATTATGTACAGTAATGTTCATTAAAGGCTTTGCCGTGGCTAACTGTTTTTTCGGAATTTTTCGGATAAAATCAATAAAATAATATTATATTATTTTTATAAGGGGTCATAATTATTATTATGATAATTTCGACTATCGGCACATGAAATACGACTAGAGCGGAGTCTCGTTTCCGAAAAAGTCTAAAAAAAAAACAGTTAGCCACCACGAAGCCATTAATGAACATTATACTGTACGAAAAAAAAACAGCGTGATTATTCGTCTTCGTCATGACTTTCCGGCTGGTTGTCCCTTCTGCCTGATTGATTCCTCAACCAAGCTCCTACCGCTTTTCTGGCGGTCTTCAGATCTAATTTCTTCGTCAAACTCAACTTGCACACATCTGTGAAGAGATCGCAATAACACTTTAGCGTAATTTCTGAATTTTTCAATTTAAACTCAATGAAATCAATTATCACCTGACTCGTTAAAATTAAAAATTAACTCACCCATTATCATTATACAAATTTTCAAATTGTTTAGTCCAGTTTTTACGGTGGTTCCTTTCAGGTTGAGGGTGCCAGCCAGGGTCTTTGGAAATAAATTATTACAAACTGAACGTGCCGTTTCCTCACTTGTTTTTCCCCCGCCAGTACTAAAGTAATCAACCTGTAATTATCAAGAAATAGTGTTGTTGGAACGATTCACTGAACAACTGTTTCGGCTTTTTTCCAACAATTGAAATGAAGGCGATCTAGTAATACGTTACTTACTGCAAACTCCATGAAGGTAGGATTATTGAGATCGCTTTCGAATTTGTACATATCGGCCAGTGATACGAGGGGCAACTCGTTTGGCCAACCAGGAGGCTTCTTGGATGTCTCAGTGGCTCGAACACTTCTTAGCAGTTTGTCTAATTTAATGTCTGCTTCCTTTTGATTGAATATCGCAGTCTCCTGGGCTTTCATTACACTTTCAATTGCACTCCAGATCCCTGCCAATGAAACCAATATAACGAGTACCGACAGACGAACGTGTGAGAATAGAGGATCTCCATTCATACCCATGACGCTAGCATTTAATGCATGCCGCAATCACTCCGATGTGATAGGGGTATCGGGCTTTAACAGGATAGCACTTTTCGTTTTATCGGTCACGATCTTCGATCCCAGTCTTTGCCGACCATTATCAAACGGCTTGTTTTAGTACCGCAGCATTCACACGGAAAGATTCTGCCGATTGTGTGACTGTTGTAGGAACTGAGTTGGATCTTAATTGACTCGTTGGATCTGGAAATTAAATTAATAGTCAATTTCAAATCAACAAAATGTGACACCTTTGGAAAAAAAATTCAATCTATCAACTCACCTGACTGGATGGTATCCAAGTCTGGAATGGCAACTGCACCTTCCTGATTGTCATCTGTAAAGCCAAAATATATTCTTTTTTTGTAGAGTGCCGTGTGAGCCCGACTTACAAAACCGCCTCTCTACGTCCAAATTATGCTCAAAAAACTGTCTTTTCGAAGTCAGCTAGTGACATTTAAGACTCTGGTCACTAAGCAATTGTACAACCAGATAAAAAAATTTGTTAGAAAAATGTTTCAGCCACGTAGAAATTTTAATACGTAGGAGTTCGACAGCAAGAAAGAACAGTTCAGCCCCGGGGTTGGCGGGTCTCACTGGCTTAACGAGTATCGAATGAATTGAAGTATTTCTTTGATAACTTACTACAATTAATTTTTCGATGCGATAACTTCACAATACGTGTTTCACATGAATCTATTCACTCACCCGACGAAGTATTTTCTTCTCTGAATATTTCTGGTGCTGGGATATCACATCCTATGAAACATATCAAAATGTGAATTCAGAAAATAAATTTACCCTGTGACTCGAATTGTATACAGAAAATTGCAAATAAAATACTTGATGACGATTGAACAGCTGTGATTCTCAGTTTGCTTGTAGAGGCAGCCTTTTGAGCAGCAATCATTCGGGCCCTGGCTTTAATACGTTTTTCAGCATTACCTAGTCCATCGGTTTCTGGATTCCTCGTTCCTCTATTGGGTTGTGGCGTCTTTTTTCCTGTTTCACCCTTGATGATAGCTTTGTTTTTCTTCTGGCCCGGGGTCTTGTCTTCCATGATTTGGCTCAGAGCTAACTTCATTTCTTTGATGTTTCTAGCTCTTGTCTCCTCATAGCTGTTATTGTCTACATCACTATCATTTTCATCGTCCTCTATGTAATTAGAATTGTTAAATCTCTTCCTCCTCCCTCTTCCATGTTCAACAGTTGACTCCAGGCCATCGGTGTCTTCGGCACGTTTAAGTCGCTGTCGTGCTGCACTGTAGGAATCTGTTAAAACAGCCCGGGGCGAATTTGTAAGATACTTAAGGGGGTATCTACACCTTTGAATTTTCAAAAAATCGTTTTTTTTTATAATTTATTTGGAATGCTAGTGACCTACTTTACCTGCAAATAAATCGATGTCAAAATATCTAGAGGATTTGAAAAGTTACAGCCATGACAGTGTCAAATTACGAAAAAGCGCCGTGGCGCGGCGCGCAAACCGTCAGATTGGTGCTATAAGTTGTAACAGCGATTCCCGCGGGCTCGGGTGTTACCCGCAGGAACTACGATCAGTTATCAAACTAGTACCAACGTCGTCACCTCCTCCGACTAGCGCTAAGTAGGTGTTGGGCGCCAGACTCTGGGCTCAGAGTCCTCTCTCTCTCTCTGGAATGTGGAATCGGTCAGTACTAGCATCAAGCGAAACATGCCGGCGATGATTGAGAAGAGTCTTCCTAATCTGACAGCTATCGTGAAGGGACATTTACCTGAGGCGACTGCTGGCAAGTCGGGAGGAACCGGGACATATGCAGAGGCCGCTAAATCATCTGGCTCTAAAATCCAAGTGCCGAAAGGGCCTACAGTCAGAGTTCAGAACACTCAAACATTTGTGTTAGCCCCCAACGCCGGGTCGGTAGATAAATATCCTAATTACGAAAAGGCTCGAGATGCGGCAATAGGAGCTCCAAGAGCATCACAAATGCGGCTAAGAATAGAAAATATCAGAAGTGCAGGGAAATCTTGCGTCAGGATAGAGACGAGGTCGGTAGACCTGGATAAGGTGAAGGCCCTTCCGGCCCTCGCTGAAGCCGGGTTGGAGTTAAAAGAAGATGCCAAGTACAATCCTAGGCTAATTCTTCATGGCGTTCCAGTCGCCTTGAGCAGGGACGATATTAGGTCAGATTTCATTGCACTGAACTTAAATGGAGAAAATGATGAGGCACTTAGAGTCGTGTACGTCTATCCTCCTAAAGAAAATAAGGCCTACACCAGCTGCGTAGTAGAGGTATCTCACGGTACTTGGTCTTCTCTCAAGGATGAGAGCCGTATCTATATAGGTCACTCGGCGTGCAGATTTGATAATCATGTCAAGATACTCCAGTGCTTCAAATGCCTAGCTTTTGGGCACATCGCGAAAGACTGTAAGGCACAGGCTCGCTGTGGCCATTGCGCAGGAGATCACGAAACGAGAACCTGCCCTGTTAAAGATAGTGACAATGGGTGCCCAAAATGCTACAACTGCTGTAGGGCAAAACATGCAGATGACAAGCACTCTGCTCTGGACGGCAAGAAGTGCCCATTATTAATAAACAAACTTAAGGACAAGATCAGTAGAACACACTATGGCTAGTAATACTGAATCTGGTTCTAATGTCGAACATCTTAAAATCTGTCATGTCAACTGCCAAAACCTTTTAGCTGCTAATCACTTCGTTGAATTTAGACAATACTTTACCGGCTCTGATTATCACATAATCTGCATGTCCGAGACCTGGCTCACTCCTAACATAACAGATAGTTTCATTGATCTGGAGGGATACAATCTATACAGATGTGACAGAACAGGCAAGAAGGGTGGAGGCGTAGGCTTCTATATAAAGTGTAATCTTCGGACGCGAATACTTCAGGACTCAGGGGGAGAATACTGTCGTCAACCAGAGTTCATCACCGCGGAGATCGCGGTCTCTCGGACAGAGAAGCTAATGCTAAGCGTAGTGTACCGCCCCCCGGACACGGCTTATTTGAGTGATTTCGAGAACTCCTTTCTGCAACTCTTCGTGCATTACTCCAAACATGTTGTAATTGGTGATCTCAACCTCGACCTCAGGCCAGAGGCATATGACAGCGATAAAATGCGTGACCGGTTATGGAATTTTGTAAATAGTTCTAATCTTCATCTAGTCCCGTTCGAGCCGACGCACAATCTCAAGAATAGTGCGACGTGGATAGACCACTGTATTATTGACGATCCTGACGAATTAGTAACAGCAGGGCAATTGGACGTATCATTTCTTTCAGCGCATGATCTCATCTATATCGTACTGGATATAGGAGTAGAAAAGGAAACAAGAGAAATCTCATACAGAGATTTCAAAAACTTCTCAATAGACAACTTCCTAGGAGATCTGTGTAGAGTTGATTGGAAACCTTTCTTCTGTAGCGATGACATTGACTCGAAAGTTGAGTACATGAACACCACCGTGACTGCCTGCCTGGATAGGCACGCACCCCTAGTTAGTGCCAAGACTAAACCAAATAGGGCTCCTGCGCCTTGGCTGACAGCAGAAATTAGAGCTCTCATGAACGAGCGCAACCAGGCACGTAGAGCCTGGAGAAGAAAGAGATGCCTGACACTGCACGACAGGTTCAAACGTCTTCGGAACCTGGTCAGGACCAAAATCGATAGTGCTAGAAATGAATTTTACACCATGACTCTCAGCACCGCGAAATCTTCATCAGAGGTATGGTCACAGCTCAGGAGGCTAGGACTCGTCAAATCGAAATCTTCGGCGCGTAACTTACATTTCTCGATCTCTGAATTGAACAAACACTTCGCGTCTTCCGATTCTATACAGGTGGGCTACGGTCGACAACTGGCGCCTGAAACCCTCAGTCAAGCATTAGAGGAACCATTCGATGATAATAAGTTCCATTTCTGTAACTTCGTAACCGAAAAGGTCCTCAAAGCCGTCTTCCACTCCAAAACGAACGCGTGTGGGATAGACGGTATTCCAATTGATGTGTTTAGGAAAAGTCTTCCGGTTCTCCTACCCATCATAGAGCACCTGTTCCATTTCTCGCTTTCACACGGGGTGTTCCCTTCTTTATGGAAAGATTCTGTCATTGTGCCTCTTCCCAAAAAAAAAGTCTCCAATGTCATGCAACGACTACAGACCTATCTCTATTCTATGCGCACTCTCTAAGTGTCTCGAGAGGCTGGTAGCAGACCAAATCTCTGACTACCTTGAGGAACGAAACCTGTATGACCCATTCCAATCGGCCTACAGGAAGGGACACAGTACTCATACTGCGCTTATTAGGGTCGTAGACTACTGCCGCCAGGCGATAGACAAAAGAAAGGTTGTCATTATGGTCTCATTTGATTTTTCCAAAGCTTTCGACAAGGTCAATCATTCCATACTTCTCACAAAGTTGAGGAAATTGAACTTCTCACCACTGGTCCTAAAATTTATTCATTCGTATCTCTCCAAGAGGCGGCAGGCTGTCAGGGGAACAAACGGGGCATTATCTGAATGGGTCAATAAGACGCTGGGCGTGCCCCAGGGATCGGTTCTGGGACCCTTGCTCTTTATCATTTATGTTTCAGATCTTCGCAATATCTTATGTAACTGTAGCTAGAACTTCTACGCCGATGACCTCCGGCTGATGATCGAGTGTGAACCAGCCAACATCCTCAGTGGAATTGAGAGGGCCAACAGAGACGTCGATGCGGTCTGCGGATGGGCAGACGACAATGGGCTACAATTGAACAGCGGTAAAACTAGAGTGATATTGGTTCGGACCACCAGGTACATAAATTCTCTCAATCTCAGAACGATGCCGCGTATTCAAGTACGGGAAACAGGGATTGAATATTCATCCAATCTATACATACTGGGAGTCACGCTGACGAGCGACCTCACCTGGAGGCCTCATATAAATAACGTTACTAAAAGAATATACAGCACCGCGTGTCAACTACGCCTTTGCCGCAAACTATTGCCCGAACAGTTACGCATACAGCTAATATCAACTCTGGTTTTTCCTCTGATCGATTACTGCTGCATCATACACCTCGACCTGACTGACGAACTGACGCTCTCGCTGCAAAGAGCCCTGAATTCATGCGTTAGATTTATCTATAATATCCGTAGGGACGAACATATCACCCCCTACTTTACAATGATGGGGTGGTTGAAAGTCAACGCTAGAAAAGAATATCTACCAGGCTGTATGATGTACAATGTATTGAAGACTCAGGAACCACTGTACCTGAAAAGTAAATTCAAGCATTAAACAGAAGTAGGGATTAGAAGCACGAGAGCACCATCCGAAAATCTAGCTATCAAACCGTGTAGAACTCAATATTTCAAAAACTCATTCACACATGGAGGCGCTGCATACTGGAACAACATACCGCTTGGCATCCGTAACTGTAAAACTCTAGTCACTTTCAAATATCACCTGTTCAATCACTTACTATCTAGTCAGACACAAGCTAGTGTCCTTTAATCTAGTCACCTAGACTGAGTCCTTCCTTAGGTTATTAGGGCCATGGTTTTCCCTGTGGACGAAGGGCAAATGCCGGGACTCGCGGAGTGGGCCTCCATGGCATATCTAACCCACCCCACTCAGCCTCGAACAGACACATACTTATATAGGCCGACAGACACGACACACATACACTCTTGTACCTACACACACGAAAACACACGAATAAATAAATAAAGGCGAACTAGTCTTAGATTTAACGTTATGAGTAGGACTAGTCAAAACCAAAATTATATAATTACCATATCTTAGTATGTATCAAATTTATAGTATAATATATTAGATTAATCATTTAGTTGTATAAAAACTAGCAAGATTATGATACCTTAAGTACAATGTATCACAGGCAAATGTGAAATTTTTGCGAAACTGTAATCCAAAGTGCCAGCGCTTGAGGGGATCCGTCCCAGAGCGCTCAATAAATATTCCATCTATCTATCTATCTATCTATCTATCTATCTCTCTCGCTCCAGCTAGCCTATCGGTAGAGGGATATTCGTGGGGGCGAGAAATAAAAACACTCAACCTAAGTTGAATAGATTTGAATATTATTTATTAATTAAAAAGGAAAAAGAAAAAAAGGAAAAGGTGATATTAATTTGTCCAGCCTATCACCTGGCTTCGGCTTTTCTCACCGCTACTTTATGTTTTATAATACTACGGGAAGAAAACTATATCGATGGACTAACGCCAAACGGGCGTAAGCGGCAAAAAAAAAAAATTCGTTTTTATAGTGGCAAAATCTTTTTCATGCAATGGAGAATCTTATGGGCATATCCGCAAAAAATTTTTTTTTCGTTCGTTACGCCCCTATGGAATTAGTCCATCGACATTATATTAAATCAGAGACTAGAAAATGAAATAAATTAAATGACTCTACTCTACTATATAAATCTCAAAACAATAATGGCTCTATTCTCACAAATAAATTCTCTCTCTAAGTTCTAATTAAGGGGGTATCCCCACCTTTAAATGGGTTAAAATTCTGAGAAAGAGATTGATATTTTACAGCGAATTTAAGAGTCCGATCAAATCTAAAAAAATCACGAAGTTTAGGGAGGGTTTGACCCTCATTATCCATACTTAACATTGAATATTACTTTGAGTCTAATAGTAGTTACGCTGAATATAGAAAAATACAAAATTACTCGGTTGTCGCAAAGAATCAGTAGTACCGTCGGATCGATTCTGGAATTTTTGATCTTTAATTGTTCAGAAGAGATGCCTCTATCATATGAACATAGAACTTTTTCGCGAAAATTGCCTGAGTCGCTAAGTTTTTACTGAGATTTTTCTAATTCTTCAATTTTTTTTCTCTACTTTTTCTATTATGTCTACCAAAAATAGTCAAATCAAAAAGTTCTATGTTCATATGATAGAGGCATCTCTTCTGAACAATTGAAGACCAAAAACTTGAGAATCGATCCAACGGTACTACTGATTCTTTGCGACAACCGAGTAATTTTGTATTTTTCTATATTCAGCGTAACTACTATTAGACTCAAAGTAATATTCAATGTTAAGTATGGATAATGAGGGTCAAACCCTCCCTAAACTTCATGATTTTTTTGGATTTGATCAGACTCTCAAATTCGCTGTAAAATATCAATCTCTTTCTCAGAATGTTAACCCATTTAAAGGTGGGGATACCCCCTTAATGGATTAAATATTAGATAATAAAGCTGAAATAGTATAGTTGATGATTATCACAGGCGTAGGGGATAGCCTTCCTTGCTACGACCAGCTGGAGGCTTGGCTGTCAAATTGATTTCGAGGCGGCTGCCTCTAGTCTCTAATCACGGTCGTATACACAGGTCCGGAAACTCCCGTGGTGGGGGTGGGTCCCTTAGCGAAGCTCGAAAGTTTCCTGAATTGGCCGCGGGAGTTTGAGCGCTGTGATCGGGTAGTTCATGGTTGGAGGTATTTATAACCTCAAAAACGAAATCAGAGGAAAAAAAAAGCTAGTAAAGGGATACAGCCAAAAGAGAAGAAGAAGTTATAGTTTGCGAATCAAAAATGCCGTGGAATTGCAGTGTTCCGAATTGCACAGGAAATAAACGATCATCTTCTCAAAAAAAGTTTTCTACTTTTAAAGTGCCAAATGACGAGACACTTCGTAATAAATGGATAGCGTTAATCCCGGGTGTTCAGTTTTTACGGTCAACGCAACGAATTTGTGAACTACATTTTACACAAGATGTTATCATAAGTGAATACGTTAAACACGATGGGAATGGAAACCCGCTGGCTAAGGTAAGATGATATTCTTTTATCTGTCAAGAAGCACTGAAATATATCAACATAATGTTCAGAGCACAGGCGTACAGTTCACATAGCGGTTACTACCAGTGCATCTATCAATACTCTATTACAATAAAAATCACGTACTCACAAAATGGAATAAATTCATCAGGTTTTACTTAAATGCCCTCGATTGCAAAAAACAGCTGTACCGACGCTGTTTTCGGAGAGTCTGTCGTTCGGGAGTTGTCAACGACCCAAAGAAGCTGTGACTGAAAATCAACAACTCAATGTACAGACTGACCGTGAGTTGTTTTTTATTTGACATGCAAAATCAGTTATTTCATCGATTGCTAATCCTGCCCAATGAAATAATTTAATAATAGTTTTTATGTATAGATCTATTGCTACGTACAAAAAGTTCATGTGCTATTGAAGGCATTTATTGTTTGTTGTATAGTTACTCAAAATTGTGTTGAAATGAGTTCAGAGGCTAACTCTTGTGGGTCACTGGGTGAATGTGACGAAATGAATAAAAAAGAATGTACGGAAGAACGCGTACAATGTCACATCGATGAAGCTTCGCAGTGTACTGCACTTCCAGAAGATGATAACATTTCAGTTAATGGCGCCAACTCAGTATCTACTACTGTCATTTTCGATTCCGTGACTTTTGTCTTGAACACAAAATGTGAGCTAATTTTTTATTAATGTAAATTCGTCCATATGAAGTAATTCGATTCTCTTACTGTTGACAGCTTTCGATTTAAACCCGTTATTTATTTAATATCAAGAATTGAAATATGAATGTGAACATATTATCTTCGGGCTTTGCTTGGCTTATACATACCTATATATCTTACTTGTGGTCATAAATTCATGAAGAGGAAACAAAGGTGTTGTATGTGTTAATCTCATGAATGGAACTTTCTTTCACAATAGGTGACAATACAGTTGAAAAAAATGAAGGAATTCGTATTGCATTGCCAAAACCATGGAATGTGTGCAAAACAATAGACAGAGGAGAAGAAACCCTTTTGTTTACTTACCCTGTAAACATTAATAATAACGGATTGGACACTCACATTTTTGAGAAAACTGTTGTATTGAAAACTTCTGGAGAGATAGGGTACGAAGTATATTCAATGCTGGCAAACATTGAAGGAACTACACTTCCACGTCTTCTAGATAATATTGAAATTTTGCCAGGAATTTTAATGTCGTTTAAAAATATGCGTGTTTGTAAGGGAACTGAAATCACCGATCTAAATTTTGTACCAGGAAACGTACCTCTAAAAACCTGTAATGGTACTAATTGGCGCACAGAAAGTTGTTCTGTATTGTCAATAAATAAAGAAAGGTGCACCAGTTGCAGGCACTTCACGAAAATTTGGTCCCAAAAACTAAGAAGGTTAAAAAAAATGAAATCATTCCGACGCATTCCCAGATCTTCCAACCCTGTAGATCAAACAAAATTGAAAGCGATGCAGAAGAAGATGAAGCAGCGAACAAAAACCGCGTATCGTTTGAAACACAGACTTAATTTATTAACCAACTTCATTGCTGAACAGCAAATTAAAGTTGCAAGCATTACAGATGATGGATTGCAATTGGAGTGCTCTGCTCTCGATATACCAGGCAATCAGAGAATACTAATAAAAGAGATTATTTCTGCTGCTCAAACTGATGTAAAAGGCCGTCGTTACTCGGATGAGTTCATCATGTTGTGCATGCTCATGAACATAAGATCGCAAAGTTATTACGAATTTCTACGAAAGAATGATGTCATTCGTTTGCCATGCACGAAAACTATTCGCGATTATTTGTCCTTGATGGGTAACAAATGTGGGTTCGATGAAAACTTCTTCAAGCTTCTCGAAAAATCTTTTAGAGCAAAAGATGTAAAGGACCGCCATGGTGTACTGGTCTTAGACGAAATCACATTGAGAAAGTCGATTGCTGTGTCTTCAAAAACTCTGACTTATACTGGCCTAACGGACTTTGGAGAAGACGGACCGAGAGGCTCAGACACGGCAGATTTGGCAACGCATGGGCTGGTTCTGATGTATCAGTCAATTAAGGAGAAATGTACCCAGCCTATCGCAGTTTTCGCGTCCAAAAATGCTGTCGGCGGTGTAGAGCTAGCTAAACTTGTGTTAAGAGCAATATGCCTTCTAGAGAAAAGTGGTACATTGATACACGGAGTAATTGCAGATGGTGCTTCTACCAATCGAAAAATGTGGAAAAGCCTGAACATTCAAAGTAATCTTGAAAATACAAAAAGTTCATTCACACACCCTCTCGATGATGAACGACGTGTATTTATGTTTTCTGACACGCCACATTTAATCAAATGTATTCGAAATAGACTATATAACAAGGGTAATATAGAGGTGTGTGATCAGGAATATCATTCTAAATTATATGATGTGTTCTGGAAATATATTTTTATAAATAGACAATTCATTTTTGAAGGTAAATCCAGGGGATGGCTGTGTTAAATGGGAATACTTCGTCAAATTATTCAAGATTGACAATCAACAACCTGGTAACGCTAGAGTATGTCCACGGTTGTCTAGAAGACACATAGATTTAGACAGTACTGCTAAAATGCGTGTTCGTTTTGCGACTCAGGTAAAATTATCTTCATGCAATTATCACAAATTCAAGTGAATTACCCTTACTTGTTTACATTGGTTAAATGAAAACAAGCGTATATCTTCAATCAAATAGCCGGAAATAATTTCAATCTGTTGATCTATTTCGAGAGATCTTCGAGGAGAAATAAAACCATTAAAGAAAGAAAATCTTCATTGTTACAGATTTTCAGCAACTCAGTAGCTATTGGCTGGCAGTTTTATTTAACTCACAAATACGCCGAATTCAAGGGTTGTGAGGCAACCATAGACTTTTGTAAACGCATCAATAACATTTTTGATGCTCTCAATCGGAAGCAGCCAAACGAGGGACTTACGCCAGAATCACATGATTTCAAAGTATTCATTTGATTTTTATAAGTTTAAATTACAACGTGTTTAAAATTTATAATTCTTACTTTCAATATTCACTTCCATAATTTGTAATGTTGGGTCTGGATACTGGAAGAGGCCCTTCAGTGGTTGAACGAGTGGGAAATTCGCTCGATAAACCATGTAATTCAGCCAGATGAATTTCTTACGACTGAAACAGCACACGGACTTAGAGTAACGATTACTTCAACATTAGACCTGTGCCGATACTTAAGGGGACCAGTACAGCTTGAATTTTCGAAAAAATTGGTTTTTCGTTTTTTGCAGTTTATGTTACCTAAAGATCTTCTACGTCTGTGAAAAAATCGAGTTTGACGAAATAGTCACGGTTTAGAAGTTACGGTCAAAAGTTCGTTATTTGGCTATCGCGATTTGGCGCAAGTGGCGCTGGCGCTTGATTTCGATATTGATCACATGGTGTATGATCGCCATTACTTGTGCAATACTTTTCGAGGTTGCGTGAGCGTCTGCTCGATTTCCAGTGTTTCAGAATTGAAATAAATAAATAAAAACAGTACTTTTCAGTACTAAATAATTATAAATTTACCTAATATCTATAGCGCGTAATCGTTGTACGGGTGTTGTGACTTGGTGCTTCGAAAACTATAACCTAAAAGTAAGTATTCAATCAAAATAGTAATATCTACACTAAGCTTCTGCCGAACTGTGTGTGCGGTCGAAGTTTTTTTGCTTTTTGTTCACAGATTTTTTGATAAAACAGAAAGGAAATATATAAAATATATCCAATATATTCAATATGAAAAGAAGAGAGAGGAGTTCTGGTGTTGGCACAAAAGGATGCATTGGCCGGTCAAAGAAGAGGGCGAAAACATTTCCGCAGAAGCAAACAGCGGCTGATGGACAGAGCACTCATGTTTCAACAGCTTCGGATAGAAAAATCAGTGGCGACTACGAGGCTAGCGATTCTGCTGGCTATAGGCTGTTTCACGTGAAACACTATTCCGTGCTCTGCGGGAGCATTTATCTTGCAAGACATGTGGTGGGTCGATAGTTATGACTGAAGTTAGCTTGAGAGGACTGGGTGGAACATACGGTATCTCTTGTGAAAATTGTGTCCAGCTAAAAATCTTCAAAAGTAGCCCTATGATTGATGATACACGAAGCGCGTATGAAATCAATAGGCGATCCATACTAGCGATGCGTTGTATTGGGCAAGGCAATGAGTCTGCGGAGGATGCAGCAGGGCCCTCATATGCTGCTGGAGCTTTTTAAAGAAGTGAGTAAGAGAAAGAAGCATGTATGGAACAAAAAAATACATGGGAAAAAAAAGTTCTGAGAAAATAGTTTGCAGAAAAGAAAAAGGAAAAATTAAATTTCCAATAAAAAAAAAAATTCTTTTTGAAAATTGAAAATTAAAAAAAAAAAAATTTCATTCAACTTTGGTACAACAAACTTTTTAATGTATGAGCCTCCGGAGGAGTATATACCAATTTTTCTGCAAAAACTTCAAACTCGTTTATCTCAGAACTATGTTTTTGGAGCTGTGTCGTAAGGTTTTAGGAGCACCGTTGCTCCGATTGGGGTCTTCGACGGCTCATTTTGTTCGGGCGACAAATCCTCATGATATGAACGAGGGAATTTTTGAATGTGTCTATTTTGGCCAAGTTATTTGCAAATTAGTGGCTCAAATTTTGGAAATTTTAGATAAATGACTGTAAGTTTTCACATGTGTTTTTCTTTTCAGATCCCCGCGTTCATAAGATGTGGAACTCCTGTCTGAAGAAGTTGAGACGTCGAAACACTGGATTGGATCAACGGTGTGCCTGAAACCTTACGACACAGTTTTTTGCAGAAATATTCTTTTTGATGTAAAATAAACTTTGGTTGACAAATAAAGTGATTCTGGAGTACTTGAAATATCTTAAACCAAGCTGTACTGGTCCCCTTAAGCTACCGAAATATGGGAATTGCACACTGGAAGAAAAAAGGTGTCAGAATTTGATAACAATAACGGATATTAAGGAAATTTTTAAAAGATCCGAGTCAAGAACTTCTACAGCGTTAAAAGATTTGAAAAACAAATTAGACGAAATAATCAAGCATGCGGACTGTGAGGCGCATGAAGTCATCGAGCACGACTATTCCCTTTCGCCTGTCCATGACTGCATTATTTATTATGTCACAGGTTTTTTGTTAAACAATCCCTTCACCTTATCACTGCTTTGATTGAAATGCTTTTAACCCTTCGAGTGCACACTGGGTCTTTTTGACCCAGAAAATTGTTCGTGTAAGTACGTATTTTTCAACGCATGCCCCACTTTGAGCGGATGTTTTGGCATTGATTTTTCGTTTTCGTCAAAAAATTAACTTTAGGGCCATAAAATATGGATAATTTGCTACAAAAAACGTCTCTACAAAAAAAAAAAAAAAAAATGCATATTTCCCGAGATACAACGATTTGAAAAACGCCTTGGGTCAGATTAACCCAGAATGCACTTATAGGTTGGCGGCCGAAGTGTGCACTCGAAGGGTTAAATAGTGGGTTATTTTCCTAACTTCTACTAACAACCTCATCCAATTATACGACAAGGACATGAGTTCTGAACCTGTGTAATTGTTGTTCGTAGTTTGCTTTTGTAATTAACACTGAATGTCTATTGCTGCAGCTTGGGTTAATGTTGAATGTGTGTCTCCGCTACACGTCCTTATCCGAATCTCCCTCCTTCTAAATTTTTATAATATAAAAGTTAGAATCAGTAGCTGGGAGTAGAAAGTACAGTTTTTACTTCACGCAGTCTGATAATGGACGTTTTACACACGCTTCGCGTGGGTAAGATCCCCATTTTCAGACCTCATGAAGTAAAATTCTGTACTATACTCGACGGTAAAACTTCTTCTGATCTCGTGTGATTGCAACACTCGCCTTCGGTTCGTGCTGCAACCTCACACTCGTCAGAAAAAGTTTCACCGGACTCGTATTGTAATGTACTATATTGGCTCGTATTGTAATGTACTATATTGGCTGTATGTATAGGCTATCAAAATACGTCATGAAAAATTTTCAGTAACGGGATATCTGTGAATGATACAATTATACTTCACCAACAGGTTATCTTTGCAAACAAGTTTTGAAAAAACAGGAATTCAAGGAATGCGAGGCTTGTAACAGTGCTCTAATCGACTGTGAAATCTAACACTCTGTATCACAATTAGTTGATATGAAAACACGAGGCGGTTTAATTCATACTAACCTACATTTCTTCAACTTGATCCATTTCACTGAAAAATGTTTCGTAAAACATGCTTCTAATTTTAATGTTTTCGATCTTACGCTTGACGAGGTTTTGGACAAGTTCAAATTTACTCATCCTTGCAAGCAGCACGCTTCGGAAATTCTGGCTTATGCTTTGTTTTATTATATTAGACTAAGAATGCGCCAGTACAGCTATCAAGAAAATTTGAAGGTCAAAAAGAAGTTCGTAGTTCAAAGAAAAATGTCTAAACTTGTCAACGATTAGTCATTTTTCGCCAAAATGTCGTTATTGTTTCAAATGTATTTATAATCTTATTATTGCAATGTTTATGATTAATACAGCACTCTGAAATGAGCATATTATTGATTTTATTTTTTAACTATTGAAGGGGCCAGGAGATAAACAGCTTTACCCAGTAAACGAACACGAATTGAGTACGTGAAAAACGGAATTAACACGAATCAAATGAAATTCAAAAAAATAACAAAGAATTGACACACAGGTCTTTTTAATTCCATCTAATTCGTAATAATTCCGTTTTCCACGTACTCAATTCCTTTTGGTTCAATATGTGCAGAAAATAGGTTATGTTTTTGTTTACTATTGACAACCACGTACTACCCGATGACAGCGCCTCAGCACCCGTGGCAAGTCGCGAAAACACACTTGGCTTCATTAAGAGACCCACCCCCCACCACGGGAGTTTCCGGACCTGTGTATACGACCGTGTCTCTAATTGACAGCTGATCACCAAGGCACGGACCTTCGTGCTGGATTCGTCACGGCAGGATCGCGAGCGCTCGGAAAAATGAGCGTGGTTCAATTTTTTTATGGACTCTGAGTTATTTCCGGATTTTAGGACTTAGAATATTTTCGCATTGAAGGAACTTTTAAAAAAATTGCTGTACAGGGACGTCGAAAAAATTTGCATCCAAGGAGTATAGAAAATATTTACGTCTGCCGGAGAAGGAAAATTTAATATTTACTCGTTGAATGAAAAAAAAAATTATTAATTGTCTTTCTAAAAATTTTATTAATTTTTTCTCTCGAAAAATTTGTTTCCGACATGTATTTTTTGCTTTTTCGCAAAAAAGAATCAACTTTTTTCTGGATAATTTTTGTCTATTTTTTATTTTCAACATTTTTTCTCTCAAAATTTTTTCATTCTACATTTTTTTCGATTCTCTTTTTTCCGGTGAATTTTTTAAAACAAAAATCAAAAACAAAGGAACATTTCGAGTTGTTATGGTTATGGAGCCCATAACAACTCAAAACGTACCTTCGTGTTTAATCTGGCATTAGTTTGATCATAATTAAACTAATTTAAACTGATTTAGTATTAATACTAAACATCAATAAATAAATAGTTACACTATGCCGAGGAACAAGTTAACGTTTAAGGACCGGTGGGCAAATCACGATCGGCTTCATTATAGTTTCGAGAATGAAGAAATTTATTGCAAGTCATGCACAACAAAACTGATTTCAATCAATCGTCCCGGTGTTATCGCACGTCACGAAGCAACGGAAAAACATCGCTCCGCAGTTAATTTGCGTGGTACGGAACCATTGGCTAGTCCCGCATCTCAAGAGTGCTCATCGCGGCAATCGGCTTTTTGTACAGACCTCTGCGAAGCCTTAATGTCTGCAGATATTCCGCTGGCAAAAGTCAATAATCCAATATTCGCGGCGTTTCTCAAGAAATGGACAAACAATCATGTTCCGGATGCCACAACACTTCGCAAAAGGTACGTCACCCGCACTTACGAAAATACTATCCGTCGTATTCGTAAAGAAATCGGAGACGACAGCATTTGGATCTCTATAGATGAAACGACTGACGTCGAAGGTCGCTATGTTGTTCACACTATCGTCGGACCTTTGTGCCACGATCACGCGGGAACACCGCGTTTAATAAACTGCGGGGTACTCGAGCGCGCAAATAACGAAACCATCGCGAACTTCTTCAATTCCTCGTTGGAGATCTTGTGGCCTAACGGAATTCAGCATGATAAGGTGCTACTGTACGTGACGGACGCTGCTCGGTACATGACCAAGTCGGGAAAAGTTCTTTCCGAAATCTACCCGAAGATGATACATGTTACCTGTCTTGCTCATGGTATTCATCGAGTAGCCGAGGAAGTAAGGAATTCGTACAATACCGTTGATCGTGTAATTGCCGAGGTGAAGCAAGTGTTCCTGAAATGTCCAGCTCGAGTTGCGATCTTTCGGGGAATAGCACCAGACTTACCTCTTCCGCCGCGACCGGTGATAACACGATGGGGTACCTGGTTGGAAGCCGCCGTCTATTACAGTAGAAACTTCGCGTTGATGAAACTGATTATCGATGCGCTAGTTCCCGACGCGGCATCGGTTACGAAAGTGAAGGATCTATTCCAAATCGCCAACCTCGGAAATGATCTAGAAGAAATCTTTAAGAATTTCGGTAGCCTTCCTCATGCTATTCAGAAATTGGAAACAATTGGATTAACTCTTCACGAGTCACTGACTGTTGTCGAAACCGTTGTCAGAAATCTCGAGGAGGGTGAGGATATAAAATATTCAATTGTCCAAAAGATGCGTACTGTCCTACGTAACAACGTAGGTTATCAAATCTTGAAAGATATTGACAATCGAAAAGACGGCCCAGCGGTAGAAGCTTTATCAAATTGGACTGACGAAGATTTTGATGCAATGCGTTTTGCTCCAATTACATCTTGTGATGTAGAGCGCAGTTTCTCGCAATATAAATCCATATTGAGAGAAAATCGTCGAAGTTTCCGTTTCAAAAATCTCCACAAATACGTCGTCGTTCGTTGTTATAAATCAAATTAAATGTACCGATCATATCAAAGTGCTACGTAGCCTTCGGCCGAGATGATACGCGCTACTTATGTTGCCCATGGTGTTCATCGGGTAGCCGAGGAAGGGAGGAGTTCGTACGATGCCGTTGATCGTGTATTGCTGAGATTAAGAAAGTGGTTTTTGTTTGTAGAAAAAAAAATGTAGAAAGAAAATATTTTGAGAAAAAACATGTTAAAAATAAAAATTTTACAAAAATTATTTAGATAAAAAAGTTCAAACTTTTTTTTGCGAACAAAAAAAAAATACACGTTGGAAACAAATTGTTCGAAAGAAAAAATTAATAGACTTTTTAGACAGACAATTAATAATTTTTTTTTCATTCAACGAGTAAATATTAAATTTTCCTTCTCAGGCAGACGTAAATATTTTCTATACTCCTTGGATGCAAAATTTTTTGACGGCCCTGTACAGCAATTTTTTTAAAAGTTCCTTCAAGGCGAAAATATTCTAAGTCCTAAAATCCGGAAATAACTCAGAGTCCATAAAAAAATTGAACCACGCTCATTTTTCCGAGCGCTCGCGATCCTGCCGTGACGAATCCAGCACGAAGGTCCGCGCCTTGCTGATCACTCAACAGCTGGGAGGGGAAGGGAATCGGTACTCACTCGGAACTCGGCCACGAGAGTGCTCTGACACGCAGCAGACGATGTGCGACGCGTGACGTCAGAGACTCGGGCAATATGGCGTCAACTCTGCCTAGGCGAATTTATGCGCAGCGGCGATGCAAGCCGGTACGCTGACGCGCCGAATCGACAGCCACTGAGGACAACAACAAGTTCAAACTTGCCGGCTCTCAGCTCACACGCGGTACTCGGGGACTCGATACTAAAGACGGTACTGTAGGGAACGAAGAGCTTCCTGACTCTAACTCGAAACTTAAAAGGGAATTTAGGGACTCTAGGGGGGGAAGAATGAAAGCTATCTGGAAAGATCTGGACTGGATAGATCCTACCTGATTCGATACGTTGGCTCGGCCTCGTGTTCGGCTTGTGTCCGTGGGCAGACGAGGGTCGTATATTTCACAAATCAGCAGTAGTCAAGTCCAAAAATCCAAATCAAGTCCAATAAACGATAGCAGGGGTCACAATTAACAAAATCACCTCACACAACAAACTCTAACACCTCAAAACACGCTATAAACTCTCTCTCTCGGCTCACTGAAATAATGGCACGCGATATTCTCAACGGCTAGACAATGAGTGGCTCTTCGTTTCCGGGATGCTAATTGCTGCTTATCGCCGTTCGTCCTGCTAGCGCCAGCCGTCATCGATAGACCAATCCGAGGATCTACGGTCGATAAGGCGTCGCTAGGACGAAGGGCGGCAATATTCAAATTAGCTAACGAGACTTTTGGGCTCTCGGGGATACATACGCTCGTGTGGGCTGGTGCGGAGGAGGTCTAAACGTTTGCCACGTTACAAAGTATTGTACAACACCGCCAACACCACTACTTACTTTTATGACGTTTTTATATATCGCGTGACTAATGCCATAAGGTCGTAAGCGCCAAAAAAATTTTTTTTTGCGGTTATGCCCAAAAGATGTAATATTGCATGAAAAAGATTTTGCCACCAAAAAAACGAATTTTTTTTTTTTGGCGCTTACGACCTTCTGCCATTAGACACGCGATATTTCGATTTTGAATTCGGTTTTGTGATCTTTTAATTCTGTATAATTATCATTCTTACACATATTTAATTTTCAGTATTCTTTTGAATTGTGATCATTGACAGTACACAGGGCTGCGATCTACATTTTTTCGAGGTGAGGTGTCCACTTGTTTGTAAATACTATCGTGCTTTCATCACGAATTCAAACCAATAGTAATTTCCATTATTAAATAAACACAATGTATATATGGGGCTGTCCACGTCAACTCGACACGGCTCCAGACCTCAACATTTCCGATTTGATTTTTAATTTGATATGTTATTACTCCATGTCTAGAGAACCTTCCAATTTTTTTTTGGTTTTTTCAAATTGACCCTTTTGGAGCCATGAGTTTTTTTCTCCTCAAAAGAAGGACCTTTTTTAAAATTCTGAAAAAAATCACAAAAATCCTGTTGATGATATAGAACAACCTCCCACTCGCAGAATCGTGGGCAGAATTTTCGTTATATTTTTTTTTCATTTTTAAAAAATTTTCATTCCGAAAAAGGCTTTCCTAATTACATTTGACGGGCCGGAAACAAAAAGCGCGCGTAACTGAAATCGGCCGGCCGAGTGTTGTCCATAGAACCTCGAAATCGACATATGCAAATCTCGGATTTTCCTTGTGGGATCGATAGAGTAGGTCATTCTGCACATTTTTTGTGCTGGAACTATATAAAAATTCTTGTTCGTTTTCGAGATATAGGTAAGAGGAAAATACCATTTTTCATGATTAGCAATCTGATCACTTTTTTCAGTTCAACTCGCTGCCATTTTCTTTATATTTATAATTTTTGTTTGAAATTTTTACGGAGCTCTCCTTGATGCCTTTTGTGAGACACAGAAGAAGGGAAAAGTCTCAATACTGAATAGAAGAAACATGGCGAGTTTACCAGCAAAAAAACTCTGACAACCAGAGTGATCAACTTCCGAGACAAAAGTTGTCGTACGAATTTTCGAATTCCACGAATGTAAACGCTGATCATTAAAATATAGTTCCAGCACAAAAAATGTGCAGAATGACCTACTCTATCGATCCTACAAGGAAAATCCGAGATTTGAATATGTCGATTTCGAGGTTCTATGGACAACACTCGGCCGGCCGATTTCAGTTACGCGCGCTTTTTGTTTCCGGCCCGTCAAATGTAATTACACGGAGAGAAGAACTGCGCACGTGGCGTACTACGTTCGGCAGGGGACGCACCAATCTATTATACGGAGGCTTCATCGCGCCTTAACGCACAATGTGTTCCTTGGCGGTGGCGCTGCCGCGTTTATGAAACGCGGGTTCGTCGCTAAGACATGAGCGTCTATAGCGTCACAGATTTTGGTGCAGCTGGCGCCCTTTTGCTCGATACGACATGTGTCACATTGAGTTTTGTCAATTGCGCACGACACGCAGAAAACAAAATCACACGGGGCACACCAGCGCTATGTGGCGCTGCTGTAAACTCGCATTCTGTACGAGATCCGTGTCTTTTTAGCGCGCCACATGCACCAAAATACGAAACATCCGAAGGCACAAATTCGTGACATATGAACTGTACTAAGAGAAGTTACATTGATTGAACCGAACGTATAAATATCTTTTAATCAATTACCCATCAATTAGTCAATAACTGCTTATTATTATATTATTATCATATATGATAATTCATATCTATGAATTAACTATAGTTTTATCAGTACGTAGTTCCACTATGGATAATTTTCTGGAAAGACATGGACATGTGCAGCTGAAATATCACCTCAGTCGTACGTTAACCTCATTATATATATTATAATATACATGATATATATTATTTATTATATATATATATAAAGTACATAAATATGTATACATGTAGTACATAGTACTCAGCTTTTGAATAATTAATATGCGTGAAGCATTTTTTAAATTTATTTTCTTTACTTTATTGAAATCATGCGTGGGAACAATTAGAGATGTTATAAAAACTTGTAAATACGCGTCGTTTCTCTAATTCCGTACCCACTTTTGTACCATGGGTGCCCCAATTTGGCTCAAACATTCAGGACTGGTTGTCTGCATAGTAAAAGGATAAAAACACGCTTCATCAGTCTTCGAAATGACCCCACCAATTATGGCGCGCAATCCAATTTATGAAAAATTGAAATCATGGGTTTTTATAAAATTTTGTTTGCCTTGAAATTAAAAAAAAAAAATCCCACAAGGGCATATTTCCCGGTAAAAAATACTTAGCTTTTCAATAAAAATACTCCCGAATTCTGGAAATGTAAGGAAGGCATCAACAAATTATGTGTCGCCGTTTTAGCAGATGATTCTCTAAGTCGAGATCGGTGAGGATCTTGAAAATATGCCCTCGCAAAATTGATCTTGATCTTGATTTGGAGGGTCAGATGGGGTTAAAAATTTTTATCATTTTGCAAAATTCTACTCGTTGAGACGAACAAAAGTCCCTGCGAAACCAAGGGTCGCAGGCAACCGGCTGTTGAACATATTATAATAAAAAATCAATAAAATCAGCTAAAAATATAAAAGAATCGATAAAATTCGGTAAAAATATGTCCAAAGGCCGTTTTCTATGAGTACGGGTTGCTTTTATATAAAAAAACTGCGAGGAATCGAATGGAAACGTTCATTTAGAACGACCTGAAAAACCATTTTTTCCAACAAATAAAAACGCATTTTTTTATGCTTTCCATACACACATTTCCAGAATTCGGGAGTATTTTTATTGCAAAGCTGAGGACTTTTGACTGGGAAATATAATAATAATAATAATAATAATAATAATAATAATTTACTACCAACTCGCCATACCCGAGAGGGTATGTCCCCAGAAGCTCACGAGGAGCTTGTACGGGACAAGGGAGCGAATGGTCAGTAACCATTATTATGCGTCTGCAGCCGACTTAAGTTGTTCCATAGAAACACCCGCATTTGCACAGGGGGCAAGGGAAACTGCAGAAGACCTTGCCCAGGTGTAGCCGGACCAAGTTCAAATCCTCAGCCTGTCAATTCAGCGCCTGAACGGCGTGACCCGTCTTACAAATGTCCTTGTAACTTTTTTTTTTCTATTTCGAGGCAAAAGAAAAATAATAAAAACTCAGGATGTTAATTTTTCATACGTCGAATCGCGCGCCAAAATTGGTAGGGTCATCTCGAGGACTGATAAGGCATGTTTTTTCCTCTTCTCGTGTCGACGACCAGTCCTGAAAGTTTGAGCCAAATCAGGGAACCCAAGGTACGAAAGTCGGTACGAAATTAGAAAACCGACCCATATGCATGTGTGTAACAGGAGGAGGACTGAATGATGAGAACTTTTTTACAACCGAAGTCACAGTTCTGTGCAATCTGCTAAAGGGATATGACGACATAGATCGATTTGTAACATCATATATCCAAGAAAAATCTGAAATGCATAATAAGAATGAAAAAATTCCGGATCAAAAAGATCAATCTATGGAAGTGGATGATTTTCATCCGATTCTAGATATTCAAACTCTAGATGTTGTCATTGAACAGAGTGCACCTAGCGCACAAAATGAAAACAGTGATGTTTCTGATGTTGTTCCTTCAGCAGCAGTCATCAATTTAGAAGGAATAATGAAAAGTAATTCAGTAAATCGACAAAATGTTTCCGACAGAGATGTAGATTTTATAAAAACTAATGTCACTGAAGGTACTTTAAAATTACAAAAATTTCGTGTTCATTTTCATGTAGCTGAACTTTCAGTTTGTGATATTTTTTCATTCTTTCTAGCTAACATTTTTTTAAAAATTCATTTAGGTTTTGAATTTGTGCAAAATCGCATGTTTCATTTCCTCAATGATGAAGCTAATATAGATGGGAAAATAGTTTTGGGAAAGTATAAATTAGACGGTATATTGGATATGGCTAGATTAAACCACAATCTCATTCAGTCGGAATTCTCAAAACATCCTGTAAATTATAAGTAAGTGTAGTATTTTGAATGTAATGACATTGAGTTTAGCTCACGACCTCCCAGAATGTGGAAATCGCACGAGTTGAGCGAAATTCTGAGAATTATTTCCACCTAACGGGAGGTTCGACTGTAGTAGAATTCATATCTCATTTTGTAATTTATTCCGTATTGCATGTGCGTGTGCTGTAAATATTGTATGACTTGCCGTTTTTACTGACAAATGTGACACATATTTTTCATTTTTTCACAGAATAAAATCTTCTAAATTCTTGGAGTGGCACCTTGATTTTCAGCAGTTGTTTCCTAGTGTAGATGTAACATTATTTTTCTCTCCATACAAATATGTTCCATATGGGGAATCTATAGGAGCTAGAGGAGCTGTGTATAATCATTATAAATGTGAACGAATGCAGTTAAGAGGAGCTGGCCTTTTGCAAAATAATAGGAATCCACGTACCTCTGATACTCTAAAAGATAGTTCGTTTAACATTGTCTTTCACTATTACATTTGTGAATACTATTCTAATACTATTTTTATAATTTGTCATAGTTGATTGTCCCCATCCGTGGAAATGTTTGACTGATCAAGATAGAACTTTTTACACAGAGGCTGATATTTTAAATACCTGACTAATTCATTTCCTGAAAGGATACGACTTATAATACTACCTCATAATTCCAAGGAAAAACCTGCATCAATCGAATCATATCTGGAAACGTTTCAATGTCTTCGTCCACCTTTGGGAATATCATTGGTATTCATTTATAACTAGCTTATATTTTTTCTCGTTCGCTCGCTTCGCTCGCTTGATTTTGCGTTGTACCTCACTCGCTACGCTCGCTCGGTTATCAGTGGTTTTTGCGTTGTTCCTCACTCGCTAAGCTCGCTCGGTTCGCTCGAAATCGGATGTGCATCCAATACAATATCACTCAAATTCTAATCATTTTGTGAATTTTAATGACTTTCTTCTATTCGCAGCTAGAAATTGATTACAATAGGTTAGCTGAACAGAAAATTCAAGAAGGGGAAAATCCAGAAAGTCTGAGATACTATGAAACCATTTTTTCGTCCAATTGGCCACAATACGCAACGAAAGTTATAGAAATTGTGAGATCTGGCACAACAAAAGATTGCAAACATTTTGCTTCTAAGATCCAATACATCATAATCGATGGTTAATTCAATCATAAATTCATTTTTGCATAATAAACTTTGAAGAAATTTCTTATATTTTGTATTCGTTTCAGAAACCAATATAAATAGTATTAGCTTACTTGCTTTGCCTTGGTGCATTAAGAATGCAACGAAGTATGTTAAAGTAACCTCAAGAGAAGATTGCGGAGTAGCAACAAAAACTGAAACTGTTACGAAATCTAAGGTCTGCGATTGCTTCATTCTCCATATTGAGGTGAATAATTCAAGTGATGAAGAAAAGTTCATTATTATCCGTGATTTTTCTTCTATAGACACTAGAAAAAATTTTTTGCAACACCTGCTTCGAAAGTTTGATTTTCGAGGGCTGCGTAGCGAGCGTAAAATACCGTATTTCCGAGGGGTGAGGTAAAGAGAGAGTTGGCGCATGCGCACACCGCAAATATTCTACTTTGCGCACTAGTGCTTTTGTCGCGCATGCGCACATCGCGAATACTCTACTTTGCGCACTAGTGCTTTCTTCGTGCACTGTGTCATGGCGGTGGACAGTCGCGATGTGAGGTTATATTGATTAATCAATCTGCCTCTCAAATCAAACTTCCTTCGCAGGGAGTTACAAAAAATATCGTGTGATACACGTGCGGATAGGCAATATCCGACGAGTGTCATTTACAGCACTCGCCTTCGGCTCGTGCTACAAACGACACTCGTCGGATATTGCCTACCTTCCGCACTTGTATCACAATATACTATTTCTTCACAGGATGGAAATGAATTAGAGAATAAGCGATTGGAGCACGAGCAGTGGCTCAAATGCAATAATTTGACTGCTCTACCATACATAATATTCTGTGGCCCATTGAAGAGAATCAGTCAAATCTATATTGCCTTCAACTCACATCTGTATGCGTTTGAAAATCCAGTCATTGCCGTAGAAGCATGCTTCAAATGCTTGATAGCATTAAATAAGTGGCCAAGCATGTGTGATTTCGTATGGAACGTCATTGAAAAGGGTATATGTAGGATGCCGATTGGTAAAAATATCAAAGCATCAACTGAATTTATTGGTTTATTGATTGGAGGAAACAAAATTAGTTCAGTTCCAAAGAAAGTGACACAGAGAAATAAAGTAATCAAAAATAAATAAGATAATTGGTAAATCTAGCAAATCGAGCGGTCGAATCAAAAATCGTTTTTACGCACATGATATAGCGCTGTATTTAAGTTCATTTTGAGTTTGTGAATCAAACCTCGAAAATACATCGTTCGTAAATTAAAGGGATAGATTAAAGTTACAGTTGGCTGTGTTTATTTTGTAACCCTGTAAAGTTTTCTGTATACTTCTTTCATAATGTCGCCGATACTCTCTCACATATTAACTTTCATTCTTACACTTTATGGTGATTCTTATTATCCACGTAAGGTTGTTCAAGAATTCGTTGATTATTTCGATAATTTTATACGTACTCTGTTCTTACCACACTTAAAAATAGAAATCATCCGGAAATTGAGAGATGCGGGAATAACTGATGATCATATTTTAAATAGTTTAGATCCTTGTTTTGAAAAATATAGTAATATTTTTGAACCTGTGATGACTGAATATAGGAGGTTCAATCTTTTAAGGGAGATTGGTTACATTGATTACGAAGAATTTCATATAGCTGATTATTTCAAACGTACTATAATTAACAAGAAGATATCTTTCGTACCGAAGTCAACATACGGTGTACAAGTTCATCTCCGTTATAGCCTCAAAGCCTTTTTGGAAATACCTGGATTATTTGATGAGATTTTGAAATATATTAATCAATTAACTGCAAAATCTGATGTTATCACTAATATAATGCAAGCTCGAATATGGATCACAAAATATTCGAAAGAGTGCTTGAATGAATTAGTGCTACCATTATTTATATTTTTCGATGATCTAGAGACAGGAAACACCCTTGGAAGCCATTTTGGTATCAACAAATTCGGAGCGGTGTATGCCATGATTGCTAGTTTACCACCATATATATCCTCGCGATTGAGTTCCATCCTTTTTTCAACTCTTTTCTATTCGGAAGATAAAAAAAAAACTAGTAACAGTAATCTGTTCAAACAGTTGATTAAAGAACTGAATTATATTCGAAATGAAGGAATAACCATCAACATAAATGGGATTAAAAAAATAGTTAAATTTCAATTGGCATTAATTCTCGGGGACAACCTGGGTTTAAATGGAATGCTTGGTTTAGTTGAGTCATTCAAAGCAACGTATTGTTGCAGAATTTGCAAAATGTCATCCGATCAAATGCGATTAAGTGCGAAGGAAGAAAAAAGTTTATTGCGGAACAAGGTAAACTATGACATAGATGCTAAAAATCCAAAGCCAAATGAAACTGGATTAAAAGAAAAGTGTACTTTTCACAACGTTTCAGGTTTTCATTTGACTGAAAACCTTACGGTTGATATGATGCACGATGTGTTAGAAGGGGTAGGTTTGTACGACATGAAAGCATTAATTAAGATATTTGTCGATGAAAAAAAATATTTTACCCTTGAAATGCTGAATGCATTAATCGAAAAATTCGAATATGGTCCTATTGAGTACTCGAATAAACCTACCGAGATAGAAATCAATAGGCTCAAAGATAGTAAACTGCAATTCAATATGTCTGCCGCTGAAATGTTGTGTTTTGTACGTTATTTTGGTCTAATGATTGGTCATTTGATACCTGCATATGACGAACATTATAAAATTTATAAGTACCTGCGACAAATAGTAGATATTATAACAGCGCCTAGGATAACTGAAAATTGCGCGACCTATTTAGAAACTCTGATTGAGAAACATAATTTACTTTACATAAAGTTATTTGGATACTTGAAGCCGAAATACCACTATCTTATACACTATCCACGAATATTACTGGAAAATGGTCCATTTATACATTTTTGGAGTATGAGGTGTGAGGCTCGACACAGAGGATTAAAAGCCAACACACATGCAACGTTTAATACTAAAAATCTACTTGTAACTATTGCGACGAAACAAGTTCTGAAAATGTGTCATACGAATAATTCTTTCATTTGTGATAATCGACCTAGGTTTAGTTCAGAAATTCCTGCTTGCGGTGATATTCAATCCATTTTTTGTAACGATGCGGAGAATTATAATTGTTATCGAGAAGTTAATATTTATAGTATAATTTATAAGACAGGTATGTTTATCATCATCGACATGGAGGATATTGAGAAATGTTTCGGCGAAATTGTCTATATTTTTGAACGCGAAGATGAAGTTGTATTTTACGTGAATGTATTCGAAGAATTCACGTTTGATTCCCATTGCCATGCATATGAAGTACGTCCGCGCAACGAAAGAAAGCTGATTAATTATAATGATCTGCCTATAAATACACCATGTCGTTCTATTATGAAAAATGGTATTCGCTATGTAGCATCCCGCTATCGGTTGTAAAATTCTGCTTCTCTACTACAATTATAGCTAAATATCAAATTTATATTTTCATCTCACAAAAAATCATGTAGAACATCATTAGTGAAATAGTCTCGTAATAAATGATTGTGTAAATGATTAATATTAATATATTATTATATTCGTACAAAGACTTGCATTAATTTTCATTGAAATAAATATAATAATAAAATAATATGGCCCACATACTGTTTTTCAAATTATGTGATTTTTCAGCATATTTCTCGATTAACAGTTTTTCATATATCCTCTGATCTTAATAATCGATATTGTCTTCCAAATACTCTGTTCCTTCTATATATTGTTAAATAGTTACTGACTAATTGCTGGAAAATTGATTATGAAATATGTCGAAGTTCGGTTCAATCAATGTACTTCTCTCAGTGCAGTTTATACTTCACAAATTTGTGATCTCGGATGTTTCGTATTTTGGTGCGTGTGGCGCGCTAAAAAGACACGGATCTCGTACAGAACGCGAGTTACAGCAGCGCCACTAGCGGTGGTGTGCCCCGTGTGGTTTTGTTTTCTCCGTGTAGGAAAGCCTTTTTCGGAATGAAAATTTTTTAAAAATGAAAAAAAAATATAACGAAAATTCTGCCCACGATTCTGCGAGTGGGAGGTTGTTCTATATCATCAACAGGATTTTTGTGATTTTTTTCAGAATTTTAAAAGAGGTCCTTCTTTTGAGGAGAAAAAAACTCATAGCTCCGAAAGGGTCAATTTGAAAAATCCAAAAAAAATTTGGAAGGTTCTCCAGACATGGAGTAATAACATATTAAATTAAAAATCAAATCGGAAATGTTGAGGTCTGGAGCCGTGTCGAGTTGACGTGGACAGCCCCATATATATATCTGAGATGAGACTTCGGAATCGAAAGAAGATGATCCATCAAAAAGTGCGTTTGAAATCGATGCCAGGAGACTACATATTTGGATTTCTAAAAAGATGAGTATTTCTATAATACATATATTAATCGCAAGAGTTTAATAAATATTATAAGAAGAAAGGTATGATTGATAAAAGATGAAAGAATTTTCGTAGTATTGACAAAAATTGTGCTAGCATCTTCTGAATCTCAAAAATATTGAAGATTAAAAATTTCAGAGAATTTTTATGTTTTGAAAAATTTTGATCAGATTTTTTCTAAAGCAATTCATTATTTTTCTAACAGCCTCACCGGACAACTAACGGACACTGTTGTTGTACAGAACAGGTCACAACTCACTACAAACCTCCGCCTGGCACATGTGTCTAGACTCGACTCGACTCATAACTCATCGATACGAGAGCAGCTGCGGATCCAGCATATTAGTCATAAGCAAAATCTTAAAACTTGATTTCCTGTAACTACATTTTTCTCTCTGGGAAAAGTAGGAAATAAAAAAAAATTCACACAAACAAGTTTGAAAGTTGATTTCTGGAGAATGACTATTTTGACCGGTTGTCGTAAAGAATCAGGAGCATCGTTGGACCCATTCTGGAGTTTGTGGTCTACAAATTTGTAGAATCGAAGCCTCTATCATATGAACATAGAACTTTTTGAAATGACTATTTTTGGTTGAGATAATAGAAAAAGTAGGGAAAAAAAATTGAAGGATTAGAAAAATCTCAGTAAAAACTAAGCGAGTCAGGCAATTTTCGCGATATCAAAGAGTTCTATGTTTATATCATGGAGGCATCTCTTCTGAACAATTGGAGACCGAAAATGCCAGAATCGATCCAACGGTACTACTGATTCTTTACGACAACCGCGTAATTTTGTATTTTTCTATATTCAGCGTAACTACTATTAGACTCAAAGTAATATTAAATGTTAGGTATGGATAATGAGGGTCAAACCCTCCCTAAATTTCATGATTTTTCGGGATTTGATCAGACTTTCAAATTCGCTGTGAAAAATTAATCTCTTTCTCAGAATGTTGACCCATTTAAAGGTGGGGATACCCCCTTAAGTAATTTTTAGAATTATAATTCCTTTACCATAGGTTTTTCTTACGACACAAGGATAGAAACCCCATGTCTCGTCCGGATCGTGGTAGGCCTCCACTGATTCTGAGGCTTTCTCCTTGGGATAGAAACAGTATTCATTGGATTCATTGATCCACTTGTGAGGCACAACTGCCACATATGGTCCGTCGTCTTCAATAAAATCTACAATGCTATACTGCTTCAATTGCTGTAAGGAAAACAGAAAATATAGAAATCGAAACCGACCGTAGTAGCGTAGTGCTAGCACTCGAGACTGCGGAGCGGGAGGACGTGGGTTCGAATCCCCGGCTGGTCGAGGAAAGACACGAGTGGCAGCCCGCAGAATTTGTAAGACGGGTCACGCCGTTCAGGCGCTGAATTGACAGGCTGAGGATTTGAACTTGGTCCGGCTACACCTGGGCAAGGTCTTCTGCAGCTTCCCTTGCCCCCTGTGCAAATGCGGGTGTTTCTATGGAACAACTTAAGTCGGCTGCAGACGCATAATAATGGTTACTGACCATTCGTTCCCTTGCCCCGTACAAGTTCCTCGTGAACTTCTGGGGACATACCCTCTTGGGTATGGTGGGTTGGTAGTAAATTATTATTTATTATTATTATTATTAAATGTGCGTCAACGGCTGAGGCATATTCTTTGGCAATAAATTGTTCCACGGCATTCAATTCAATTGAAAGCATTGGTCTCTGCATCGGATGAATAACGCCGGCAATAATCCTGAGAAAGTACATTCCAAATATGATAAGTCATCATGCACGCTACATAGGGAAAACTACCACCCGTCCAGGTTGTTACAATCTATTTAGCCCGAACAATTGCTGCACATAATCATTAATGGAATAAAAGAACCCTTAAATACCTATAACAAATGTAGCAGGGGAAAAACTGCAAAGGCTTTATTAAGAAATGGTAAGCACACACATTTGTACAGTACGTCCTCAATATTATACACATGGAAATGCTCAGTCAAATCTCTGACTTGACGCACGCCGAAATCCGAAGATGGAATCGGATAAGAATACAGATTTTCAACGGACTGAAACAAGCGAGCGATTATCTTCACTTCCCCAGCATCAGTACGGCAATGTTCGCAACAAAACCAAACTTTCCGTCCGAAAAACAAACTGTATTATTTGGCGCTACCAATCGTGAACTATATAATTCAAGCTCAAGTTACCTAAATTGCGCGGTCACATTTTCTATATTAGCTGTAGGTCCATCGTGCTCTTCGTATAAAAGTGCTCTTTTCTTCTTTTCCGCGATTTTTATTTCAATCTTATATCGTTCACTCAGCCTTTTCATTATCTGCTGCAGTGGTTTAGCAGATGATCGAACTAATTTTTTGATGGCCCCAAGCTTCGACTCGAACAGATACGCACTAAAATCAATTAACGTGCCGTATTGCGCCACATCATCAGGTAAGTGCATTAGCGAATGTACGTTGTAAGACACAATATTGGGAGTGAAAATTTCCGCTGAATGAGGCACAAAGAGCAGTAGCCAATCTCGAGCCCGCTCAAGAAATTCACCTTTCAACGCTTCACTGGACAAAGCAAATACTGCACAGTGATACAGCATAAAAACCTTGTACACCTCTAGTTTCAATAGCATTTGGAAAATATCGACCCCAACGTACAACAAAAGAAGTCTCCATTCGGTGGCTTTCCATTTTCCAATGTGTCGAAATGATCTTGGCTTTCTGGAGAACTCTGATGGAATAAAATTGGCATAGTGATCGAGAAGATCTGAGAAATTCTGTAGGAGTTCAGCACGTAGTCTAAATTCTGCAGGGGCTTTTGCAGTTGAATATGTCACAAATCTCTACATTACACCAATATCACAGAGATGCATTGGATCTCTTGGAAACTGGGAAACCATCCCAGTGTCCAATTCCTCTTCAAGGGGTGATGTTTCTACATGATGGTCCACATCTCGCCTCGTTCGAAATGTCTCACCTGTGCGAAGCTGTCCATATACCGTATCAAATACAATATGAGTGATCCAATCACCTTCCTGGTCCCATCCTTCACATCCAAAATATGCTGTGTGACCCTTGACACATTTCAGATAAGCGCGTGCAGGTGCATCACATAAGTAGTACCGGATTCTAAACTGCAAATTTCTGCCCTCATACGCTACACCATCTCTCGTAAGTTCATTCACTTCACGGATGTAATCTGCAAGATAATGAGCAAGCGATTGAGGCTTTCCTTCGCCTCGAAAAAGGCCGATGACAAATGGCCTCGGATCTTTAAAATGCCTGCATCGTCCCAGAATTGGCCATGTTTCAGTTGCATTGCTCTTGTGCAAAGATATGCCGTCGCACTTGATGTCCAGCTCGATAATATCGCCAAGAAATCCTCCCTCGAGTTTATTCAAGATTCCGTGCTTGAGGCCAACGTGAAGATATTCCCCATTTTCAAGCAGTTTGATTGGTGTTTTCTGTCTTGGAGTTTTTTTCAGGGTTCTTGAGTCCTTAGAGAGGTCGGGATGACCATGTCAGCGCAGGACTGCTAGTAGAGCGCTAGTTGCAACATTAGTAATGTTGTACTGGCTACTCCACACCTGCAATGCATCTTCAAGAAATTCAGGTTTATCGTCTTCACTTTCACTATCACTCCCATCACTGGAACTTGGATCCGAACTATTATGGTCGCTTTCTATGCTGCTGACGCTTTCAGCATCACTGTTCTCATTAGGTTCAAATTCGTAGTCATCTACGATCATTTCTTCGCCCATATCTTCTGCATCAGCAGGTAACCCGTACTGGAGGATGTCTTGTTCAACAGCAGCACCAGGGATCTGTGCGTCTTGTCCGACATCAGCGATGGGAATCTGTGCATCTTGCTCGACATTGACAGCAGGAACTTGCGCGATGCGTTGTTCGCCATTGTCATTTTCTTCCGAATCACTACCCGCCTCTGTTTGATTGAGGATATCTTGCAGCCTTGCTCGTGCTGATGCGGCAGCAATTTTTCGAATATAACTCTTCTTAAGTATGTTTTTCATGATGAGATCTGGAAACATGCAACTACCGGTGATTCCTCGCCATCGCAGTGATATTTGGGTAGCAGTCCGTCAGGTATAGCCACAGTGAAAATTTTATCCGTGATTCTTATTTAACGCTCTACAAAAAATGTTTCTAATTTTGTCTTGTAATTGTTTGATAACTTAACTTCTTCTTTTTGTTATTTGCAAGGTTGAAGTTGAAATTTTACCTTGAATAACTTCTGGATGGAAGAGTTGAGTTATCAAAAAATTATAAGAGATGTTTTTCGTAGAGCTTTAAATTTTCTATTATAAAATGTATTTTTTTTATTATTGTTGATATATTCGTCAACGACTTTTGAAACTTCAAAGAATAAAATAGGTTTTTCCCATGTTATTTCCATAAGAAACTTTGGCGGAAAAGCGGACTATCTTAGAGCTGATATTAAGAGCTCAAATTTTCGGGAATTTTTTGTTTGATTACAGTAGTCTCTCCATAACTCGACGATCGGTGAGTCGCCGCAGCGGCGGGTGAATTTTCACACAGACACACACCAGCACAACTAACTGTCCCCCGCCACAACAGACTGCGCCCCACTACCGCTACTAAACTGGATCCATGCGGCTTGATGTGCGCGTGGCGAAGGGTGGCGCAGCACCGGAGTGGGGACTCTCGCTAACTCGCCACTTCCCCGCTTTACTGTCCGTCAGGCGGCGAGTTATCGAGAGTCTACTGTAATTTGAAAGCGTATAAGCCCCTAGTAGCATAAAAATTCGGAAACATCCCTGTTAAGGACCCTAATGTCACACGTATGTGAAACGTATTAATTAAGGTGATTAGAATATAAAAATATTACGAGATTGTTAGAGGGCGGTGCTGGTGGTCCTCTATAACGTAATTTTTTTTGCAGAATACCAGAAACCGTGAAATTCCAAATTTCGCGCGATGTCTCACATCAATTTGACGACCATGCTAGTTGAAAGTACTATACATAAAATACCCAAAAATGCTTCATAAATGATGATATTATTATAATAATACGACTGAAATTAAATATTGCCTGATAGAATGCCTGGCGGGGGAGGGTTGGTGGTGGTGACCGACTGTAATTATATCTACAAATATGGTACTTGTATGTACTCTAGGGTGCTTTTTTTTTTGGGGATCATTTTTTTTCTTTGCTCCCGTTATGAAATTTTGTTGGAAATGAAAAAAACAAATTTTCCGGAAAATATGAGCCCTTAATATTAATATTAAGTGCTGGACCAAGGCGTGTAAAGATTTCCCATTGAAAATACACGTAAATCGAGATTTTTTTTTTCAAATTTCTATAACTCAGCCGCATTTCAAGCTATTACATTGGTCTTGATCTTCATTTACTCAGAATAAAATACTCTACGAAGTGCCCATTGCGGCCAAAGTGTAACTTGTACAAAAAACCGAGAATTTCGGGTAAAAATCAACTTCAGCGACCCGTACCAACTCACCAGTACAAGTTACACTTTGGCCGCAATTGGCAGTTTTGTAGAGTATTTTATTCTGAGTAAATCAAGATCAAGACCAATGTAATAGCTTGAAACGCGGCTGAGTTATAGAAATTTGAAAAAAAAAATGTAAATTTACGTGTTATTCAAATGGGAAATCTTCTCACGTTCTGGGCGAGTACTTAACATTAATATTAAGGGCTTATATTTTGCGGAAAATTTTTTTTTTTCATTTCCAACAAAATTTCATAACAGGAGCCAAGAAAAAAAAAATGATCCCCCCAAAAAAAAGCACCCTAATGTACTCACCTCATCCATTTCTTCGTAGGTATATATAACTGTATTATAACTGTATAAGGCCAAACGACTCTGCTGCAGATTTCGAATCGCGCGCTTGATAATAATAACCGTAGCCATGATAATTATCGCAGCCATCTCGATCGCACATAGAGTCGAGCCTTGCAATATATGATACGAACGATAGAGGGAGCGCTGTGACGTGTGACGTGTGTGTCTACTTGCGCTTTTATTTTATTATTTTCCTTGTGTTTTGCTACGTTTTTCTGCGCCCTGCAGCCGTGTACTGTGTTCTGTAAGCCACTGGGTTGTCCTGCGCTATAAGTTTCCGTGCCTTGTGAACTGATTTCTGTTTTAATTACGTTTCAATTTAATCGGGTGTAGTGCCGTTGTGATAAGCGGGCATAGACTGTGTATTGATAGTTAAATCGCTAGCTGTATTCTGACGGCCTTGGCGGTCACGTCGTGTAGGGTCGCCTTAATAATATTATTGTGTATCGTTGGGAACTGTGTCACCAAGTCATCGGTAAAGTCGGTCAATACTTCTTCGGCTAGTAGTATTGTGTTGTGTTGTGTTATCGTTGACTGTTGGGAAGTGAAAGGAACAATAGCATCTGCGATTTATATCTTCTGAATTCTCGTGATCTACGGCTTTAAACCCCGTGTCTGGTTAACACATTTTCAGCTCGCTTCTTGTGTAAGCCTGAGAGCCTCTTAAACATGTCTGGAAAAGTCATATGTGCCTTATGCTTTGCGGAGGTGGAGAAAACGAGTGATGGTACATCCACGGGTGCAATCTGCAAGCATAGCTTCCACATCTTCTGTGTTCGCACTAGACTTTTGCTTGACTCATCTAAAGCTGCCGCCAATGCAGTCCGTGAGTCTTGCCTTGCGTGCCAGGAGTCGTCTGAGCACCTGAAGGTGTTAAAGTCCATCAACGATCGGATGGCTAGGGCTAGGTTGGATGCGACCGCTGGTAAAGTTGGCACTCTTGTGGGGGATGTCGACCGGCTGGTGACGAACATGGACTCTCTTAATCGTGAGGTGGATTCGCTGGCAGCTGACCAAGCGTCTTCAAAGAAGGACACCCAGGAGCTTCGAGGAGCAGTCGGCGACATCAGAAAGGGTCTAGGCGATGTAGTGAAGGATGTCTCTGCATGTATGAATCGTCTGGCGGCGGTCGAGGGTGCAACTGCTAGTGGGTCTTCTGGAGGCCTGTCGCAAACGCAGGAATCCATACTTCTCCGGGTCGTGTGTCGGGATATGGCATCCCAGCTTCTAATAACCGGTGTACCTGAGTGCGCCGCGGAAGCCGAGGACTTGCAACGGTTTGCGCTCAAACTTGCCCTCACCATGAAGGTGCCGCTGGCTGCATGGAACGTCGTGGGAGTTGAGCGGATGGGCAAAAAACGAAGGGATGGGTCTGGTGCTGGTGCTCGTGCCATACTGCTTGAACTCACCCCGAAAACCAAGTGTGTGGAGCTCATTGCCGGAAAGAAACAGGTGCCTGACCTTCGCCCCTTTTCCATCATCCCGACGTACCCCCACAACAAGGTCTATGTCAACCACCGGCATCCCGCACCGCTATATCAGTTGCGGGCACGTATCTTGCGGCAGTTCCCTGTGCTGAAGCCTAACCACGTCTGGATTGCGGATGGAGCTGTCTTCGCTCGTGAGGATCCTGCATCCAAACCTGTCAGAGTCCTGCCTTCTACTGATCTGGCGCAGCTCTCTATCTGACTCTTTGGCTCGTTGGCTCCACCTCCTCCTTTTTCTTCTTCGTATCGCTCACCTTCACCTTCTGCCTCGTCGGCATCATCATCATCCTGCATTACAACTCTAAATGCCTGCTGCCTAAATGCTCAGTCTCTGTCTGCGCATATCGACGAGTTCCGTGAATTCTTCCGGATTAATCCCTACCATCTCATTGCGGTTACGGAAACGTGGCTCAATGAACGCATCGTAGATGAGCAGGTAGCACTTGCCTCGCATACGATATTCCACGTGGATCGCAGGGGGCGGCGTGGCGGTGGTGTTGCGCTGTATGTGCGGAATGACTTGAGTGCTCGAGTCGTCGCCTCTTCCTCAGCGCTGCAGCGCGATGGTGTCCCGGAATTCCTGCTTGCAGAGGTGTGGATCGCCGCTCGCCCCAAGAAGTTCTAGGTAGCTGTGGTCTACTGGCCGCCGAGGGCAGGTTCCCTAAATCTGTTCGAAGCCGAACTGGAGGCCCTTGCTCCGTCCTATAAGTTCATCTGTGTTCTTGGGGATTTCAATGCCGACCTTCTCGCTGTGACACATGACCCACGCCCACGTCATCTGAAGGAGCTGTTCTCATCGCAAGGTCTTAGTATTGTTCCTCTCCAGCCGACCCACCATACTCAGTCCTCGCACACCTGGCTAGATATCTGCGCGGTTAGTGACCCCAGTCTGTTGGTTGCCTCTGGACAGTCGACGCAGCCGTTTCTTTTGGGTCATGACCTTATTTATATGTCTTTCAATTATTTCATACCGCGGCGCTTGCCGAGAGTCGTTCGATATCGTTCGTGAAATGAAGTCGACCTGGAAGGCGCAGCCACGGCTCTATCTGCGTTTGACGACCTGCTTCTCGACCAGCAGCCTAACATAGACTGTAAGCTAACCATCTTTAACTGTATAGTGCATGACCTAGTTGAGTCTTCCGTTCCCTCAAAGGAGGTTGTAGTAAAGCGCCCACCTGCACCGTGGATCTCACCTGATTTACGACGCGCCATGCGTGATAGGGACTCCTGTTTGAGGGCATTCAAGCGCGGGCGCTCGCCATTACTGCATGCAAGGTATGTCTTGCTTCGTCGAGATGTGAAGCGGAGAATGAGTGCAGCAAAGTCCGAATGCATACAATCTAAGTTTGCTGCCGCTGGTAACACCCGTAATTTTTGGCGTGAGATTGATAGGCTCGGGCTGACGAAATGTAAATCAGCTGGTCGTGCGCTTCCGTCTCACCTCGTTGCCGTCTCCTGAACCGTGTGGTGAGCCGATTGACTTTGTATCGACTTTTCGCTACCTGGGTGTCCACCTGGATAGTAATCTTTCATGGACCGAGCATGTCGCACAGGTGTGCAAGAGGAGTTCTAGCGCGTTTTATAGGCTACGCATGAGTGACTACAACCTTAGCCTGGCCTTAAAGCGTCGCCTGGTCATTGCCTTGGTCTTCCCGCATTTCGACTATTGTGCTGCAGCACTTACCAATCTGTCGGATGGGCTAGCGCAAATACTCCTGGTAGGTCTTAACAATCGCGTGCGTTTCCTTTTGAAGCTCCCGCGGCATGTGCATATCTCTGCCCATCGGCGCAGTCTTGGCTGGTTAGACCCTTGCACTCGGCGCAAGTATCTGATAGGGTGCCTATTTTTCAGGGCGCTGCGTCTTAGCGAACATGGGCTTTTTGGCGCTCAGCTTCAACTTAGGGCTTATTTGGTAACGCGCCGCGACCCGACCCGGACGGACACGCTCTCCGTACCCGCCTCCCGGACCGTTTTCTTTCAGCGGTCCTTCTTGGTGGTAGGGATTTAGTTCTGGAACTCCCTGCCTCCAGAAGTCACCTCAGCTGCCACACTCGCCAGTTTTAAGAAGCTGTGCTTTTGCTACCTTCGGTCCGAGGAGGAGCGGGAGGCTCGCCAGCCTGGTCTAGCTGTAGTTAAAGGCTGAGGTTAAGTTAAGCTAGGGATAGCTAGGTAGAGCAGGGTCCGACTGTCCCTATTTTTATTTTTATTTTTATTTCTATTTTTATTTTTATTTTTATTTTTACTTTTATTTTTATTTCATTCCTATTTTTACTTTTATTTGATGCCTATCTTCATTTTATTTTTACTTTCATTTTTATTTCTATCTTTATTTTTATCTCAATTGCATTCCTGCTTTCATTTTTATTTTTTAGTCTTGGCACACTTTATCTTATTTTTATTTCTACTTTTATACTATTTATCCTACTTCTTACTCTTACTTTAACTTTATTCTTATTATATGTCGCCACATTCTATTATATCTCACTCTATTTTGTTTTAGTTCACTCTTTCTTGCTATCATTGGATTACTTTCATTGATTTTTGTTTTTATTCTAATTTCCATTTCTTATTCTACAAACTGTACCTCTGTATTTGCAATATGTACTCTGTGGTCCTTGGGGAGCATATGCTCCAGGATCAAATAAATATGCTTTCTATCTATCTATCTATCTATCTATCTATCTATCTATATCGATTCCGTGCCGCGCGGTCATTTCAAATTACAAAAGTTTGTCCACATACGGAAACGCGTGATATGCGCGTAATATGCGCTTCTTCGCAGCGTTTACTCGAAGTTTTACCGCGTCATTAAAAATGCGCATAAAAACCACTTCGCATAACGCTTCTTCTTATAGCGCTTTGAAAAAAGCAGAAAAAACGTACATTGCAAGCACTGGCGTGCTACCTGGGTGATAAGTATCAACTACTAGGACCGTAATTCGTGAAGCCCCTCGGCCTACTTGAAAACGGTCACTTGTCCTTAAGGTTACTTGCCGTTTTGAGGTTACGCTCTCACAGATGCACCCGTAATTATGAAAAATAGTTCCACTTACTCATTCATCGACACGCTAATCAGTCGCGATCCCCTGGATAACGATAATTCGGTGCACAAAGAACATTTTGTGGGTGTAATAATTCTTCTCTGTAATAATATGACATTACTTCATCGTACCCGTTAAAACTCAAGAGCGCCATCGACCGGCGTTATAGAACTAGCCGCTACGATCACGGATAATTTTTTCATGCGGACTATACCTGACAGTCTGCTACCCCAAATCACTGCGATGTAAGCGAGGAATCACCCGATATGTGCCATGCCTACTCATACGAACCTGAAGCAGTTGGGCATCTATTGCTGTGTCTCAATTCATCGTTCTTGTTCTCGTTCTCGTTCTCGTTCCCAGCGCGCATGCGCACCACGATCTTGCGGATCCTTTGAAATTATTTTTAAAAAAGCAGCACCCTCTGCCGCTACCGCGCTCAACTAAGCATAGCGCATTCTTTCGATACCACGCAGTACTACCGCTAACTGGGAAATATGAATGCAGCTTTTTCACCGACTTGGAAGAAAAGAGCGATGCGGCGATGCGAGTGTGTTTTGCTTATTTTGATAGTTCGTTTGTCTGTTTTCTTCCTTGACTACGTCCTACGAGAGAGGACGCGATAACTGTGACGAGGACTAAAAATTAAGTAAGCGTTTAACTTATAGGATAATAAACGTAATCAACAAGTGGTAATTCTACAAGGAAAACTCAAAACAATAGATATAGAGGTGAGTAATAATCATACTAGTAACCCTATCTTAATTCAAAATCAGTCACACGCTTGAAGTGTGATTACATTTTTTGTTGTCATAAAGTGAATCTTGGCGCAACTAATCAACATCTCCCCGATGTCACCATGTAAAAAAAAAAAAATTAATCAAATGTCACATCTCAATGCCTCAGATGAATTGATAAATATATTCTCATTTTTCCTTAGCTATCACCGAACCGTTCTGGTCCTCATCATACCTATTACTGGTCCTTTTCACACATCCCTGGCCTTGTCATTTCATCGTGTTTACCACCATGAGCGACGTACCCCACTCGTATATTTGTAAGTTACCTATCTCCACAATTCCCATTTCCCTGCAAATTTATCTTAATTTATTCATAAATTTATCAAAATCCTCACAAATTTCATTTTTTTCATCGCAACGGATTCAAATTAATCCTTTATCCATTCATTCTTTTTACTGGATTGTATATATGGGGCATTCCATACCACTTCAAGCTGGGTCTGACTCTTGACCTCCCGGATTGCGCCCGCGATTTTTTATATGATTGTTCTCACTTACTAAACGGCACTCAGCTTTTTAAAAAGATTTTTGCAACTCGATTCAAAATTTCTACAATTTTTTAACAGGATTATATTGGACGACACAAGTTAAAAATCTGAAAAAAAAAATTGCAGATGATAGGATTAGAGTGCCAATGCAGACCTTCTTACTAACACTTGATTTATTCTTTTCAGGGAAAGAAACTCATATAGATCAACTCATCAAACAGAGGATTGATAAAAGTCATTGGTTCGGAGGCAAACGCGGGACGGATAAGATCGGTTGGCAGAAATTGGCTACCTTGTTGAACTGTGGCGCAAGCGGCGAGCAATGCCAAACAAAGTGGCTGAAATTGATAGCCAAATACAAAATAATAATTACTCCAAGAACTGGCAAGGGTCTCGAGGATAAAAATCATGAAGCCCATACCTGGCCTTATTCCCGAAGAATTAACGAATATATGAGTGGCCGACATACTATTACACCGCTGGAACTGATCGACTCGATTTCCGGAATTCTGCAGCGTCCAGTCACCCTCGCACCCGAGCATGCACCAGCACTCGTACCCGCACCGACACCGGTGCCCGCGCCCGTACCTTCAGTTAGCGGTGCAGTACAACAATTCAGAGCATGCAGCAAACGTCTAGTAATGTCTGATAGTGAAGTCGGTGACGATTTACCTGATGGTATCGTTATAAATAAGAAAAAAAAAGCTGCCGTGGTGGCTGTTGAAAAAGCTGTGGCTGAAATAATAACACAAATGCGTGTACAAATAGACAGAAGCCTAGATGAACAGGCAGAAGCACGTCGATCAGAAAAAGCAATGCTAGAAATGCTTGAGAAATTTTTTGGGAATAAATAATGTAATAAAGTACTGTCTGCGAAATGAGTTACTCGTGCTCATTTATTTTAATATTATTTAGTTATTTTTCCATACTTTGCTTGTGAATTAAATATACCCTTCTATAGTAAATCCGCGTCTGAGATTAATGTATAATTATTTCAATCAACTTATACTAGCATGTTATAACGATGAATACCTATAATGAAATATGTGAACTATAATAAACTCTGGTATGTATGTATGTACGTATGTATATTATTTATTATGCCGTGGCCTGCAACCAGGACAAAGGGCAAAGTACAAGGTTTCACATACAGTATGATAACTTAAATATAACAAAGTTTCAAGTACAGATAAGATAACTAAATATAATAACAAGGATGTCAGCTACACTAAAGGATTAATATAGTTAGAACACTGGCAAGATGCAGAGCCGGATAGTCGACTGACTGATCGACCAATAATGCCCGGTTTTATAAACGAGGGGTAGTCATCGACCCGGGGTGAATCCACCCCAGGGGTAGCGCTCAAATTTTTCGCCAAAAATTGAAACATCGCGATGGCCGTGCAATTTTGTAATTGTCAACCGCAAATCGTCCCGAACAACGTCCCAAATTTTTGTAATTATTATTTCCTCAAATATCTTGTAAGGAACCGACAAGTAGATCTGTGGTAAGTATATAATTGTACAAACGTCAGTAATATCTATCAATATAGCGGCAATGTACGGGTTTAAGTTCAAGTCTCAACTAGATAACATTTAATGAAATTTAGTACAGTTATTATTATTATTACTATTATTATTATTATTATTTTTGGTTTAAAATTTTGCATTATTTAAATTTTAAGTAATGGATTCGGATGCTTCGTCATCGACATCGACGTCATCGTCGTCCTCCTCCACGTCCTCTTCTGCCTCATCCGATAGTTCCGATGATGAAGTCTTGAACTTGATCGCCGCGGTGCCGGCGAGGCGTGCGCTACGTATTTTCCGTGTGAGGAATTGTCCTTATGAAATGTTCTCTGAGACACAATTCAAAATGAGATTTCGCTTTAAAAAATTTAAATTTTAAGTAATGGATTCGGATGCTTCGTCATCGACATCGACGTCATCGTCGTCCTCCTCCACGTCCTCTTCTGCCTCATCCGATAGTTCCGATGATGAAGTCTTGAACTTGATCGCCGCGGTGCCGGCGAGGCGTGCGCTACGTATTTTCCGTGTGAGGAATTGTCCTTATGAAATGTTCTCTGAGACACAATTCAAAATGAGATTTCGCTTGAGCAAGGCGACTGTTCAAAGATTATTGGAGATTGTTGGTCCTCAGCTAGAACACCCGACTCGTCGAAATCAGCCAATATCAGCCTTGAACCAGATCAAGAGACTCGGTAGAGTCTCGCGCCAAGTACATTAAAAAAAAATTTTTTCAAGCGCGAGACTCAACGAGTCTATATACCCGAGAGGCAGCTACCCTAACCTATACCGCGAACTAGTATCTTCGTTTTCTGTCACCTCACAATATACACGAATTGAAACTAATTTAAACTAGGATGTGGGTATGAAAAGCTTTCATTTAAGCCTTAGATCGATTAAATCGGTGTCCGGAGTGCTGAGATATGATTAACTACAAATTCTGATACCCCGTTTCATCGTACAATTTTTCTCTTTAGTCGTCGTCGTCGTCTTCAGACCAAGATTCACATTCAAACCATTCCTATATAAAATCACTAGACGGGAAACCACACAAAAGTTGTATAGAGTGACGTCAGTATACGAGATAGTTCCGACGTAGATAGCGCCAGTATCGCAGACAGAAACCGTCTGCTACACTAGCAGACGCGTGTTGTCATTTCATATTTTTAAATCCAAATAAACGAAATAAAAGAAAGTACGAGCAATGCTTAATGCAAAATTTGAACGTGCAAAAACTAGCGAATACTTCCCAAAAGCCACTTAGGTGCGAAAACCTCACACCAAGTACATTCAAGTGATAGCCACCAACAAAAATGTTTCGATAGGTTAATTATCTTAAATCCTACGATCTTGAGCTTTTGAGGTTATGCGAATCGACTGACGTGTAAAATTCATAGTGATAAGTAGAATAATAATTGTGAACGGATAATTTTACGATTAGGCTTGCCTTGTATGACACAAGACTGTTAGATGACTATTAACTGACTATTACCTCTAAATTTTATTCACTTATACATTGTAGATTTGGCTTATTTCCATTCATGAATTCAATTATCGGAGGAAACGGTGTTTTGGGGATTCAATTTTCTAGCAAGTCACCGCTTGAGAAAGTCTGACAATAGAAAATCAAGAAAAAATGTTGAAGTTGAAAAATATCAGGATAGCATGATTTGATATAAGGAACGGCAAGGAGCCAGACCAACGAAGCCGAGTTCAAGCGTTGGATTGCAACAAATTCCACTTCAAGCTCGATGTTAGGCTCATTTCTAGAGGCTCGTATGCTCGGACGTAAACTGCGAGCCACCATTATGTGTAGGATTTCAACGAATTCTATATTTTATCTCGGTATCCTCTAGTCCAAACGAGACTGTAAGTCGACGTTGTGTGTTGGACTACGATAGGCTTTATTCTACACTCCACGTCAACGTAATGCCATGACCTTCGGTGAAGATGATTTTTTAATCCATGTTTTACAATTAGCTTAGATTCTCCGCTCAGAAGCTCAATCAAATTCAGATTAGTGCTATCACGACAAATGGTGAGAATAAAAATACTTATTCAATATTAAAGAAATGATCGATCGACTTCCTCTTTCTCAGATGATAGAGATTCTTATTGATATTTATTCATTATTTGTAGACTCAGCGTATAATCATTCATGAATGGAATTATTGAAGAAAAATCTTTCGTATGGATTGTTTAATTTTGTAGCGGGTTGCCGTATAAGACGTAAGGATGATGAAAGAAAACGCTTGGGTTGCAAAGTATCGGTATAGTATGATTCGATAGGAGAAACGGCAAGAGTCAGACGAAGAGTGCAGAATGCGAGTGTTTGACTTCATAAACTTCCATTTTATGCTCTACGCTAGTCTTGCATGAATAGGCTCAATTCCAAATATTTTGATACTTTCTGTTCAGACCCGAATTGGAAGTTGACGTTATGAGTCCGGGACGCGTACATGTTCTTTTTGCAGAGGTTGCAATACATATATCTGATACGTATATACATTTAGTCATGAGCAGCAACTATAACCCTGTGTGCAAGTAACTCCGCCATTGCCGGTCCCAGGCCCAGATGAGACAGGAGGAGGGCTGCACGCAGGGTTAGATGTTGTAGGTATAAAAAATTATTGTGGCGGAACAATTTGTAAACGCTATGAAAGTACATTACGCGTCACTCTACAAATTTGAGACTTGGGGAAAATTAAGAGCACACGCGTGCTCGTTGCTGTTGACGTTCCTGCTTATCGAGGGACTTCGGGCGGTATGGAATAGCACAAAACAACCGAGCGAGCGTAGCGAGCGAGCACAATTATTATGTGGTCAATCAAAATTTTACAAAAAGTAGTGAAATCAACCCCAAAAAGCACCTTCGGTGCAAAAACCTTCCGCCAAGTCCATTAATGTGTAGATCACTCCACCAAAAAATAATCAAAGGTTGTGCTCGCTCACTCGATTGGTCGATGATTATCAACATACAAATAATTATTACACTCAGATTTTTGTGCACTGGGGCGTTTCAAATCTTCATTGGAGATGATATGCGCGTACACAAGTCTACGGTATGCATGATTGTGAAGAAAGTAGTACGTGTTATTGCAGGGTTGAAAGAACGCTATATAAATATGCCAAGTAATGAGATAGAGATAGCTGCGGGTAAATCCAAATTCCGTGCGATCCATGGGTTTCCGTCAGTCATAGGTTGCGTCGATGGTACCCACGTACGAATACAATCTCCAGGCGGAGATAACGCCGAATTATACCGCAACCGGAAAGGGTACTTTTCCTATAACGTCCAGGCTGTCTGTGATGCTGACCTACGAATCCTAAGCATTGATGCGCGTTAGCCGGGGTCTACACACGACAGCACAGTGTTTAATGCGTCGCTGCTCCGTGTCAGATTTGAAGAGGGCGAATTCAAAAATTGTTTTTTGTTGGGTGACAGCGCGTACAGGTCCACGAATTATATGTTGACACCGATTCTGAACCCTGTAACGCGTGCAGATGAAAATTATGACGCTGCGCAAATTCATACACGAAATTCGATAGAGCGTATGTTTGGAGTTTGGAAGCGACTGTTCCCAGCCCTGGCTGTTGGGCTGAGAAATATCCGTACAACAAAGCTGGCGGCCATAGTAGCAGCAGCAGTGCTGTATAACATGGGCATTACTGAAGGAGATGTGATACCGGATCGGATACCGGATAGACAAGGTCCAGACGAAGACGTCCCCGAAGATCCGGTTCGTGGTAACGATTACGAGATTCACCAGGGGCAAGAGTTGAGAGCTGCTCTGGTCAACAGCGTTTTTCACGTGCCATTTTAACTTTATTTTAAGGGTTATTTTGAGTGTTTTTTCCGTAAGGGTCTGATGCTATTTTATAAATTTATTTGTCAACTGAAAATGTCAGAAGTGCTATAATACCTATACGCACATACGTGCATCATTTTTGGTATTAATAGATGACATTTTCTTTCAATAGGCCTAATTACCAGTTGCACCCTGACCTGTGTTATTTTTGGTGCAGCTATACCGTTGATTTTCAATAAAAATCAAGGTTCTACAGTTTATTAATCACAGTTTAATAGTTTGATATCTGGGCATAATACAGATATAGTACAATATGTTATTTGTCTATGATTTTTTCATACTCGCTCAATTTTACTTTATACTCTAATTCTTTGATTTTCAACTCCATCTTCTTAATCTCCAATTCCGTATCTATAATTTCCGATTTCTTCTGGCACGTGGCCACCAAATGCTCTTTCTCGATTTTCTTCATCTCCAATTCAATTTTCTTTATTTCTTTGCCCGTTTCCAAAATGACAGCCTTGTCCTCCATAATTCTCAATTTTTCATTGTGAGCTATTTCATCATGAGTGTTCTTAATTTTTTTACGCTGCACAATGGTATCGGCAATCCTGGACAATACGCGTTTCTGCCCAGTTTCAGATATCTTATTTTTTGCCCCTGGCCACGAGGCAGATGGTCCCTTGATTTCGTGGAGAGAGGAAGTACTTGTTCCGGGCGTCTGGACGTGCGTTCCTGGTGGCGCCGTAACGCAAGAATCCCCCTGTTCCCCTTGGTCAGCTTCCAAGCTGGCAACGGGCACTACAAAATAATCGTAAAATTTTGATTCGTAATAATAATAAACGTATTCATACGTTACGTCGTTACTTTATTAATTTTCGAATTTTATTCGAATTATTATTTTTTTTTTTTTAATAAAATGTACTGATTTTTTATATCGGCTGTCACCTTGTCTTGGGTACAGAACCGCGCTGTCGTCAAATGGATTCTCATCCGGCTCGAATTGATCCTTCAAGACTCCCTGTACTTCTAAATCTATCTCAGTGGATTTTGGAGTGAATGTGCCACCGCCTGTCTTGTAAAGTTCTATCTGCAACACAATTTTCATACGAAGATTAGCAATTACGGCAGCTCCTCTCTACGAATACGATTAATTTTATCAGGTGCATGAATTAGAGCGTGAATGGGCTTACTCTGTCGTTGTGAAGATTCGTCCTTGAGCTTTTCTTCATCGTCTTGAACAGTTCCTTCAACTGCTTCAAAGTTCGCTGTCTGTCTTCGTGTTTGATATTAAATTTTATCGTCACTTCTTCCCAAGCTATCATCTTTCGTGCAGTCGTTGTAGCGTCCGTCTGTTTATTTTCAATTGGATCCTTGTAGTCCGCAACCAATTTTGTCAGGTCTTTCTTCTCTTCTGTCGAATATTTTTTTTTGCTGCCGTCGATAGCTTTATCATTCGTCTTATCGGTTTTCACAATAGGTTTTCGGTTGGCCATTTTGTTAATTATAATTTTCGTGCAAATTAATAGCCGCGGATGATCTACTGCTGACAATTACAAAATTGTGCGGCAATTGTCAGGCGTAGATGCACGGCCATCGCGATGTTTCAATTTTTGGCGAAAAAATTGAGCGCTACCCCTGGGGTGGATTCACCCCGGGGTCGATGACTACCCCTCGTTTATAAAACCGGGCATAAGTGCGAAGGACGAATCCCCACGGTAAAGGGAGGTCATCCGAAAAGTAAATAGAACAGGCAATATTAATCCAGTAGCAGCGTAAAGTACAATAACGCGTGAGCAGATAGATATGTAACGTATAATATTAAAGATGATAAAAGAGCGTATAAACAAATAGACAGGTAACGTATAATGGTAGGGATGATAAGAGTGACGCAAGATATAGCGATGTGAGGATTGGATCAGAATCACCATATACCCATATAGGAACCTGCAGAGCGAGGTGGGGCAATGAAAGGCCACCCAAGGCCAGAAAGGAAGGTATACAGGGCAGCAGCTTAGCCAAATGCACAGATAGGGCACGACATAGACTTATGCGAGTTTTAGTCAAAAGTATTATAATTCAAACGTTGTTCTGCTCTACCGTGAAAAGCAGTAAAAGAAGATTCCTAAAACCATTCCCGTTTTCTTCGCCCCGTGGCATTCTACGTGGAGGAAGCGGAGGAAGTTCTGCATCGACCCGAAGCATGTCGCCTTCCGTCACACAAATGTTGTGCAATACAGTGCACGCAGCTACAATTTTTATCCCCGTTCGAATTTTGACTTCGAGTGCCTTTGTAAATATAATTCGCCACCTTACTTTCAACATACCAAAAGCTTGTTCGATAATTACCCTAGCTCTGTTCAACGCGAGGTTGAAGGCACTCTCTGCCAGCGTCAGTGGTCCGCGAAATGGTATAACTATGGTGATGGGATTCCGGCTACAAGGGTAGCCGCTATCAGTGTTGGGCAAATTTGTAATTAGAAAAAATATAATTACTAATTACATTTGTAATTTGTAATTAGGAAAAATTCAATTACTAATTACATTTGTAATTTCTAATTCGAAAAAATTCAATAACTAATTACATTTGTAATTTGTAATTAGAAAAAATTCAATTACTAATTACATTTGTAATTTGTAATGGGTTGAAAAAACAATTCGGATGAAGAGATTAAAGATGTCAACATTTATCTAAAAATATTCATAACGAAAAAATAATTTAAAAAAAATTGAAAAATAAAATTTGGAGTCCGTGGTACGTTGGCGGGCCAATGTTTGAATGTCTATCAGATGACATTGACATGGTTCGTGATCGATATTTTATATTTCTTTTTCTACAAAAGGCCCCCCAAGTACCACTACCTCCAAATTTTATTTTTTAATTTTTTTTAAATTATTTTTTCGTTATGAATATTTTTAGATAAATGTTGACATCTTCAATCTCTTCATCCGAATTGTTTTTTCAACCCATAATCATAAGCCAATAGAGTGAGCGAGCGCAGCGAGCGAACGAGTACAACGTTATTTAGTTTGAACAAATTTTTCAATTCCAAACTTTTATCATTCTACAGGTACTTGGCAGTTGTATCTGATTTCAATGCTTTTGTATGTTGATAATCATCAACCAATCGAGTGAGCGAGCACAACCTTTGATTATTTTTTGGTGGAGTGATCTACACATTAATGGACTTGGCGGAAGGTTTTTGCACCAAAGGTGCTTTTTGGGGTTGATTTCACTACTTTTTGTAAAATTTTGCTTGACCACCTAATAATTGTGCTCGCTCGCTACGCTCGCTCGGTTGTTTTGTGCTATTTCATACCGCCCGAAGTCCCTCGATAAGCAGGAACGTCAACAGCAATAGTTTCCCCAAGTCTCAAATTTGTAGAGTGACGCGTAATGTACTTTCATAGCGTTTACAAATTGTTCCGCTACAATAATTTTTTATACCTACAACATCTAACCCTGCGTGCAGCCCTCCTCCTGTCTCATCTGGGCCTGGGACCGGCAATGACGGAGTTACTTGCACGCAGGGTTATAGTTGCTGCTCATGACTAAATATGTATGGATATCAGATATATGTATTGCAATTCGTAGGTAGTTTTTTTTTTAATGCAACTAGGTCCTCTGCAAAAAGAACATGTACGCGTCCCGTACTCATAACGTTAACTTCCAATTCGGGTCTGAACAGAAGGTATCAAAATATTTAGAATTGAGCCTATTCATGCAAGACTAGCGTAGAGCATAAAATGGAAATTTATGAAGTCAAACACCCGCATTCTGCTCTCTTCGTCTGACTTTTGCCGTTTCTCGTATCAAATAACACTATCCTGATACTTTGCAACCCAAGCGTTTTCTCTCATTATCCTCTCGTCTTATATGGCGACCCGCTACAAAATTCAATAATCCATAAATAAGTAATTTCATTCCATTTGTCGTGATAGCACTAATCTTAATTTGGAGAAAGTTTAATAGAGTCGAACATGTAGACACAGGTTGCATACCAAAATGTAACAAATTTATTGAAATTTGACATTAAATTATGAATATACATTATGGATTAAAAAATTATCTCCACCGAAAGTCAAGGCACTACGTTGACGTGGAGTGTAGAATAAAGCCTATCGGAGTCCAACAAACAACGTTGACTGAAAATCTCATTTTGACTAGATGATACGGAGTTAGATTATAGGACTCGTCGGAATCCTACGTCTAACGTTGACTCACAATTTGAGTCTCAGCAGACGAGCCTTCGGAGATGAGCTTAACATGGAGCTTGAAGTAAAATTCGTTGCAATCCAACGCTTGAACTCGGCTTTATTGGTCTGGCTCCTTGCCGTTCCCTATATCGAATAATGCTATCCTCATATTTTTCTACTTCAACATTTTCTCTTGATTTTCTATTGTCAGACTTCCTCAGGCGATAACTTGCTAAACAATTGAACCGAAAAAACCGTTTCTTCTGATAATTGCATTCATAAATCAGTTAATATTCATCTGACAGTCTTGTCCGTTTATAATTGTTATTTTATTTATCACCATGAATTTTACACGTCAGCCGATTCGCATAACCTGAAAAGCTCGAGATCGTAGGATTTAAGATTAACCCATCGAAACATTTTTATTGGTGACTATCACATTAATGTACTTGGCGTAAGATTTTGGCACCCGAGGGGCTTGCGGTGGGTATTCACTAGTTTTTGTACGTTCAAATTTTGTATTAAGCATTGCTCGTATTTCTCTTATTTCCTTTATTATTGGGATTTAAAAACATGAAATGACAATACGCGTCTGTTAGTGTAGGAGACCATAGACATAGAGCATGGACTGTGCATTCGGGCCGAAAATCGCTCGGTCGGTGGAAAGAGACAGCATATACACGCGGCCAAATCTGTTTCTTTCTAACCAACAACGTCAAATGCATAGAAAGAGACAGATTTGGCCGCGTGTGTTACCCTCCTCTCTCACTTTCGGCGTTACCATAGGCTGTATAGGGAATGCGCAGTCCATGCTCTATGTCTATGTAGGAGACGGTTTCTGTCTGCGATACTGGCGCTATCTACGTCGGAACTATCTCGTACTGACGTCACTCTACAACTTTTGTGTGGATTTTCCCGTCTAGTGATTGCATGGGAATGGTTTGAATGTGAATCTTGGTCTGAAGAAGACTAAAGAGAAAACCAAACATTGTACGAGGAAACGGGGTATCAGAATCTGAAGTTAATTATATCTCAGTACTCCGGACACCGATTTAATCGATCTAGGGCTCAAATGAAAGCTTTTCATGCCCACATCCTAGATTAAATCAGTTTTAATTCGTGTATGTTGTGAGGTGAAAGAAAACGAAGATACTAGTTCGCGTTATAGGTTAGGGTAGTTGCCTCTCGGGTATATAGACTCGTTGAGTCTCACGCTTGAAAAAAATTTTTTTTAATGTACTTGGCGCGAGACTCTACCGAGTCTCTTGATTAGGAAAATTTTAGTTACTAATTACATTTGTAATTTGTGATTCGAAAAAAATCAATTACTAATTACATTTGTAATTTGTAATTAGGAAAAAATCAATTACTAATTACATTTGTAATTTGTAATTAGTAAAATTTTAGTTACTAATTACATTTGTAATTTGTAATTGGAATAAGTTTAATTACTAATTACATTTGTAATTTGTAATTGAAAAAATTTTAGTTACTAGTTACATTTGTAATTTGTAATTAGAAAAAGTGTGGTTACTAATTACATTTGTAATTTGTAATTAGAAAAAAATCAATCCCCAATTACAATTGCGGAAAGTAATTGGCAGCTATTTTTCTTCTAATTACAATTTTTCAAAGTAATTAGAAGAATTATTCAATCCATTAACAGTTTTTAGATCTAATTATATCTCGGTGTATACTCTTATATCTGGGTACATACAACCATATAGCGACATATTCAGGTATATCTCGGTATATACCGACATATCTAGGTATATATGGCTGTATATCAACAAAATCAGGTATATCCGGTATATACCCCTATATCTGGATATATACAACTATATAGCGACATATTCAGGTATATATCGGTATATAGCGACATATTCGGGTATATATCGGTATATACCGACATATCTAGGTATATATGACTATATATTATATCGTCATTCTGAGTAGCTTATCAACATTCTTAGCACACCATTGGGATGAAAAATTCTCGTATTCAAAAAATCAATTTTTACCAAATCAGTTTCAAACGTGGGTCAAGTTCCGGTAGACCCATATCCATAGGTTGATACGTCTTTTTTTTCAATTATTTATATGTAGCAGTCTTCTTGATTATTTCCAATGAACTTTGATTTTAATAGGCCCTTCTGCGACGGTGGAGGCGCTTGGGGTTAACTGACCTACAAACGGCCGTCTTACCCATGGCGATGGCGCTTCCTTTAGCGCCATCGGATCGTTTCGAGGAAGGCCTACATATTTTGGCAAATATAGCTGATGAGGTTGCGGTTAACTAGCCAGCAATATTGCAGTTTATGCAATACCTCCGCAGGCAATGGGGCCCATTGTCGGAGGTTGTCAGCGTACACAACTGCCCGGTACGCACCAACAACCTCGTGGAATCGTTCCACAACGAGGCGAAGCGCAAATTAGGAGGCCTGCACCCGAACGTGTGGAAATTTATTGGTATATTGCAATTCGTCTCCATACACTCTAAAGTTCAGACAATTAACCTGCATAAATAGTAGGTATTTTGTTGATGGTGGCAAAGCTTCTGTATAATGTGTTCGATTTGCGCATATATAGAGCATCTAGTGAATTTGATAAAAAGTCAGGAGTTGGATCTACAACGGTTGGAGAATGGAGACCGTGCCAGGTGACCCCGAACTCGGCGCAATATGGCAAGAGACGTCCTCATCAGAGATGCCCAGCATGACCTGAGTGTCGGAAGGTAATGCCACTGTAAAGGTATCACGACTTACAAATTTTTGACAATTGAAGGCCTCGATGCTGAAAGGTCCTGAGCGCTCGGCTCGACTTTTTTCAGTAGAAAATTCCCGTAAATGTGACCAATTTTCAAAAGTCACCGAAATGATTTTTCAAAAATACCATCGTGTAGAGGATAAAAAAAAGCAACTTTTTTGTACCCAGACAGCACAAAAATATTTCATAAATATATATGAAATATGTCGAAAAATATATCGAATATTAGTGAAATATATGTATATATTCCAACAACGTGAATGAAATATTCTATCAATATAAGTATGTCCCTCATTTCACGTAAAATACATATAGTTAAAATATTCAAATAATATTTCGAGAATATAGACATGGTTTTCTGATATCTGAATGTTTTATAAAATATATTGTAGGAATATTCATTAAATATTTCGGGTGTATAATTGATAGGCTACGAGCACGCGATACGTGTATGTGATGAAAGCTGGGGAAAGATAATTTTCATGTAAACTCTCACTGATAATATATTTATTGACAATATGCTATTTATATATATATATATATATATTTAGAACATATATATATATTCAGAACATATATATATATATTTAGTGTACATATATATATATTTAGTGTACAACTTAGTTTAGACACAATAACTTTGACAATATTGCAGTTGCATAGGAACTCTTTATAAATATTTTTATAAATGATGTAATATTAGTATTTAAAAAACAGTAATAAAGTTTTCTCGAAACAGTCGTGTAACATCATGTTTCATCACTTAATAAACACAGTTCACTGTAACGATAAGAACTCAATATATACTAAACGAAAGCTTAATGAAATAAAACAATGTTCTCGACTGGAAAATTTAATGAACCCAGTTCATTATAACGACAAAAGAAACTTCCACAAATAAATGCAGATTAACAATAAAATATAAAATTAAACTTGCATAGCATTAATTAAATAAACAGTGATAAAGCTTTCTGAATAAGTCTGACATTATGTTCTGTAACTTAACAAACATAGTTTTCTATATAATGACAACAGGAACTAAATATACTTAACAAGTCTCCATGAAACAAAACAACGAACTTGGATAAGAAAAACTTAATGAACACTATTCGTTATAGTATAAGAAGAGGAACCTCTACAACAAGATTAAAGCGTGCAATAAGATATGAAAATAAACTTGGATAACTTGTCGTTTGGTTTAGCGACAACAGGAACTCCTGAAGCTAAATAAGTTTAATAAGAAAATAAATGAAAATAACTTGGTTGTTAAACCTGATGAGATCAGTTCACTGCCATAAGAAGAGAGGAACTTCTAGAGCTCAATCACAGTCAACAATAAATAAGATAATGACTTTGGATAAATGACTAATCGAAGACAGTTCTCTGTAACGGGGAGATATAAACTTCTAACAGTTTGGAGCTCAATGAGTTATTCAAGATTGTCCATAATATTTGCATTGGATTCACCGGATTCACCTTCCTCGTTGATGGCAGGAGTATCAGGAGGCAAAACATCGGCAGAACCTGCATCCTCATTTGCACTTGTTGCGTCGCTGCACATGAGTAGAGATTATTAATACTATTCATGATAATTTGATATTTGGGTAGATGAATTGACAAGAAAAGTTAACGGATGGTCTGAGAATCAAATCCTATCCAATACACAAATTCACCTTTAGATGAAAAAAGGAAAATTGGGTACCTTACTAAAAATACAAATAATCCCGTGCCGAATCTTTTGATGAAAATCTTTCAATCGACATACTCACGTTGTACCATCTTGATCCTTTTCCTCCATCAGTTTTTTATTTCTGCCTATAGCACCTACGAGCCATGACTTTATAACTCTTGTAATGTCATGCTCTGTGGAAGATTGAAATCTTTGATTCGAAAGAACAGCCTCTATAAATTATAGGGAAATAATAATAGCAAATGCATGTGATTATGTACTACTTGTCATGTAGAAGAGACAGCATAAAATTATTTCAAACTATACTTACTCTTAATAGACGCAGCTAAACGAAGTTCTCTGAACTTTTTTTTTCCTTTGGCCCCGTCCCAACTATATGTTACAGCAACTACGTCATCCATCACAGCGTAACACATGCGCTTGGTCACTTCATTGACATTGCTACCACCCAGTCGACTCAAATCTCGTATCTGTTCAGACAAATAATAATAAGAAACTTAACAAGTGCTATGAGATAATTAAATAATGCAATTTACCAGAATTTCAACATGCTCAGGAGCTTTTAAAAATCTTTCCATTTCTTCCAGGTCCCTCGGAGTTTGTATGGGACACTTTTCAAGTATTGATATTGCAGGTGTATCACGCTTTGCATCATGCTTTGTATCTGTTAATCGTGTTTTTTTTTCGAGGATGAAATCATCAATCGAGTCTGTGAGTGTTGCGATTCTGCAGTTGTGTAGATACAGTTCTCTTAGAACCAATTTTCGAAACTCTGAAAGTAAAAAAACAGATATGTTTATGTCATAAGAGACAGAATGCAGATTAATATAAAACACCCACTCAGTACCCAGGTCAAAAAATAGACTTATGGAAAATTTCAAGAAGACATCTTAAGGTGGATAAAAACTACAAGAACAAGGCTGAAGCCTAACATCTTTGGGGACTAGCAGTTACATATTTAATTCAATGAAAATTGGGGAGTCACGACAAGAACAAAAAATCAGGGATGAAGGAAAATTGGACATCCTAGACAAAAGTAAGATGAAGAGGATCAGAATGCTAAACAGAATGAGGGTACTGAAATAATATTGATGATTCTTAGAAATGAGAAAGGATGGAAAGATGCTGCAGCAACAATAGAAATTCGAAGTGAATTAATCGGATGTACCGAAAAGAGACGGCAGTAAAATAGGGTGAAAACAAATAGACTATTATGACATACCTCCCGAATAACCAGGTAATAGAAAGAAAAAGAAAAGATGACAACTAGGTAAGAGAGATAGAGAAGCTATCGGCAAGACAATGAGATCTTCCAGAAATAGAAATTAGTCAGAGAAAGAATAGGGCTGCAAGTACTAAACCAACAATGAAAATTCAAATAGAGAAACGAACTTCAAAAGAGATGTTGTTCACACAAAGCCGATTCAAGTAGACAGTCAGAAGGGCAATGTGAACTAAAACTAGGAAAACTACTTGAAAGAAGGAATATACACAATTCATGAACTGAATTTTTTTCAAAGTAAATATGAAAAGAAATACCCTGAATCAAAAGTAATATAATATCTAAACTATAGAAGATAAAATAAAGTTAACCTTCTTCCTGACGCATATGAGTTCTTAAATTTCGATTTAAATCAGGTGATGTATCCTTGGAGTCTCGACCTTTATTACCCACACTTTTGATGTGTTGCAGTATTTTATCAACTGAGTCATCAATACTGTTATTCTCCTTGTTATGTTCAGCAAACCGATCAGAGTCTTTTTTTGAATTTTGTGAACGTGACCTTAGACAAAACAAATATTAAAATCTTGCCAATTCTTCTGGTTATCGACATTATATCAAAACACACCTGTCTCTCAAAGAGGATTCATTGAGGATCATCGAGTTTCCTGCGCACTGTTCTTTTAAAACGTCTAGGCCAGTGATGCTACGCTGAATAATGGAATGAGAAGCCGGTATCTCTTCGGATTCACGACGGGAACTGAAATATTGTCATATGTGTATGTAATCAAGAAGAAAGCTGAACTAGATAGAAGCTGCATACATTCGGGACTGTATTGAGAAACTTTCCTAGATTTAACTCAAGTGTGATATGTTCTTTGTACTATTTTGTTAGAAGAAAAGAATGAGACGTGTCAGAATCAAGTCGAGCGAAGTTTCTAAACACAAGACTGTGCTATCTTTTAATGGATATGAAGCAGAGCTTGATTTAGGTAAATCCACCACAATGGCACTTGCCTTAACTTGACTTCAATCTTGTTTTCAATCTTCATAGAAACTACGTCATAGAATGAAAAGTTTGATATACATGGCCCTTTTACTTATTCGTATACCTGTTTAAAGATGACTTTCTCACTGCGAGTGGCACTGTTGGACAAGATATTTCATCAGAGGATTCATTATTGTCAGTTGTAGTATCGTCTTCTAACCGTTGAGGTCTTTTACGCTTGCGACAGCCTTTTCCCAGTTTTACCATTTCTGTATAAGAAGATAGATTATCCGTATCTTTTGCCTTCTGACACTTCTTGTGGGCAATGTCAAATTTCTCTGGAAACATCGAACAACATTGAATTTAAACTAAGAGATTTTGTCACCAAATAATAATTTGATAGCGCTCTGTTTTATAAGCGAAAGAAAAACCGTACCATATTTGCCCAAGACTCTCACTCTTTCCTGTTGCCAATCTGAGTTCGATATGGCCTTACTCTTAATAGCTGCTGCGGTCTTCGCACTGGATTTGTATGGTGGCCAAGAGCATTCCTTTGTTGCTTCTTTGTACCAGTTCTTTGGTACTACTTCCACCTCATCATTGTCCAAAAAATGAACCACAAGCCACGTCATCGTTTTCAAAAAAAAATCAAACCAAAATCTGTTTCGCATTCCAAAAAAGTCAGATTTAGAAACAGTCTGATTAAATAAATGTTCATGTAATTTTTATAAATGTAATAGTCGAAGCGCAACAGCACTGATTTCATTCAGTGGCAAAAAAACTAATTTATATTCTATTTCATCAATTTTCCAACACTGTAAAGGATCTTGGTCATTGCGATCTATCAAATATGTCCCAACTATAGATGAGTTGCACGGTAACGAGAAAAATTCCTCAACTTTCCTGAACTTCTTGCCAATGATAACAATATCTAGTCCATGAGAAGCAATATTTTGTACAGATATTATTTCATTACTTCTCAACTGTACAAATGTATCACTCAGCGTGGTAAGCTTCACAGTGAACTGTTTCATTTTTAATACTTTATATTGTGGAGAAGTGCAACCTGCTACAAGTGGTCCACGAAAATGTTGTCGAGATAACTTAATACCTGCTGCTACGTGGGTCGGCTTTGAAAGAAATGTACCCTCAGAAACACGGTTTATTATTTGCTGCAAAGGTTTTTCCGCTTTTCTTAGCATATTCTTGAGTTTTTGTAAATGATTCTCGAAGTCATAAGTGCTAAAACTTTCCAAGGGACCAAATCTTTCCACGTCGTCAGCCAAATGCATTAGTGCATGAATTTTATGAGATACAAAACTGTATCCGTATATCCTGTATGACATTTCTATGAATTCCTTCATCAAAGACCTTGCATAATTTAAGAATTCTCTGTTCACACATAGCACACCGCTCGACATTATACGGCTCGCGACCATGAGCATTAAAAAATGGACATAATATTTTTTCTTCAAGACTGATTTAAATATCACACAACCCGTATATAGTAGAACTGCTCTCAATTCTGTTGCTTTATAACGCTTACATTCCATCAAACTCCTGGGCTTTCTATTAAATTCACAAGGCATATACTGTGTTGAGGATTCCAAGTGTCGAGAGGCGTTGGTTAAATCTCTGTAACACAATTTATGAGGGGGTCTTCCAGAAACTAATCCAAATTTTTTGTGACACAAGAGTTTTTTCATTGCACCCTCATGTAGTACATGTAAAGGATCTTGGACTACGTCTTTGATGAAGTGAAAATTTGGTAGGGTAATAAATTTTGTAACACCCTTGTGGTGTCTCGCATCGGATTGCTGTTTGAACTGTGCGTTTGTACGTTTAGATACTCTTGTTCGAGGGAAGCACATCACGTGATTAACCATCATGCCTTCTTCGGTACATTTTGGACAGGCAGAATAAGAATTATGTTCATTGATGCATAGAACTGCGGACTTTGCGGGTGCATCGCAAACTAGCATTCGAACTCTGAAATTATAGGATACTTCCCGTACTGTTATGCCATTGTTTGATAAATTTACTGCTTCATCGACAAATTCTCTTAAGAAGTCATTGAAATCGTCCGGTTTCTTAAGGCCATGATAAAGCCCTGCCATCATGACTTCGTTTTTGATCAATCCAATTGAATCGACTTTGAATAAAATGGGATAAAAACAACTACCACTACTCTTACTAATGGGCAGACCATCTATATTTACAGATATTTCAAATGATACATCTTGTGGCACATGATAGTCATATTGCATAAATAGTGTATTAACACAATGCGATATGCCAAAAGAATATAAATTGCCAGGAGGTACAGCCCTGACTTGTGCTTTGCAAAGAGTTTTGAGTAGAGTTCTCGCATCAGCAGGTAATTGGGAAAATGATTGTGGATCCCGTTCATCTTTTAAAATTTTTAATAATTCCCGCAAAGTAGTTTGTGGTACATTGCACTTACAGGCCCACGCTGCTAAATTTTCTCTTAAAGAGAAGCATCTGTTAGCATCGTTCTCATTCGCTACGTTCAAATCAATACTATCACTGCTAATATCTGACAAATTGCTGTAGTGACTATCGTCGCTACTACTATCAGCTGAATCGTTACAATAAATATCATTGCCGCTAGTATCAGTCTGACTGCTACATCTGTTATCACTCTCATGAGCACTAAGATTCGTATAAGGGTGTTTAATATTTACATCCCAAAATTCCTCCACATTGAAAATACCTGGTTCTGAGTCTTCTGCACCTGTCTTATCGTGAACACAAACAACTGGATCATCTTTTGGATGATTAGATACAACATTGTTATCTAATTGTTCTGTTCTTGGAATTTGCTGCAAGTTTGAATTATATATGCGATCGGCATCTTCTATTATTGCTAGTGCAGCTCTTGTTTTCTGCGATACTTGTCGTCTTTCATGTCGCCTAGTATTTTTATGTTTGGGCATTTTTGCAACGTACTTATAAAATCCGAATTTATATAATGACACGTGAAAGAAGCGTATTTTTTAGTACATTTTAAAATACAAAAAGTAAACCAGACGGGCGCTAATACTTATATTTGATATGTAATGTATATGCTCATCACATACGACGAGCGTGGACATATTTCTGCACCACTATATTCGAATCATAGATGAGCCACTCCGTAGGAATAAGAATGAGGTTAGGTTTTGACCGGTTGCATGTGGCTTGCACTTCTACACAATTCATGCGAATTATACACAGTACACAGTATAGATATCAGTCATCGCATGTATAAAAGTATTTATTGGGTTCACTTACCGTTTTCGAAAAATATCTACGAGCGAAGTACACTTATTAAACACTTATGAAAAACAAGTTGTATGTTGCACAGGGAGTCTCGTCTCTAACGCGACAAAGAAAGAATGTTTTCACTCTCGGTCCTTAGGGCCGATGGCGCTTCGATCGAATCAACTGTCGTATTTCAAATATTTGATCGAAGCGCCATCGGCCCTAAGGACCGAGTGGTGAAAACATAGTACGTATCTTTTATTTTGCAAAAAAAAAAATTAAAATAATTGTAATTCATTGCATTTTAACATAATTTAGTGAAAAATGTCAATGTTCGAAGAGAATATTTTTCCGTGCATTATATGTAAAATTTCAAATATTCTTACAATATTTACATATATAAATATTAGATGCACTTTATCGAAGTATGTTTCTGAAATGATCCTATATTACAGAAATATTGCAGGAATATTCACGTATGTTTACGAACAGATATTTCAACAAAAACATAGTGAAAATATCATACCAATATATCGGATATTTTCATACATTTTCACACATTTTCAAATATTCTCGGAATATTGAGTGCTGTCTGGGTATGTACAGTTTTTTTTCGAGATTCGTTATTTTTTGAGAAAAATAATAAAAACTGAAAAATCGCGAAGCTTGTTTGGACCACGTTTTTTAATCTTCACTCACTCTAACTTCGACAAATATCAACGGATCTTCTCGATGTTTGGCATGACATCGTAAAATACCCTATCGCTGCCGATAAAATCATGAAAAGTTAATAATAATATAGTTTTCATTGATAATTTAGTTGTAAACAAGCGACCGACTGTTTATACGGTTATGTGTGTTCGACGAGAACAAGTGTGTTACAAAGTTTAAGCGTGGAAAAACTTTCAGTGAGACATTTGTTCATTAACATTGAAGGAAATTTTTCAGAAAATTTCAGTTTGATTGAATAGAAATTGGCTAAGATACAGCGATTTTCCTAAAAGCAATCGATCCGCGTGGTCGAGCGCGTGGTTTCAACGCTTGAAAATCTGCACGACAGTTGCATTTAAGACCAAGCGGATCGATTGCTTTTGGGGGAAATCGCTGTATCTTAGCCAATTTTTATTTCATCTATCTGAAATTTTCTGAAAAACTTCCTTCAATGTTAATGAACAAATGTCTCACTGAAAGTTTTTCCACGCTTAAACTTTGTAACCCACTTTTTCTCGTCGAACATACATAACCGTATAAAAAGTTGGTCGCTTGTTTACAACTAAATTATTAATGAAAACTATATAATTATTAACTTTTCACGATTTTATCGGCAGCGGTAGGGTATTTTATGATGTCATGCCAAAAATCGAGAAGATCCGTTGATATTTGTCGAAGTTAGAGTGAGTTAAGATTAAAAAACGTGGTCCAAACAAGCTTCGCGATTTTTCAGTTTTTATTATTTTTCTCGGAAAATAACGAATCTCGAAAAAAACTGTACATACAAAAAAGTTGCCTTTTTTTATCCTCTACACGATGGTATTTTTGAAAAATCATTTCGGTGATTTTTGAAAATTGGTCACATTGACGGGAATTTTCTACTGAAAAAAGTCGAGCCGAGCGCTCAGGACCTTTTAGTATCGAGGCCTTCAATTGTTCATAGAATGGGATATTGTGTTATCACGTACTAACAGTTTTTTCTATATAATTCTATTGGCGTCTTCTTAAGGTGGTTCTTCCACAAAGGGACGGATATTATAGGTGCGTTAGTTTGGGCCCCATTGAAAATTAATGAATTTACATCTTTTTTTATCCTCAACAAAGCCATAATGCCCCAATGACATAATGATGTTTTATTCGGACGCAGCTCTCTGATGTAAGCTTTCAACTGACGTGTCGCGGTGTGGCCAAACGTCTCAATTCCTTTGAATCTCCACCTAAAATTGAATTTCTATCACTCCAACTCTGAATATTTCGGCGCAGACTCCGATAACATACTATTTTCTTGCCATTTGAGAAATCCTCATAATGCACACTATATGGGTGTTTCCGCGATATGGTGTTTCAGCTGTAAACATTTTGACAAACAAAAAATGTAATAATTACAAATGATTTCATATTTTCTGTAACGATAACAGTCTCTTGTCAAAACTTACGAAAGGGCGAGTAACTTTAATAATTTTTTTTTTCCTGGTCATTTCGTATCTTTCCTGGCATAATACGGGGTGTCCCATCTGAAATTACGCATTAGAATATCTCTGAAATGAGGACTGCTATCGAAAAATGGTTCAGATGAGAATATCATAGTTTCGAGGGGGACACACGATGATGATATCAGTTTGGTTGTGGGTAGTACTGCTTGTGAGAAATTAGCCCGTAACTCTGCATTCAGATAGAGGGAAATGTGTTTGAACATTTAATAATAAACTCCTGAAACAACCATGCTTTCACCCCAAATGATTGCGATTGAAAAACTACACCCACAATGACAAATTTCCAAGTTTCCAACAGTCATAACTCGCGATCCGTGAACGATGTGCACTTTATCATGTATGGCTGAATTCGTCTTACCGAGAGGTACAACATTTGTACCGGGTAAAAAATTGGTTTTCATTTAAGAAAACTACGTTCGGGCTAATTTCTCACTAGCAGTACTACCCACAACCAAACTGATATCATTATCATGTGTCCCCCACGAAACTATGATATTCTCATCTGAACCATTTTTCGATAGCAGTCCTCATTTCAGAGATATTCTAATGCGTAATTTCAAATGGGACACCCTGTATACATGCCAGGAGAGAGATGTTTTCACAGAAAAACCCTAATTCAATACAGATAAGTTAAGTTTTCGATTTTAAATTTCAACATGCTGTATATATGGGGCATTCCATGCCAACTCGACCAGCCCGTGACCTCAACGTCTTCGATTTGGTCCGCGATTTTTTTTATCGTTAATCTACCTCAAAAAGACACTCCAAATTTTTTTCAGATTTTTTCTATTGTTAGGTTATTTTTAAATCGACTCAAAAGGTTAAAAAAAAACGCCACCTCCAAAAAATCTGAAAAAATTCAGAAAATTTCTAAAAAAAAAAACGAATTTTTTCATATTTATTTCAACATGGAGAAATCTATACATAGGCATTTTATGGATAGCACTTCCATGGTATTGAAGGAATAAATATTTGTTGATATTCTTTCTATATGTTTTTTGGCGCGCTGAATTCGAATCCGAAGATGGTTTTTACGTATCATGATTTTACAGCTATTCAGATCAATCTTCAATCGGAATGGTTGGAGATATCGAAATAAGTTTCAAACAAAACATATTCCTCGATTAAAGTTGCACCAATGTTGTTATATGACTTTTTTTCGTATCTCGATCATTTAAGAAGATATTCCATGATTTGTGTGAAATGAAGTGCATGAGGGGGTTCTGTTGTGTCGGACAGAGCGTTGTTACCCTTGTTCTGATGTGCAGGTGATTTCTTTCATTCATTTTATGTATATTCGAGGATTTCTCACTTCAAATTGTCATTTAGCCTGAAAAGGAATGGATCAAGTTTCATGAGTCCACCGACGAGTCTATGGATACCGACACCCTACCCTGCTTTACCGACGACGAAGGTTTTGACAATACCGATCGACGGACTGTATTCAATCAGCGTATTGTTACACGCCACTTGTTAAAAACAATGTTCCCTGCATTTCGCGAGCTATTTGTTTGCAACTGTCGTCGCTTATTAGTTATTACTTATCAGCTACAATAACTCATTTCTCCAGTTATGAACAAGTGTGTTCGGGCAAAATATAATCGATCGCTTAGATCAGCTGGACGGCCAGTCTATATCGAGAGCACACACACCATCGTGCAGTGTTTACCTGCCTCAAATCGAACTCTCAACTCATTATTGCGCACCGAGCGTTAGAACTATTCAATGTATATGTATATGTGTATTCCTGCGGACTAAATCGAAGTCCATATGTATATCAGTATGTCTCAGATCTCCCTGTGGGAAACATTGTAATATCATCTATCGGCCTCGTGGTCAAATATCTGTACATATCTCATCGTGAGAATTTAATAAACACACGAGTTTTAAGTAAATACGAATAAAACCCCGTGTAAGGCTTTTCTTAAACATTAATCCCGTCAGTCACTCATCCTAGGCTTCTCTCTCGCTAATTTGTTCACCCACATCTAAAGAACCTCTTATCGTCTCTCGCAACAAAGTGAAAAACTTCGAAGATGTGATTGGTGTACTGAAAATTGATGATAGATGAGAATAGTGCATAGCATTGAAAATTTGAATTAATGTTACCGAACGAGACCAGAGATAGTTGATGTGAAATAAATACCTATTATTATTATTACTATTATTATTCGGTTATAATCGGGATTAGTGTCGATTAATAGAATCATGGCACCTACAAGACACCATGATCGCTGTTGCAATCCTTTTAGTCTCGAGAATCATAAGAAAGGCAAAGAATTAAGGCACCCATCGCTGCAAGTTCGAGAAAAGTGGAATTTAAGTGAGCAAGACTTTTTATGTGTGACGTGCAGACTTTTATGTTCAAAATGAGAGCCCGGAACCAACGTCAGTTCCAATGACCCGAATTCACATGGAGTTGATGATGGTCTCGCAGGATCTTCGAAAGATCAATCGCTAGAAGTTAGCAATTTCTCTCACCCGAATGTTCATGATAATCAACGTACTCTCCGAATATCACCAGACATAGAATCAATTGACGACTTGATCGAGCCCCTGGACGATTTTGGTGAGTGGTTCATTTTAAATCTAAACGATTGAGAAAATTGTACATTTGACGATGAAGCAAGGAATTTCAATATTCCAAACAAGGCATCGACAGACATTGAAAATGAAGTTTGTGCCCGGTGGTCTACAATACTTTATGCCACTTCGTACAAAAGTTGAGTTCAAATTACAATGGGAGAAAAACGTAGTGTGCAATGAATTCAAGTTATTCTGTAGTGTAAGATAAATAATTCTCATTCTATTCAGTACCCAACGACTGATATCATTCATTTCGCATATCATATAGGAATCGAGGCCGCTGAATTACTCACCCAGACAAGCAAATTATCACAGCTGAGCATCAATAGAGAGTCCGAGACCAGTGCAACACTCACACCGACACAAAATAGTAAATTTTCAGAGTTGAGTATCGATACACTACTTCCGACTATCAATGATGGTCTTGAAAAACTTGATCAGTCTCCCATTCCAAGGAGAAAATTAGAGGTGGGATCTTGGCTCAGAGAGAAGGTGAAGAGAGTGTCTCGCAATTTGAAGCGACTGTTAGGTGTTGTTGATGAAACTGAACCAGATACTGAGATAGAAGATCCTGATTTGAGAAATATTATCGACCGGCTAAAAGCAAAATTTCACAGTGATGGCATCAGCAGAGCTGAAAAAATACAGATACTCACCATAATATTACCATCTCGATGGAGCACAGCTAAGATCTCTCGAATCATGGGAGCAAGGAAATACATGGTAAAAAAAGCGAAGAAAATCTATGAAGATAAAGGGATATTGTCAATGCCAGATGCAAAATTAGGTAATTAACCACGTCACTAATGAATAAATTCATATTATAATCATTTCTCGAGACTTCGGGAACATCGATTATTCATTTTGTTTCATATCTTCAGGCCGGGCACTTCTAAAGAGTACTATAATATTGGTGGAACAATTCTATAATGATGATCGTGTCAGCACTAATATGTCTGGGATGAAGGATTTTGTTTCCTGTCGGAACAGCAAGAATGAGAGAATTCATGTTCAAGAACGATTGGTTCACTCAAACTTGAAAGAAGTGTTCGTATTTTTTCGTGATGAGCATACGTCTATTGTGATAGGATTTTCTTCATTCGCTTCTCTGCGACCAAAGCATTGTGTGCTTGCAGGCGATAGCGGTACACACACGGTATGTGTGTGTCCAATACATCAAAACGTGAAGCTTATGATACTAGGTAAACTTTTCTTCACTTTTCCATTCATATCTTGATCAGCTATTCTAGGCCTACTGATGATGACTATTTTTTCCTCATTTCTCAGGTGCAAATTTCAGACGAATAACGAAAAATTCCAACCATCCCCTCGACCATTATAATGATTGCTTAAGAATGATCGTATGTTGCAACCCTTCATCGAGGTGCCATCTTGGCGAGTGCGAAAGTTGTCCTGGGACTTCCGTGCTTGACACGACTTTGAATCAACTAATGGAGGAAGCAAACATCGATACTATCACCTACAAAAATTGGATCTTCACTCCGCGAGCCAAACTTGAAACTCTCACCAAAAATACCACTGAGTTCATTGAAGATTTTTGCGAGAAAATCAAACATCTCTCACCACATGCATTCTTTCTAAACAACAGTCATCATTCATGAAAGAGCGGAAAGAGTTACTGCAGGACAACGAATTTCTGGCGGTTTGCGACTTTTCAGAGAACTATGCCTTCGTCGTGCAAGATGCGGCACCAGGATTTCATTGGAACAACGACTCAGCGACTGTGTATCCAGTGGTCATTTATTTCAAAGATAATGATGTCATCGCTCATAAAAGTCTTGTGATAATATCGGATTGTTTATCACATGATACAGTGGCAGTTTATACCTTCACTAAAATTGTTATAAATTTCATCAGAGAAATCAATGAAAATGCGACAAAAATTTTTTACTTCTCGGATGGGGCGCCACAACAATATAAAAATCTTAATAACTTCATCAACTTGTTTTATCACGAAGAAGATTTTGGAATCAAAGCCGAATGGCATTACTTTCCAACTGCCCACGGCAAAGGGCCTTGCGACGGCATTGGGGGTACTGTGAAGAGACAAGCGGCACGAGCTAGTCTTCAGCTTCCGCCGGATGAGCAGATCACTACTCCCGAACAATTGTACGACTGGGCTTCGGATCCGACTCATCTCCCAAGCATAACCGTGAGATATTCATCCCAAAACGACTATGATGAAGTGAAGACATTTCTCCAGGCGCGATTCGCTACTGCTAAGGCTATCCCGGGCACTCACCAAATTCACTGCATCATTCCTGATACGGATGGTTATGTTTTGGTGAAACGTTTTTCACGTTCCGAGGAATTCAAACGATCTAGTGTGGTGAAAAGACCCCGAAAAACGAAACTACCAACCTATGTATAGATTTCTCCATGTGGAAATAAATATGAAAAAATTCGTTTTCGTTTTTAGAAATTTTGTGAATTTTTTCAGATTTTTTGGAGGTCGCGTTTTTTTTTAACCTTTTGAGTCGATTCAAAAATAACCTAACAATAGAAAAAATCTGAAAAAAATTTGGAGTGTCTTTTTGAGGTAGATTAACGATAAAGAAAATCGCGGACCAAATCGAAGACGTCGAGGTCACGGGCTGGTCGGGTTGGCATGGAATGCCCCATATACAACTCGTTTTTGCAAAATATCTTTAATATTGACATATAACGAGTATCTCATTAAATCGTACGTAATGGGATTCCGCCATAAGGTTATGTGCTAAATATTGGGAATCTAAAGTCAGTTTTATGTATTATTTGCTCGATAACCCTTCGTCAAACTTCGTATAAGTGTTATTAGGTACTTTAACTATAACTTAGTAAACGATTAGAATCTTCTGCAATATTTCGGTTCGTGGAAGAACCATCTTAATAACATTTGACATAATATTTTTGGTCTCCTCTCAAGGTACACTAAGCGTAATGGATTCTGATCCGGACGAGTTGGACAATTCTAGAAACAGCCAATCGGCGCTCTGGATTAAAAAAATCCAGAGCGCCGATTGGCTGTTTCTAGAATTGTCCAACTCGTCCGGATCAGAATCCATTACGTTTAGTGTACACCCTATCGGATTTTTTACGGCGGTGTGCCACGCGAACGAATGGTATCCAGGTTGGACGGGATGACGCGGAGGGGGAAGGTTGGTAACACGAAGATTACAAGTTTCATGCATGCTGAAGCTGTAAACAAGCTTTATAACGTAACCTTTCGAACCCCATTAGATGTAGCTGAACTGGTCGAGCCTGGTATCATGGCTCCTGGCGATGCTCGACTTGAAGAGCCGAGTAAGTTTACCGACTATATTTGTGCGATTCCGACGTTCCTACCGGTTAAGTATGAATTGCTTGTTATGTATCAACTATTGCTGGGCCATGTGGATGCACTCCCGATACCTCGAGGTGGAGATCGCGGCCGAGGCCGAGGCCGTGGCCGTCGTCAGGTCGCTGCGCCTGTGCCGCTAGTTGCAGAACTAGGTGAGTCACGGTCTGATTGTGCTAGCACTGAACAGACACTATCCATCGGTGTTCGCATATGTCGAAAAAATGCAAGTATTTTATTTTTTCGCTGCCGATACTGAAAATGATGAATTTTCATGTAAAAGAGCATGTGGCTAACTAAGGAGAAGCCGGTAGCTCAATTTTGAGTGGTCGCTCAAACGGGATTGCTATTTTCCTGCACGGAAAAAAAATTTCTGTTTAATTTACTGTGTGCTTAGTTGTATATGTGACAGCTACTTTTTTGCAGTAAAAATGACAGCCATAGTGGTAACCTTTACTCTGTACCAATGTACCAAATACTAGAATTGTGGTAATTTCTACTGCAAAAAGGAGTTGTCACATATCCAACTAAGCACATAGTAAATTCAACAGAACATTTTTCTCCATGTGTATAATCAGCACTGCAGGAATTAAATAAAATTTCCCACTTAAAGAATGATGACATACCTAATTGAAAATTATGATATTTGAGTTCGTTCTAGTATCATTTCAAAAACAAAGGATTAAGTTATCTATAAGAAACTAGGAAAGTGCGTGGGCTTTCACACGAAGCTTGGTGAAGTCACGGGATGACCGGAGTAAGCATTCCTCAGGAGAGTGGGGTTTTTTTCCTTTCAGGAGAAGCTATTTTACATTAAAATCTGTAATTTAAAGTACTATCAGCAGCGAAAGGATAAAGTACGTCCTTTTTCCTCGACACAACCTAATTTATATTTAACTTTTTTCTCAAATTAATTTGCATGATTTTAACAATTACCATGATTATTTTTAGCACTCGGATTCTGGCCAATCAGAGCGCAGTATTTCATGACGTGGAGAACATCCCGATTCGGGATAATACTGATAATTGCATCTAGTCCAGTCAAATAGGCCTGAAGCGAAGAATTTTTGAGGGGTAGATTGATTTTTTAGGTGAAGGTAGGTGAATGGATACTGAATGATACCCCAATGAAATTTTTGCCCCCCGCCCCCGGCGACCCTTGGATTCAGGGGATCAAATGTTCAGAATTTCAATATCTCCAAAACTTACCACCCGATCGTAAAATGTTTTCAACAAAAGTTATTCTAAATAAAAAAAAACACAAAAAGTTATATCAAGTTCAACCCCGTATTTCTACAAATAAGGGCGTTAAACCGATGTAGAGATTCGGGGTTGACACATGCGCAGAACATTAGTGAAAGCGTGTCAGTGAGTGCGAGCGGAGCAGACATGTAGCTTTGTCTTTCTTTTCCAGCGGTTAACCCCGAATCTTTACATCGGTCTAGAGCCCTTATTTGTAGAATTACGGGGTTGAACTTGATATAACTTTTTGTGTTTTTTTTCATTCAGAACAACTTTTGCTCGAAACATTTTACGATCGGGTGGTTAGTTCTGGAGATGTTGAGATTCTGAACATTTGATCCCCTGAATCTAACGGTCGCCGGGGGCGGGAGGCAAAAATTTCATTGGGGTATCATTCAGTATCCATTCACCTACATTCACCTAAAAAATCGATCTACCCCTCAAAAATTCTTCACTTTAGGCCTATTTGACTGGACTAATCCTAGCTCTTGATAATCTACCTCTAGCTTTGCAATTGTTTTTATAACTGTCAAATACCGTGATAGTTAAGTCAGAGAACATCGTGAATAGATTTCAATCTTTTCTAACCTGCCGCTCTTTGCTTGACCAGATCAAAATCGCAAAAATAATCCGTCGAACACCACTCGACCTTCAAAATGAATCGGATATTTCCTGATTGTCTTGCTACGGATCAAAACATGCGCGAAATATTCGATAATTTCGAAGGTCTTGTGATGTGACTTCCGAATATATGTAAATCACATATTTGGATCACACAGTAATTTAACCAACTTTTGTCTGGTTACCTAATCGATACCAATCTTTGTTTGAGATATCAACGATCTACCTCCGGTAGAACTCGAGGCCCAGCCCCAAGTGGCACGAGAGAATGAGGAGGGAATACGCGAAGATTCCTGCAGGGTTTGCCTATTGGCACCTGCGACCCATGCTTTCGTCCCTTGTGGGCATAGATGCTGCTGCGCTGCTTGTGCCGAGCGTATACATGTCCGGTGCCCACTGTGTCGAACGGAGTTTACCGCCGTATTGCACATACGCATTTAAAAAATAAACTAAAAAAACTACCTATAACTTTGCGATCAATGTTTAATAAAATAATATGGAAATATTTGTCAGTAGTACGCGTATTATTCACAATCAAAACCTATATAATACCGTTTTCTATTTGCTCATTGTGTAACTTTCCTAATTTGAACTTGAATATATAGGAGGTATTCTTCCCCAAGTGAGACAAGTTCGGACCCTCACCGTTATCATTTTTTTATAATTCCTTTGTGTCATCAGTAACCTAAAAGGAACCTATGTGAATGATTTAAAATTTTTCTTTTCAATAATTAGAATATTTCTACTCAACAAACAATTGAAGGGTTCAATTCCAGAGTGGCCTAACCCACATTGTCGATAAGGCTCGTTTTAACTGTCATCAGCGGTTTGAAATGAGCCTAATCGACAATGTGGGTTAGGTCACTCTGGCACAGAACCCTTCAGTTATACACGGAGAGAAAATTCAAGTAAATATTCCTATGCAGCATGGTAATGGTTACATTACTCTATAGTTTGTGTCACGCCGCTCTGATTAACAAACTATACAACTATACTATACTGCTACATAGGAATATTTACTTGAATTTTCTCTCCGTGTAACTCGGTATTTCATAAACAGTTCGCTTTATTGTGATAAAGATCATAGCGATGTTTGGGATGGTCATACATTCTTTCCTGAATCGTATATGGCTGGTTCTGTTTCAATGATACATGAGGGTGCCTATATTAACCAGCAGACGGCCATGTTACCGCCTTTTACCTCTATGAATTCAAAATGTTATTTCGTGCAGGCTTTGGATGTATGTAAGTTATTTATTTATGGACTTTCTGAATTTTTAGTCACATTCTCTTTCTATTCTTTAATTTCGGGAAATAATAGTTTTCATTTCAGAAAAAAAGTGAAATATACTGTACACAAGGCGTATTTGATTCTGTCGGCCCACAGTCTTCTGTCTCTTTTGCCGAAAAAATCAAATACGGTGGGCGTACCTATTGTTCGTACAGGTACCGGTATCGAGTCTATCGATTTAGGCTTTAATCATTCCGCTGTATATAGTATGGTACCTACCCCGATTTCAACCAATCGATATAATGAGCTATGTGAATGAATCTAGCTCTGTTTATCCAGAAGTCTGTAGGAGAACTAAAACATTTCAACATCCGTGCATAGCTGAGGTACATACATTCAGATGGTGGCTCGGATTAAAGTCATAATTATTACTAACAGGACAGAACAAATCCTTGATCTTCCGAGGTTCGCATCTCAGGCCCCATCATTCGTATACGAAATGCATTGTCTATTCCTTTATGACTCTTGGAAAATCAAAATGTATTGTTTGATTAAATAATTTTTCATTCGTGTTCATTTCAATTGAATGCTTTGAACGATTGATGTAGACGAATCAGCAGTGGTCTGAAGGCTGCTGTCAAGTCACTCGTGAGAGAATTGAAATTTGAATATTGAATATCCAGCTACTTCCGGGATATCCCAGCCCGTTGAATTTTTTTGCAAAAGTTATCAGTCAGGTATATTAGGACAAGAAATTCCACGAGTACGTGGCGTCACGCCATCATCATGCGCCTTTACACACAATAAATCGTAGTGAAGCATATACTAGAATACGCTCTTTTCGGGCTCAATCAAGTGAAATCTTGAAGTATTACGTTATCATATCTGAAAATTATCTATGATTTTTATGTATTTCAAAGAAGAAAATTAAGCGCATGAAATTTTATTTTGATTATCGAGGGGTAGGTACTCCGTATTATCTGAGTTAATTTATCCGGAATTTTGACAAACAGATTTTGATGTAACTACAATCCACTTACAAAAAAAGTTTGACGTTCGCTAGAGTTTTGTGGTTCCATGAAATTGATTGATCACTACGTTTATTAGAATATGTATTTGAATGTTGAACTGATATAATGTAGGTAAGGTCAAAATGTGAACGGAGGTATATTCTGTAAAAAAACGTATCGGGACCGTTCTGTAGAAACGTATTCTGTAGAGAAGTATCAAGACCGCTCTGTACAAACGTATTCTGTAGAAACGTATCAGGGAGCGTTCTGTAGAAACGTATTTTGTAGAAACGAATCAGGGAGCGTTCTGTAGAAACGTATTCTGTAGAACTGTAAGACTTTTACTAATTTTTCTGTTGAACTGGAATATGTAGAATAATTATTCTGTAGAAACGTTCTCAGCGACATGGTGTAGAAACTTTCTGTGGGAACGTATCAAAAAATATTCTGTAGAACTGTGACGTGTAGAATAATTTTTCTGTAGAAACGTAATTGTGGGTTATTTTACTCGGGGGGCTGTGGAAACGAATCTAAATACAATCTGTAGAACCGTATTATGTACAAAAGTTTCTCTGTGGAAAAGTATCTGTAGAAACGATTCGGTAGAAACGGTCCTCTGTAGAAACGATTTCTGTAGAAACGGTCCCCTCCCATTATGAGGTCGATCCTACAGATTTTCGGGTGAAATGTCGCACAGGCTCGTTTCTACAGAAAAATAATTCCAGAACGCCCGGTTCTACAGAACGAATTTCGGGATCGTTTCTACAGAGTTCGTTTCTACAGAAGAATTATCTGCCACAGGTACGTTTCTACAGAATTCGTAGGAATCCAACAAAATTTCCTTGTGCTTCGTCCGCCATCTTGGAAAACAGGTGATAATCGTTGATATCTCGGCTTCTACTGGTTGGATTTTCATTTTTTTTTCCAGTTTTGTAGAAAAAAATATTGTCTACAACTTTTATTCGAAGAATTTTTCGATATCTGTGGACGAAAAAAAGTTTTAAAAGTTTTGTTTGAACAAGTTTCCGATACAATCGGAAGGGGGCAATATAATCCATAATAAACATTCGATTAACTTTTTTTCCTTTACAGACGGGTAGTTCTAAGATATTGCGTCTCAGCAGTCAACATTTTGGCAAAACGAAAAATGTAATAATTGCAGCTGATTTCATATTTGCTGTAATGATAACAGTCTCTTGTTGCAACGCACGAAAGGGCGAGTAACTTCGATAATTTTCAATATTTTTAGATGGGCCAGTATATAGATAGTGACCAGGGGGGATATGCTAGGGAAGAGATATTTCTGCGGAAAATCGTTATGAATATGAAGACAAATTATGTTATCGATTCTGAATTTAAACGGGGTGACTATTGCACGTATTACAATAGATGTTGCGTCAAACTCAAATAAATAGATAACTAATGGCGACATATAACTGACCAGGGTAGATACAAGGACCTCTTCTCCACAAACCCGAACGCGGCAGTTTCTCCGCGCTAACTGAGAAACGAATAAGCAACGACAGTCACCCTTTATGTGTTGCATACTTTGTGGCGAACTTTCAACATGCTGACATAGTAATAATCGGTGCACCCATTGTATTATCTCAAAATAACGTTCATAAAAATGCCAGAGGAGGAGACGTCGAAAGTGTGGGACAAAACGGAATATGAAATATTTTGAAAAATAGTCATATGGAATCAATTTTGTTACCGAAATAACATTATACGTTTATATAGCTATAAGAAAAACTATTTGTTTGTTACATTTTATTCGAAAAGTTAACAAAGATTGCTACCTCAATCAACAAATTTGTTGAAGGGACATGCCAGGGTAGAGACAATTTGGCTGTTTGAACTCAATTTTCTGGAATTGTGAAAATAATTTATAATCAAAATTCAGCGGACCGTATCAAACACAGTTCGAAAAACAACTAAGTTTATTCCAAGTTTTTGAATTTTTTTATTTTCACCGTTTTTCTTTCTAAAAGACACCAAAGGACGCAATATCTTGGAACTACCCAGATATCGAAAAATTCTTCGGATAAAAATCGTAGAGAATATTTTTTTCTACAAAACTAAAAAAAAATAAATGAAAATCCAACCAGTAGGATCCGAGATATCGACGAGTTCCTGTTTTCCAACATGGCGGACGAAGCACAAGGACATTTTGTTGGATTCCGGCGGATTTAGGCATCTGTAATGACCCTTTACTCACCCTAAAAATTTGGCTTGTTCATCCATTTTGTAGATATTTGCTACTTTTCGAGCTAATTTGACTGGCCTATACCCGGAGGTTCGTTTCCACAGAATATGTACTCAAAAGTTCTTTTTTTTTCCAATCGTAATTCTAGTTCATTTTCGACACGAGTGTCAAATATGGTTTCCAGAATGCTAAAATGCTCAGGAAGAGTCTTTGTCGCGATCAAGATGTCGTCCATGTATACGACAACGTTTCCGGAACGTATAAAGTTTACTAATGCCTCGTTTATAAATCGTTGGAAGCATTGCGGCCCAATCTTCAAGCCGAATGGCATACGCAAGTATTCAAATTGTCCCATAGGCGTTGTGAATGAGGTGAATTTTATTGAATCAGGGGACATGGCGACGTGGTAAAACCCGTCTTTGAGATCTAATCCGCTGAAATATTCTTTACCGCGCAATTGGTCCAGCTGATCATCGATCAAGGGAAGGGGATAATTATCCCTCGCCATAACCTTATTCAACGCGCGGGAGTCCACACACATGCGGAGATCTCCGTTTTTCTTTCGGGTCAATACGATGGGTGAGGCATATTCGGATTTGCTTTCTCAAATTATGTTGTCTCGGAGTAACCTCTCCAGTATCGCGTTTACTTTTTCTTTATCAGCATACGCGAGTCTACGCGGCGCAAAGTGTATGGGCTGATTGTTCTTTAAAACTATTCGCGCTGCCACTTCTACTTTCGGTTCGAGAGGTTGCTCTGGTGATTCGTAGTGTTCGGCGAAAATGGTTTTAAGCTTATTGCGGTATTCCTGAGAAATATTTTGATGGATTATAATCTTATCAGCCTTGGCCTTTTCCTCTAACTCAACATGCATTATTCCTACTACTGCAGAATCGTAACTAGGGCTCTTCGTGAGAGCGTACCCAAATATTTTAAGCGCATTCCTACCTAGCAAGGCTGGCATGGTCATGGTATTGTCGGAGACCACTCAGCATAATATTTTTTGTATCATCGTCTAGAGTGACCTGCGCGTTCACCACACCTATCACTCGTACCTCGGATTTGTTTATACCATAATATTTCTGCCATTCGCGCCCTGGGGTGCTCATAGCTTTTCTACTCACGAACTGCTCTTTAATAAGGCTGATTGGACACCCAGTGTCTATTCTGGATACTAATGAGAAGGGTTGGCATTCTTTAATTCTGAACTCAGTAGGTTTTTGAAACCCGTCCCTCACTCCCGCGTTTAAATCAATAAAACCGATTTCCTCTTCTCCGCCGCTCTCCGAATCGTGTTCTTCTTCCTCCGGTTGTGACTGTGATTCACTTTCTTCCTCTTGTTCAGCTGCACGGCAGATGCATCCGATTTGTCGATCAGTTCGGGTGCCTTTTTCCTTTGGTGTGGGCTCCCGGTTCTCCGTCTTGGGATATTTGCAGTCTTTTGCGTAGTGCCCACTGCCGTTGCAATTGTAGCATTTGATAGTTCCCCTTGACGTATGCTTCAAACTACTGTTTGTATCTCTACTGGAACTAAACCCTATTGGTTGGGCTGCTTGGTCAGTTCTAGTTTTCATCTCTGCATCCTTCGGTTGTTGATACTCTCGTTTGCCACCAAATGTTTTTGGTGGATTAAGCTCAATCTTCTTGAAAGCTAGGAGATCTTGGACCGACAGGAATGACTGCATGCGAGCTTGGTTTTTTAAATAGTCCGATGGAATTCCGTCAATAACGTAGTCGATAATTTCTTCGTTTGATATTGGTACCTTATTGGCGAGAATGATTTTACTATGACAATAATCGCCAAAGGATTCGTTTCTGTGCCATTCCCTCGTTTCGAACTTCTTTCTCAACTGTAATCGATCCGGTCGTTGATCGAACATGGCCTCCATCTGTTCCAACAGTTCGTCCACCCTCAAGGTCAGGTGTTCGACCTTGGAGTGTTACCAGTTAAATGCCTTGCCTTTCAGCTTCGATCCAATCATGATTTTGGCTGAATTATCTTCAAGGCTATAAGTTTGTCGTAAGAGATTTACCTGTGCTCGCCACCTCTCGAAGTCCTCACCAGAGCCGTTATACTCGCTGAGAAGCTCGCTTACATTTTTGATGCTGAGTGACGTCCTGGAGGAGGTTGAGGCGGTGCTTGACCATGGGGATGCTCGCAGCATCGCGGTTTCTCGACGTAACAGCTCGAGTTCTCGTCGCATTAAGTCTTGCTCTGCTCGTTGTATTCTGGCTTCTCGTTTCACCAAATTTGTCGAATCGTTACCTCCTGGCGGCGGGTTTCCGCCTATGTCCCGCTCGTCATCCCGTGGATCCTGGCCATCGTCATCTCGGTCAGCCTGCTGTGCTTCCAAAATCCATTGGTCTGTTGGGTCAATTTCGTTCATTCGCTGGATCAATTCTGATTTACGTCCTATCAAGCTCAATCCACGTTGCTGGAGAGCGTATTTTATTCGCACCACTGTTAATTTGTTCGGATCCATTTCGCGTTTATCTCTTTATGTGTTCTATAATAAACACGACACGTGGCACTGTCGCGCGGTGGCTTTCGCTACTCACTTATGATGGGACTCACTAAGGCTCTCTGGTGTCGATACGTGTAACTCGGATACCGCGTGTTGTACACTTTTACCGATATGGCCACCACGCACGCTTTTCGGTGCGTTCGCGTTTTTGTTTTCACTTTTCTACACGGAAAATTTTAGTCAACTGTGGCTGTATACGCGTATTCGGCGATTGTGCACACTTCGAAGCCGTTCACTTGTTACCTATGTGTAGCCATCTACTGGTGACGCGGTAGGCAACAGACGTATACAGTGAAGCTAAATGTAAACAGTGGCAACGTTCTCTGTATACGAGTGTCACCGGTAGACGGCTACACATAGGAAACCAACTGCAGGCTCCGCATTCGTCAACAATACTTGGACACAGTGTAAACCACCTCCGCGTACACTCTGATTCTCCGCTACTGGCTACACTGAGAGACAGTGACCGACCACGAAATTTCCCGGTGTAGCTTTATTTAGGCACACAGCTCACTCTTCACTTCTTTTTTTTTTTTTTTATCTGTTTCTGGTCTCTGTCGGGGCACACAGCTCACCAATGTATGTTTCGTCGAAGCACCAAGCGTACGACGCCAACACGCCCGACCACGCGGCACACAGCTCAGCGTCTCGGTTTTCTATCTATTCTCGAGCACGTAGCTTCTTTTTCCGCAAGTAGCCCTTGCAATGGGCTATCCCACTTCTGATTTATAGTCGGGGATGGAATATAAATGAATATATACTGTATTGTCGTTTACAATAAAATATCCTTTATTTCAGTTTACCACCCGGCGTGTCTTCCCTTTCACACACATATCTACACTTTTCTCTACCAGTCTACCAACTCATTATATTGAAATATCCCTAGGGGCTATTGGTAGCTCTCCGTCATTCACGCGCCTACATAATAAACATTAGAGATTTCGTTCTGGCTAAGAGAACAATACTCTCTGTATCGCAAAAGGGAATTTTGTTGTTATTCAGAGTTACATGTCATGTTTCGTAATCAATTTTACCTTCGTTCACGTGCATCATAGATATAAGGTTAGTAGATTGGACAAGTTGGCCTTTAAAAACAGTGTCGCGATACGAATGTAGGCGGAGCCACAGTCGAAAACATCTTTTTCGTGTATTTCGCTTCAGCACGCTATTTTATCAACAGAATTGCATTGTAAACGATCTGCACACATTGATCGATAATATAGATTTTAATTTTATCCACAGATTTTTAATATCTGCGCATTATCCAGTGCTACCTTATCAACGTAAAATGTTACGATTTGTAGCATAGTATGAGCTAAATAATAGCTAACAGCTGCGGCATATGCGGTCAACCTCAAAATAATACATACGGGGCATTCCATGCCAAATCGACCTGGTTCTGATCCTCGACCTCTCAGATCTGGCCCGCGATTTTTTGTATCATTCTCCCGACTCTGAATAGCGATCAGAATTTTTTTCAGATTTTTCAAAACAAATTTGAGCGCGTCATGAATTTTCACAGTTTTTTTTCAACACTCGACGGTTCTCATCGAAAAATCTGAAAAAATTCGCGAAAATTCTGTCATAAATGAAAATTTACATCCGTTGGACGCCAGACGCACTTGCGTCGGCATTCAACAAGAAGTAAAATACAATGATCAGAAAACTTGCGATCGACAAGTTAGCTATCTGAGATTCGATACTTCATGATAGAGGGACTAGGTATAGCATTTGAACTCAAGAACTTTGCATGTGCCTTCCGGCTGTATATTCAATAAAATTAAATAAACAGACAATAGGTCTCGGCATACTCGGCGTATCAGCGAGATGAAATAACAAGAATACAATATAAATCAATAGCGAGAAAGTTATTATTTCATTAACTCAGGTTGATCAATACATTTTTCAGACAAAATTCAGGTTTATCAATAACGATTGAAAAATAAAAACAAGCTATTTGAACTATACTACCACAGATGTGAACATACTCCAATAGAAGCTATAGTATATGAAAAAATTTGAGATAAATCTTATCCGGTACGCGTTAAGACACAATCAATATTCATGAATCATGAGGCGAACATTGAGCTCATGATAACTGACAGCGAACATTGAGCTGTTTGAACTGAACAAATTAAGGGAAGACTTCGGTGAAATTTTGATAAAAATAATTTTTATTTTTTGAATTGTCAGAAAAAATCCAATCGAAAATTCCTTGTATCAAAACTTAGATTATGGTAGTATGCGTATTGAAACAAAATGTCAATCCTCTGAGTTGAAAGTGTATGCGCAAGGAGATTTCAGCAGCGGTGCATAAAAATTTTTTTGTGAAAAGTTCCTTGCGCATACACTTTCAACCCAGAGGATTGAGATTTTTTTTCAATACACTTACTACCATAATCTAAATTTTGATGCAGGGAATTTTGGATTCAGCCATTTAAAAAACGAACAATTTGTTTTTATCGGAATTTCACCGAAGTCTCCCTTTTAACTGTACAGCATTACTAAGCGATACCGGTACTCGTCAATTAAAAGGTAGATAGGCTATACTTGATAAATGATTAAGGAAAGACCCCATGAAAATTTTGGAAACAGCCAGTTTGCGAAAAATTTCATGCGAACGGTTCCCCTAGCTCAACAGACAACCACAGTCTGAATGTTTGCAGTTCTAAGAAATCAGATTTTTTTTCTGTTCGAAAATTCAATAGGGTTTTTCCTTACAAAAACAAAAAAAACATTTCACAGCGGAAAGTAAATAAGTCAATAAGAAATGAATATCCTATCGTACAATGACACTCGGATGACACTAAATGACACTACCAAATAACGCTATTGGTATCGCGGTCTTCGCGTCTATCTATTCTCTCGGGGTACACTCCAGAGAAAGTTTGGCAAAAGTACTTTTTGATACTAGTGCGAAAGTGTTGATTCTCGTACGACTGTGAAGTTTTTCGCCTGAGCGAAGCAAGGGTGATGATCACACGCGAGTGGAGAATCATCTTTCGCTTGTGCATAGCAAAGTTATATCAAAAATACTACTTAACATCTGTAATTTGATAACAGTGGGTGTTATAAAGTTAACTAAATAGATTTCCTAAAGCGATGACTAATACTTTGGCCAGCTACGAGATAGCTCAATGAATACGAAATAAAACATGGAACTGCAAGGTATACAACGATATTACAGCCGAAGGCGATATTAAATCAGAGAACCACCTCGTGCCTTCACAATCAAGTACCTGGCTCACCTCAAAAAGCGGGATTCAGTAGCATGAAATCGATATTTAAATTAAACGAGAGATGTTACATTAATTACATTTCATTAGATACCGATATTAATCAGACTAAAAGTGATAGATTATATCTCCCAATATAATAGCGATGTAAGAAATGTTCATCGATGGGGTCCCCGTAGGCCGTGGCTCACTATTTTTCCTAGCCTTTCTTCAAATCGAGCTTCTCTTTTACAAATATTTCATTTGCCCATGACCCGGGGAACTCCAGGTTATCAACAATTTGACAGCTGCGAGGTGGAGCAGATTCGTGGCTGCTTCATTGGTCATGGGCAAATAAAATATTTGTAAAAGGGAAACTCCATTTGAAAAAAGGCTAGGAATAATAGTGAGACACAGGGACCAAGTCGATGAGCATTACTGTACGATACCCTCGACGCATGTAAGAGGTGAGAGTAGAACGAGTAAGATGCGTATAAAGCTCGACTTGTGAAACTGCCTGTGATGCGTGGTGAGTCTTGGATTGTATCCTGGTCATCCTTATTAGTTGAAATAGATCATGCGATTGGCTGCAAACACTGCTCCTTCGTCCTTGGTTGGATGTCGCTTCGTTAGTAAGTTATAGGTAGTATAAAGCAGGTACCAAAATGCAAACACCTCCGACATGCCTGCGTACCAATAATTAGTTGTCGCCTGATCGACGGTAGGATTTACTGCACGTTTAATGGTGAGCGCAGTATTGAAGCATCATCTCTGGCTCGACCCATGTATCGGGCCTCCTCTGCTCGCCACCGTTCTCCAGTAGCACCCTGGCGCTGGATCAACTCTGTATTCTGCTCGTCGCAAAAGTCTAGCTTGACGGTGACAGCCTAATGACTGCAGTCAATCCGCCGGCGCTTCCACTGGTATTGGTGTACCAGGCAACTGGACCTCGGCCACGATAGGACTTCTGTCAATGGAACGCCTCCACCGATGGTCTTCTGGAATAAACCAGCTGCAATAACGGTCATTGAGACGATAATGGCTCGGAGTTTGATTCAGATCCAGCCCAAAACGTCAAAGAATAGGAGGTTCTGAAAGCGCTCTTGCGCTGCTCGGTACGGCACCCTCAGGCATTTAGAATTGAATGCGATAGGTTCGTAAGGTAGATGGAGGAGTGTAGACACATCCCCGTATGTCGTCGACCTGCTGGTGAGCCAAGATGATCCTCTTAACCCAGAGGTGGATTAAAGGTCCCCGCCGCCCTGAGGCCCTACTTTTCTTTGCCCCCCCCCCCCCAAGTGGTAGGTATATTAAATTGTCGCGTCGAATAGACATATATCAGAGTCATCCGTGGCTGAGTCATCTTTTTCATATATTTCAATCATAAGTATATCTCAACGTTTTATACTCTTTTTCTGCGTCCCGTGCCGAATTCTATTTCCCTCAGTGCGGTCAGTGCCGCCCCAGGGTCGTGCCGCCCCAAGGCCGGGCCTTGCGGGCCTCTAGTGCTAATCCGCCTCTGTCTTAACCGGAGGGACTTTGGCGCTTTTTTGGAGACCCACCGGTGCACGCTATGAGGTCCCAGTAAACGAAACTGGATTCGCCAATCCAGTTTCGTTTACTGGGGTATTTCTAGAAGTCCAAATACGACAGCCATAAGGTCTCAGGATAATGCTGCTGTCCTTTCTTGTATAGTTGTCTCTCGGTGATAGGAACCTTAGTGTTTTTAGAGCTTTCGGGTGTCCGGTTCCACATGTTTTTACACGATTAACAATTATACAAATTAAAAATAATATGAATTAACAATGAAATGAATCACGAGTTACATGAATTAGCAATGGGGTCGTCTAGAAAAAAATTTTGTTTCACCCTTTGGGGCGCATCAAGTAAAAAATAACTCCAAATAGTGAGATCATTTTTTTTTTTCTTATGAAAATTGCGAATGTTATACGCAATTGAAGTTCACTGGTTTTGATATATATTGATATACCTTAACATGGGTGACGTCATAAACTAGTAGTTTTCAATTCGTTATTTATATAAGATGGAAGACTTAAAAAATTTTGACGAGAAAAATTTATCCGGTGTCTCGGGACTCGAACCCGAGCCTACTGGCTGCCAATCCGGGGGCTTACACCCACTAGACCACCTGGCCACCTTCAAATTTAACTCGTCATTTTTCAAGTCTATTTAAAGTTATTTATATACTGCAATTTTTGTTTCAACGAAGAAGGAAGAAATTCCTCCTAATTATTTTTCGCCAAACTACTGGAATATGAAATTAAAAAAAAATTCGTGGACGACCCTATTACAATAATATCTCTGCCTGAATTGAGCAGATCAAACATCGACGATTGAGTTTTTTGTGTGACGTGGGAAATGAAACCCAATCGTCGATGTTTGATCTGCTCGATTCAGGCGCTTTCCGTTTGCCTATCTTTTAGGCGCGTGATTTTTCACAGAATCGCTCTGTATGAATTGCCAATTACATGAATTACGAATTATATGAATTAACAATTATAGTTATATTCAAAAGTTTTCACACTTATTTGCGATTTTCCCTGGAGCAATACCCATCAGACACACGCACTTATAATCCGTGTCACGATATTCATGAATTCAACGTAAAAGTACGGAATTTTCTGATGCATCGTCTTTGCGTGTATTTTATTTGCGACTTTTGGATCATAAGTCTTACAGCGCTGCTATTTTTTCAGGTAAGAATTCCCGAATATTCTGTATAACTGGCAAAAAAACCGGAGCCGTTTCATTATAAAAATGAAAGAAAAAAATTACTCTGTTTTGACTGTACATGAAAGCTGTATTATTTAGCCAAAATGATGGCTAAAATTTTATTGGAGCTCTTATAATAAACTTAATTTTTATTTGGGCTCGAACTGGAACTTTTGATTTTAAATCGATTGCGGAATTCAGTCCCACTGTCTGGCTTATCAGCAATTTTTGGAAATTGTAAAAAAAGACGTCATTAGCATTTGTAAATCGCGTGACTAATGGTATAAGGTCGTAAGCGCCAAAAAAAAATTCTTTTTTTTTGGTGGCAAAAATCTTTTTCATGCAATATAACATCTTTCGGCTTATCCGCGGAAAAATAGTATATTGTATACCAAGGAGGCAAAGAAGGTCTTTTAACGCCGAGCGTATATTTGCAATACGAGTCGTAGACGAGTCGAAGACGAGTATTGCAAATACGCTCGGCGTAAAAGACCTTCGCCTCCTTGGTACACACGATATTTTATACAACAAAAGTATGTTTTACAAGTTCATGCTCGATCCGGTACACAAAGTCGACTGACATACACGCATAGCAACGCATAACAACGCGATTTGAAGGCTACGGCGCGTACGATAGAGACCACTTTCAACTCCTAGGACTCAAAAGTAGCCAAAAGTGAACTCTCCGCATGCGCATTCGCAGATCCGCTCAACTGTCTCTATAACGCCAACTTGTGTACCGAAATCGAGCATGAAAAACGCGTAAGACATGCTTGGGTTGCATAAAAAATTTTATGGCATTATTCACGCGAAATTCTCCGCGTATTATTTTTTACAATCTTCAAAATCGCGAAAAAACGTTTCGCCAAAAATGATCAACCTTAAACGGTAGAATCATAGATTTGATGGTTATTGTCGTGGTACAATAAAATCCTACTTTGTTGTACGCTGTTCTCCGGCGCTGCGTCTTTTGTATCGCATTTGATTTCTCGTGCGAATTCGGCAGTCACTGTTAGAATCGTCGAGGAAACAGTCGTAAAAATTACTAACTTAGTAAGTAATAAGACGTCGAAACAAATTTAAGTGACGCTGTGCCATGACATCGACCACCAGTGATGTGTGTTTTTATGAAGATTGTGTTTCAACCCGGAATAGTGAGGGGATACACTTGTTTTGTTTTCCAAAGACTAAAGACTCCAGTTATGAACTATGGATACGACATGCAGGTATATCCATTTATTTTTTGATCAAAAATCCGCGATTATTTCAGAATCCCTCACGAAAAAGCTGATTATAATACAGAATTCTGAAATTGGGTATGCCAACTGAATGGCCTTCATTTAAGACGAAAATGTTCTTCAATGGGGCCCAGATAACAATTTTCATATTTTCTTACTAACAATTATATATCGAATAATATGACTTACCAACATTCGTTATAACATTATTATAAACTTATCTCATACTTCTGCAACATTTATTGTATAACGAAGTAGTATTTTCCCTTACCATTTGAAGTTTGAATTAAATACCCATTTCTTCGTACGTGTATTTTGATTTTATATTTTATATATAAATTTTATAGATTTTATATTTGAATGATAGGGACTTATTTATCATAATTACACAAAAGAAATTATGAATTTTATGAGGTTCACAATGTTTATAGAAAGTGTATAATTTCTTGCATACACTTATTTTTACATGGAAAATGACATATAACATTCACATTTCACAGGAGGCATATTTTCTACACTGTAGACTTTGCAATAATTCTATCATTTCTTCTTGTAAAATATCGTAATATGAAAATTGTTATCTGGGGGGGTATATACGCCTTAAAAAAACTACTGTTTTTTAAATCGCTGATACGCTGTTATGAAATCATTCATTGACTCAGTTTTTTACAGCCGATTACTAGTGTTTTGAACTATCGTTTCGAATTATTGAAGAATATTTTGACTTCGCGTAGTTTTCAGTTACCGATGAAAAAACGGTGAGCGCAGCATACAGCTCGCATCGTTGATTGAATCTTTTCTAAATTCGGAGGAAACATTCTACATGGATGTAATTCCGGACAAAACCAATAATATCCAATGAATTTTAATTTCAAGTATGAAAATTTTCTATTTCAAACTATTATTCTGTAGAATTGAATTTAAACACGGCTTGGATTGAATGATTTTCATACTTAAAATTAAAACTCATTGAATATTGTTAGTTTGGTCCGGAATTACATCAATGTAGAATGTTTCCTCCAAATTTCGAAAAGATTCAATCATCGATGTGACCTGTATGCTGCACCAACCGTTTTCTCATCGGTAACTAAGAACTACGCAACGCGAAGTACAAATATTCTTTAATAATTCAGAACAATAGCTCGAAAAAAAAATGAGTCAATGTAATATTTCATCACAGCATATCAGCGATTTAAGAATAATTGTTCTCAAGGTATGAATAAAATTACGGCAAAGGGGTGTAGGGAGAGACGTCAGTAGATTGCGCTAGCGATGACATCGCTCGCGTGCGGGAGTCTTACGTTCTCGGCAGGTGATCTGGGATGGAGAAATCAACCACCTAGTTAGTGTATATGAAATTGCGCATGAAGTGAACTAGAATCAAGCAGAAAAAAAGGTTCACTATTGACAATGGTGGGTTATCGACGAAAAAGTTTGACCAAAGTTTCATTCCGATAGCTCACAATTTTCTATTGCATTAGTTTTCATTCTTGATTCTAGTTCACTTTAGGTGCATTACATATATATACACTAAGAATAGGCTAAATTTTTTCATTCCGGATTATCTGCCGAGTAGTATACTTGGACTTCCGCAAGCGAGCGATGTCATCGCTGGCACACTTATTTCTCGAGAATCAAAACGCAAGTACAGGGTGTAAAAAATGTATGGCATATTTTTAGGGATCTTCACCGATCTCGACCTGGAGAATCATCGGGTGAATCTGTGACACATAATTTTTTCACCCTGTACAATAGGGCAGCTAGTGACATTCTGAAACCGCAAGGTATCATGTGAATGTTCCGGCATCTGTGAAAAAAAAAAATATGTAATGAATAAACGAAGTTTAATAATTTTTTTATTTTCGGTTTTCTACATCTACGGTATAATTAATTAGACTTTTTTTTTAATCCTCAAGCACGAGAACGGGAAGTTTCGCACTACGTGAACTTGCAACATCACCGACTGTGCTCACTACATTTCACAGCGGCTAGCTTTTTAACACCTGCCCGCGATAAGTTGACAAGGCGGGCTATTCCTGTGGATTATCACACTGTTCTAAGCCACTGTGATATGCAATCATTTGATAAGACCGTGGTAAAAAGAACTTACGGTACTCCGCAGTTAACAATAGCCGAAAATCTTACGGCTCATGATCAGGCATGCCACTCGGAGGCTGACGATCCAGTCTCGCCATGTGCGAAATTTCACGATGATGACGTAGAGCGGCTGCACTCCGATAATGACAGATTGCGTAGTATCATTTCGAAGTTGGAATCTCAGATGCAACCATCTACCTCTGGTGCATCAAGATCATGCCACCTGGAAATTGAAAATCAGAGTGTATCTGCGGACTTGACGAAGCAAAAGTCGCCTAATTGGGTAGATATCAACGAGGTAAAGTCCGAAATCAGTCGTACGATGATTCAAATGCAGTTGCGTCCTGATAATACCACGATACCGTTCCCTGAAGCGCAACGTGACCTGGCAATGAGATTCAACTTTTATTCGGCATCGGCCTATGAAAAGATGCGTGGAGCGGGGCTCAAGTTGCCAGCAGAAAGGACGGTTCGAAGATGGGTTGCGGAAACCGAAGTGAGCGTTGGGTTCTGCGAACACATATTTTCAGCGCTGAAACAGGCCATCAGCGACATTCCACCCGATCAAAGGTGTTGTGCCTTGAAATGGGATGAAATGTCTCTCATGGAGCGCGAAGAATATGACATGAAAACCGACGTCATCGAAGGTTTTGAAGATCTTGGACCTCTCGGCCGGATTCCTCGGCGTGCAAATCATGCGTTTGTGTTCTGCTTAAACGGACTGCATCCGTGCAACCGGTGGCGGACTCTTTTAGCATATTTTCTGCCGTGCAACAGCGTGTCTGGCGAAGATATTGTTAAGTTGCTGGAAATATGCGTAGACAAGATTAATGACACTGGAGCTATCTTGAAAATGACGGTGTGTGATCAGGGTACAACAACCCAAGCAGGGTATCAATACCGAGCCAGTACTGGTCCAGTACCCGTGCCACAACTGCCAGAGCTGGCTATGTACTGGCCGCCAATATTGGCTCAATACTGGTTTTTATCTGGGATGATAATATCGGCCCAGTATTAGTCGAATGTACTGCGCATGTACTGGCCATTAGTACTGGAATATCCGCTGGTCAACAATAATGGACCTGCGTACCGCCAGTAGTACTGGGCCAATATTGGTCGACACTACTGGACTTGTACTGGTTTTCTACTGAATGACGATAATGTAGAATAGGGTCCAACACACTTGACCAGCATCGATCAACAGCGTTCGGCCAGCATTGTTGAACAACGTTCGGCCAGCATTGTTGAACAGCGTTCGGCCAGCATTGTTGAACAGTGCTCGACCGGAATTGTTCATTAGTGCTCAACCAGCATCGTTTATTAGTGCTTAACCAGCATCGTTCATTAGTGCTCGACCAGCATCGTTCAACAGTACCGGGGCGTGAACGCCGTTTTTTCGCATATTATAATACTATGGGTCAGTATTGGCCAACAATACTGGGTTTGCATTAGTCGCCAGCATGGTAGGCCACTCCGGTCTACAGTGGGTAATTTTTTTTCGGAGAGATCAAAACAAAAAGTAATAAAAATGCAAGGTGCTCTATTTTATTCTTCTTATTATCTATTATTATCACATATTTCTCACAAGTCTGGACGTGTGACTAGTTATATCACATACAATACAGTACGGTGAGTAAAAGTACGATTACGGTGGTTATAACACAGATAAGTATTTTTTTTTTTCGATTTCTCAAATCAAAAAATAATATTGGTACACATTCATTAGAACGATTATTCTCTTTCTCGAAAATCTAACAGATTCATTCTTATATTTGAAAATAATATGAAATAATAATCATTCGTCGACTACGAATAAACGTACAAGTTACAAAGAGGAACATAAAACCAAGGTATAGTCGAAATGCAAGCATGGCTCACTTGCACACAGGTAAGCAGTAATGAGTAGTACTGTATTTAATAGTACCATTACGGTGGTTATAACACAGGTAAGTATTTTTTTTTTCTATTTCTTAAAACAAAAAATAATATTGGTACACATTCATTAGAACGATTTTTCTCTCTCTCGAAAATCTAACAGATTCATTCTTATATTTGAAAATAATATGAAATAATAATCATTCGTCGACTACGAATAAACGTACAAGTTACAAAGAGGAACATAAAACCAAGGTACAGTCGAAATGCAAGCATGGCTCATTTGCACACAGGTGAGCAGTAATGAGTAGTACTGTATGTAATAGTACCATTACGGTGGTTATAACACAGGTAAGTATTTTTTTTTTCTATTTCTTAAAACAAAAAATAATATTGGTACACATTCATTAGAACGATTTTTCTCTCTCTCGAAAATCTAACAGATTCATTCTTATATTTGAAAATAATATGGAATAATAATCATTCGTCGACTACGAATAAACGTACAAGTTACAAAGAGGAACATAAAACCAAGGTATAGTCGAAATGCAAGCATGGCTCACTTGCACACAGGTAAGTATTAGTAATTGAAGATTCCATCAATCATCCAGGATCGTACTCCATGATTTCTTGACTGATATTCTGGAATCCGTTTCGAAAATACGCATAAGAATGGAGTGAATCAATTATTCCGTTACTATGGTTGAAGAAAAAAATATTGGAAGGAAACGTGACACCGAGGGAATTTCAAGATTGATTTTAGTACAGGTGATTACCGACTATAGATTTTTCGAAGACAAAAAAAGTGTACTTGCTTCATTTTCTTGAAATGTAATAAAAGAATTATTTTATCCAAACTTTCAAGCATACAAAAGTCAAGAGAGCAATATTTAAACAATATTTCATGAAACTTTCATTCGAAAATTTGGAATATTCAGTAATTGGGACCTGGTTTTCGAAGACCCCTTAGAAAAAGCGGTGGACAAGTAACTCATAATAACTTCATCTGAAACGAAAAAGCCCGAATATTTTTTTGGGTAGGTGAGTTTAGTACATGATTGAACAATGGCTTTGAAAAATAAATGAAATTTGAATTTGAGGCAGAGTTGTATGCAAAAAAGTACAATTTTAGATCAAATCTACTCGACGTATTGCTTTGCCTTGTAAAATGAGTTGTGAACAAAGAAAAATAAATATTTTGTTCAATCAACAGCTATACTCATCTATCATTAACAGAAAATATAAGGTTTGTTTTGCAATTTCAAATAATGAGTTATCACATGTCCACCGCTTTCTGGAAGGATTCTCCAAAAACCAAATCCCAACGACTGAATTCTCCAAGTTTTTTTGAAATATTGTTCAAATTTTGCATCGGTGCTCTTTCATATCCTCAAAAGTTTGAATAAAATAACTTTGAATATATAAAAAGAAAAAAAAATAGAGAAAACATACCTTCTTTAAACTTTGAAACCCATGAAACCCATGAAACCCCTGTTAATGCATTCTTCGATTCCAGGATTCCAGAATATCAGTGAAAAATCATGTCTTCAACAACTGAAATAAATGGGATACTGACTTTCAGATCTGATCAAGACGTTTTGACGTAAATAAGAGAGACTCTAAGACTCAGGAACTGCCAGCAGTTATTCCTTTGAGTCATCTTCTGAGCTATCAATTGCAGCAACCTTCAGGCCAGCCTGAGACCTAACTTCCTCTGGTTTCTGAACCTGTGGCTTAGCATGAACCCTAACTTCCCGGACAGCCTCGGGGCCATCATCATGCCTCGCTACTTCTTCTACAACAACCTTTGGGCTATTATCATGCATCGCTACTTGTTCTACAACAGCCTTGGGGCCATTATCATGCATCGCTACTTGTTCTACAACAGCCTTTGGGCCATTATCATGCCCCGCTACTTTTTCTACAACAGCCTCTGGGACAGCGCGTGGCTCAGCTTCCGGAATGGCCTCCTGTTCTGCTCTGCGAACACGTTCCACCACCCCTCGGTTCCGTCTTCCGTTATTCCTGTCAGTAGCTCCTGACAGGAATCTGCTGAGCTTGGAGATGAGGATCGGTGCAGTAACCGTTTCATGTTTTTGGAGCAGAACATCTATAATAATTGAAATTTCAATTCAATAAATATAATGGCCTTCATGGTCTGAAAAACTGATACCAGCATGTCTGTTAATGAATTTCATGAATACCTTGAAGCAGTTGGTAAAACTTAGTTTCGCTAAAATTTTTTTTCCCAACACCGTTTAGTTTTCTGCCCACAGCTGAGTATTGAAGTTGCACATCCTTGTGTATTGTCGCAGAGAATATTTTACCCAGGTCATCGGATATGCTATTGGTGCCAGCCGCGAGGATCTCCATGAGCGATTTCTGAACCAGGTTGTAATGAAATTGAATATTGATTTCAAAATTCCGAATATATTTCAAGTCGAATAATTTGGGTTAGTTTTTCTCCATTCACCCTAATTTTCCCAATACAATCATTTCGAATATTTTTTTTAAATAATCCTCGAAAATAACGTCAATTCAAATTAGTATTGGAAACTTACGAATCATTTTTTTCCCTTCTAACTTTAATGAATTCATTTAATTCAATTAATTTTTTTATTTTATCATAATCCTGTCGAATTCCATTTTTTGTTTTTGAACATTTGACGCTAATTTGTTTGAGCTCAATTTACTTTTCAATGTTCCAAACTAAAATAATATAGTACCCCCAACGAAATTATTTCTCTCAGTGAACCATTCTCGAGTAATCGATTCGGCAGATGGACCACATTTATCATACAGATAAGGGATGAATCCCACCTTTGCGTTGCGCGGCGAAACGAAGTTTCATTAAGGTAGTTGTTTCGAGATAGTCACGTTCAAAAATATAGCTCGTCGAATTAAAAGTATAATATAGCTAAAGCGTTAGGCAAAAACCGCCTATTACGAAATTTTTGTAAAAGTACACTTTTACTGCTCTCACACACATCTAAATAGTATCTATACGTGTATTTATTCATGAAAATTGAATATTCGACATGAAACGGTTCGAAAAAAGGTCGTTTTCAAAAACAAGCCAGAGAAGAATATTTTCTGAGAAATAGGAAACATGGACTACTAGGTAATTCACTGTCATACTTCTAACACTTTCAATATTTTTCTTAACTAATTTTCTGAATAATAAGTATAGTTCTAGAATAAGAAGTAAACTTTACCAGTGCTGCATTCTTATCTTCTTTTACTAGCTCCAGGTTAAACCGAATAAACTTTGCCAACGTTGTGATAGGAAGTTGGAATCCTAGTATTTCTCTGTTTCGTGTAATATTGCGGCTTTCCACTGGATGGTTAAAAGTCAGAGTCGCTTTCAATTCATCAACCTTATGGTTGAGGTCGTAGAGGATACTTCTTTTTAGCCCCTCGACTTTCTGCATGAAGCGCAGTTCCATCTCCGCTAAATATTTATGTAAAGCTGCTTCTAAATCGGAATGATATAAAATGATACAGATCTGAATTTTGATGGGTAACACAATAGAAAAGATGTAATATATTTGTGTTTTGATATTTTCATTTCCCGGATTGGGTCTTAAGCTATGATAGAAAAAATTATATTGAAAACTCTCAAGCAGGTTTTGAAACTCTTTGGATCATGTAACTATCCAGTTCGACCAGAATGTATTACTCGACTCAAATCGTGTTGATTATTTGATATATGTAGATATTGGAATACATTCTCTCTTTCAGTGGGGGAAAGTTGTCATGGTTGGGACGCTGTCAGGATTGGGACACTAATACAAGATACACGGGTGTCCCAACCCTGACAGCGTCCCAACCATGGCAACTTTCCCCTAGATTTTCTTCAATCCCACATTTTTTCATTTTCAGTTTTTGGTACTTTTTGGTATGTGTTATGGTTTCGGTACAAGTTATGGATGTTTTTTTATTCAAATTGTTGAAATTTGATTCACCTTCAGTTTGGTTGTTCGGTACGTTCTGCTTTTTAATAGGGTTTTGAGGTTTACATAGTGTGCCCGATGGAGGTTGATCCTTATTAGCTGAGGACGTCGAAGATTTTTTATTCAATGGATTTTTTGCCAGAGAGAATGTTTCAGCATTCAATTGATCCCAAACTTCGGCATCACTCAGTACTTCAGGCTGTAGGTCGACCCTTGATTCCGGCCTGGTGTCTACGTCTGTGCTCTCGACGTCAGTTGCAGCGTATGCACGTTCTAATCGTCGTATACCTTGTTTGTACCCAACTAAGAAAAAAAATAGAGGGTGAACGACGCATCTATAGTAGGTAACTAATAATAAATTGTCCAATTGAAGGTCAGTTCTATACAAGGTGGGTTGAGATTTATTATTCGACCAAAATTTTCGGAGCTGGAGCTGATAAAACAATGTTATTCATTATGAGATTGTTCCCATATGTATGGTGTATGTACAGTAATGTTCATTAATGGGTTCCCAGTGGCTAACTGTTTTTTTCGGACTTTTTCGGATACAATCAATAAAATAATATAATATTATTTTTCTAAGGGGTCATAATAATTAGTATTATAATTTCGACTATCGGCACATCAAATACGACTAGAATGGAGTCTCGTTTCCAAAACAGTCCGAAAAAAACAGTTAGCCACTGGGAACCCATTAATGAACATTACTGTACCTCCGAGTCAAGTTTTTTAGGCACTCCCTAAGTATTGTTAGCTAGCGAGAAACTCGATCAGCACAAAGCTAAGAAATCCCAAATTTTAACATTCACAATACTGCCGTGCTAAGCACAAAGGTGGTAACTGACTTTTTCGTCAAAAACGAGTTATGACTCTAAGATGGTATAATAACAATCGATGAATATTTTCATCATATTATTAAGCATTCTAATACATTTTTTAATAATAAAATTACTCTATTAAAGTTGCCGCATCTTCGTTAAAAATGTCAATTACTAGAACAATTAGCGGTATTTATCAGTAATATTAATACAACAGTAACGAATAATATAAGCTTTCATCGTTTCGATTCAAATCAAATTTTAAAATCGTTCGACCTGGAATATAATTCCTAATTACTGTGAACATTGAAAATTGAAAACTGTCAATATCTCAAGATGGCCAAAAATGCAGTTACCACCTTTGTGCTTAGCAAGGCAGAATAGGTAGGAGAAAGTTGTCATGCAGGGTGGCCACTGAATCGGAAGAAAAAAATTCCCCGACATTTCCCTGATATTCTCGACAATTTCCCTGACAAACTATTCAGAATTGTTGAAAAAAAAGTAACTCAATGTTCGCCCTTCATTTTTTTTTTTCAGCTGTGTGCAGAAAAAAAATGTTTGCACATACACGTTTTTTCTCGAATAGAATGATATTCCGTACTTTTCCTGACTAATATTTAATTCCCTGACATTTCCCTCATTTCCCTGAAACTTAAAAAATTCTTTGACATTTCCAGGTTTTCCCTGACAGTGGCCACCCCGTCATGGTTGGGACGCTGTCAGGGGTGGGACACCCGTGTATTTTGTATCAGTGTCCCAACCCTGACAGCGTCCCAACCATGACAACTTTTCCCTATTTCTGGGTTTTTACTATTATGTAACAAAGTCAATGAAACGTAACCGTAAAGTAATAAAAAAAAAATATAAATCTCAAACATCAGGGAAAGTAGGGTACCTTCTGCAAGAACACGTAGCTAATGTAGCGTTCTTGCTACACTGCCTAAGGTTGATTTTTAATGATATGATTGTTATATTGATAGTCTAGAATATAACCGAGTGAGAGTAGGGCGACAGTGAGTTTGATTTAAGCATTGTCTCAGCACCACACTTTTTCTCCAATTGTGTAAAATCTGATTACATTCGATCGGATATTCCGTTCCATACTCAAAACAACACTGTAAAATCTCTAGGGAGAAATAAACTTTTCATTCAAAGGTTCGACATGGAGTAATTATTGTTACAAGGATTCTCGTGGTAGCTTCGAAGAAACCCCATCCTTTTCGGATAATATAGTTCGTTTTTAGGGGCACACTATGTCTCAATTCGTCCTCTCACACCCGCGAGTCTGTTATGAATAATTGATAATGAAAATAAAATAATAAAAGAGAAATAAAAAAAATAGAATAATAAAAGTTCATCTAATGAACCTTTGTATAAATTTTGTATAAAGGGCTTAATGCCCGTTGATCACCAATAAATAAAGAAATAATCGTACCAGCCTCTTTTCGTACGGTTACGCGATATCTCCTCCATGTAGGATCAGGGGCAACCATCTTTTTTGCCCACTCATTAACGTAGTCACAATCTTTATCAGGTGGGTAGCTGCAGAAGATTATATCTTCCTCGAAACAAGTCAGCCACGTACGAGGAACCAAGTCAATGACTTTCTGACGTTTTCTTCTCTCTCCGTCAAACATCACAACTACATGAGTTGTGTCGTCTTTGAGAAACTCCATCTTTCTGAAATCCAATATGGTTGTTAGTAATAATATCGAAGAGCGTCAAATGTTAAGATTATTTCCTAGAAGCCTAATTCAAGGAAATACGTCTTTGTCAATCAATCAATAAATAACGAGACTGAATGTAATTGGCTTTTGAAGAGGCTAGCAGTTACGATACGAGCCGAGTGAAAATGATTTTATATAATTATATACAATTATATAGAATTGTTATATATAATTCCATATAATTCTATGAAATTCTATAGAATTCTATAAAACTATATAATTATATAAAATCATTTTTACTCGGGAAGCTCATACTCTGCTTAGTTTAGTGTGTCCTTATCACCTTCCGGTCAAATGTTTCTTTCAATAGGAGACTTCGGTGAAGTTTTGAAAATTGTTATTAGAGGTCGTATAAAAGTAACCTTCCAGCAGTTTTTGAATGAAGGTCGTATAGACTGTGAAAGAAATGTTGTCTCCTGCGATGAAAGTGTAAGTGTGAGAAACCTTGGGACGAAGATTTTGTCTACCGCTGCAAAAAATTCCTTGCGCCACACTTTTATTGCAGTAGGCTGAAACGTTTTTTCACAGCCCATACTACCATTATTCAAAAACTGCTGAAAGCTGTTTTACAGCTATTCTTATACAGCTATTTTTAGTATTCTAAGAATTGACAAACCTGTTTTTGGTCAAACTTTCACCCAAGTCGCCCCTCAATGTGATCAAAAGAACGACTGGGGCACCGCTGAAAGGATTGTGCGTGAGATAGGTAACGGAGAATCTATCTTTCTTGATCAGAATGGTTCTTATGGAGCAAACGTTATCTGAATGGAAATCGTTAGCAAGTCAACAATTCGCTAGCAAGTCTGTTTTGGCCACGTTTTCGGAAAATATCTAATATATGTCAATTTACGAATAATTTAATGATCGGTAGAAATAATTCACTAATGGTTTCTATGCCGAAGAAAGTCTAAAGAAATATATTGTGCAGGAGTGTAAAATCTGATTCGCGTGTGTACCCGCGCGTGTCCATTAAGAAACTATTTTGAGGTTAGAACTATAGATATTTCAGTAAATTACTAATCGTTCAATGCGTTTCACTTACCTTTTTCGGGTTATACGGTTTTGCTGCTCGGATGAGTGAAGTAATACAATATTCCAGACGCTGAAGTGCACTGAAGTGGTGAAGTGTCGTTATCCTTGTAAGCGATTTAGCGATACCAGAAGTTCAGTGAGGAAAACGACGCTTACGAGTTACGAGGCTTGGCGGCTAACGGAAGTTGGAGACGCGAAACTACACCAGTCAGAACAATCATCTTTCGCGTTGAGCGCAGCTTTGGAGATCTGCGTAAATGCATCTAAGACTACCTGTCGCGTGTTGATGAATATTAGTTCCAATTTAACTATGTCAATTTCTTCTATTTCGATGATCCAGTAAAATTTGAACACTATTATATCAAATTAATTCCTCTAAGGATACGATGCACGTAGAACAAGATGGTGAAATTGGCGGCAAACGGAAGTGATATACACTCCAACCTCCGCTATTTGACCGAGTCGGGACCGAGCGTTTCTGCTATTTGACGAAAGTAGGGGCCTCCCACTCCTTGTGGACGGTTTTCTTTCTTACTCCTCATCACTCACCGCCCCGATGTTAAGGGGAACGCTGCCGAATGGTGGGGGTTAAGCCCGTCAAATAGCGGGTGGTCAAATAGCGGAGGTTGAAGTGTAGTCTTGCGCAGCAAGGCAACCGCGCTAAGGTTATGTAGCCAATCACCGATCAGTAAACATAGATCACTTCGGATTCGATTTCGTTGATTGTTTGTATCTCACGATAGATGAGAATTCACGCTTGAATAATTGATTTAATAGTTTAAAAAAATTATTCAGCAAGAATGCGCATGACACTGAGAAAATGTCCGGTAGTCGATTAACTGAAGAAAACTTTGATTACGTGTGGAGAAGAGTAATTGAATATTTTTTTCCCCTAACATTAAGCAGTACACATTTTTTATTTAATTCCCGTGCGTCTAGCTTTCTCAATGTTGAACCCAATGCTCCGACTTCAACAATTCCAACATCAGAGGAAGGGCACGGAGCGTCAAAGGCATTTCTTCTAGTCACGAATGGGCATCCTTCGAAGTATACATCACGCAGTGAAGTAGGTGTTTGTTTCGCCATGATCCTACAGATTTGGAATATTTCGCCGTTGCATAGTTCTACTACGTTGTTCGGATGGCAGCTGGTTAATGTTAAATCTTTGACCGTTATTTTCCGTATCTCACTCAGAATAATTCCATCACATTCTATTGATCTAGCGGAACTTTGTGCGAATATGCATTCGCTTATTACAGGACGACGACGAATCAGCAGGTCTTCGTGTGAATCCTTTTCCTTCAACCTATTCACCACTTGAGCCAGCGGTTTATTCGGCGTTCGAATAAGTTTTTTCAATAGTCCGATCTTATTTTCGAAAGGGAATGCCGAAAAGTCACTCAGGCTAGCGTTCAGATATTTCACATCATCGGCTAAATGGATTAAATTATGAAAATTCATTGTTTGTGAGCCTTCGTCATACAACGACGGCATCAGAACAAAAAATTTGATCAGCAAATCTCTAGCAGTGTCAGATTGAGCGACTGCATTCTCACGGCTACAAAGTAGCCGGCACGCTACGAATAAAAGTAAGAAATGACGGTACCTATTCTCCGGTAGAATATCTTTCAGAACCAGGGCACCACAGTAAAGCAAAATAAACCGATATTGTGTAGCCTTCCAATTCGAGATGTTATCCATATCGAACGCTTTCCGTTGGAACTCAATCGGTACATCAGAGGTCATTGCGATAAAGATCTGTTTTAGGGCTTCCCGATTTTGTGCCGGAATAGACGAACCACTCCCTCTTGAAATCCATCTGTCCATCAAAGCGAGCATAATTCCGATGCACAAGAGGTGCATGTAGTCCAAAATCACCGCTTTGATAATGTTGAAATTCGGTAGCTTTAAGAGCGGGGATATCAGATTCTTGATGTGATGACCTTCTTGTCTTTGCTTACGGAAAGACTTTTTCGTGCGCCGGTTACTATCAGTTTCAGGATAAACTCTTTTACTCTTCTTTTTACTCTTAGTCCTGACAGATACTCCCTTCGTTTCACAACGTTCACATGCGTAAAAACCATTATGTGCTTTAACACATTTTATGAAAGCTCTGGCAGGTGTGTCACAAATGAACGCAGATACTTCAAATGCATATTGTTTATTTTCGATAACAATACCGTTCTCCGTCAACTTGGATGCTTCTTCGATGAATTCATTCAAGTACTCGTCAGCTGAAGAAGGTTTTGAATCCCCGCTGAATATTGCTACAACGAACGGACTATCAGTTTGGTAATTAGTGTCATTCAATTGTACCAAGATGGGCCAGAATTGTTGCCTGGATTTCTTGTACAATGGCACGCCATCTATATTAACAAAGACACGAATCGTATCTTCGGTATAGGTTGCCGGAGAAATACGCTGTTTGAGTCCCCGTTCGATCCCCATGTAATAAAAACTCCCCATATTTCCGCTTTTACCTCGCATTGGCAGAACCGGTGTACAATGCTGTGTACCTAATAAAGTTGATGCTGTTTTAGGTAAGTTAACGTGACCTTCACTACGCAGCACGAGTAGTAATTGTGATATTACAGAGTGTCTCAGAGTCCCAGAGTTCTGTAACGCCCATTGTCGAAGTTTATCTTCCAAATTCATAGTCTTTTTGAACTGTACTTGATCGACAACAGGACTTTCCGAACGGCTTGTACCAGTTGTACTATTGTTTTCGGCTGCATTTTCATTTTCAATATCACTATAGTAGTCAACGATTACCTGGTTGTGAGTCTTGTCCCTCTGTTCAACAACCATTTCGCTTGTGCTCTGCAGCGTTATCGGGGAATCAATTGTGACATTGACCGAATCATGGTCAGCACAAAGTTCGTTGACAGCTAATTGTGAATCTTCGACTGGCAGATCTGCTGCATCATCACTATCACTAATTTCACTCAGTACTCGATTCAATTTTCGCAATTTTCGAAATTTTTTCACGTAACCGTAGCTTGACCGCTTCATGGTGACAAAATGGACGAATCCGCTGAACAAATGCAGGCGCGGAAGCCTGTCGAAGCGTACGTCACCAGAGAGCCCAAGTTTGAGGGACGGTTAATGTTCATCAATGGGTTCGTGGTGTCTAACTGTTTTTTTCGGACTTTTTCGGAAACGAGACTCCATTCTAGTCGTATTTGATGTGCCGATAGCCGAAATTATAATAATCATAATTATGACCCCTTATAAAAATAATATAATATTATTTTATTGGTTGTATCCGAAAAAGTCCGAAAAAAACAGTTAGCCACCGCGAACCCATTAATGAACTGTAATGTTCAGTAATGTTCATTAATGGGTTCCCAGTGGCTAACTGTTTTTTTCGGACTTTTTCGGATACCATCAATAAAATAATATTATATTACTTTTATAAGGGGTCATAATTATTATTGTTATAATTTCGACTATCGGCACGTGAAATACGGCTAGAATGGAGTCTCGTGTCCGAAAAAGTCCGAAAAAACAGTTAGCCACTGGGAACCCATTAATGAACATTACTGTTCATGAACTGTAATGTTCATGAACTGTAATGTTCATTAATGGGTTCGCGGTGGCTATAACTATTTTTTGCGGACTTTTTCGGATACTATGAATAAAATAATATTGTATTACTTTTATAAGGGGCCATAATTATTATTATTATAATTTCGGCTATCGGCACATCAAATACGACTAGAATGAAGTCTCGTTTCCGAAAAAGTCCGAAAAGAACAGTTAGCCACCGGGAACCCATTAATGAACATTACTGAACATTAGTAGTAAACTCAAATTTCGATATCTCATCTCAGCTAACTCCAGTCGCTAACGTTGATGATAAGATATTTTGTTGATCTTCCATAATAGTAACCGTGGATAATCAACGAAATATCTCGTTATTTGACGATAGCAGCCGCAGAATTAGCGACTGGCGTAGATATCACCGGCTAGCGGGAGCTACATAATCGCCCCTCGGACTCCTATTTCTCTCAGAACTCGTATTTTTCTCTCCCAGATTCTAAACCAGCTACATTCGGTTCCTGAGACTTGGCCCAGCGTCGGGTCAGTGCCAGGTATCCAGCATCGGCTGACTCGCAGTCCTGAGCCAGCTCTCACCTACAGGCAAGAGTTGGCCCAGCGTCGGGTCAGTGCCAGATACCCAGCATCGGCTGACTCGCAGTTCTGAGCCAGCTATCACCTGCAGGCAAGAGTTGGCCCAGCGTCGGGTCAGTGCCAGGTATCCAGCATCGGCTGACTCGCAGTCCTGAGCCAGCTCTCACCTGCAGGCAAGAGTTGGCCCAGCGTCGGGTCAGTGCCAGGTATCCAGCATCGGCTGACTCGCAGTCCTGAGCCAGCTCTCACCTGCAGGCAAGAGTTGGCCCAGCGTTGGGTCAGTGCCAGGTATCCAGCATCGGCTGACTCGCAGTCCTGAGCCAGCTCTCACCTGCAGGCAAGAGTTGGCCCAGCGTCGGGTCAGTGCCAGATACCCAGCATCGGCTGACTCGCAGTTCTGAGCCAGCTATCACCTGCAGGCAAGACTTGGCCCTGCGTCGGGTCAGTGCCAGGTATCCAGCATCGGCTGACTCGCAGTTCTGAGCCAGCTACAACCGGGTCTCGAGAGTTGAACCGGTGTTGGATGAGCGTCGGATACACAGAACCAGGTTTCGTACGTCGGAGCCAGTGCTGACACAGTGCTCAATCAACAATTTCAGTTAACCTCACGTTGAACGAGCATTCAGCCAGCACCGAATACTCAGTATCGTGAAGCTCAAAGATCTCAATCTCCGATCCTGGCTTTTCAAGACATAGACGAATGATGAATCAGTACCCCCATACACGGAACCAAATAACCAACGTTTGAGCCGATGCTGGCTCAATACTCGACCAGCGATTTCAGTTTACCCGAAGTAGGCCGGTACTGAGCCAATACTGGTTATCCAGTAGCGTTGAACCGGTAACTTTCAATCTCTGATCTTGACTTATCGAGAATTAGACCAATGCTTAGCCAGTACAGGTTGCGCTGAACTGGCTAGCCTAAGATTAAGCCGGTGCTGGAACAGTACTCGACTAGCAATTCTGGCTTGCCCAAATTCGAACTGGTGCTGAGCCGGCACTTGATACCCGGTATTGGTTTCTCAACAATCCAACCGGTGCTGGTGTTGTACTTATTGACCAGCGCTGGCTTGTCAACAATCCAACCAGTATTGAGCAAGCACTGAGAAGTCCAAGGTCGAGATGTCGTAACTGTACCAGTACTCGTCCAGTGTTCGAATGAGAATATTGGTTCACTATTACTATCACAGTGTTGGGCCAATATGGCCGAAATACTGGGCCTGTACTGTATTTCAAGACTTAGACGCCAGTCCTGGCCCAAACATTGGCCCTGTTGTCAGCCATGGCACATCCTACTTGGGAAACGGTAAAGCATACAAGATATTAAAAGTAAGCGAGAGCCACCCATATTTTATGCATCGGGAAGCTAAGATTTATGCTCTCTTCGATTTTCCGCATGCGGTGAAAAACGTTCTAGGCATGCTAAGAAAGTGGGGTACAGTCAGTGTACCAGGTAGAATTATTAAATATTCGGACTTTACCGCAACATTCCATGAGGATCAGCGTTGTGGAACTTCCAATCTTCTTGGCCATATTACTGAGGCTCACATGTGGCCTGATAGATTTCAACGCATGAACGTATCCCGGGCTTTTCAGATTTTCAGCAAACGGTTTGCTTCCGCACTGGAGTTGGCATACCATTCAGGAAGTGTCCGCTCTGAAACAATTGTCAGCACAGCTCAGTTTTGCCGAAATATGGATACAATAAGCGATGCTTGTAATAGCTCAAGTTTATGGAGCCCGAATCCCGCGAAGCTGCCATTGTGCACAAAGAACCCCGGTGTCGAGCAGATCTTGACAGATTTTCTGTCCTGGGCACCGGACATGAAAGTACTCGCTAAAGGGCGATGGAAGCGGCCTATATCGTTCATCGGAATCTGTCAAACTGTTCGTGGTATCCTAAATCTTTATTACGAACTGAACAGTCGATTCCCAGATTTTAGGTTGTGCACTACACTGTGCAACCAGGACTCTGTGGAGCAGCTATTCTCACGATTCCGAGGCCGTGGAGGATTTAATCCAAATCCGACATGCAGGATGTTCCGATTTAGCGCACGACATCTAATTTCAGTCCGGAATATCATTTCTTCTAAACGAGGTAATGGTACATGTGCTGACTCACCGTACCTTGCTCTTCTGTCATCGAATGATGAGACAAATCCCGCGGGTGATTCAACAAATCAGCACTACGAAGCCGCCGTCAGTGCTATCGAATTTTTCGAGGATGGAGAGTTTGCCCCCGTCGATATCTCCGAAACTGAAGTACAAATCGACGACGAGTCAGACACTGACAGTGACAGCGACAGCGACAGCGACATCAAGGATAACGATGATATGGATTTAATCACACGTATCCGTTTATTCGAAGCTGCAGCAGCTCCTGTAAATACAGGATCATGTGAAGCAAACGCTGTCGCCTTTTTCGCCGGATATACTATAAATAAATTGATGAAAATACACACCTGTGAACGCTGTCGAAATATCATGGCTAAAAAAATATCCGATACAGGTAATAGAAATGAAAGGTACCTCGAATGCCGAGAATATATCAGTAATGACGAACATGCAAGCATAAATTTACAAAGGCCAACTGATAAATACTATAAAATCGTCGAAGCTCAGCTCCAGTCCTTCCACAGTATTTTTATTCGACGCAAGCACAAGGCTGATATCCTCATGAAGCTTGTCAATCATGCGATACAAGCAACAAACAAGATCGATATGCAGTGGTTCGATGAGTCAGATGGATGTCATGGAAATTCCACTGTGACATCATTTCGTCATCCATGGAAGAAGGTATACAAAATCCATTGGATTTTGGCTGAAATTCGGTGAAGGAAGAAAGTCTGAATTCGGGAATGACCAGACGATACAATGTGGAAATTCCCTGAAAATCCATACGATATTATGGGAATTCGACTGTGATCCCATTCGTCATCCATGGAAAAATATACACAAAATCTACTAGATTTCGGCCGAATTTTGTCAAAAAAAGAGCATCTGAATCCGGGAACGGCCAGACGAGTCATTGTGGAAAGTCCCTGGGAGGCTATTTTCGAATCGGCGGATCAACTTCGTATACGTTTGCTTCGCACACGGCTGAGAGTCGTGCACGCTCGCGCCGCGTACGGCTGCGAGTCGTACACGCTCGCTCCGCACACGACTGAGAGTCGTATACGACTCAAATGTCGTATACGACTCAAACGTCGGATCCGGCCTCATCTCCTCGGATTTTTTTGGAATTTTTCGAGCTGAAAGTCCTAATCGAAAAACAACAACCCAAGTTTTCCAGATTTTTATCCCTTTCATTTTAGAAGTTATTCATTTTCTCTAAATTCTTCCGCCACTCTAGAATTTTTTGTAAAGACTATGTTTTCTATGTGAAAAAGTCTCAGCTTTCAAAAAAAATATTTTGTTCTCATTCACGCTTGTAAAAAGCTCTTAAATTTGAGTTCAAAATCAAAAAAGTTGTTCTGTTTTTTTCCATTTTTTTTAGAAAAGCTGAGAAGATTGAGAGAAGTTTAAAACTATACGAAATATCCCATACATTAACTTCTAAAATGAAAGGAATAAAAATCTGAAAAACTTGGGTTGTCGTTTTTCGATTAGGACTTCCAGCTCGAAAAATTTCAAAAAAATCTGAGGAGTTGATCCAACGTTTGAGTCGTATCCGACATTTAAGTCGTATACGACTCTCAGTCGTGTGCGGAGCGATCGTGTACGACTCTCAGCCGTACGCGATGCGAGCGTGCACGACTCTCAGCCGTGTGCGAAGCAAACGTATACGAAGTCGATCCCCCGATTCGAGAATAGCCTCCCTGGTTCATGGCGATTTCTGTAACAGCTACTACCGACAATCCTTAGGAATTAATATAATGTTACACATAGGATTCCATATATCATTACACATAGAATTACATGTTTCTGCACATGACTACACCCACTTGGAATTCCATAGATTCTTAGTTCCAAATCCCGGTAGAAAACCTACGGATTCACATGGATTCTCCATATCGATTTCCAGGTAGAATTCTAGGTGGATTCGTGCATGGATTTCCACCTGGAAATTTTTAGTAGGGTCACGTGTCTGGCGCCCAACACTATCGTAGATTCTTATTAATTAGTAGTTTTTCGAAGGAACGCCGTAGGGTGCGGAGTTGAGCTCTGAAACTCCGTTACAATACACATACAAGTATACTCGGATATTCCCATACATATTTGAAATATTCCAAACATACTTGGTGAAGTACTCGTAATGTCCCGCAGATACTTAGATATGTACCTATATACCGAGAAGATTCGGTGAGAGTAGACAGCCCCCTTCCTACGCCAAAACTAACACAGGCGCGCACCGCGTGCGTGAGGCTCGGCGGGCGGGGCTAAGCGACCAGTGGTGCTTCTACCGAATCTTCCGCGCTAGGCTGAGTCCGCATAGCCCACCTTGATACTTAACCTAAAAAGCAATCATCGCACTGAACACGGAAAAGAATGAACGCGAATAAAATGAGTTTGCCTGATGTGAACATTTATTTTCGAAATTTATGAACGAATTTAAAATCAAATATCAATTAATTGGATTCAAGTATTGATTATCAGTGTTTAGGATCGATATTTGAGACGAAATGGAACAGGTAAGTGGAGGGTAAATCATTGAAGACAGCATGGTCAAGAATTGGTTTATTTATTGATTTATTGATTTATTTATTTATTAACAGAAAAATGAAATTCATCAACGATTATTGGTTAATCGAGGGATCCATTGCTGTTGAATTATGGCTTACGTCCAAAGTTATCGGAGATTGAATGCTTGGGAATCGAAGAGAGGCTACCGATGAGCCACTGTCGAACGTAGTAGACTTTTACTCAAACCATTTTTGTTTCTTAACGACTACTTCTATCGAAGACCGGAGTGCTGGCATGTAACTCAGCGAGGCTTCATAGCGTGCGGAGGGGCTTTGTCGCAGGAGTTTGTAGTGCGATGAGGTAGCGTACGAGGAGCTTCGTTGCAAGCGTTTGTAGCACGTCCACGATATTCATCGAACATTTCTTGCTCGTCCAATGAGCATTCAACGTTCATGTCTCGTAGCAGGCGGAGAAGCTCCGTCTCAGATATTCGTGATGCGATGAGGCAGTGTACGAGGAGCTTTGTTGCAAGGGTTCGTAACACGTCGACGATATGCAGTCCTTTTCTGGACTCTGGCCAAGCCTTGCCGCACAAAAATTTGATAGAAAATGCTCGTCGACGCACTGTGAAAACTCTGGCAGCGAAGCTCCTTGTACGCTGCCTCATCGCACTGCGAACATCTGCGACGAATCTCCTCCGCCTGCGACAAGACATGAACGTCGAATGCTCGTTGGACAAGTAAGAAATGTTCGATGAATATCGTCGATGTGCGACGAACCCTTGCAACAAAGCTTCTCGTACGCTGCCTCGTCCTACTGGGAACATCTGCGACAAGGCTTCTTCGCCTGCTATGAGACATGAACGTTGAATGGTCGTTAGACGAGTAAGAAATGTTCGATGAATATCGTCGACGGGCTACGAACCCTTGCAACGAAGCTACTCCGTACGCTGCCAAGCCTCGCCGACGCTGTTGCTAGCTATCGCTTCTTCGATCCCTGCTTGGTTCTCGATCACTCTTCGCAGTCTGTTGCCTGAGGTCAGCTTGGACAACGACGCTGGCGATATTTCTCCTCAAGAGTTAGCGGGCGATCAGTCATTGGGTACGTAGGATACAAAGTTAACGGACATCAAAAGACTTACAAGACTTATAAATTCTCATGATAGTCAGTTATGCTCTCACCTTGCTGTTTCAGAAGAAGTAACGATGTCCTGGGATGGCAACATCTTCTTCAACGAGTAGGAGTTTATTCTTCTGAGACACCTGATTTACGACGAACTACAAACTCCTGCGACAAAGCCCCTCCGTACGCTATGAAGCCTCGCTGAGGTACATGTCAGCACTCAGGTCTCCGATAGAAGTAGTTGTTGAGAGACGAAAATGGTTTCAGTGAAAGTATACTACGTTCGACAGTGGCTCATCGGTAGCTTTTCTTCGATTCCCAAGCATTCAATCTCTGATAAGTTTGTGCGTACACCATAATTCAACAGCAATGGATCCCTCGATCAACCAATAATCGTTGATAAATTTCGTTTTTCTGTTTCAGACCTAAGGACGTGGCCTGTGGGTGGCAGCCTTATCCTCGATGACTTCATTCTTTGCATTGTACTCTGATCAAATGATTCATTATGTTATTATCAAACTAAAGTTGACACAAACACCGAAAACTTTCTCACGAAATCTTAATTTTCATTAGATTGAATACTAGTATTCCGAACAGATGTTTTGAATAAAATCTAGATCTGAAAGTAAATGAATTAATAAATAAATCAATAGATAAACCAATTTTTGACCATGTTGTCTTCAATGATTCACCCTCCACTTACCTGTTCCTCTTTGTCTCAAATATCGCTCCTAAACACTGATAATTAATACTTAAATTCAATTGATTGATATTTAGTTGTTATTAGTTGATAATAGTAGATTTCGATACGAGAGCGAAATGAGAGGCGTTTGTAGGTTTGTCCGATGTTTTCAGCACGAAACGTAGTCGAGGCGGCAGCCGAGACGAAGTGAGTGCTGAAGACATCGGACAACCCTAAACGCCTCATTTCGCGGGAGTATCGAACGCTATTTTTTATAACAAATGCATGAAAAAGTTGCTTGTGGGGCTCTGTTGTCAATGTAAACAACCATACCAAAAACATTGAGTCGATTCACGGAGATAGCGCGTCGACTGGGATGAATGATTATAAAATGCTCTTGTTCGCACGCCGTGCGTAACAAAAATCATGTTGTGCACGCTCGATGTGCGCAAAACGCAGTGCGCACGTTTGGCATGCAGTTAGTTTCATGTTGGCATCGCCTACTCAAACGTCAGAAAAGTGCCACAATATAACCGCTTCAGAGCCCCAAACAAGCGACTTTTTCATGCATGCGTTATAAAAATCTTAAAATAAATGTTCACGTCATGCGAATTCATTTTATTCGCGCTCATATTTTTCCGTGTTCAGTGTGATGATTGCTTTTTAAGTTAAGTATTTATCGAGTTAGCGCGGATGGGCTATAGTATTCATCGAGTTAGCATGGATGGGCTATACGGATTCGGCCTAGCGCGGAAGATTCGGTAGAAGCACCACTGGTCTCTTAGCCCCGCCCGCCGAGCCTCACGCACGCGTTGCGCGCCTGTGTTAGTTTTGGCGTAGGAAGGGGGTTGTCTACTCTCACCGAATCTTCTCGGTATATTTGGAATCACCTATACATATACTGATGTATGATCGAAATACTCCATGCATACTCGCATGTACCCGTATATACTGAAAATCAACCGTACACTCTCGAGACAGCTGTATAAGTTTAGAACCTCCCACACAGACTCGGATGTACCCATTCAAACTGTAAATTGGTTCGAATCACCCGGACATACTCAGATGTACCATTTAAATTCAAAATAACCCATATATACGTACAGTCAACCGTATACACGCAAATTACTTGTATATACTTTGATCACCCATATATACCCGGATATACTCATCCATACTCTGAATTAGTATAAATCACCCATATATGCTCGAAATCACCCATATGATTTGTATATACCGATAAGGAATGGAAATACCCTATATATAATTTGGATGTACCGATATACGATGGAAATACCCCATATATACTCAGATGTACCCATATATACTCGAAATCACCCATATCGCACCCCTAAAACCACACTGTAACATCTCAACAAAATCTTGTTTCTTCAAAATCGCCATAAGACTTCATGTAATAGCATTTACATACATTTGAACGAAAATCCCCTAAAAATATATTTTTTTAGTTGTGACAACATTGTTCCGGGGGTGCGATATATAGTCGTATCATCTCGTAAGGTTGAACTGGGAATGCGTAATTAAATTTTAGAATTATAGTAATTAGCTCGAAAAATGATTAAAATTACATTCCTGACAAGTAATTAATTCGAAAAATGTTATCGATTACATTTTTAATTTGTAATTGAAAATTTTTTCCATTCTAATTGCAATTGTAATTGGTAATTAGAAGATTTTCCGATACTAATTACAATTGTAATTTGTAATTAGAAAAATTTCAATTACTAATTACATTTGTAATTTGTAATTAGGAAAATTTCAATTACTAATTACATTTGTAATTTTTGATTAGAAAAATTTCAATGAGTTATTACATTTGTAATTTGTAATTATAAAAATTTCAATTACTAATTACATTTGTAATTTGTTATTAGGAAAATTTCAATGACTAATTACATTTGTAATTTGTAATTAAAAAATTGTCAATTACTGATTACAGTTGTGATTTGTAATTAGAAAATTTTCGATTATTAATTACACTTGTAATTTTTAATTCAAATGTAATTAATTACTGAAAGTAATTAATTCTGGCCAACACTGGTCGCAACATATATGTCTCAATATTAGCCAATCGCGGCGCCTCTGCCGGCAGCCGTTGGCAGCTTCCACCTGTCAAAGATTGCGATTTATTGTATTGTATTCGGAGCTTTCGTCAAACTCTGCAAGAGGCGCATCGATCGGCTAATTGCAAATGTTAGCTATATATTGTAACTTGCCAGGCTGATTGGGCCCAGTGGCGTAGCTACACTTTCAGCGCCCTGGAGCGAAATTCTTAAAGCCCCCCCCCCCCCCATAATGGGAGCTCGAAGAATCATACACAAGCCTCCAGATAAATTGACTGTTTTTTTTTTCAGTTATTATAATCATCTGAGATCATTATGAATTATAGTCACTGAAAAAAAACAAACTAATCGGCACCGATAAGATGACGCAGAACTTCAACCTGGTACAGTAATGTTCATCGATGGTGTCCCTGTGACTCACTATTTTTCCTAGCTTTTTTTCAAATCAAATTTCCTTTCTACAAATATTTTATTTGCCAATGATCAGTGGCTTACTTCGTGACTCTGCCCCAACCCGCAGCTCTGATATTCCCAACAACCTGAAGGTTCCACTGGTCACGGGCAAATAAAATATGCATAGAAGTAAAACTCGATTCCGGAAAAAATAGTGAGCCACGGGGACACCATCGATGAACATTACTGTACACAATGAAAATAGGCTTTTCGGTAACTTTTTTATTGCACGGTGCACCGCTTGTAAAGCAATGAATACAGGGGGAAATACAGTTGCTGTTTGTTGTTCACAAGTTAAATCTTGTTGCTTTAACTTTCGCGAATTCGTTGATCACCGTATCTAAGTCGAGTTGTTTAGCTCTTTGTCGTTCGATGGAGATTGTCGCCAGCGCCGTCAAACGGTTTTGCGACATAGAGGTTCTCAGGTATGTTTTGATAAGTTTGAGTTACGTAAAACTTTTCTCAGCTGTCGCAACGCTTACTGGCAGAGTGAGAAATATGAAGCAGGCAGTGATAACATCCGAGAAACTGCTCGACACTTGGCAATCAACAAGAAGGAACTGTGCGAGTTCTTGGATTGACCGGACCTTTTCAAACTGGTTAGAAAAGCATGTCTTTAGACGCAGCAAGTGTGCTCCAACGTTCGGAGAGATATCTTCTGGATAGGCATCAACCAGTACTTTCGCACTGGCGATTATATCTTGGTCCGATGTTTCGAGCAAATTACGCGGTGATATACAGCTGAACGTCTTCAAAATCTCCTCCAGTGCCTTGAAACGAATCTTCGATTGCGTGGTTACGATGTCAAGGTTACGGTTGAAGACTTGGGTTTCAAACCCTTTTTCCGCGTCTCGCAGTCGGTTATCCGAATAGAGTTCGCCAAATATTTTACGGGCATGGCCGGTGCCGTCTTTAAGCATGGGCTTGTGGGCCCGAGCCCAGGGCCCTGGGTTCTAGGGGGCCCCCACTGGTGCGTCAGAAGACTGTCGATGTTAGTTAAATTCGAACATTTTTCGATCAGGCCACCTGTATTGATTTTATGAATTTTCTGATTTTTAAACTTTTTCGAAAACACATTTTTTTTCAACTGGCTCTAACTTCAAGAGCGTTGATTCTTTTCGAAAAATGATGGAAGCATAAAATGTGTCAATAAGTCCGAGCTTGCTGAAAAAAAATCTGCAATTTTTTCCAACGACACAATTCTAAGATTTTCGCGATAAAAAAAAATCCAGTTTTTTTCCATTGCGAGCCCTTCGATCGTCTTGGAACTTTTGACCTGAATTCGACCAGTTACAATCAAGTTTGTTTCCAAAGGAAATCATGGATTGCTGATTCGTTCAGGAGTTACACCATCATAAGTGCCGAAAATTCGGTAATATTTCACGAAAATCCAGCTAAACGTAAAAAACGAACCTCCGAGTACGTATTGTAATATGTATATCAACATCTTGTAGCGCTGGAGGAACGTGAGGTGTATCCGTCCAGTCTCAGCCTTGGTCGGTATCCGTAATGAGCATTACTGTAGGGCGCGCCAGCCTGTATGTATGTTTTTCAGTATGTTTTTCACCTGTTTTTATACTTTATTTTAGCTAGCGCTGTACCATATAATTGATCGGTATTTTAGAATTCTTATTCTCATTTTATGTAAGCTGTTGATCTTAACTCATCTCTTCGCTCCGTTTTCCCCGTCTGGTTGCGTTTAGATGAGTTAATTCCTAGTTTCTAATTCTAATTCTATTTTGATTGGTAATTTTGCTTTTATTTTTTGTTACTGAATAGTGTATCATAATTTATTTATTTTTAATTTATTTATTTTTAATTATTTTTATACTTATATTTTTATTTTATTTTTTATTGTTATTGCTTGATTTTTAACTATCATTAGGTAATTTCGGAAGAGTTTTGTTGGGTTGATACTTCTATTCTATTTTGGTTTATTCTTACTTCATCTCCATCCCAATTTTACTTATATAGTTTCATTCTAGTTTTAATTTAAATCTAATTGTAATGCACTGCTTAATATTACTCATGGTTGTTTTTTGTATCTTGCCTACGGCCATAGGGAGCGCATGCTCCACGGTCGAATAAATACTGCTATCTATCTATCTATCTATTCTGTATAGAAACGAACCTTCGAGTATGTATTCTGTAGAAAAGAACTTTTGAATACATATTCTGTAGAAACGAACCTCCGGGTATAGGCCAGTCAAATTAGCTCGAAAAGTAGCAAATATCTACAAAATGGATGACCAGGCCAAATTTTTTAGGGTGAGTAAAGGGTCATTAGAGATGCCTAAATCCGCCGGAATCCAACAAAATTTCTTTGTGCTTCGTCCGCCATGTTGGAAAACAGGAACTCGTCGATATCTCGGATCCTACTGGTTGGATTTTCATTTATTTTTTTTAGTGTTGTAGAAAAAAATATCCTCTACGATTTTAATCCGAAAATTTTTTCGATATCTGGGTAGTTCCAAGATATTGCGTCCTTTGGTGTCTTTTAGAGAAAAAAACCGTGAAAATAAAAAAATTTAAAAACTTGGAATGACCTTAGTTGTTTTTCAAACTGTGTTCGATACGGTGCGCTAAATTTTGATTATAAATTATCTTCACAATTCCAGAAAATTGAGTTCAAACAGCAAAATTGTCTCTACCCTGGCATGTCCCTCCGACAAATTTGATGATTGAGGTAGCAATCTTTGTTAACTTTTCGAATAAAATGTCATAAACAAATAGTTTCTCTTATAGCTGTATAAACGTATAATGTTATTTCGGTAACAAAATTGATTCCATATGACTACTTTTCAAAATATTCCATATTCCGTTTTGTCCCCAACTTTCGAAGTCTCCTCCCCTGGCATTTCTATGAACGTTATTTTGAGATAATACAATGGGTGCACCCATTATTACTGTGTCAGCATGTTGAAAGTTCGCCACAAAGTATGCAACACATAAAGGGTGAACGCCGTTGCTTATTCATTTTTCAGTTAGCGCGGAGAAACTGCCACATTCGGGTTTGTGGAGAAGAGGTCCTTGTATCTACCCTGGTCAGTTATATGTCGCCATTAGTTATCTATTTATTTCAGTTTGACGCAACATCTATTGTAATACGGGCAATAGTCACCCTGTTCAAATTTAGAATCGATAACATAATTTGTCTTCATATTAATAACGATTTTCCGCAGAAATATCTCTTCCCTGGCATATCTCCCCTGGTCACTATCTATATCCTGGCCCATGTAACAATATTGAAAATTATCAAAGTTACTCGCCCTTTCGTACGTTGCAACAAGAGACTGTTATCATTACAGCAAATATGAAATCATCTCCAATTATTACATTTTTCGTTTTGCCAAATTTTGACAGCTGAGACGTAATGTCTTGGAACTACCCATCTGTAAAGGAAAAAAAGTTATTCGAATGTTTATTATGGATTATATTGCCCCCTTCCGATTGTATCGGAAACTCGTTCAAACAAAACTTTTAAAACTTTTTTTGTTCCACAGATATCGAAAAATTCTTCGAATAAAAGTTGTAGACAATATTTTTTTCTACAAAACTGAAAAAAAAAACGAAAATCCAACCAGTAGAAGCCGAGATATCAATGATTATCACCTGTTTTCCAAGATGGCGGACAAAGCACAAGGAAATTTTGTTGGACTCCGGCGGATTTAGGCATCTCTAATGACCCTTCACTGACCCTAGAAAATTTGGCTTGTCCATCCATTTCGTCATTTCAGAGTCTTATTTAAGTGGCCTAGTACAGTAATGTTCATTAATGTGTTCCCAGTGGCTAACTGTTATTTTCGGACTTTTTCGGATACCATCAATAAAATAATATTATATTACTTTTATAAGGGGTCATAATGATTATTATTATAATTTCGACTATCGGCACATGAAATACGACTAGAATGGACTTTCTCTTCCGGAAAAGTCCGAAAAAAACAGTTAGCCACTGGGAACCCATTAATGAACATTACTGTACCTACGAATTCTGTAGAAACGTACCTGTGGCAGATAATTCTTCTGTAGAAACGAGCTCTGTAGAAACGAGAACCTATAAGAACGAACCTGTGGAAACGAACTCTGTAGAAACGAACCTGAGGCACTATTTCGACCGGGCATCTGTAGAAACGATCCCGAAATTCGTTCTGTGGCCGGGCGTTCTGGAATTATTTTTCTATGGAAACGAACCTGTGCGACATTTTACGCGGAAATCTGTAGGATCGCCCTCATTATCATTCTGTAGAAACGAACCATGTAGGATAATTGCTCTGTAGAAACGATCCTGTAGAAACGGTACTCTGTAGAAACAGTCCCATCCCAAAAATATTCAAGCATAATGAAACTATTTCAACTGCAGATTCGTAATTTTGTTTTCAACCATGAGTGAAAAAAAATACTACTACGGGGGCCGCCAAAGATATTCTGGCCCAGGGCCCTCTGGTTCCTAAAGACCGCCCTTTATATGCCGGCTCAAAAAAGTCGAATGATCGTCGACTTTCAGACGAGTGTGCTACCTGGGTTTCCTTGATGCGGAAAGTGGTGCGTTTTTCTATTTTCGGCGTAGGGTCTCGTGAAATTTTGCGGTGTGTAGTGTCATCTAGGAGTGTTTGGATTTTGGTTTCGTAGTCTTTCTTGTTGAGAACGACCGTGGCATTGCCCTTGTCAGCTGCGAGTACGATGGTGTCTGGGTTGCTGTCAAGTTCTCTCAGTGCTAGGCGCTCCTGTCTAGTGAGGTTGAGCTTGGGTACTTTGGCGTTGCGTAGAATGTTGGTTGTTGCTTCCGTTGGTAGTCCGAAGATGGAGTCTTCGATTTGGGAGATGATTTCGTCTTTTGGGATCCTGGCAGGGGTACCCCAGCGGAAATTTGGGATGGCGCGCCTGGTCGCTGACTAAATCCTGGTGAGAAAATTCATGGCGTAACTGGCCAGTGCGACCTCTCACGGCTCTACCTTGTCACTGACTAGCTGCAGCTAGATCACGCCGCGCCGTGACTTAACCCTACATTTAACATTATACACAAGTACTGTGACGTGCAGAGCCGACGGGGGGGGGGGGGGGGTTTTACTCCGTCGGGTTACACGACTGACAAAGATTCGGCACCTTCCTTGGTTTGCTAAAAGTTGGGCGCCAGGTACCTAGGGGTACCGCGGTAAACAAAATAGAGGGGACGGGAACGGAACGGTATTGTAATAATAAATGGAATGAAATAATAACAATAATTGAAATGAAGTAAAATAAAGTAATAGTATTAATTGAATTAAATAAAATATATTATAATAAACGAAATAAAATAAAAGGAGATATTAATTAACAACAATTATACTATACGGTTGGCTCAGCGTGAGGGGAACATGGGGGCGAAATAATTTAGGGTAGACTTCTATAATTTTTTACGGTTTATGGATTTAATCGCAAAGAAACCAATTTTATTTGAAATAGTAATCAACAATAAATATTTAGAATAATTAAACACAAGATAAAACAAATAAAACAATCAAAGCCGATACCTCGGATCGGAACTAACACAATTAAACAATTCAAACAAAAATAATTCGGAACAGCTGACTGACTAGGTCACAAATGGAAAGTAGGACAGATAACAATATAGAATATAAGGTAATGTAGGAGAAGATAAGGTAGGACAATTTACATAAACGGAAGAAAACAAATATGGTACGGTAGGAATCAATCTCACTAAAATATTAGTTCATAATTTATAGGTCGATAACATAGGGGGATCGGAAATCTATAAAATCAATAGTTTGGGGACTTCTGAGAACGAATGGGACCAGTCGGTATTACAGAATTTTCTATAGTACATGCAAGGCGTCTTTCTATAGGAAGTGCAAGGCGTCGGGACTAGATTCAAACCAGTTCGTACAAAGATGGCCAAGGCAACTTCACACGAGGCACGCCATGCAACTACGCCGCAACAAATTAACACAAAGGGAACGCGAGAATCTAATACAAATTATAAATCGAAGTAATGATACTTAGACCAGCTCAAGGGTTATTAAGGGTTTACTGACTACTTTCAATGACAAGGGTTTACGGAAAGGGGATTATTTTACATTAGCTAATCTACAGCCTGTAGACCGATTTTTCCAGAGATCCGTGGCTCAACCAGCCGTCGAGATTACTTGTCGTATTTGACTACGAACTTATTTTTCCACGCGGGGATATATTTTTCTGAGAGTTTAACAAGTAACAATTATAGGTAATTCAGATTAACCATTAATAATACTTTCAAGGAAAGAGATACGGAAATATTTAACACACGATTTAAGACAAATAATTGACGATACGATAACTACTAATTATACGAGAAATAAGGAAGACACGATAAACAAGGCTTAGACGATAAATAATAAAAATACGATGAATAATGACGATACGATAAATAATAAAAACACGATAAATAATAACGATACGAGAAACAGGGACGGTACGACAATTACTGATGCTATGGCAATTATGGACGGTATTTTCTCGAAAAATCAATCGATAAGGCACAATATATATCAGGGGGAATACAATAATCAATAATATAATCAATAATCAATAGTTAAACCAAACTAAAGCACGACAATTCGATGATATGTTAATGGCGTCACCCTCCTCGAGGCCTGACCCAACTACGCAAGAAGAAACGAATTTCTTTTTAATCAATCTATAATCAATCGAAGAGTCGTCTTAAGTCGGAATCTTACCTTTTACAAGGTACAACACTCACTCACTGAGTTTATGACGTTAATATTCATTGACTTTAGACGTTAAGGGGGTATAGGACTGCTGGAGCCTTGAAAGCAATTATATTTTTCTGGGTGTGATTACAATGAGCGTACTTGAGATGGGCGAATTCCATTTTAGTACATGTTTATTGGACTCAAAGTGAACCCTCAAGAAAATATCGATGAACAAAATCTTGATAAATATAGAAATCCGAAGCTATTGAATTAGCACAGGTTTTTTCCGGATTCGTAGCTGGCCCGCATGATAACTCAAAAGCCAAGCCATTTAGAGAGCTGAAATTTTCACGGAATTTTCATGATACCTTTGTGCATGGTGTGAACCAGTCTCATTGATTTACAAAAAAAAATGTCAAAAATATTCGAAAAAAACGAAAATTTTTCGAATTTATTAAAAAAAATCCTGTTTTTCGTTCATAAAATCCCTCACAGAATTTTGCCGTTGATGCGACTGGTTCACACTGTGCACAAAGGTATTATGAAGATCTCGTGAAAGTTTCAGCTTTCTCAGTGCCTTGGTTTTTGAGTGATCATGCGGGCCAGCTACGAATCTGCAAAAAAAACCTGTGCTGATTCAATTTCTATGTTTATCAATATTTTGTTCATTCATATTTTTTTTGAGGTTCATTTTGAGTCCGATGAACATGTACTCAAATATAATTTGCCTACCTCGAATACGCTCATTGTAATCCCACCCAGAAAAACATGATTGTTCTAAAGGCTCCAGCAGTCCTATACCCCCTTAATATTCGATAAACTTCGAACAAAGAAACAATTAAAATCGTTTTTCAATAAACAGGACTGTATTGAACTGATTCCAAGCAAGAAGTGATGCGTCTAGATCTGTCTCTATCTAAATGCTATTTGGGGGGTGAAGGGGGGTATTGCGCATAAAATTAATGGGCGTGTTGACTTCTGCAGCCGGGTTGTGTCGCGGGCCTGACAGGGCCTTTTGGCACTTCGAGCTTTCGCCAGAGGGTTGTTAGATGTCTCGTTGTGTTCTATTTGTTTCGATATCCTGGAAGGCGGAATTCTGCATATTGGACCGGTGGACCAAGCCGGTGCGGGACAGGTAGAGGGAGGATAGGGGCTACTCCATGTGACAGATTCTTATTGCAGCGCTCTTCCAGGCATATCTCGGGATACGATGACTCGTCTCCCCTGGTTAATCCCTCGAAGGCCGGGTGGCCCGTCAGGCCGGATGAGATTGAGGGATGATCTCCCTCGATGATTTTGGGCAGGGACGGTACGGGAATATAAGATATAGGGAACGGGAAAAAGTATTAGTACATGAACTTATAATCACTACAATGGACCTTGGGCACTTGAGCTGGGACTTCTCGCTTTGAATTCGGTTTATTAACTAAGGTGGTCACTTCGGTCTGAGGAAGAGGAGATGGTTCATCTACGAGGCTGAACAAATCTGCCTCGTTACAGTACATATTCGGAGTTCCCCAGTCAGCATTCACAGTAGATTATACCGAATTATACCGAAGTTTTTTATACATCACTTTGTTTTATATCAGTGACGCAATTCGATTTTAAAAATTTGACTCAAATGAAGTTTGGGACTTTAAACTTTATTTGTAAGTATAATTTCCCGCATAACATTCCATGAAGATCAGAACAAAAATACATCAAGCAATCTTGATAAGAGATTATGATAATCAATAACTTCATACAACAAACAAATACATTTAAAAAATTATTCCTAATTTAGGATTATTAACTGAAATTCTATTTTTGTTGGGTTTTATACAAATTCATAGACCCTATTACCGTTTTCTGTCTAGGAGCTTATTTAATTACCTATATTATCCAATTTCCACGTTCTCATCCGGATTTTAGTGTAATGAATCCAGAGCTCAAGAAACGACGAGCAACGAGAAATCGTGTTCGAAAGCACCGTGCGATAGTTAATAGTAAGAAGGATATCCTATTATGTGCACGTGATACTGATGGTTCGGTCGATTGAGAACTTGAAAGTGTGTATATCGGTGTTATCAACTGGTAGCGAAATTAAACACTGCTTTTGCAATAACCTAGGAATTATCCGTTGTAGGTGTTGAACGACCAGTCAATAATTTTAATGATGCTGCTAATGATGGTGTCAAATCTCCTGTACGAGAAGGAAGCGAGCTGAGCCAAAGTTCATATAAAGAAGAATAAGTATATTCACCGTTACCCAATAACCAAGAAGGTGAAGAACAAGTACTATCGTCGCTACCTGATAGTGAAGATGATGCAGAAAGCGGTTCTTCGAATGAAGCAGTGGATAATATCGGGGAGCACCAGGATGAGTCAGAGGAGATTCGAGGATGGGCAATAGAACACCACATTAACCATTCTCAATTCGATAAACTCCTGTTGATTTTGAGACGAAGATTACTTCCCAATCTTCCCAAGTCTGCTCAATCATTTCTGAAAACCTCTTCCGCCATCTATGATATACGACAAATAGAAGACTGCGAAGGCAAACCTGCACAATCCGTTTACATTGGTATTGCTGAGCAAATACAAGCCTGCGTTAATGAAATTGTTCATAACGACGGTGTAATGAAGTTACAGATCAACATAAATGGACTACTACTTGTCAAATCAACTAACATGCAGCTTTGGCCCATTTTGTGTAAAGTTGTGCATGAGCCCAACTTATACAAGCCGTTCGCAGTTGCTATGTACGCAGGTACCGCAAAACCAAAACACCTGAATGATTATCTAGATGAATTTGTTTCAGGAATGAATGACTTGTCTGCAAATGGTATAACTATTAATGGTAAACAATTTGAAGTTAGACTGTAATGTTTTATATGCGATACACCAGCAAGATCACTGTTAAAATGCGTAAAGGGCCACACTGGATTTTTCTCATGTGAAAGGTGTGAAGTGCAAGGGTATAGAGCGCAGCGATGTACCGTATTTCCAAACGCTGATTTTCCTGAAAGGAGTGACACCACATTCAGAAGACAGACCCAACGAGAGCATTATAATGGTAGTTCGCCACTATGACATTTGAAGCCTTCGCTAAACATGAAAACTGCATTCATTTTTGACTCGATGCACTTTTTCTACGGAGTAATGAAAAAACTCCTCAAGGACTTTTGGTTCTTTGGTAATCTGCATGTTAGATTGCGTCGTAGAAACAGGATGGAACTGTGTCGCAGAATGGAATTCTTAAGATCTTTGATAACTAGTGACTTCCAGCGTAAACCACGATCTGTAAAATATATATCAGAGTGGAAAGCTACAGAATTCCGATTCTTTGTTCTGTATTGTGGTCCCATAGTGATGGCTGCTATTTTGAATAAAAGACTTTACAAACATTTTCTTCTGCTTCACGCAGCTTGCAGGATTTTATGTTGCGACGATTGGGCATTAACTTATAACAAACATGCAAAGGAATATCTTAGAAGTTTTTTCCTGGTGTTACCGCAATATTATGGCTCGGACTGGCAAGTTATGATCGCCCATAACTTGATTCACGTGGCTGACGATGCCAGAAATATGAAATGCAGCCTTACCAGAATTACAGCATTTCCGTTTGAGAATGCACTTGGGAAAATAAAAAAAATTTGTTCACACGGGTAACCTGCCTTTATCACCAATTTGTCGTCGGTTGTACGAACAAACTTCTATCGACAGAATGAAAGCGACTCTACCACCAGTTGCGCTGGTTCTCAAAAAAGACCGTGACGCTGGTAACGTACGAAATCACAGAGCCATTCTAAAACTAAAGTACGAAGAATATTTATTGTCGACCAATGCCCCAAACGACATAGTTCTTCTTGAGAACGGCACCATTTTAAAAATAAGACACATGAAATATCCACATGGAGATCCAGAAAATGTGACAATATTCGGAAGAAAGTGGAAGATTGAAAAATCATTGTTTGCTTATCCTTGCGATTCAAAGTTTCTGGAATCCTGGGAGCTCGACAATACATATTCGTTGATGAAAATTTCCTGTCCTATAACTACGATCCGCAGGAAAATGATGATCATTCGGTTGCCAGAAAGCACCAACCGGAACCCAAAGACATACGCAATATCTCTTCTCCATTGATAAATGATGAGTTGATTAGTTAGTTGGAAACTGAACTAGAAAGCTTGATCGCTTCTTACTGTTATTCGAATAAATATGATTCTATGTCCTTCTTCGTAATTGAAAGGGTAATATTCCTCAGGATATTTCAATATCCTCAACTATGTACGAAATTGAAGAGATTTTTGCAAAAGGATATACACTCGGACCTCCGCTATTTGACCGAGTCGGGACCGAGCGTTTCTAATATTTGACGAAAGTACGGGGCCCCCACTCCTTGTGGACGGTTTTCTGCGCAGCCAGTTCGCGCCACTCCTCATCACTCAACGCCCCGATGTTAAGGGGAACGCTGCCGAATAGTGGGGGTAACGCCCGTCAAATAGCGGAGGGCGAATGTGGTCAAATAGCGGAGTTCGTCAAATAGCGGGTGTTCAAATAGCGGAGGTCCGAGTGTATGTGCCAAAATTTAAGAGTTCGATTTAAAAAGTGAAATTTCGAATTTTGTCACTGGTATATTCTTGTGTCTATCTCCTCCCGCCCCTACAATTTTCAATTCTAGCCGGGATAATAAATTGAAAATTATGGAAAAAGAAATCCCGATGAGGTGCTTTGGAACAAGCCATAGAATCTTCCATGGAATCTTCTGAAAACTTTTTAACTGCTTTGGTACCTTTAGCGGGCTGTCCCGGGATCCTATTATAATAATCACACGTATCTATGCACGTTCGTGTTGACGCATGTCTGTCACCTCGTATTTTGGTCTTACGATTGAACAGTAATGTTCATTAACGCCCATCCCTAGTCGCCCACCTCCTTTTGGTCGAAATGTGTCACATTTCGATTATTATCAGGGCCCAGGCGTCGAAAACGCAAAAACGGCCAACTCAGCGCAAATTCTATTTCAATTCCGAACACATCACGTCAAAAAAAAAAATGTTTTTATCCTACATGCGTCAAAATAACCCCATATCGAGCATGTCTTACGGGACAGAAGACTCACATATCTCCCTCGGTCGTGATATGTTATTCGACGCATGCGCAGACACGCGATTTGGTTACTTATCAAACCTAGGGAGCAAAAGTGCGCGTCATAGGCATGATATGAACGCATTACATGAAGCTGTCAGGGAGACAGGCGCGATTTTGATTCGGGTGAAGCTGCCCTCGCTTCGCTCGGTCAGCAAACTTCACCCGAATCAAAATCGCGTACGTCATCCCAACAGCCTCGTGTACTAATGCGTTCATATTATCATGCCTACGCGCACGTTTGCTTCTTAGGCTTCATACCTAACCAAATCGCGTAAAAGCGCATGCGACGACTACATATCACGGCCGAATGAGATATGTGAGTCTTCTCTCTCGTAAAACACGCTTGGAATGGGGTTAGATTGATGCATGTATGAGAAAAAATATTGTATGTCGTTCGGGAGAGAGGCGCGATTTTGATTCGGGTGAAGCTGCCCTCGCTTCGCTCGCGCAGCAAACTTCACCCTCATCAAAATCGCTCACCTCTCTCCCTAACAGCATAATCTACTATCGTTTCGTGTGAAAATAGAGTCTACAGATGGTTTTTACATTGTTACGAAATTATTCAAATTCGATTTCCTCGGCGGACAATGTAAAAACCATCTGTAGACTCTATTTTCGCACGAAACGTACATTTTTTGGACGTATGTGTTCGGAATTGAAATAGAATTTGCGCTAAGTTGGCCTTTCTTGCGTTTATTTACGCCTGGGCTCGGATAATAACCGAAATGTGACACATTTCGACCAAAAGGAGGTGGGCGACTAGTGATGGGTCTTAATGGCTTCCCGGTGGCTAACTTTTTTTCTGGCCTTCTCGGAAACGAGACTCCATCCTAGTCGTATTTGATATGCCCATGGCCGAAATTATATTAATAATAATTATGATCCCTCATAAAAATAATATAATATAATTTTATTCGATTGTATCCGAAAAAGTCAGAGAAAAAATAGTTAGCTACCGCGAAGCCATCAATGAATATTACTCAAGGTAGTTGTTGCGTGGAACGATTTTTTGAAGGATTTCAACGAAACGTTCCTTGATTGTTATTTAATAGAATACAAAAAATATGACCCTATTCCGATTAAAATTGACCACCCCAAAAATCTTATGGAGAATAGAGAGTTACACGCGAGATTTTCTAATAAAATCAAAATGCAACAAAGGAATTAGATAAAAATTTGATATGTTATATGCACCAAAGTTATAAATTACACGAAAAAAAAATAAAATTTTTTGACCACGCCGTTACTGAAATATAACTTGTATCAATTTGAAAATTTTCATGAATAAACACACGTATCGATACTATTTAGATGTGTGTGAGAGCAGTAAAAGTGTACTTTTACAAAAATTTCATGATAGGCGGTTTTCGACTAACGCTTCAGCTATATTATACTTTCAATTCGATGAGCTATATTTTTGAACGTGACTATCGCGAAACAACTACCTTAACTAGACTGTTTTTGAATCAGGAGGAAAGGCGGGAAATGTTGCATCACGTGACAACCACACGACGACGAGTACCGCATGGCGACGAGCGTTGAGAGCATAGGCATTGTAACATTGCATGTTACGACAGGCTCCTCACCCCTTAAAACAATCTCAGCGGAGTGTGTGAAAATGAGTAAATGAGTTGGATGACCCCGAGGTTTGACAATAATTCCGAGAGGCGACCGTGACCGACTAAAGACTATTGAGCATATTATTTATTATTTTTGTTTTGTTTTACGACTTTTCTCTAACATGTGGGAGGCGAAGCCCAGTCGACGGCTAACGACTATGACAGAGACACGCCACGACCAACGCACGACGCTATTTATCGACTGTGGGGGAGCCTACTCGACGAACGCCACCTAAAAGCTAGTGGCCATGCTACCTCCAACTATTGAGCTAGAAGACACGGGGGAGTGCCAAGGGCATTCCACGACGTGGGATAACGGTGGTGGAAGAGATTCCCGCCACCCAGAAGAGCCTGCAACCCGTGAGCCTCTAATCTAACGAGCTTCCAACACCATGGCGAACTTCGAATTGCGCGCGTAGCGACACCAGGTCGCCATATTTAGGGATCACTCGGTCGATTCAAAAATCGATATTTGGCCGCAACACGAGGGCGCTAATTACCGGCGCCATGGAGTTTCGCCGGGAGAAGATCCCCTTTCTTAGGTGGTTGGAAGACGGTAAGCGTTAGCCGTTCGCACCCATGCTAATTTGAATTCGGCAACGGCCGTCTGCCATATTGCCATTGAGCAGCCACGAGGCTAATTAATATCCTTAGAATCAAATTAAACCGATTTCCGAGGGGTAGGCCGTCACCAGTGTCCCCATGTACTAGAGTTTATCGTTCGGGTGATAATTTTATAGTGAATTGTAGAGTATCTTGCAGTTTGATCAAGTTCGCTATCTGTCGTACACGAGTGCGACAGAGATGGTACTAGTCAGTCACTGTCGCTCTCTCTTTCTCCTGCGGGGAGAGACGCAGCTAGATATTATTGAGATTTCGAGTCTTTGTTTGTTTGTCGAGTTCGAGGCAATAAATTCGGTTAAATATTAGTAGCGCTATCCGCAGAGTTAGGTTAACCCAAGACGGTCACACCTCATGAGAATCCCGTGGTGGTCATATGGGGTGTGACACACCCCAGCACTTTGAAGCGCTGTAGAATTTCGTAGAATTATCCGGGGGGCCCCAAAAAAATTTAGAACATATTTCAAACGTTTCTCTATTAACCCATTCAAGAATGAAACGAAAATTTTAGTTTTAAGTGTGTTTAAAAAATTAGTGAAAAAAAAATTTGCGAGAAAAAAAAAAAAAAAATTTGCGAAAAAAAATAAAAACTCTAGTTAGAGGTAATAACGTCGGTTTCCGGGATTAAGAGGCCGGAATTCGAGCTCGAAAATAACTTGGGGTGTGTCACACCCCATATGACCGTCTTGGGTTAAGTTAGTTTTAGGGAACTCTTGTGAATATTAATTCTTTTGATCAATTTTGTTATTCTTATTGTTGTTAAGAGCCGCAAGCTCATTTATTGGTGAATATTAGATTGTTAGTTAGTTGTAAGTTCTCCTCGTGGAGTCTAGTTAATGTTTTAGTTAAGATATCGTCCCACGAGGACCTGATTTGTCGAGTTATTTATTTTTGCATGATTTGTCCTCGTTATTGCTATCCTATGTGGAAGCTAGTAGTTTATTAATTATTGTAAAACTCGTCAAACGTCGCCAGGTCGCCTACACACGACCTGTGGCCTTTCTTTATCCGAGGGGATTTATTTCCGCTTGTTCAATTTATCATTTCTATTATTTTTCTATTATTTTTATTGAATATATTCTATTTGATTTCTTCATTAAGGTGCTGCCGGACGCGATTTCACCGAACCTGACCAGAGCTGCCAACATCTTTGAAAAAGGTGCTATTCAACGGAATATCTCTGCCTGGGCACCGAAATCAACGAAACAAAATGCCCCGCGCAAATTCAGGCGCGATCACGAACACGTACGGCCCAAAACATGTCCGTTTTGAGTTGAAATAGACAAGTAATGTATGAAAAACGCTTATTTTTTACACTTGGCGATTTTCTATAGGGTTTTTGTGGTATCGGTGACGCTTCTGAGATGGCGTGGCGCACGAATCTACGACTCGGATCACTGTTCGATAAATTGGACAAAATCAGCTGTCAGTGATAAATATCCGTGTATTTTAAAATTGTCATAGAATGTTGTTATTGTGATCAGGATACACAGAAGACTAACCAAGCCATAACGTTTGGTAAGTGCATCAACAAAATACAGTGGTGGTATACATTACGTCATTTATATTCACCTTCGTTTGGTTAGGTTTGATTCGATTCTGTCCAATTTATCGAACAGTGATCCGAGTCGTAGATTCGTGCGCCACGCCATCTCGGAAGCGTCACCGACACCTCAAAAAACCCTAACTCACCATCATTCCAGCGACAGAAAAACGGCAAGTGTAAAAAATGAGCGTTTTTCATACATTATATGTCGCCTCGTTCTCGAGATTACAATATGTAGTACCGCTACTTTCCGCTAGGTTTCACCACAACGTTCAAAACAAACAAGAACCGGGGTTCCCGCGTTCCGCTCGCCGCCATCTTCATTACGTTATTTGTGCATGGTTGAGCAACAACGTTCGTGCGGTCGTGTTCAAATTGAGCAAATTTCTCGGGAAATCAGTTAGAAAACGTTAGTGGTGACTCTAAGAAAGATGGGCAGATCGAGGAAAAGAAGTCGATCGGAATCGGACGACGAATCGGAAGATTTGCGTCGACGCATAAAAAGGTTAGAAAGGAAGCTGGCGGGACGCGATCGAAAGTCTTCTAGACGCGAGGACAGGAGACATTCCCACGGTAAGGGCTTTCATTTATTAGTTCGTAATTACTGGTCCATGGGGTTCTGTCAGCGGGGTTCACACAAGGGGTGAAACAAAAGCTGAGCAGATTCTAGACTGACAGGGCTCACACAAGGGGTGAGACAGAATCAGATCTTAGTGTGAAGTTTATCGGGTCTTTTTCTCCTTGGTAGAGCGGACCAGAAAAGAAGGAAAAGAGAATCGTCACACTGTAGTAGAGAAGACCAGAAAGGAAAAAGGGAATCGTCATACTGAAGACGAGAAAGAAAATCGAGTCATCCAAAAAGAGGTAAAGCGATCAGCCAAGCAGAGGCCAAGTACAAGTCGGGGTGTCCAGTTGGAGGAGATCCCTGTGACAGTTGTCGATTGTGGCGACACAGCGGTGACCGAGGAACAAAGTGAAGCCTCGCTCACTGATCAACAAGCCGCTGATCAGAGGGAACTGCGGCCACAGACCGAAGTGTGTTTGAATGAAGAAATTCTACAGGTCTTGGGCGAAGACCCCTCTGTAAGTAAGGTTAATGAGGTGAATCTGCACCCTGACCTCGCCACGAGATGGACAGCGTGGATCACATCAGGTCTCTCAAACGAGATACGAGACGGGTTATTAAAAAAGTATGGACGTACAGGCAACTGTACTCTGGAGGCGCCCAAGTTAAACCCTGAGATGGAAGCTTTTCTCACCGAGGCAGCACTAATTCGGTATAGAAAGTTTATCCACGAACAGAACTTGGTTGGCTCAGCCCTGTCGGCGTTAGGCGCTGGTATCACTATGATCTTACGAGAGGAAGAGCAGCCGGTTGACGTAGTTCAACTATTGGAGTGTCTGTCTGACGCAGGAAAATTACTGACAGATCTACACCATTCAGAGTTCAGGGCTCGGAAGGCCTTTATTTCTCCAGGCATTAGTAAACAGGTCAAAGTCTTGCTAGATAAAGCAGACTCTGGTAAATTCTCATTTGGGGAGAATTTGGCAGACCGAATCAAAGAGGCCAAGTCTCTAGAAAAACTCGGTCAAGATTTGAAGGGACAACAGCCAACCACGGTAGTCAAGAAGAATACCTTCAAACCAAGGTTTTTAAATTTGAAAGGCCCATCGGGGAGACGTCAGGGACCGCCGCAGATGGGCAACAGACCAAAGTTCCCACAGAGATGCACAGCAAATCCAAGGGGCAGACAGTTCCACCCACAGCCTCGAGCACAGAACTCTGCTCGACCACAGACGACTCACGCCGAAGTGACAACGAAATCTTAGAGGTGAGATTCGCAGGAAGGCTGAGAAATTTCGTACATACATGGCAAAAATTTACCAGAGATAATTTTGTGTTAAACTGCATTCAGGGTTATGAAATACCGTTCTCTACCCCTCCGAATCAACGGGTCATACCAAATAACTTCCTCAAATCTGAATCAGAGATTAGACAAGCCAAATAAGCTATTGTAAGACTAATTACAATAGGTGCCGTAGTCCCCTGTACAGATAAAGAAGGTCAATTCATTTCTTCCTTTTTCTTGATTCCAAAAGCAGATGGCTCGAAGAGATTTATATTGAATTTAAAAAATCTCAATAAATTTATAGAATCAATTCACTTCAAGATGGAAGATCTGAGGACTGCTATCAAGTTATTAACACCTAAAGCTTTCATGTGCAATCTTGACTTGAAGGATGCATATTTTTTGATTCCGGTTGCCCAAAGTAGTAGGAAATTTCTGCGGTTCATCTTTTTTGCGGTTCACGTGTTTGCCTTTTGGCTTGTGCACGAGTCCCTATGTGTTCACTAAGGTTATGAAGGTAGTTATTAGTGGGCTAAGAAAGCAGGGATTGTATTCTACCATCTATCTGGATGATATTCTAGTTTTGGGTACAGATTTCGAATCTTGTATGGAGAATCTTATAAAAACTGAAGATCGGCTGAGAGTCCTGGGGTTTTTGATTAATCTGGAGAAAAGTAATTTCAACCCTAGTACAAGGTGTCGCTTTCTTGGATTTATTATTGATTCTGAAAGGATGTCGCTAGAGTTGACCGAGCAGAAGAGACAAAGGTTGCTGTCCTTGGTAGAGTTGTTTTTGACAAGAAAGACTTGCAAGATTAGAGAGTTAGCTCAGCTGATAAGTTCATTGGTTGCAGCTTGTCCAGCAATTAAGTATGGCAAGCTCTATTGCAAATTCCTTGAAAGAGAAAAATACCTAGCGCTGATTGTGAACAATGATGATTTGGAGCAGAAGATGACGTTAGCAGGTCACCTACAGGACGAGTTATCATGGTGGAAAAACAATCTACCAGTTACAAGTAACTCAATAGGTCGAAATGAATTCGTGTTAGAGATATTTTCCGATGCATTCCTAACAGGTTGGGGTGCAGCTTGTAATGGAGAAAACACTGGGGGGTTTTGGTCTCAGGAAGAGAGTTTATTGCATATCAACTATTTAGAATTGATAGCAGCGTTTCTAGCATTGAAATGCTTCGCATCTCAGTTAAGTTCCTGCGACATTCTTCTCAGGGTTGATAATTCCACAGCTGTTCCTTATATTAACAAGAGGGGGGGAATACAATACCCTGGACTAAATAGACTGGCTAGACAAATTTGGAAATGGTGTGAAAAGAGACAAATAATAGTGTTTGCATCCTACATTCCGTCTGTTGAGAATGTAGATGCGGATAGAGAGTCTCGCAGGACAGAGATAGACACGGAATGGGAATTATCGGATGACGCTTTTCGGTCTATTGTAGAGAGGTGGGGGAATCCGGAGATTGACTTGTTGGCAACACGTAATAATACCAAACTGGAGAAATTCTGCTCCTGGAAGAGAGATGCAGATGCAATAGCCATTGATGCTTTCACGATTTCTTGGTTCTCTGATTTCTTTTATGCTTTTCCACCCTTTTCACTAATATTGAAAGCCTTGAATAAGATAAGACAGGAAAAAGCTAATGGCATTTTGGTAGTTCCCTGGTGGACGGGGCAACCTTGGTTTCCCTTATTTCAATCGATGCTAATAGGAAAACCATTGTATTTCGCACCATCTCAAGAGTTGTTGCTTTCACCTTGTAGGAAGCTACAACATCCTCTTGCGGGACAGCTTTCCTTGGTTGCCGGGAAGCTATCCGGGAGGCATATGTAAGAAGGAAGGTACCTGAGGCGGCGATACATACCCTTGTGGCTTCATTATCAGACGCCACTATGAAACAATATAATGGGGCCTTGAAGAATTGGTGGTCTCACTGCGGGCAAAGAAATATGGATCCACTCAACGCAACACCGAATGAGATCCTGTCTTTTTTAACTGACAAGTTTGAAAACGGTGCGTCATATGGCACGCTAAACTCTGTGCGATCGGCAATATCCTTAATTTCACCGGGAGATGTGGGGAATAATCCTCTAATATTTCGATTCTTCAAGGGAATTTTCAGACTACGCCCTTCCTTGCCAAAGTATAGTCAAACTTGGAATACCGAAATAGCCTTGAACGCAGCAGCAAACTTAGAACCTTTAGAGATGTTGAACCGAGAACAGTTAACGTACAAACTTGTTATTCTATTAGCTTTGGGAACAGCACATAGAGTGCAGACTTTATCACTCATTAAGATTGATAATATACAGGTATCATCTCAGGGTGTAGAAATAAAAATTTCGGATCTCATAAAGACATCAAGACATCAGGGTCAGTTCAACCAACCTTCTTCCTGCCCTTCTCTGCCCACAAACCGGAAGTTTGTGTAGCCAGAACTATCGTTTTTTACTTGAAATTTTCTAAAGAAGATAGGAAAGAGATAAAGAATTCAATCCTCACAACCAAGAAACCTTATAGGGCTGCGACAGCCCAAACCATTAGTAGATGGATCCGAGCATTTCTAATTTCCTGCGGTATTAGTCAGGAATTTCCCGCTCATAGTACGCGTCACGCGGTTACGTCAGCGGCGCTAAAAAAGGGTTTAGATATTAGAATAATCAAAAGTACTGCAGGATGGTCGCAAGAATCAAAAGTCTTTGCCAAGTTCTATAATAGACCGATTTTACCCGATAAGGGAGCCTTTGCAGCTGCAATACTTGAATAACCCAGAGGAATATGGTGATAATATTTTATAAGCTTTGATAAGTCTAGTTTCCTGAAAATATGTAACCGAAGAGTAAGATGACTAATGAATGTTGATTAATACAAAAAAAAAAAAAAATATAACGCTCTAAACATCTACATATTGTAATCTCGAGAATGAGGCGACATATAATTGGAAATCAAACGAACTTACCTGTAAGTGAAGTTCGATTGTAATTATATGTAGAGCCTCGTTCGAGATGATTACATCCCACCCTGAACCTTACCCACCCTAAATACTATATTACACCTTACAGGGAAACAAGCTGGAACAAGGAAAGTGAGTTATTTTAAGTATTTTTTTTTTTTTCTTTTGAGGTTAATGCTTTAAACGTAATGAAGATGGCGGCAAGCGGAACGCGGGAACCCCGGTTCTTGTTTGTTTTGAACGTTGTGGTGAAACCTAGCGGAAAGTAGCGGTACTACATATTGTAATCATCTCGAACGAGGCTCTACATATAATTACAATCGAACTTCACTTACAGGTAAGTTCGTTTGATTTCCAATTACTTGTCTATTTCAACTCCAAACGGACATGTTTTGGGCCGTACGGGTTCGTAATCGCGCCTGAATTTGCGCGGGGCATTTTGTTTCATTGATTTCGGTGCCCAGGCAGAGATATCCCGTTTGATAGCACCTTTTTTGAAGATGTTGACAGCTCTGGTCAGGTTCGGCGAAATTGCGTCCGGCAGCACCTTAAATCCAAACGCTCGAGTCGTTATTTAACGTCCCGCTAATCCTTTATTTTTATCCTGACCCCTCTCCGCGGTACTGTAGCTAGACGACGCATTAAGTACCCGTAGGTAAGGCTTTGGTTATATTTTTGAAATCGGCGGTTATCCGCCTGGCGCCCAGCAGATTTTTCAGGTAATTAATTTTGGCCAATTGTCGAGTGGATGGTTCTCGGAGGCTAGTATCCGGTCTAGCTTCGACGGCTAAATAAAATCCACGTCACAGCATATAAGAGTTCAGAGATAGACCACGTGAGTCGTTGGCTAGCGTATAAGTGGTTGCGTCAGCGGAATAGAAAGAGAATACTGGCAAGAGAGCTCCCTCTGTCTTTGTCGCGCATACGCGAGTGGACAAGGACAGAGGAGCCCTCTCGCCAGCGTTCTCTTTCTATTCCGCTAACTGCTTTTCTACTCTTTCACGTGGTCTATCTCTGGTATGTCTATGGTTGAGAGACGCTACACAAACGTGGGACCGTTGAAGACGCCTGATTATTGTAGAAAATTGACTGGAAAAATGAGTGTGTGCGGTGCTTGTATACACAATAGTGACGAATTTTATAGTATCGAGGACGAACGGTGTAATTAATCGGAAGGTCAGTGATTCCCAGAATATAAATATGATACGATTGCACGCGTATATATGCATATAACCCTACTTCTATCACTTCCGTAAGCGCACTTAACCACGTGTTGCACAACGTAATTCATTGTCATTCCCTTCAAGAAATTCTTTTTCACTTGATGCTGCAATGTTGCATCACAACATTTTATTAGAACATATTAATGGTCAGACAATGACATTACTTTTCACGTGGATTTTACATTTTCGATGATCCAGCGTTCCATTCGATGATCCATCTATGCGTACACGGTGGTAAAAAGAAAACATTTTTTTGTTTTTTTATCAAGTCTTATCATCTCAAAAGTTTCTTTCAGGCATAGAACAAATTCTTCTAAAAGCGCGGCTCGATATCTCAACTCTGCGAGGCGCTCAACGATTTTCCGTTTTCACATATAAATAACACAAAAAAATTTCTTTTTTTTGTTTTTTTCAGGTGAAACTGAAAAAATTTTTTTTCACACATGAACGTAAGTAGTGTAAGTAGACGGCTCCTAACTCAGGCGAATACTAGATCACCCTGATATTCTCATGTATGACAGCGCCTTTACTTTGACCCCCTTTTTTTCTCGGAGTTCTAACCCGCGCCTTTATACAATCAGTGCAGGTAAGTGCTACCGTAATAATTACCCCTGCTCCACCGGTTATTCCAGTAATTCTGATTTTTCCAAACCCCTAGACTTTGCTCCTTTTTTCTTGGGGGTCCTAACCTGCGGCTTTATCCAATTAGCGCCGCATACGTCGCTAAGTGCTCGCACGCTGCCACCCGTCGGGGGCTTGCTATCTGCTATCGATAAATACTACTAATTTTGATAACTGGTGACTCCTCACTTTCTGCAACACTATAATTACGATACCAACAGATTTTTATAATTTATCCCTATGCCGCCGGATCAGATAAGTTGACTGCTCCACCGTTTATTTCGATTATACGGTATATAATACGCAGTCTTACAGAGTGAGTTTGTCCCATCAGCACTTCCATTGCTCGGGGTAACATAAGTACGACAACTCTCAAAGGTTTAGCAGCATTCGGTAAAAGATTGTGTCTTTCGCGATTTGCTGTGTGTTGGAGACGAGCATTGTAATACTCATCGTTAAAAAATGGCTACAGCTTTGGATTTATCGATTTTGATGGAGGAAAAATTGATTGATATGTTCCGATTAATAAAATCTTCAAGAAGTGTTGAAAAGATTGCAAGATGGATCAGAAATTGCAATGTTACCATACGTTTATTGAGTAAAGTGTTGAAAAAATTGAATGTGTCATGTGGAACTAAACACAGTTTGGAGTCAAGAATTGGCAGATTGAAGAGTCTCAGAGTTCTAGTCCAGCAACAGGTTAAGACCGGCCAAGGAATTGGACATGTCGCACAGCGAAGCAGTCGAGTATGCTGGCAGGACTTTAAATCAGCATTCAAAGGGAGAATTCGGACTGGATTAGTGATCAACATACAGCATATTGATCCAAAACATTTCTTAGAAGATGCTAAACATCTAGTTATCATTCGCATCAAAAATGCGCTAAAGAAACACAAGTGCGTTAAAGTGAATACAGCTCTGAATGGTGAATTTATGTTGAAGGACAAAAGTGATACGAAATGTTTTAATACTGCAAATCAGCAGCTTCCTTTAACGACAAATTTACAGGATTGGTATGCACACTACGTTGTCACACCCATAATAACTCAGATGGAAGAATTCCAGGAGAGGGATAGCGGATGGGTTTTGACTAAACTCATCAATTTGGAGGTCAATGTGAATCGATGTGAACCACTAAACGGGGCTAGTTTTGTAGAATCACCCAACAACGTCAAAGCGCGAAAAGCTGTAATTAATATACGTGTGCGAGACGGCACATGTTTCGCTTGGGCCGTTGTTTCAGCTTTATATCCTGCAACACGCAATTCTGATCGACCAAGTTCTTATCCCCACTTCTCAACGATATTGAATTTGACAAGCATTTCGTTTCCCATGACACTTAAACAAATACCAAAGTTCGAGAAAATGAATAGTCTGTCTATCAATGTTTTTATCCTCGGCAAGAAACGTGAAAATCAGGGTATTGAAATCGAGCCATTGTATCTAACTAATGATAAAAAGATGAAACACATCAATTTGTTATTGGTGCAAAGCCGTGATGGTGAAAAACACTTTTGTTCGATTAAAATTTTTTCAAGATTGCTTTCAAACCAGTTATCAAGCTCAAAGAAAAGAAAATTCATATGCGATAGGTGTTTACATGTGTTTTATAGTGAAATACGTTTGAGTAACCACACTATCGACTGCAAGAAAGTAAATGATTGTGCAATAGAGCTTCCCACTGAAGAAACTAAGTGGCTTCAGTTCAAAAATTTCAACCGGAAAGAGTTTGTTCCATTTATAGTGTACGCGGACTTTGAATGTTCATTAAGTGAATTAGAAACTGATGAATTGCGAAATAAAAAATCTCATGCATATCAAAAGCATGAAGCGTACAGTGTTGGGTATTATCTACATTGTTCATATGATCAGTCCCGATCGCGATATGCATCATATCGGGGGCCCCATCCAGCACGATGGTTTGTTCTGGAACTAAAAAAATTAGCAGACAACCTGCAAACAACGTACGGCCATCCCATAACAATGAATCAGTTAACCCAGTATGAACAAGCAGATCATGAAAATGCACTATGCTGTCACATATGTGGGCGTGAATTTACCGATACACATCCACGTGTTCACGATCATTGCCATTTGACCGGTCGTTACAGAGGTGCAGCGCATGTGGGTTGTAATTTGAATTATCAAGACGATAGAGTGATTCCAATCGTATTTCACAATATGACTGGTTACGATGCACATTTTGTGATAACCGAATTAATGACGGCATTTGAAGGACGAGTATCAGTGTTAGCTTTGAATAAAGAAAAGTATATCTCATTCACGAAGAAAGTTCAGGGGAGTAGTACTTTCAAGCTTAGGTTCATCGATTCATTTAAATTCATGAATTCCAGTTTGGATAAACTCAGTTCATATTTGGGGGTTAAAGAGTTGAAAATAATGAGGAATACATTCAGTGACATTAATTCCGCAAAGTTCCAACTCTTGACGCGAAAAGGAGTGTTTCCTTATGATTACTTGAGCTCATTGGATAGGTTGAATGATACTGTGCTCCCCCCAATAGAAGAATTCTACAATAAATTGATGGATAAGGGTATTTTAGAGGAGGATTATTCACATGCCACAAATGTTTGGAAATTGTTGACCATACAAACACTGGGTGAATATAGCGATTTATATTTGAAGACGGATGTTTTACTGTTGGCAGATGTATTTGAAAATTTTAGAGAAAGTTGCATGAGGGCGTATGATTTGGATCCTGCATATTATTATACACTCCCAGGGCTGGCGTGGGATGCAATGCTCAAATATACAAGAATTCGCTTAGAGTTGTTAACTGATGTAGATATGTTATTATATGTAGAACGAGGTATACGAGGTGGTTTGAGTCAGTGTTTTAATAGGTATAGTCGAGCTAATAATAGCTACATGAACAGTTACGATGCAAATGCTCCGAAGAAATATTTAATGTACTTTGATGTGAATAACTTATACGGTTGGGCGATGTCTCCATTTTTACCCACTGGAAAGTTTGAGTGGCTTGCGGATGTATCAAATTTTGATGTGACATTGATTTCTGATGACGCCCTCCTAGGATATATTCTGGAAGTTGATATAGAATATCCTGAGGAACTGCACGATCATCATAAAGATTTACCTTTCTGCCCCACCGATACTAAGGCCCCAAATACGAAGGATGTGAAACTGCTAGCAACTTCGCACACTAAACACCGATACATTATCCATTATAGAAATCTCAAGCAGTGCCTTAGTCATGGGTTGAAATTATGTAAAATATATCGAATTTTACAATTTGAACAGTCAGCATGGTTGGGTTCATATATTGATTTAAATACTAGTATGCGCACACGAGCAAAGAATGATTTTGGAAAGAACTTGTTCAAATTGATGAATAATGCTGTGTTCGGTAAAACAATGGAAAATGTGCGTAATCATGTCGATATAAAATTAATCAGTCAATGGTATGGGCGATACGGTGCAAAATCTTTGATTGCAAAACCGAACTTCCATCGACGAACAATATTTTCAGAAAATTTTGTTGCCATAGAATTGCGAAAGTTGAAGGTGAAGTTTTTTAAGCCAATTTACGTTGGCATGTGTATATTAGATTTATCTAAAACATGCATTTATGCCTTTCATTATGAATATATGAAACCTCAAATCCAAGCTGAATGCAAACTACTCTATACAGACACTGATAGTTTGGTATATGAAATAAATTGCGATGACATTTATGAAATAATGAAACGTTATGTTGAAAAATTCGACACAAGTGACTATGATCCAAATAATTTGTATAAGATCCCCCTCAAAAATAAAAAAATTCCAGGATTAATGAAAGATGAAAATAATGGTGATGTAATGACTGAGTTTGTAGGTTTGAGATCTAAAATGTATTCCATCAAAATTGACAAAAAAGCTGAAGTCAAAAAAGCCAAGGGTGTGAAGAATTGCGTTGTGCAAAGAGGAATAACATTCACAGATTATCTTGAATGCTTAAACACAAACTGTGAATTGGACAAACAGCAGCAGACTATACGTTCAAAGTTGCATACGGTGTATTCAATATGTGAGACGAAGGTAGCTCTGAGCTCAAACGATACAAAACGTTATGTCATTCCTAATTCTACTGATACATTGCCATGGGGTCATTATAATATACCAATAGCACATCACTCCTGAAATAAGCGGAAAAACAGAGGGTTAGGTAGTTTCATTCATTTGTTACATATTTTTGTATTTATTCATGTATCAATACACTCGATTACAATAAAAAATTATAAAACGTTTTCCTGATTTATGCGAGAATTATGCGATGAATCAAATCCCAACCACCTAACATATACTTTATTTCCTTTTCTACGTAATATTTTTTCCACTAGATGTACGTCTGGATATTTAGCTATCTTTAACTCATGTTCATAAAAGCCTCCCAAGATTGGTTGCCCGCGAGAATCTTTCAGTAAGTATGTTGCCGGATTTGTGACTTGCACTTTAATGATCTTAAATACTTCGGTAGACCAATGAGGTGTAAATCCGCGAGAAAATACAGTCTTGTATTTGCTGATCCGTACAGGGTCACCGATTCTAAATTTCCTTCGACCCGCTACTTTAATGTTGCTGTACACAGTTGTCAGAAGTTTTTTCGCAATCGAATGCTTCACACACATCTCTAGCGCTTTTACTCGTGAGTGGGACAACCCATGCATACTTAGATAAAACATCAATTATTGTTAATGTATATTTAAATCCATTATTAATTCCTGCATATGGCTGCATATCAACGAGATCTGCCTGCCACAAATCATTATAACCGTGAGTAATCACCCTTCTGCGTGGGTAATTACGTCTCGCTGGTGCATGCAATTCTTCTACCAAACGCAGCTTTTCTTTACTCATTTTTTAATTCTAATTCCTCACATGATCGACAAGTATTCGGAGTTCATTTTTTACTTGGTTATGTAGAAAGTCGACGTACTCTTTGTTTACCCCGTCGGACGGTTGAGTAGGCTTCCGCACGTTATGTAGTACCCTGTTCTCAAAATCAAAGTCATCCATAAGACCCACTCGTTTCACAGTAGGTTTTGTATCAATATATTGCCTTGTTTGAGCGCTCGCCCTATCAACGTATGATTTCGTTGCTGCGTCAAAACTGTAGATGGGGTCATGAACATTAGTTAGTCTTTTACCAGTAAAGGTATATTGCTCATCCACCGTAACGTTTTTCTGATCGACGTATACTTTATTTGCTGCATCGAATTGATTTACCGGATTTTCAACGTTTCTCAAACATTTTTTTCTAAAATTCCAACTTCCATCGGCTTCAGGTTGTAACACATTTGTGTGAAGTGTATCAATATATCTCTTGGTAACAGCATCATCGTCAGCTAGAGGAGTACTAATACGGATTATCCGATGATTTTGCGCATGAAACTGCTGAGATGTTAGCTCATCGTAGTGTGAAAGCTGGAGCGTATCAGTTTTCATAGCATCAACGTATTGTTTATTCACGGCATCGTTTTCAGACAGCGGTGCATGAACTTGTTTCAATCGCCTGTTTTTCAAATTGAAATGTCCACCATTTTACCCGCTGGACCAACAACCAGCATTGAGCTACTTATGTACGCGAACCGTATGCGCATCCCATATTTTAAAGGCGTGCTTATGCGATCTGAACTACTTAAAAATCAAAATTCTATTCAACAGAATGAGTGCGGAATTATTAACTTGGATAATATAAATGGACCTGGTACGCATTGGGTTGCATACGTCAAACGAGGTCATCGCGTCACTTATTATGATAGTTATGGGAATCTGCCACCACCTAGGGAATTGATTCAATATTTGGGGAACACCGTGCGAATAGATTACAATTACGAACATTATCAAACTTATAATTCCGCAATATGTGGACAATTATGTTTAACTTTTTTACATGATAATACATAAGATGTATTGATATTCGAAGTTCAGTATGCATGTGACTGCGCTATGTCTCTGACGCTTACGCTCTCGGGGTCAACATCAATTCTTAGTGCAAATTATTTCCCCCCAATTGTTTTAGGTGGGAATGGTGAATATGTACTAGGATTAGTGAATTTCGAAACATTCAACTCCGTACCCAACATCGACGTCGCAAATAATACATTTTACTATGGTGATGGCAAAAAAATTATCATTCCCGAAGGATCCTATGAAATTGATGATTTGAACAAATACTTGGTTGGGAGAATACTTGAAGATGAAGTGGGTGATGGTTCTGCGGAATCACCACCCCCAATTATACTGCAACCGAACAACAACACGCTAAAATCTGAGATAAAGTGCAAGTATGACATTGACTTTACTCAGCAAAATAATCTCGGGTCAATAATAGGATTTACGAAACGAAAGCTTGAAGCTAACGTATGGCATGAATCAGATTTACCAGTCAACATTCTCAGAGTTAATATCATACGAGTTGAGTGTAACATTACCGCTGGAGCCTACAGTAATGCTCAACCAGTGCACACGATTCATCAATTTTCAGCAAACGTGCCACCGGGGTATAAAATCTCCGAGTCACCTTACCATGTCATTTACTTACCTGTGAGCCCGCGTGTAATAGACAACATAACAGTTCGAGTTGTAGACCAGGACGGTAATCTAATTGACTTTCGAGGAGAAGAGATAACAATTCGCTTACACGTGAAAGAGCAGAACAATTGATTTTCATCATGCTGCATTATGAAGATGCCCACAAATATCCCACTAACACAGTCGACTCTCTCAGTGTTAAAAGTTTGGTCAAACGAACAACACCGTACGCTGTACGTCAATTGCTGACTCCTGATAACGTGAACTTTCTGAAATCATTGGGATTTATTGTGAAAACTAGATATGGCGAGTCTGTTGAATATTAATGCTCGACCAGTATTTGATAACAGTATAACCAGAGTTGAAGTTCATGCCCATGCCCCCTACGCCAGTACGTCTTATCAGAACAACGATGAGATACGGATTCCGATTCAACAGCAGGATTTGTATACATTGCCTTGCAACAGCTTTTCATACATTGAGGGCACACTATTGAATTCAGTGCCAGATGCGAATGGTATCTATCAGCCTGTTAAAACTGCGAAACTTGTCAATAACGCGATGGCCTTCCTATTTGATGAAATCCGATATGAATTGAATGGCGTTGAAATTGATCGGCGTAAAAATGTTGGAATTACCACTACAATCAAAAACTATTTATCATTGAGTACCAATTCGAGTAAAGCACTAGAGGTTGCCGGTTGGACGATGACCAGTAATTTGGTTGAACTCGATAAAGGATATTTCAATTACTGCATACCCTTACGCATTCTACTAGGCTTTTGCGAAGACTATGAGAGAATTATTGCCAATACGCGTCATGAGCTGGTCCTAATTCGTTCAAGGACGGATTCAAATGCAATATTTCAAACTGATGGTACAAGCGTGAATCCGAAGTTAAATAAATTGCAGTGGCGTATGCCTCATGTGAGTGTTGAAGATTTGCAAAAATTGGAGCTGTTACATCTTCTCGAAAGCGGTACATCGATTCAAATGAGTTTTCGTTCATGGGATTTATATAAATATCCGGTGCTTCAGGAAACTACGCATCATACCTGGTCCGTGGAGACTGCAGTACAACTTGAGAAACCCCGCTACGTAATTCTTGCGTTGCAGACTGGGCGAAGAAATAAGCTGACCCATGATCCCAGTGTATTCGATCATTGTCAATTGACAAACGTGCGCTTGTACCTCAATTCTGAATCGTACCCGTATGATTATTTAGATCTAGATTTCAACCGAAAAAGATACGCTTTGCTCTATGATATGTATGTCAAATTTAAAGCATCATATTACGGTGAGAGTGGAGGTCCGCAACCAATGCTCGATTTGGATACATTTAAATCGCATGCCCCAATTGCTGTAATAGATTGTTCACGTCAGAATGAATCACTGAAAAGTGCCTCGGTAGATATCCGTCTTGAGTTTCAGTGTAATGTGAATGTGCCTGCAAATACTACTGCATACTGTCTAATTTTCCATGATAAAATTATTGTATATAGCCCGCTGACAAATGTGGTTCGAAAAATGGTTTGAAACAAAAAACTGGAATTGTATGAAGTCTGGGGGAATTCTAGCCTATAAGTATGCGGCATGAGCTCGATTAAATCCAGTAAAGTATACACAGTCATGAGTCCCACATTTATCGACCTTCAGGGGTTTACGGGACCGAACAATACATTTATCGTAAAAGAACTAGCAATTCTCAAAGATAATTATAAATTTCAACATTTCATATTCAAACCTCCATATCCCTGGCCAGTTCTACCTGAAGTTAATCGTCGTGAAGCACTTGAGAGTAAAGTTTATCACGGATTCAGCTGGGACGATGGATATGTACCCTACTCGGAACTACCGTTCCAGATACGACCACATTTACAAAATTGCTCATCGTTTCTTGTAATGAACAAATCTGTCAAAAAAATATTAAAACGACTATTCAATATTGATGCAGCATACTTAGCTGATGAAATATGTTTGAGTAAGCAGCAGCCAAGATGTGCATATCACTTAGGAATCTGTGCTGTTGAAAATGTATTTTCTATGTGTAATAGATGTTGGGTAGGGTAATAAAACAATGGGTAGGATATAACAATGTTAATTGTTATACATGATTCATCTCACTTTCTTTATTTTTCAATAAAATAGTATATTGTATACCAAGGAGGCAAAGAAGGTCTTTTAACGCCGAGCGTATATTTGCAATACGAGTCGTAGACGAGTCGAAGACGAGTATTGCAAATACGCTCGGCGTAAACGACCTTCGCCTCCTTGGTACACACGATATTTTATACAACAAAAGTATGTTTTACAAGTTCATGCTCGATCCGGTACACAAAGTCGACTGACATACACGCATAGCAACGCATAACAACGCGATTTGAAGGCTACGGCGCGTACGTTAGAGACCACTTTTAACTCCTAGGACTCAAAAGTAGCCAAAAGTGAACTGTCCGCATGCGCATTCGCAGATCCGCTCAACTGTCTCTAAAACGCCAACTTTGTGTACCGAAATCGAGCATAAAAAACGCGTAAAACATGCTTGCGTTGCATAAAAATATTTAATCAATCAGAAACTCGTAATTTTTTCCCACCAAATCCTCAGATTCTTATTTCACCTTATTATTTGTTCAATAAGAAATCTTCAATCAACTACAAACTCATCATCATTTTTTGTTTTACCTTATCCCCAGATCCCACTCAAATGTAGGTATTCTACGATTATCATAGTCAATCTCGCGTAGGACTGCTAGAAACTCCTCCCGAGTCTGAAACATTTCGTCTCCGTCATCGTCAGCGTCGTCACTTTCGACACCAGCTGGAATACAACGAACTACTGGCAGCAGTTGAGTCAATCTTTTTTCTTCCTCGCGTAGGTCTGCTCGAAACTCCTCCCGAGCCTGGAACATTTCGTCCTCGTCGTCCCCGTCATCCCCGTCATCGCTTTCAGCACCAGCTGGAATACGAGGAACTGCTGGCAGCAGTTGAATCGAGCTTTTTTCTATCTGAAATAGAATCACTTTCATGATTTACTTGAATATTGAAAATGACTAGGTGATGGGATTCAGGGGGATCCATCAGTTTGATTTGCAAAAATAATTAAAATCCTATTGCAGGTGAAAACAATTATAGAAGAATAAATTTTTTGAGTGATACATACGTCTCTGTCATTCTTATCGCTGCTGCTGCTGCTGCCTTCCATTGTGAGATATTCACGTAAACTAACTGAATGGATTCTTCCGCGACTGGGTTAATCATCACCCCCTTTATAGAAACTATACTAATTTTTACCGGTAAACCAGTTTGATACGAAGTCTGCAACGAGTTATGATTTTCCATGGAAACCAGTTTGTCCGCGAAGAGACTTGAAATATAATTGCGTGAGATAAATATACACATGCTCCAAGTACCAGCGCGTTGCAGTTATGGATCTTTCAAGTTAATAGATAACACTGATGCACTGCTCTAGCGCAGCTTGCCCTCGGATAAGGTGTAGTTTGCTGGATCAGCATTAACGTATGTGAACATTTTTTTCACCTAAGTGGGTTGAATAATATTGTTCATGTGATACAATCACGCCATCGAACGAAGTCCAATAGTCTGGTGAATCAGCATTGTTCATTTTTTTACTGAATAGGAATTTTCAGTGATGTCAATCATCTGATGCGCACGTGTCAAATATTCCACAACACCTTGCAATCGAGCGATGTGTAATAAATATCAACCATCTAATGCGATCGCGTGATCAAACAAAGTGTAATAATCTGCTGAATCAGCATTGTTTATTTTTACTGAATGAGAATTTCCAATGATACCCATCATCTTATGCATGGCACGTGTAAAATATTTTTTCTGAATGAACGCCCACGCATTATTTTGTACAAGCAATACCAATGCACTGCACGAGCGCAGCTTACGATCCAACGATGTGTAGTTTTGCTGAGTCAGCATAAACGTAGATGAAGCAGTTCAATATTCATCATCTGTCGCATCACGTGTTGTTTTTCACTACAGATGGTGATCGAACAAAACTAAGCGGGGGAGTATTTTCGTTGAATCGGCATTGACGTAGGTACATTTTTTCACCTAATTATTATAATATATTGACTGCAGGTTGCAGACAGAACAACAGTTCTTGCTCTTATTCGTTCCACGCCGCTTCAAGTTAAACAAATTAAAAACTAGTTACGTGAAACTCAAACTAATTCGCAAAAAATGAATTTCTACGCTATCTCCGTTGCAACCATGATGGTCTTAATAGTGTGTGCGATAGAAAGCAATCCATTACCAACTTCTGATTCATCGCACCGGCTATTACATCACATTCAAATAGATCAGCAAAATTCGAGGGGTGTCAACACGACAATGCAGTATTCTGGTTATCATGATCTGGAGCCCGAACTACCAATCCGAACGGCACGTCACAATCCTGATACGCATACTACATACAATAACGTAATGCATATTTATCAGGATGCGTCGATACAACGTGATTTGATCATCACCATCACCACTGCGCCAACTACCCGTAAGCTCATCACAATTTTCGCAAAATTTTCACCAATTTATTATATTGGGATAATAATTTTTGGCTTCATGTATTTGGCAGTGCCTATTACCCCGGATTATTCCATTTTTGTAGAAGCCAACCTAGAATATGGTTCCCAAAGTGAAGGTAATTGTTACTCCTTCAAGTTGAAAGCCTCATATACATACTCTAAAACCATTCACGTAAGACAACAAAACATCATAATTCCATTTTTTTCATCAATGCCATTTTTTGAAAGGCTGTTCATTTGTTTTATTCATTCTGTTACAGATTCTCGGAATTAATACCGGGGGACAGTGGGCAATAAACCATTTTTAGTAAATATATGGGGTATTCCAAAATATTTTTAACGGTCATTTACCCCGACCCCCATCGATTTCCGAATAAATTATTCTCAGGGTAACCCTAGACCCAGGTATGATTGCTGAATTATTTTAGAATTTTGCGATTTTTTTTTTAGAAGTTACGATTTTTTGAAAATCGCACTTTTCGGCAACAGCTCGTTTTTTATCCAATTCTAGTTGGCAACCAAGGTATCCCACGGAAAAGTGACTGGTGCACAACTGTCCAGTTTTTTGACGTACTTCGAAATGGAAATATTTGTAGATTTTTCCAGACACCGGAAGTGCCGAAATTCTCGTTTCAAAAATCAAAATCTCGGATTGCAAAAAGTCGCCGTGATCGATCTTTTTGAAATTTGTAGACAAAATTCGACATCGAAAGACGGAATTTTTAAGACCAGGCCGAAGTTAGGCCTACATCGGGTTTAGGAGGTATGGCCGAGGGGTTAACCACTCTTGAAGTCAGGTGTACACCTGGCTGAGAATCAGTTGAAGTCATTTGAAGTCAGGTGAAGTCAGTAAGTCAGTTGAAGTCAGTTGAAGTCAATTGGAGTCAGTTGAAGTCAGCTGAAGTCACTGAAAGTCAGCTGAAGTCAGGTGAAGTCAGTTGAAGTCAGTGAGTCGATGAGTCAGTTGAAGTCAGTTGAAGTCAATTGGAGTCAGTTGAAGTCAGCTGAAGTCACTTGAAGTCAGCTGAAGTCAGGTGAAGTCAGTTGAAGTCAGTGAGTCGATGAGTCAGTTGAAGTCAGTTGAAGTCAATTGGAGTCAGTTAAAGTCAGCTGAAGTCACTTGAAGTCAGCTGAAGTCAGGTGAAGTCAATTGAAGTCAGTGAGTCGATGAGTCAATTGAAGTCAGTTGAAGTCAGTTGAAGTCAGTTGAAGTCAGTTGAAGTCAGCTGAAGTCAGTTGTAGTCAGTGAGTCGATGAGTCAGTTGAAGTCAGTTGAAGTCAGGTGAAGTCAGGTGAAGTCAGGTAATGTCAGTTGAAGTCAGTTGAAGTCAGTAAGTCAGTCATCCTCTCGATTTCCATAGATCATACTGGCAGAATACGAATTAATGAGTTTACACCTCTCGGTGTAACTCTATAACAGAACATGCCGATTCTGACCCATTTGTTCAAACTCATATACGGTTCCTTCATTTCACTCAATGCTGCACGGTCGGCGTATACGTATATGGCGATTGCTATAGTGGCATGCGCCACGGACGCGCCACCTATGCAAGGGCATACTCAGGCCTACTAATACAGACACAGCTAGCCTCTCAGGAGCTTAGCAACAGGTATAAACCGGTATAAACCTTCTATAAATTTCGTGAAAGTGAACTTTATGAAAAGCAAGCCTGGTGCGAACAAAAAAAAAGATCGTCAAGAAATTTTACGGAAGCAACCAAAACTCGAGGATCATGGATACTTCTGAGGTAAGCAAGTATTCTCTCCAAACATTAGTGAGGTTATGAAAAAGAAGGCACTGCATAATTCACCAATTATACATTATCTAGAAAATAGCTGCGTTTTTCGATTTTTCTCGTTATTTTTCGTCTAGTATCTTATGGACAAAGTAACCCGTGGATACTGGATATTCGACAATATGATATATGAGCTCGTAGTGCAGTCAATAGACCACAAATCATAATGCAAAAATTCTGATAAGTTTTTTTATTGTCGCAATCGTTCTGGCAATCGTTTTATTGACAGAGAAGGAGCTTAACTTCAAAAATCTGCCCCCCCCCCCCCCCCCCGGGCATCAGTCGTCATCTTGAGAAACGCGTTTCATATCATATTTCGAAAACGGCTGACTTGAGGATGAAAAACTTCCGGACTTTTTTGTGATAATTAAATTTCTCATCTTTGTTATTTCAAACTTTTCTTGATTCAACTTACCGTTCTTCAATTAGAGCTTGTTTAGTATCGCAAATCTTCTCTCTGCAAGGAGAAAGAAGAAGGGAGTTTCAGAGGAGAAAGAAGATTTGCGACACTAAACAAGCTGTAATCAAAAAACGGCAAGTTGAATCAAACTAATCAAACAAAGTTTAAAATAAAAAGCGGAAATGAGTGTCGTGGAACACTCGGTTGGAACGAAGTTCCTTTTGTAGTATATTATTATTGATAAACGTATTGTATTATTGATCAACAACCACAAATAAATGAATTGGTAGCGTCTGAGAGCAATTTAACGAAATGCAGAAGTAACTAATGAATTGAAGGAATGGTAAGAAATTTCGTAAGTACTAATATATTTTCTCTCACGCTTGTCAATTAATTGGCTATGAAAAAATAAGAGAGTCGTAATATAAAAACATAAGTACAAGTACAAAACTACACACAATACGCCACGAAACAGCTGACGCGTATGCCGTGTACAAACAGCGCCGGTTTATCCACTAGGCTACCTAGGCTATAGCCTAGGGCGCCGTAAATCAGGGGGGCGCTGGCTCCATTTTTTTTTTTTTTATTACGTTAGCATGACAAAAAAATTATAAATAAATATTCATTAAGAAGGTTCTATATTATAATTTATAGAAGAGGGCGCTTCTTTCTCCGTAGCCTAGGGGCGTTCGAAGGGTTAAACCGGCGCTGTGTACAAACTATACCTGCGTAGCCGGTGCGAACTTACTGGCTGCCTTGAACCAATAAGCGCGCACCTATGACTGGGCACAGCCAATAGCATACGCGTTATGGATAACCGTCTACACTATAGAAAAGGCCGTGAAGGAAATTTCTTACACATTTGTTTGCCTAGCCCCCATCCGCCAAGTCCGTACCGTGCGATAAGGAACTTCGTTCCAAAAAGATGAGGAATTCAATTATCTACAAAAAAAAGTCCTAAAGCTTTTTATCCTCAAGTCAGCCGTTTTCGAGATATGATATGAAACGCGTTTCTCAAGGTGGCGACTGACGCAGATGTTGAATCGCAGATTTGATACAATTGAATTGGCATATATAGTATGTGAATTTCGATGATTGACCTTTCAAAGTATTTGATTTAGCTAGAGACTTAGAGTTTTGAGCGAGGTTTCGAGGTTTATAGAGTTCGTAAGACCACGCATCTCGCCTTTACCTGATTTCCTTTCTACCGAAATTAATTTCTTATTTCCTTCGTTTATTTGTAGACCCCTGATGCTCCAGACCGCCGCAGCGCGCAAAATGATTTTTGGGATGAACTCGAGCGTGCCTTAAAATCAAAGATTCCGGTATATCTGAAAAATTTATTAACATTCAATGGATATGATAATTCCATATCATTGCGTGCCTTGACCGAAAATAGTTTAATGGATTTAGAAAAATTCGTCCAAAATGATATGAAATTGTTCTGCGACAAAACAAAACCAGCGAGTGATTATTATGGCATATACGATATCTGCCCAAAATCTTTCAAAATTGTAGCCGGGCACAAGATGCTGATACTCGCTCTAGCTGAACACTGCAAGAGAAAATTTCATATGGAAACGACGCAAACTCTTAAGCAAGCAGGATACGCGGAGAAATCCCAAGGGTACTCGATTACTTCTAATTTGGCGCCGGATTCTTCGTATTCTGGTCCGCAAAAGACGGCTACCGAAGGAGATATTGATCTCAACGTTGCACAAAGAGAGGTGACCAAATCAATACGGCAAATCATCAATGCTTTCGCTAAGGATAATGCAGTCAAGTTGAAACAAATCGAAACGAACAGACTAGCAGATCTTCGGGTCACAGTAAACATCGACGAAAGTCAAGGGAGTCAATCACACTCGGCGACGATGATGTGCATTTTTTGTTGCGCATCAGTGACAGTATGTCGATTTGCAAGAAGATGGATTCTATCAAATCTCCAGAGACACCTAAAGACTAAGCATTTTCCGAACATCCTTCCAGTTGGTGGAATAAAAAATATTTCGTCCGTTTTTAACACCAAAGTGACCAAAAACTCCTCGAGTAGAAAGTCTGTCTATATTGCTCCTAATCAAGAACCGCAAGAGTTGATCATCGAAGTCGATCCGTTTATAGCACATGAAGATTGCAGTAACGACGAAGCCGAGGACGAAGCTGACAAAGAAGAAGAAGCTCTTCGAGCAGGCAAAGAAAAAAAAAGAACATGTAGTGACATCGGACTATCTAACTTGGAGTAAATCGCAGAGTTTGGGACTCCAAAGAAATCCAAGTATACGGCAAACAACACATTGGCTAAGGAGATGGGAACGGAAGTTGAAATGACCATTAGGGCGTCTGAAGGAATCGAAGGAGAAACTGAAGCGGCGATCGTACCAAGTTTTCAAAATCTGAAGAGTCCACGGGGATCGAGTCTCTTCAGTCGAATCAAAGATCCCAGCCAAGTAGAAAATCCAAATGGAAATTGTCCAAGTACTCCAGAGTAAACAGACGAAAGAGATCTTTGAATCGTCAAATCGAGAAACAATCCCGAATTACAGATTACTATCCGATTCTTGATCAAATAAAATTACTAATTAAAAAAAATGACGAACTAAGAGATACCCTGACAGCTTACTTAGAAGAAAATAACATGAACACGAAGAGTTCAAATAGTATTCAGAACTCAAGTCATTTCTTGAAAGCCTTGATGCAGACAGCTGACAGTAATATGAACAAACATAAGGGCGGTAGAAGATACGAAGAGTCGTTGAAATTGTTTGCGTCATATATTTTCATTTTATGTGGTAGAAATACGTACGAAATTTTACAAAAGAATCTTCCTGACTCTCTTCCGTCAGTTACAACTATTGGGCGGTGTATCAAAAAGGTCAATGCGCCTTTACGTGAAGGGGAATTTCGGTTTCATGATTTGAAGATCTACTTAGAAGAAAGGTCTCTCCCGATGCAAGTTTGGGTAAGTGAAGACGCTACACGAATAACCGGTCGGATCTAATATGACTCACACTTCAATCAGGTGATTGGCTTTGTACCGCCATTAGATAGTGATAGTTTACTAGTCTGTGGTTCATTTCAAGCTACTTCCGCTGAATTAATTCGGGAATATTTTCAAACTGGTACTACTGCAAACTATGCATACGTAATATTGGCGCAACCGCTCCAGGAAGGTGCTGCTTCATTTTGCCTATCATTTTTCGGAACGGACAGCCGATTCACGTCAATTCAGGTAATTCGAAGATGGGCTTGGATGAGAAAACAAGCTGCGCTTGTGGGAATAACTCTAGTAGGTTTTTCTTCGGATGGCGACCCACGTTTATTAAAAGCAATGATACATGAAGCCATCCCGCGAGCGCCACTTTTGCCGAGAGAGTGGATAGGTTGGTTTATCCAATCTTTACAGCAGTCACAGCTTTACATTCAAGATACGACACATGTTGGCACAAAACTACGTACCGTATTCCTGAAACCCTCAATTCTGTTACCACTTGAGAATTTTGTAGCATCACCAACCCACCTTAGAATACTAATTGATGAAATAGCTAAGGAAGAGCACGCCTTAACTATGACCGATCTGAACAGAGCTGACAAGATGAACTTTCGAGCAGTTCAAAAAATTTGCCACCCCCGAGTTATTAATCTTTTGCGTCAAATTCCATCTACTAACGGCACTGTGGTTTTTCTACAAATGATGAAAGACGTTCTGGATTCTTATTTGGATAGAGACATTGCTGCTATTGAACGAATTCATCTAATTTGGAAGAGCCTCTTCTTCCTGCGCCTCTGGCGACAATGGCTTGTAGATAACGACTATAGTGTTACACGAAACTTTATCACGAGTAATGCGTATTCTTGTATAGAGCTCAATGCCCATGCTATAGTAGCTGCCGTAAACTTGTTCAGAAATCAGCAATCTCCAGAACTTTTCGTACCATGGTTGTTTAGTAGCCAACCGTGTGAGCAATTTTTCCGGTGTGCAAGATCTTTAACTTCTACATATTCGACTATAATAAACTTCAGTATGCTCGACTTCACTCATCGGGTTCGAAGAATTCAATTTCAGTCTCAGATGATACAAGATCTCGGACAGGACTACTCTTTTCCACGGGCAGAGAAACGAACCCAATGTGCAATACAACAACGGGACATTCTTGCTGACATGGGCTTACCAACTGAGACTGAAATTTTGGCAACTATTGTTCAAGTCCGATGCGACACAAGAGATGTTGTCATTTCTCTCGGATTAGTCCCTCAAATATGTGATAATATACCATCATCTCTAAAAGCAATAAGTGTCCAAGATGATAATTCTGACGAGGAAGACGATGAGAATAGTGTTGAATTGGCAACTGAACTGAATATTGAGACCGTCGAAGATGTTTCTCTGTTGCACACATGCACGCCGACAACTTCTGAGAGAGAGGTCGAAATTTCACCTGCCGGACCTATTGTTTATTACACTGATCCAAAAGGTCGGAAAGCAATAATAAGGAAAAGTACACTATGCTGGATCCATTCTAGTGGCTACAATAAATTAAGTAGTGACCGATTACATAGAGTCAAAGCCGCATTAACAGTCTCTAGTCAGGACTCGAGCAAATTTCGACAGAGATATTCCAGTGATTCGGATGAATATTCTACGACGGATGTTGCGCAGTGCGAAGAAATTCATATTGGTCAATGGTGTGCCTTTATTGGCGAGAGAAGGTGTGATGTATTCATTAGTCGGATTCTCGCGTTTGTTTACGGTTCTGGGAAAGGCAAAAAACTTCAATATTCCGCCGAAAGTGCACCTGTAAAAGCTCCGGTTAGAAATCCTAAGGGTATCATGTGTTTGTCTTCCCCATGGTTTGCAGTTGAATCAAATAGGTTAGTAATTCTTACAGAACAAACCTATTACCGCAATATTGAAGGGTACTTATGTACGCTTCCTCGTCCTCTGTTCGAAAATAACGCCCCTCAATATAGCCACGAGGTTTTCGAAAAGATTACTAATAGATTGTAACTTTATATAAAACCGAACGTTTATTTCAAGCTTCACCAGAAGGGCTTTAGCGGCACAAATGGGGGGAATATTCGGATGTCTATTGTGAACGAACGAATAATATCTAATAAACTATTTTTCGAGAACAAAACGTGATTTAGAGATCAAGAAATATTACTAAGTCGCAGAAATAGGATTATTCAATCTCCCCACGCGATTTCGTTTTGAAGATATGCCTTTAAAGATTGAATTGAAGACCTGAGTGAAATGTTACAAATTAATGAGATGGCAGCAATAATACTAGTATATTACATACCTAGGGCAGTAAAATAAGGAAGGTCCCAGATCACATGTAATTGTCGTACGAGGCGAAGCCGAGGTCGACAAACATGTGATCTGGGACCTTCCTTATTTTACTGCCCTAGGTATGTAATATACTATTTTTTCTCGATTTTCCACGTTTTTTGTCACTGATTTACTTTTCTTCTGGATGCGACCTGGTTGATTCACAACTTTTTCACAGATCTTCAATGCATCTCTATGTATAGGGTGTACAAAAATTATGTGTCGCCCATTTACCAGATGATTCTCCAAGTCGAGATCGGTGAAGATCCTGGAAAATATGCTCCCGCCAAATTGATGTCGATCCGTCTCGATCTCGATCCGTCTCGATCTCGATTTTGAAGGTCACATGAGGTCAAAAAATTTTCTAGTCGATTAGAATTTTTCAGAATCATAAGATTTTTTGACTTTATCTGAATTTCAAAATCGACATCAAGATCAATTTTGCGGGGGCATATTTTTCAGGATCTTCGCGGAACTCTCCGCGGAACTCGACCTGGAGAATCATCTGGTAAAACGGCGACATATAATTTTTTTACACCCTGTACACATCTTCCAAATAAAATGGCATTGGGAAAAATCGAAAAATTCCATCTCGTTCACCAAAAAGGGTGGTCTGCAGTGGTCAACGTCTGAGCCGCACGCGCCATATCGATCGTCTGCATCTTCGATAATTATTTCAGTTTCCACATCACATGACATTTGAATTTTCGCGCCACTTTTAGTCGCTAAAACCTCAGCTGGCTGAAACCCTTTTGGTGCCCTCAACCTGTGTTATCGTTGGTTATCGTAATTCCAATTTATAATATGTTATTTTTTCACTTAGGTATAAGTAAAATCGAGTAAAATATTGTATGTAACTGGCTTTAATGTAATTGAAAAATAAAATGATTTAGATGATATTGGTAATGAATATATCAAGAGACTCGGTAGAGTCTCGCGCCAAGTACATTAAAAAAAAATTTTTTTCAAGCGCGAGACTCAACGAGTCTATATACCCGAGAGGCAGCTACCCTAACCTATACCGCGAACTAGTATCGTCGTTTTCTTTCACCTCACAATATACACAGATTGAAACTAATTTAATCTAGGATGTGGGCATGAAAAGCTTTCATTTGAGCCTTAGATCGATTAAATCGGTGTCCGGAGTGCTGAGATATGATTAACTACAAATTCTGATACCCCGTTTCATTGTAAAATTTTTCGTTTTCGTCGTCGTCAGACCAAGATTCACGTCAAACCATTCCCATGCAATCACTAGACGGGAAAATCCACACAAAAGTTGTAGAGTGACGTCAGTACGAGATAGTTCCGACGTAGATAGCGCCAGTATCGCAGACAGAAACCGTCTCCTACATAGACATAGAGCATGGACTGCGCATTCCCTATACAGCCTATGGTAACGCCGAAAGTGAGAGAGAAGGGTAACACACGCGGCCAAATCTGTCTCTTTCTATGCATTTGACGTTGTTGGTTAGAAAGAAACAGATTTGGCCGCGTGTATATGCTGTCTCTTTCTACCGACCGAGCGATTTTCGGCCCGAATGCGCAGTCCATGCTCTATGTCTATGGTCTCCTACACTAGCAGACGCGTATTGTCATTTCATGTTTTTAAATCCCAATAATAAAGGAAATAAGAGAAATACGAGCAATGCTTAATACAAAATTTGAATGTACAAAAACTAGTGAATACCCACCGCAAGCCCCTCGGGTGCCAAAACCTTACGCCAAGTACATTAATGTGATAGTCACCAATAAAAATGTTTCGATGGGTTAATCTTGAATCCTACGATCTCGAGCTTTTGAGGTTATGCGAATCGGCTGACGTGTAAAATTCATGATGATAAATAAAATAACAATTATAAACGGACAAGACTGTCAGATGAATATTAACTGATTTATGAATGCAATTATCAGAAGAAACGGTTTTTTCGGTTCAATTGTTTAGCAAGTTATCGCCTGAGGAAGTCTGACAAGAGAAAATCAAGAGAAAATGTTGAAGTAGAAAAATATGAGGATAGCATTATTCGATATAGGGAACGGCAAGGAGCCAGACCAATAAAGCCGAGTTCAAGCGTTGGATTGCAACGAATTTTACTTCAAGCTCCATGTTAAGCTCATCTCCGAAGGCTCGTCTGCTGAGACTCAAATTGTGAGTCAACGTTATACGTAGGATTCCGACGAGTCCTATAATCTAACTCCGTATCATCTAGTCAAAATGAGATTTTCAGTCAACGTTGTTTGTTGGACTCCGATAGGCTTTATTCTACACTCCACGTCAACGTAGTGCCTTGACCTTCGGTGAAGATAATTTTTTAATCCATAATGTATATTCATAATTTAATGTCAAATTTCAATAAATTTGTTACATTTTGGTATGCAACCTGTGTCTATATGTTCGACTCTATTAAGCTTTCTCCAAATTAAGATTAGTGCTATCACGACAAATGGAATGAAATTACTTATTTATGGATTATTTAATTTTGTAGCGGGTCGCCATATAAGACGAGAGGATGATGAGAGAAAACGCTTGGGTTGCAAAGTATCAGGATAGTGTTATTTGATACGAGAAACGGCAAAAGTCAGACGAAGAGAGCAGAATGCGGGTGTTTGACTTCATAAATTTCCATTTTATGCTCTACGCTAGTCTTGCATGAATAGGCTCAATTCTAAATATTTTGATACCTACTGTTCAGACCCGAATTGGAAGTTGATGTTATGAGTACGGGACGCATACATGTTCTTTTTGCAGAGGACCTAGTTGCATTAAAAAAAAAACTACCTACGAATTGCAATACATATATCTGATATCCATATATATTTAGTCATGAGCAGCAACTATAACCCTGCGTGCAAGTAACTCCGTCATTGCCGGTCCCAGGCCCAGATGAGACAGGAGGAGGGCTGCACGCAGGGTTGGATGTTGTAGGTATAAAAAATTGTTGTAGTGGAACAATTTGTAAACGCTATGAAAGTACATTACGCGTCACTCTACAAATTTGAGACTTGGGGAAAATTATGAGCACACGCGTGCTCGTTGCTGTTGACGTTCCTGCTTATCGAGGGACTTCGGGCGGTATGAAATAGCACAAAACAACCGAGCGAGCGTAGCGAGCGAGCACAATTATTAGGTGGTCAAGCAAAATTTTACAAAAAGTAGTGAAATCAACCCCAAAAAGCACCTTTGGTGCAAAAACCTTCCGCCAAGTCCATTAATGTGTAGATCACTCCACCAAAAAATAATCAAAGGTTGTGCTCGCTCACTCGATTGGTTGATGATTATCAACATACAAAAGCATTGAAATCAGATACAACTGCCAAGTACCTGTAGAATGATAAAAGTTTGGAATTGAAAAATTTGTTCAAACTAAATAACGTTGTACTCGTTCGCTCGCTGCGCTCGCTCACTCTATTGGCTTATGATTATGGGTTGAAAAAACAATTCGGATGAAGAGATTGAAGATGTCAACATTTATCTCAAAATATTCATAACGAAAAAATAATTTAAAAAAAATTAAAAAAAAAAATTTGGAGGTAGTGGTACTTGGGGGGCCTTTTGTAGAAAAAGAAATGTAAAATATCGATCACGAACCATGTCAATGTCATCTGATAGATATTCAAACATTGGCCCGCCAACGTACCACGGACTCCAAATTTTTTTTTTTAATTTTTTTTAAATTATTTTTTCGTTATGAATATTTTGAGATAAATGTTGACATCTTCAATCTCTTCATCCGAATTGTTTTTTCAACCCATAATCATAAGCCAATAGAGTGAGCGAGCGCAGCGAGCGAACGAGTACAACGTTATTTAGTTTGAACAAATTTTTCAATTCCAAACTTTTATCATTCTACAGGTACTTGGCAGTTGTATCTGATTTCAATGCTTTTGTATGTTGATAATCATCAACCAATCGAGTGAGCGAGCACAACCTTTGATTATTTTTTGGTGGAGTGATCTACACATTAATGGACTTGGCGGAAGGTTTTTGCACCAAAGGTTTATTGTTACTTGTCACTACGTAAAAATAAATACTGTCAAATTACCTAAATATGTACCTCAAAACCGCTAAACCTCTGTGTAAACATGAATATCGTGTAGTGAATGCGTTACATTTACAGGAAATTTTGCGTCTCGATGACAAATAAATGTGAAAAATATCCCAGTTTACAAAGAGTTATTTCTTCTGCAACATACTTCCACAATTTGAAGTTACTTCAATTTTGAGTCGGCTCAAGTCAGTTTGTTTCAGTTGAAATCAGTTGAAATCAGTTTAAGTCAGCTGAAGTCAGGTGAAGTCAGTTGAAGTCACTTGAAGTCAGGTGAAGTCAGTGAGTCAGTGAGTCAGTGAATCAGCTGAAGTCTGCTGAAGTCAGTTGAAGTCCGCTGAAGTCACTTGGAGTCAGTTGAAGTCAGCTGAAGTCAGTGAGTCAGTTGAAGTCAGTGAGTCAGCTGAAGTCACTTGAAGTCACTTGGAGTCAGTTGAAGTCAGCTGAAGTCAGCTGAAGTCAGTGAGTCAGTTGAAGCAGTGAGTCAGTTGAAGTCAGTGAGTCAGCTGAAGTCACTTGAAGTCACTTGGAGTCAGTTGAAGTCAGCTGAAGTCAGCTGAAGTCAGTGAGTCAGTTGAAGTCAGTGAGTCAGCTGAAGTCAGCTGAAGTCAGTTGAAGTCAGTTGAAGTCAGTTGAAGTCAGTTAAAGTCAGTTGACTCCATGAAGTCTTGAAGTCTGAAGTCAGGTGTACGGTCAATCGACGGGTGGTTAACCCCTCGGGTATGGCTATTTCAATCACGCGGAAATTCATATTCCGGCGTTATTTTTGTTGTTATTATTATGATTATTATTAGAATTATCGAAATTATTATTTTTGTTATTATTATTATTATTATTATTATCATTATCATTATTAATTGATAATAATAATATTAATTTTAATAATTTCAATAATAATAATAATAATAATAACAAAAATAACGCCGGAATATGAATTTTCGCGTGATCAAAATAGCCATACCTCCTTAACCCGATGTAGGCCCAACTTCGGCCTGGTCTTAAAAATTCCGTCTTGCGATGTCGAATTTTGTCTACAAATTTCAAAAAGATCGATCACGGCGACTTTTTGCAATCCGAGATTTTGATTTTTGAAACGAGAATTTCGGCACTTCCGGTGTCTGAAAAAATCTACAAATATTTTCATTCCGAAGTACGTCAAAAAACTGGACAGTTGTGCACCAGTCACTTTTCCGTGGGATACCTTGGTTGCCAACTAGAATTGGATGAAAAACGAGCTGTTGCCGAAAAGTGCGATTTTCAAAAAATCGTAACTTCTAAAAAAAAAATCGAAAAATTCTAAAATAATTCAGCAATCATACCTGGGTCTAGGGTTACCCTGAGAATAATTTATTCGGAAATCGATGGGGGTCAGGGTAATTGACCGTTAAAAATATTTTGGAATACCCCATATATATAATCATGGGTTTTTTTGTTTTTCTTATATTTATCTTATCAATAATATCTTAAATGAATCTATATAATAAACATGATTATATATATAATCATGGGTTTGTTTTGTTTTTTCTTATATTTATCTTATCAATCATATTTTAAATGAATCTATATAATATACATGATTATATAATGGTATTTAGTAAAGTAAATATAAAATCATGGGGTTTGTTTCTTGTTTTTTTCTATATTTATCTTATCAGCAATATCTTGAATGAATCTATATAATATACATGATTATATAATAGTATTTAGTAATGGATAGTTTTGAGTATTGTTATCAATTATGTATAAACACAGTCAATTGAAATATATGCAACATCATTGTATTTCTAGTTTTTTTGTAATCTGATATCTTAAACAATAGTGCATATTCATTATTCACTTGAAATGGATTTTATCACTGTTTCTAAACCTCCTCCAATTAATTCGCAATCAATGATCGAATCTTCATCGAAATCTTCTTAAGTCATCAGTAGCTCCCGACACTGTTGTTCGTTGAGCGCCTCCTCCTCTATCGCGATGCAAAGTTTGCCAGCAAACGTTGTTATCCTCTTTTTTATCGCCTCTCGTTCCATAATGAATCCAGTTGTGATGATTTGAATCGCGGGAATCTGCTTCAGAAGTTGGTCCCACGTAACTTGAAGGATCGTAATGTTTGGCGTAAACGGTGAAGAAAAAATCAGCGCATTTATATCATAGAACTTACAACATTCAACTGATAAATCATGATCAGAGATCACAGTGTATTGCTTCGCGAAGTCTGGTAGGTTTCCAAACTCGAACCATTTACTTATAAGTTCCCGGTTGGATATGAATCTCTGCCACGTACCATGGTTGAAAACTATCTTTTTATTTCTCAAGTTGTCGACAATGGATATCACAATTTCACATGTTAAATGACTTGTTATTAAAAGTCCTAGCTCTAAACTCCTAGAGCAACTTTTGTTGAGTTGAAACTGTCGCTTCAAGATACAGGTTGATTCTGGTACAACTTTCGGTTCTTGGAACGTACGTTGTTTCTTCGATATAGATGATTCCGATCTCTGTAAAGGTTGAGTCCGCTTACAGGTAGGATTGCAAGAGGTTAACGTCTGCGTTCTTTCAAACTTCTCAGGTGCTCCGCAGAGTAGGGTAAAGCATACAGTTGTTGACCCCCACACAGTGATTGACCGTTTTCTCGAAAAATAAAGAATATTAACGACTCACATGTATTTTTTACATAATAAAGCGTATATTCCGATAGCTCGGATAATTATGCTGTGAACACAAGTTTATTTCATTCTGATACATATGCTATAGACTTGAAAGTAATTCGGATGTATGACGTGGTTGCAAACGATATGGATTCACGCTAACTTCTTCTGAAAATCGTAACGTAGTAAGTCATCATTTTTCAATGAAATCAATTGTTAAGAACTATGTCAGCCCGTTTGTACGTCTTGCATAAACTTAATATAGTCCCAAGTTCGTGAAAAAAGGTTTTTTGCTTCAAAATTGTTGTATTTTTATTATTATTCATGGGGGTCAACAACTGTCACGAAAACTTTTCCATTCTATATTGATTGACCAGGGGGGACAATGACTATGTTTGAGGTTATGTCGGTATATCCACAGTGATTGACCGTGATCGACGCGAGTAGGCAGTCAGATTCGTGGTATGATGGTAAGTACTTATTTTTTATTTGTAATTACACAAACTTGAGGTATTATGATACAATCAATTAGTGATCACTCCAAACAATCATTATCTAGTGTAAAATATTATTCTGAAATGAAATTGACTTTGTGAAATATTTCGTAGAAATGTCGCATTTTTAGGTTAGCTGTGATTGCCATACTAAGAACAATCCACGATGCCGAAAGTAAAGAAAGGAGATCAATATAACAAGAAATACTGTGAAAAGAATATTCAAAATGCTATCGATGCTGTAAAGAGTGGGATGTCGAAACATAAGGCATCTGTGAAATATGGAATTCCGAGATCCACTCTCATCTTCAGACTCAGTGAAAATTTCACGAAAATATCACCAGGGCCTCCCTCAATTCTCACAACGGATGAAGAAAAAACTTTGGTCGAATGGATTCTACAGTGTCATCGTAAAGGTTTCCCTCGAAGAAAGGAAGACTTGCAAATAAGCGTCAAATCCTTTCTAGATGCAGATAAAGATCGAAAAACTCCGTTTCCTAATAATCTACCAGGAAACGGGTGGTATAAAGCTTTTCTCAGAAGGCATCCCATTCTCTCAGAAAGACAAGCCGAAGGAGTTTCAAGTGCTAGTGCATGCGTCAGCGAATCAGACATCCGCAAGTAGTTTCTCGACATCGCAAATTATTTGAAAGAGGACAACTATTTCGACATATTAAAAGATGCTACACGTGTATTCAACAGTGACGAAACATACTTTTCAGTATGTCCTAAATTGAAACAAGTCATAGCTCCTCGTGGTGCCCGCAATGTGTATGAGACTGACAAAGGAAACGCCAAATTAAATCTCACTGTGTTATTCACATTCAGTGCTAGCGGGATGGTAACACCTCCTATGGTAGTTTATCCATACCAGCGACTGCCTGCTCCCGTCAGACAATCTGTTCCTAATTCTTGGGGGATAGGAGTGACTTCTGGTGGTTGGATGAATGCAGAATTGTTTGCTGAATATATAGAGAATGTATTTTATCCTCACCTCGTAGAGCAAAAAGTACTTTTCCCTATTATCTTATTTGTGGATGGTCATAGCAGCCACGTGACATTACAAGTCAGTGTCCTTTGCACCAGACTACAAATTGTACTCATTTGTCTCTACCCGAATGCAACAAGAATCTTACAGCCTGCAGATGTATCAGCCTTCAAACCGATCAAAACCTTGTGGAAAAAGTCTTTGATGGACTGGAGACGTAGCAATTCTACAGATATACTCACATTAGAAAAGATGGCTCCCATTTTACAAAAAACAATCGATACTTTTCTTCCATTGATGAAGTTATCAGAAACGGGTTTAGGGCATGCGGACTTTGTCCTCGGGATGCAGATGCAATCGATTATTAAAAGTGTCTTGGTATTGGAAAGAAAGACAAGATAAGAGATGAAGAGGTTCACCCCGGTAGTAAGACAACTTTAACTTAGGCATCTTTCGAGGAAATAGTTGGAAGTGATGTCATTTCTGAATTGAATTCGTATACGGTAGAACAAGGTGTCAATTCTGAGAAATGTAAAGAATTTTATATTCTACACCGTTTACTGCAGGAATTTAAAGAACGAGAGAGAACTAATCCAGATCCTCAACATTCGACCGTCCAGATAGAAGACCCTGCAATTGAGATCCTGATGGATGATCGATCCGATGAAGCAGGAGCTATAGTCATCGAAGTGCCACAATATCTTGCAGAGGCAAATGCTCTTCTAGAGCCACCATTACCTGTTCATATCGGGACGGAAATGGAATATCCGAAAGATTCTGCAGTCGACCTTATTGATAGGAATGATATTATTCTCTTGGATACAGCAATTGTTGATGATTCTTCTGATTTGCAAGACTATATCATACCTAGTTGTCAAGGTCCTAGCATTAATATAAGTGATACGAATGAGGTACAAGTCTTGAAAGTGCATAATCTTATTGATAGTAAAATAGCAATCGAACAAAATAGAGCAAAATATTCAGTGATTACAGAAGAAGAGGCTTTGAATACAATAAAAGATTGTAATAATAACGATGCTGATGATACTGGTTCTATTCATAGTAATAAGAGTCTAGAAAGTATTAAAAGTGAAGGAGTCAACTATGATAAAAAAGAACCTACTATCAACATCGATAAATTTCTGCAGAAACCAAAAACTCCTGAACGTAAAGGAAAAAAACAAACTCAAAAGACAACATATGCAATCACATCATCCGAGTGGAAATTACAAGAGATTAAGAAACTAGAAAAACGTATGTCGGACGAAATGGAAAAAGAAGCAAGAAAACGTGAAAGGCAGCAGAAAACAGAAGAAAAGGAAAAAGAAGAAGAAGCAAAAAAACGTGAAAGGCAGCAGAAAAGAGAAGAAAAGGAAAAAGAAGACGTAGCAAAAAAAAACGAAAAGTTGAGAAAAAAAGAAGCTGTTGTCCAAAAAAGGAGCTTGTCGCAAATTAAGAAAGAAAAAACGGATTCAACAGAAAATATTAAAACTAGAAGTAGTAGTAGAGTAAAGAAGGTATCGAATTCATGTACTGACGATGGGAGAAAACGTGGTAAACCAATTATTATAAAGCAAGAAACTTTAACAAAAAAAATAAAACTAGTCAAACCCTGTGATAATTGAATATTACAAGAAAAATATGTGATAAGCGTGGTAAGTCAATTATTATTAAGCAAAAAACTTTAACAAAAAAAAAAATAAAATCAGTCAAATCCTGTGATAATTAAATATTACAACAAAAATATGTGATATGTACCATAAATAAAGAGTGCCATATGTTTAAAATGATTTTCAGATGATTTGATACTTTTCATGTTACCCATCCCAAACTAACGGTCAATGACTGTCACAGAACCTGACAATAACTGTCAAAATCTGGTCAATCACTGTCGTTTTGAGAACTATCTAATAATTATCGATTTAATTTTATTCCCTCGTATTTACAACACATGATATGCAATTTTTCTCATTGTTCAACTCCTTGTTATACGATAATACCGATTTCACTTTAAAATTTTAGTGATAGTTATTGGTTTTTCATAAATTTTGTAACACTTGTGCTTAACCTGTCAATCACTGTATGCTTTACCCTACCCAATGTCCGTTCTCGTCACACAGTTCAGTATGGTGCTCTGCTGCATGCGTTGAAAAGTTGTTCGATGAAGATGCCATCGAAGCTGCGAAAATGTAGTATTATCGACTGGTGATTGGAACTGGTAGAACTGATGCTGATGGTTGAGGTCTTAAATATGCACCTCGAGGTGAATGTGGTGGGGGATAGAGGGGAGTTTGATTTTTTGAACTGATATATAATTGCAAGAATTATAACTATAGATATATTAATATCACAAAAGTGGCTCATACTCAGAGATGGACAGGTAAATTGTATTAGGTGGTGGGGGCGGTTAGATGTAAAAATTATAACCCGATTTCAACGGTATAAAAGACTCAGATTAACATTCAGATCGCTAGTCTCCAGCCTTCACTCGAGTATTTAGAAACACTTAGGGAGGTTTTTGTTGAATTATTGCACAGCATACATTTTTTTTTTGATGAGCAACGTCATGGACTTATCCAAAATCAACAAGTTCGGTCGATGCGATGAATACCTTCCGACGAAGAAATTGGCAGATCTCGAGGTACACTAAACGTGTTGGATGTTAACCGGTTCAAGGCCACGCATATTTTCGACAAATGCGAATTTAGATGAGAACCGCTTGATTCGTCTGTAGCGCCCCTAGTGGCCTCGGAGGGTATCTCGCCCCAATAAAGATTTCGACTCGCTGTTATATCGATATTGTTTTAAAGGGCTTGACACCGATAAATTCAGCTAAACAGAAGAAAAACAGCTATCGATATCTTTATCAGCACGAGATTCCCTCAGAGGCCACTAGGGGCGCTACCGACGAATCAAGCGGTTCTCATCTAAATTCGCATTTGTCGAAAATATCCGTGGCCTTGAACCGGTCAACATCCAACACGTTTGGTGTACATAAACACTATCCAATCACCAGCTTGCGAAAAGTACAAACAAGATTTGGTCAAAGAATCACAGTCGACATAGACAACACATTTTCCGCGTTTATACCCGCACGTATGACGAAGGCGTTGGTGGAGGATGATGACATCTTCCAGAAAATGATACTGGCTGCCGATGAAAACCGTCTCCACATGCATCACCTTGGCGGGCTTTACAATCGAATTGAATTCAACTATATGTAATCAATATAATTCGCTTTCCGTTATACCATGACTTCAAACGTATCGATTGTCAAAATAAATGATCAGTATGAAAAACGCAATATTCTATAATTTCATACGACTCCACTCCTTTAGAATATTTATGAAATCTAGGCTGTGGAATAGTTTTAATTCAGTTCAGAGCATCTCGACGGCTGCGTGGAATAACCGGCTATCTCAGAGTCCGGTTGAAAAAGCGGCTATCTCAGAATCCGGTTGAAAAAGCGGCTATCTCAGAATCCATTCGAAAAAGCGGCCTGTGCCTATATGAATAATATAGGCAACAGTCGCTTTTTCGAATGGATTCTGAGATAACCGCTTTTTCAACCGGATTCTGAGATAGCCGCTTTTTCAACCGGACTCTGAGATAGCCGGTTATTCCACGCAGCCGTCGATCTGATGTCTCATCAACTGTTGGAACCGTCAGTAGTAATGGTCTGTTGCTAAAATGCATGCACCTGTTGGAAATTTCTGTGAAACGCGCAGATTGCTTCTTGCACTGGATATTCGTATGATTTATTTTTTTGCAAAAAATGGACGAGTCAGGGAATCGAACCCCGAGTCTCTACATGCCTGTTCAATCCTCACCATCAGGGAAAAGCCATGATGATGATACCCAAGGATTAAACCATGTAGACCACCTAGCTCGTCCTCTCGTTACGATTCCTCAAAGCTATACGAACAAGATTTTTTCGACCTTATGTTTGCGCAGGATATTAGATATCTAGTAGAACAGAAAGACTGCATATTATATGCCGTATAATCAGAATAAACGGTGGAACAGGGTAATTATAGTGTAGCAGAAAAAAAATCTGTAAGACGCATCTCTGCGACACTGTTGCAGGGGGTGACAAGTGACTCTGTAAGACTGCACGTAATATGCTGTGTAATCAGGGACCTGAAAATCGACTTATCTGATCCCGGCGGCATAGGGATGAATTATAAAAATCTGTTGGTATCGTAATTATAGTGTTGCAGAAAGTGAGGAGTCACCAATTATCAAAATTAGTAGTATTTATCGATAGCAGATAGCAAGCCCCCGACGGGTGGCAGCGTGCCAGCACTTAGCGACGTATGCGGCGCTAATTGGATAAAGCCGCAGGCTAGAACCCCCAAGAAACAAGGAGCAAAGTCTAGGGGTTTGGAAAAATCAGAATTACTGGAATAACCGGTGGAGCAGGGGTAATTATTACGGTAGCACTTACCTGCACTGATTGTATAAAGGCGCGGGTTAGAACTCCGAGAAAAAAAGGGGGTCAAAGTAAAGGCGCTGTCATACATGAGAATATCAGGGTGATCTAGTATCCGCCTGAGTTAGGAGCCGTCTACTTACACTACTAACGTAAAGGCCGATTTTGCTACCTGTTTTCGGGGAGTAAAGAGCAGTTTTACCGACCGAAAAGTCTTTCCTACCAGCCTGCCAGGGAGCGAAGTCTTTCCTCCCGGCCTTTCAGGGAGCAAAGTCTTTGCTCCCAGTTTCGTTTGACTCGATCGGTACAGTCACGTCTTCAAAAGCGGGAGAAAAGGCTGGTAGGAACTTTCCGGTCGGTAAAACCGCGTTCCCCAAACCAGGTAGCAAAATCGGCCTCCGTTCATGTGTAAAAAAAAATATCGTGTGATCCACGGGAGCAAACGTTTTCGCTCCCTCGGTGTAGCTTGCTGCCCTCGCGTTCGGCTCTACTCGCCTCGCCTTCGGCTCGCCGAGTCTCGCCTTTCGCTCGGGCAGCAACCTACACACTCGGGAGCAAAAACGTTCCTTGCTCCCTTGGTGCACAATATACTATTTATTCCAATTACGATGCACATATTTTCGTAGGAAATTTAATTCTCTCCGAAAAAACAATTAAAAAAATCAAAAAATAAATGAAACGAAAAAAATAAATTTTTCATGTGTTATTTTATTTATATGGAAAAACGGAAAATCATTGAGCGTCTCGTAGAGTTGAGATATCGAGCTGCGCTTTCAGGAGAATTTGTTTTATACCTAAACGAAACTTTTGAGATGATGAGGAAAAAACTTTTTTCTTTTGGACCACCCTAGTACACGTGTGTTCACAGCTTTTTACAATTGTATTGTATTAGGTAGTTATGATTTATTACATGGTGGACAAATCAATCGAGTCGAGTCAGGAAGGTGAACATGTCGAGGGATAAAATCATTCGCAAGAATTTATTATATATTTTGTTGTTAGTAATGGCTGAGAATAAAGAACACCGTATCTGTACCAGTTAGTGGAATTTGAGTCGAAGAAAAAAAGGGCTGAACCTGACATTGATTTCGTGCCATCCACCCGGGTAGAATTCAATCCAACCAAGGGAAGGTGCAAATGTAAATATATGCCGCCTCCATATACTAAAGAGGATAGTGAACTGCTACAGGACCTCATCAAACACCTAGCTAAACCGCCAAAAAGTTGGCCCTTATACCCGATCTCTTTTCGTGGATATGCGAGTCAGTAAAACTTATTTTTGGAATTTTTGTTTTATCAAGTGACTGAAGTGACGAAATATTCACAAACACAACATGTTATATTGTTTCCAAATTCACTTTGTGCTAGTCGTTACCCATCATCTGGTTTCGGAGGATCATTCTGAAGCACTGAAACGAATAAAACTCTTGAACAAAGCAAGATTTGCATATGGGAAATTCCATACGAAACCAACCAATCCGTTACCACGACCATTTTTGATTTTGTTGAAAATTTTATATTTCTTTGTACCAACCGAAAGAAAATTTTCTGAATTTTTTCAAATTTTTGTCTCAACCCGTTCAAACACAATGAATTTTCAAAAAAATTTGAACTTGGACCATTTTGATTTTATTGAAAAAATTCACCGATTTTCAAAATACATTTTTACAAGTACTGACCAATTTGTAGCTTGTGATATTCATACCTTCCATTTTTTTCCTATTTTTTAACGCGTGTGAACCAAGGAATCGTGCTTCTTTCTTGGAATAATAACGCAAGTATAAGTTATTATTTCAAGAAAGTAACACGATTCCTTGGTTCACACGCGGTAAAAAATAGGAAAAGAATAGAAGGTATGAATATCACAAACTACAAATTGGTCAGTACTGGTAAAAATGTCTTTTGAAAATTGGTGAATTTTTTTAATAAAATCAAAATGGTCCAAGTTGAAAAATTTTTGAAAATTCATTGTGTTTGAACGGGTTGAGACGAAAATTTAAAAAAATTCAGAAAATTTTCTTTCGGTAGGTACAAAAAAATATAAAATTTTCAACAAAATCAAAAATGGTCGGGGTTACGGATTGGTTGGTTTCGTATGGAATTCCCCATATACAACGAGAGATGGAATTCTACCGGCAGAAAAATCATCGAACACTATACAAAAATTTATGAAAAAAAAAACAAAGTGCGATAAGTCAAAAACGAAGGATTCGATGAAAGTTTCTGGAATTGGAACTTCAAACGACGACCACGATTTGAGTGATGCTGAATGTAAGTGATGCGTGTGTGAGCTGTGAGTAATATATTTTGTTACTTAATCTTATTCGTCGAAATTTTCAGCATCTTGTGCAACAAACGACAAGGGATCTTCCTCAGGATCTTCTGAGGAATCTTCTGAGGAAAACAGGACTTCCAAGAAAAGAGATGTTAAGGGGAATAACAAAAAAAAGTCCAGTCGAATCATAAAAGCCATGAAATAGCTGACAGAAGGTCAAATAGACAGAAAAATGAATACGAGACAATGAAAAACGTCCGGGACCCATCATCTGATACTGATGAAAACAGGAATATCCGGGGCAACATTGAATCTAAAGCAAAGAAAATGACTCAGTCAATAGGAGCGAAAAATAAAATCACGAAGAAGCTGGAGAGACAAAGAAACAAAGACAAGACGATGGAAAATATTTCTGACTTATCATCTGATGTTGATGAACAGAGAAACGGTATTATCGTTGAATCTAAGATAGAGAGAGGAGAAAAGAAAAATAAGAGAACGCAAAATATCCCTGACACGTCGTTTTTTGCTGATACTGATGAAAATCACAACATTAACTGTAACAAATCCAAGTTGAAAAATTCAGAATCAACAGAAACAAACAATAAAATCGACCAGAACTCAACGAGCGGAGGAACGAAAAATATAGCAATGGAAACCATACATGAAGATTTCCCTCCTCATCACGAAGATCACCTAGAAGGTGTGTGCATTATATTACTTAATCCAACTGAAAAAAAAAAAACTGTATCATTCAATTGTGTCGGCAGTTCGATTAATGGTTAGTCTTGTGACATAGCAAGTCACAAGTCTCCCCAAGCCACGCGGGGAAACCGAAACATTCAAAATTAGCCGAAAACAATCGAAGCTAGCCGAGGACGATCGGACACGAGATCCGATCGTCACTCAAGTACCTAACGTCGCCTTAGACAGGAGTGCTTTTAGTAAATTCCCCAAAGCGGATCATTTTGTGAAATATCCAAGCCTACTCTGTAAGGTCAGTATCTTTACGCAGATCTTATCTTAACCTAACTCACCTTCTCACCACACCCTCACTCATACACACACACTCACACCTGTAATAGTTTTAAGTAATTCTTGAATAAACCCATAATTATAATTTTGCTAAACTCATCTTACTCGACCACATTCACTCTCCCTCACACCCCGTTCTATTTTACCATTTATTTATAGCTGGCTACTCAGCCCATTACAAATTGGCGCCCAACGCAAAAATCCACACTTCCCCACACACTAATAGGACGTTAAACAAATTAAAACAGTAAAAGATATCACATAGAATGGATAAATTCAAAGACAAACGGTTAAACACACATACACACATACATAGAAATGGCAGAAAGACGACAGAGCGAACCTCTGTTACCATGCGGCACACAACCGCAAGGTCCGGTACGTGCGCACTTTATAAACAACAAGGTAGACATAGAAGGACAAAATAGACAACGCACACTTAGATACGCGCAAATATAACACACTCAACCACGCTTACAAGTACATGAACCATTTAGAGACGATAGACGAGTTGTTATGAGTAACATACAAAACGAAGACAACGACATGAGCACAATCAGAGATATTAGACAGATGCGGGCAGAACATGCACAAAATGATCAGTTATACTCGAATAGAGCAACGCAGCACACGCTGCACAGCACACACATACATGACACGACACCCATACAGTTCGAACGAGACGAGAACATATACAACATATCACCAAACCCCACACACGCGAACATAAGTAGACGAACAATGCCCGAGAATCAGCGAAGAAACGAAACAGGCGCGGACACATTCATAGGCACAAATATTCGAAATATACAACCGATGCGCAACCTAATAGACTTAGACCCACCACCAACGTACCCGACGCACTACGACACAGAGACAGCACTACCACAAAACACACAACGCTTTGATAACAGTCAAACACCAAAACCGATAATACCAATAAAAACGATACAATCGTGGAACATAAAATATACCGGAGAACCTAGCGAAGACCTATACGAATTTTTACAAAATTTAAGAGATTTACAAATAGGATATGACATACAAGACAAACAACTAATGGACAATCTCATACCGATACTTGACGGAAAAGCAAAACAATGGTATAGAATACACAGAGGAAGATGGAACACACTACAAGAATTTGCAGAACACATAAGACACACATTCACAGACACACGGCGTGGAGATAGGATTGAGGATGAAATTAGAAACAGCGTGCAAGAAGAAAACGAGCAGATTTCAGAATTTGTGATTAGAATTAGGACACTATTCACTCAATTAGACCCGCCATACACATTAACACAGGAAATAGCAATAACATATAGGAAATAAAAGTTAGAATATAAACATTACATAGGAAGATACGAAATAAGAACATTTGAGCAGTTAGAAAACGCAGGTAAACAATGGGAAACAGATAGATCATGGGAAGGAACGAGACAGAGCATGATTAAGAAACAGAATACACCGCAAATGGAATACACACACACACACACACACAACGCCACAGATTCAATCACAATAACGTAGAGTCTTATTACCGACACCGAACGTACAGCCGACATACACATACACAACACAGACGAGACCGCAGATACAACCACCGACACGCCCAGCGATCACATACCCAGCACCGCTATACACACGACAGACAAACGCACAGACAGACACAACGGAGAGACGCTGCTACAACTGCAACACACCAGGCCGCATGAGATGGCAATGCACAAGACCGCAGCAGTCGGGAAACGAGTAAGGGAACAGCCAACACGGGTGAAGGCAGTTCCCCAAACACAACACACATACACACCTGAACAGGCAACATACACTATTACACACAATCCGCGAGATCCGAGATTTCACATAAAATTAGACATGGACGGATTAGAATTCAATGCACTAGTAGATACGGGAGCGACACACTCATACCTAGGACAAAAGATCGCAGAAATACTAAGAGAAAGACACACAGACATACAAGACACACCCAACACCACTGTACTAGAAGCGAACGGCTCAAGCGCCGGAATAGCAGGAATAACAACACGCTTAATTAGAATAGGACACACAATTAGATGGGTAGAGTTCGGAATAATCCGAACACTTGCATGGACATGTATTCTCGGAATAGATGCAATAAGGCAGTTCCGAACGAGATTAGACTTCGTAGACAGCACATGGTCCATGAAGGAAAAGCCAACATTAACATACATAATGGAACGATAGCCACAAACAACTCCAGTCCCAATTCAGTACCCGATCAAACAAAAAGATAACGGAAAACAAGAAAACAAAAAACACGGAGAAGGAAAAACAGAAATAGAAACAGAAAAACCCGAAGAAACTAGGGAACAGGAAACACAGACACACACAAAACAAGCAAAAGCAGCAGCATTACAAGAGAAATTAGAAAAAAAAGCGTTAGAACAGTCGCAAAACACAGACACGCAGGAACAAACACACACAACCACACCTGCACCAAAAAGAAAAGTCCTACTACCAACTCCAAACTTTCCACCGAATCCAAACCTATATCCCAGATACCAAATACCGCGAATCTGCAGTGGGATACAACAACTCACTGACACACAACACACAGAACTACAGACACTACTAAGGAATAAAATCACATCACTACCAGGCCAACTGGGCTTAACACACTTAACATCACACAAAATAGATACACAGGGACACGCCCCCATAAAACAAAGATATTACGTGGTATCACCCAAAATAAGAGACGCGATTTACACAGAAGTAGACAAACTGATCGTGGAAGACGTGATAGAACCATCAGAAAGCGAATGGTCAAGCCCAATAGTTATGATTAAAAAGCCGAACAACACCTACAGATTTTTTCTCGACTTTAGAAAAGTAAATTCAGTATCACGCAAAGGCGCATATCCACTACCATACATGACAGCAATACTAGACAAATTACGCGCCCATTACATATCCAAACTCGATCTCAGCCAATCATACTTCCAAATACCACTACACACAGACAGCAGACACGTAACAGCATTTACAGTACCGGGAAAAGGATTATACCAATTTAAAAGGATGCCATATGGTCTCACGGGAGCACCAGCGACCTTCCAAAGACTACTAGACAAAATAATTGGACCGAAATCAGAACCGTACGCATTTGCATACTTAGACGACATTATAATAGTTACACAGACATTTGAAGAACACATACACTGGCTAGGAAAAATATTAGATAAAATCTCACTCGCAGGACTCACTATTAATCCAGATGAATGTGAATTTGGGTGCTCACAAGTTGAATACCTAGGTTACATAGTAGACAAACACGGATTACACGTAGACTCAGACAAAGTACAACCACTGACAGACTACCTAGAACCGAAAACAATTAAACAATTAAGAAGATTATTAGGAATGGCTTCTTGGTACAGAAGATTCATCCCAAATTTCGCACATATAACAGAACCACTCACACGACTATTAAAAAAGGAACAGAAATGGACCTGGGGAGAAGAACAACAACACGCGACGAATACAATCAAACAGATACTCGCAACACCACCCACACTAACATGTCCCGATCACACACTACCATTCCAAGTACAAACAGACGCAAGCGGCACAGGTATAGGCGCAGTACTCACACAAACACAACAAGACACAAAACAAGTAATTGCATACGCCAGCCGCGCATTGAGCGATGCAGAAAGGAAATACACGACAGGAAGAGAATGCCTAGCAGTAATCTGGTCAATACAAAAATTCAGACCATACCTAGAGGGATACCATTTTACAGTCATCACAGACGATAGCGCACTGAAATGGCTGCACAATCTAAAAAACCCGACAGGCAGACTAGCGAGATGGGCACTCGAACTACTCGAATACGATTTCGAAATAGTACACAGAAAAGGCTCAGCACACCACGTACCTGACGCACTATCACGATTACACGAAGACGAAGAACAACCACACTTGGGCGCGATAGAAAACACAACAGATAAATGGTACATATACAAAAAGACGCAAGTACAGACACGACCAGAGAGAAACGACTCATGGAGAATACGCGACACACACCTATACTTCCATAGACACAAACCTATGGAAATTAGTAATCCCCAAAGAGAAAATCACACAAGTACTACACGAAAATCACGACACAACACAATCAGGGCATTTAGGGATAGAAAAAACATACCAGAGAATAGCTGAAGAGTATTACTGGCCCGGAATGTACAGAGATACCGTAAATTACGTAAGAAAATGCGAGATCTGCCAAAAAACAAAAGTAGAACAAAGACAGCCAGCAGGTCTCATGGGACACAGAATAATAGAAGAGCCATGGACAGCAGTAGCCTCAGACATTATGGGTCCACTACCCATATCTAAAACACGACACCAATACATCATAGTTTTCCAAGACCTATACACAAAATGGAGCGAAATAATACCACTCAAAAAAGCAACAGCTCAGACAGTAGAACACGCACTTCACACACACGTCATATCACGATGGGGAACACCACGCGTAATTCTGACAGATAACGGCACACCATACATAAACAAACTAATACGCGAACTTACACAAAAATTCGGCATTAGACTCACGACCATACCGCCATACCACGCACAAGCAAACCCGGTAGAACGAGTTAATAGAACCATAAAAACGATGATACAAGCATACGTCGAAAAAGATCACAGGGAATGGGATATACACTTACAAGATTTACAATTCGCATTGAACACAAGTACACACACATCAACCAAACACACACCGGCATTCCTGAACCTGGGAAGAGAACTAAAGCCGACACAGTGCTTACGAGATCAACTGGAGAACGAGGGAGACATCGAGATGCAATACACAGACAAATGGACAGATCACTTACGCAGACTACAGATTATCAGGGAGGAAGTACAAAGACATCTAACGGAAGCAAACGAAAGACAGGCACACTATTACAATCTAAGACACAGAAACACGGAATTCAAGGTGAGAGATAGGATTCTCAAGAAGAACCACACACTCTCATCAAAGGTAGACCACATAGCAGCTGAATTAACACACAAATACTCAGAACCATACATAATAACTACGAGAATCTCACCAACTATTTATGAATTAACATCAGAAAACGGAAAAAATATTGGAAAATGGCACATTGACAATTTGAAACTATACATTTAAAAATACATGTGACTAATTCTACATTCGATATATTACAGAATCAAGGACGATGGACAGACAAACAACGACTAACATATCACCGGCGCTCCACGCCAGACTGGGAGCAATCCCGAAAACACGAACACCAGGACAACAGACGTACACACACCGATACGCAACACAAGAGATGATACAAGCAGACAGACCACTACAACATCAATACAACATACACCCACCGACAGAATCACGACGCACACTACTACCGATACCCAGACAATACATACGAGACGCAACACCGACGCAGAAAATACCCCTACTACAGACACCGGGACAACCACCACACAAACACAGGTACCCAAACCAACCCTCCACACGACTCACAAAACAAAATCCAAAATCCAACACCCAGCACATCTAGACAACAGACTCCTTACGAACGAACCGCAAAAACCAGAACAGACACACGAGACGAGATGACGAAACTAATAGACAGAATAGACGCAGGTTGTACGTTAATGGAAGCGACAGACAGATACATAAAATCCAAAAACAGACACGAGAAGAAACAGGATGCTACACCCACACAAACTCCACTCATCACACTAGACGATTTACCACCCTACACACCACCATCACCACCAAAACACGACATACCGACGATCACACTACCAACACACAGCACGACGATAAGACACCAGAAACGCACACGAACACGATCCCACCCACCATTCCCAAAAACATACCAAATAACACCAAAAGACCACACAGAAAACACAACGCACGAACAAACCACACAGGACACAGACCAAAAAACAGAATCCGACGAATACGAGACTGTTGACGAAATGGAGACAGACACAGACACACTAATAATTGAGATAGACGACACAGACACTACATTTGACACCACACTATGAAGAATGAGAAGATGAACAAAACAGGGAGAGAGACGACACGGACACAACAGCAGGATAGACAGGAAAAGGGAGAAACATAAATGCAACAGGGCACCATAACGACACGACGACGAAACTACACGACAAGGAAACGACACGATACCAGAAGAAGACAGACAACGAAACGACAAGACACCAGGAAAAGACAACGAAAACGACACACATTAGTAAATAAGATATAAACTACAGTACAAAATAGGAAACAAGTCAGAAACAGATTTCAGTCGAAGAAAACAGATTAACAACAGAATAAAGTAAACAGAGAAGTAACATAAATTAGCAAATAGATAAAAAGTACAAATAAAGATGAAGAAAAAGTCAATTAAAATATAGGATAGATTCTAGATAATAGAGATGAGAGAACATAGAGAATAAGCTAGTATAAGAAATACATGAACCCGGGAAAAACGAATTATATCTGACCAGATATAATTATATCTGGTCAGATCTAATTATATCTGGTGAGATCCATTCATATCTGGTCTGATATGACATTTTGGACATGATCAGATCTCGTTATATCTGGCCAGATATGATCAGATATGACTATATCTGGGCTGAAAACTTCCCCAGATGTGATCGAATCTAGTTATATCTGGCCAGATCTGATCAGATATAACTATATCTGGGCTGAAATCTTAACCAGACATGATCAGATCTAGTTATATCTGGCCACATCCGATCAGATATAACTATACTGGACTAAAAACTACATCAGACGTGAACAGATCTGATTATATCTGGTCAGATATGGTCAGATATAATTATGTTTGGAATTGTAATTACCATCAAACATAAATAGATCTGATTATATCTCGTCAGATCTGATCAAATATTACTGTATTCATACTGAATAAAGCGCCAAGGTTGATCAGATCTGATTATATCTGGCCAGATGTAATTAAAAAAAATAAAAAAAATTTCAATTTTCGACAAAATTGTATAAAAACTTCATTTTTCGAAAATTGAACGAAACAATCAACAATGTCGAACATCACTTCAAAAACATTCCGAATGAACAAAATTTGTCACTAAATTTATGAGGGCTATCCGTTTGACTTCTAATAAATCAATGATTATTAATTATACTATTCGGAAAAAGATAAAAATGGATTATGAAATTGATGTTTACATTATATTCATGCTAAAGTGATCTATTATGTCATGAACTTTACAAATTCGTCAAGACTATCTCATCAGCAGTACAGCGGCCGGACAGCTCAAGGAACACGGGGATCACTGAAGTTAAGCAGCATTGAGCGTGGTTAGTACGTGGATGGGTGACCGTCACAATAAAGTCATGCAATTACAGTTCAATTATTTTTTCGATTGTTTTTCATCATAACAAAATAGTTTTGTTTAAATTATAGTCAAAGTTAAGTCATTTTGATCGATAATTTATGTAAACAATTTATTTAAAAATAAAAATAAAATATTTGATCTGGTCAGATATAGTTAGACATATCTGATTATATCTGGCCAGATCTCGTCAGATAGAGACAATTTAAAGATCTGACCAGATCTGCTCGGCCAGATCTGACCAGTTCTGATCAGATATGGTCAGATCTAATTCGTTTTTCACGGGAAGTATGAAATAATAGGAAATAAGTACACTTAACACACAACACAGCACACTAGTAAGACGGTTCACCCTATATAGGCTTCACCCCGCGTGGGGAGGGGGGAGTTGTGACATAGCAAGTCACAAGTCTCCCCAAGCCACGCGGGGAAACCGAAACATTCAAAATGAGCCGAAAACAAACGAAGCTAGCCGAGGACGATCGGACACGAGGTCCGATCGTCACTCAAGTACCTAACGTCGCCTTAGACAGGAGTGCTTTTAGTAAATTCCCCAAAGCGGATTATTTTGTGAAATATCGAAGCCTACTCTGTAAGGTCAGTATCTTTACGCAGATCTTATCTTAACCTCACTCACCTTCTCACCACACCCTTACTCATACACACACACTCACACCTGTAATACTTTTAAGTAATTCTTGAATAAACCCATAATTATAATTTTGCTAAACTCATCTTACTCGACCACATTCACTCTCCCTCACACCCCGTCCTATTTTACCATTTATTTATAGCTGGCTACTCAGCCCGTTACAGTCTTTGTTATGTCAGTCGCATTTTTTATTCTTATGTTCTGATTGACTCATAGAAACTTCTGCTAATTCAGGAGGGAAAATGCAAGAAGCATCGCCGAGGACAAGGATTTCACATTCTCATTACAGTACACTTACTCGAGGTGATTTTTGTGCGTCTCATAGCATTTCCAGGAATTTATTCCCATTCTCATTAATCCATCCTTATTATCTGTAACGCAATCGATTGGGATGGCCAACGGAAGCAGAGGAAGAAGAAGGTTCCACAACCTGTGTCGACGGAGAGAGTTGAGAAATAGTGATTACCTGTCTGTCTCTTATACTTGCATAATCACTAAGTTCTTGATCTCAAGGTTTTCAAATACAGTTCCTATTAAAATATCGAAATTCAATTGGGAAGCTTAATAGTAGAATTAGTCATAAGGCCGTGAGGCGCGGTTTCACGGACGAGGGTGAAGTTTGCCGCACGAGCCGAAGGCGAGTGCGGCAAATCCACACGAGTCGGGGACCAAGCCTCACGGCCGAATGACTAACACTAATTTTTGTCACAGACGTGTCAAAAACGAGGTCCTAAAGGTGAAGCGCCCGAGGGGGGGTGGGGGGGCGGAGCCCCCCCACGATGTATAAATCAAATTTTGAGTTTTTTTTTTCAATCTTATAAAAAGAGTTTTTGGAATAATTTGGTTAAAATGTTTGTGGAGTTATCAAGTTTTTGATGAAGTACTATCAAAGTCTATTAAGGGGGTATCTACACCTTTGAATTTTCAAAAGATCGTTTTTTTTTAAATAATTTATTTGGAATGCTAGTGACCTACTCTACCTGCAAATAAATCGGTGTCAAGATATCTAGAGGATTTCAGAAGTTACAGCCATGGCAGTGCCAAATTGCGAAAAAGCGCCACGGTGAGGCGCGCGAACCCTCAGATTGGTGCCATAAGTATTGTACAACACCGCCAACACCACTGCTTACTTTTATGAGGTTTTGATATATTTCGATTTTGAATTTGATTTTGTGATCTTTTAATTGTTTGTAATTATCATTCTTACACATATTGAATTTTCAATATTCTATTAAATTGTGATCATTGACAGAACACATGGCTGCGATCTACGTTTTTTCGAGGTTAGGTGTCCACTTGTTTGTAAATATTGTCGTGCTCTCAGTACGAATTCAAACCAATAGTAATTTCCATTATCGGATAAACACAGTGTAGGTATATATATCTGAGATGAGACTTTGGAATCGAAAGAAGATAATCCATCAAAAAGTGCGTTTGAAATCGATGCCAGGAGACTACACATTTGGATTTCCAAAAAGATGAGTATTTCTATAATACATATATTAATTGAAAGAATTAATGAATATTATAAGAAAAAAGGTATGATTGATGAAAGATGAAAGAATTTTCTTAGTATTGACAAAAATTGTGCTAGCATCTTCTGAATCTCAAAAATATTAAAGATAAAAAATTTTACAGAATTTTTATGTTTTGAACAATTTTGATCAAATTTTTCCTAAAGCAATTCATTATTTTTCTAACAGCCTCATCTGTCACCTAACCGACACTGTTGTTGTACAGAACGGGTCAAAACTCACTACAAACCTCCGCCTGGCACATGTGTCTAGACTCGACTCGACTCATAACTCATCGATACGAGAGCAGCTGCGGATCCAGCATATTAGTCATAAGCAAAATCTTAAAACTTGATTTCCTGTAACTAGATTTTCCTCTCTGGGAAAAATAGGAAATAAAAAAAAATTGAAATAAAAAAGTTTGAAAGTTGATTTCTGGAGAATGAATATTTTGACCGGTTGTCGTAAAGAATCAGGAGCATCGTTGGACCGATTCTGGAGTTTGTGGTCTTCAAATTTGTAGAATCCAAACCTCTATCAGATGAACTGACAACTTTTTGATATCACTATTTTTGGTTCAGATAATAGAAAAAATATAGAATAAAAATTGAAGAATCAGAAAAATCTCAGTAAAAATTAAGCGAGTCAGGCAATTTTTGCGATATCAAAAAGTTGTCTGTTCATCTGATAGAGGCACCTCTTCTGAACACTTGAAGACCAAAAACTCCAGAATTGGTCCAACGATACTCCTGATTCTTTACGACAACGGAGTAATTTGATATTTTTCTATATGGAGCGTAACTACTATTGGACTCAAAGTAATATTGAATGTTAGGTATGGATAATGAGGGTCAAACCCTCCCCAAACTTCATGATTTTTTTGAATTTGATTAGACTCTCAAATTCGCTGTAAAACATTAATATCTTTTTCAGAATTTTAACCCATTCAAAGGTGTGGATACCCCCTTAACCTAAAAGAACTTCATTTGAACATTTATTTTTAATCTTTACACATAAAAAACCTTTATCTTTCAATCTTTATATCAACTGATATAATTTTTTTTGACTGAATAAAGAACCCTTAACGGGATGTGATAGCCAGGGGTCGATAAAGTAGGGGGGTGTTTTTACCAATTTTTTTTGTTTTACTCGGCATTTCGCGACGAAGGCACAGAATGGATTTTCGCAGAGGCATTCGACGTATTATATGGTGAAGTATTGCCGTAGACGAATAAACGTATTGAAATCGAAAAATAGTTTGTTTTCGTAAATTACAATCTGTAAAACAGGGTAAAAAAATGGCCGGTCGGGGCTCGACTCTCATATGCTGACCTTATTATTCAAGTTCGCGCGGTATCCAGCACTGAAATGTATAGCGACGTCAATTCTACGACCTCGCACGAACCGAATGATCCGTTCATTTATGAATATTACTTGAAAATGGGAGCGTGATTTGCAATGCTGCATTTCGTCGACTTCGACCGAGTCAAAGCGGTTTTTGACAGTTACATACACTGAACGTGTTCAATGTTGACCGGTATGAAGTTCACCCCACAGTCTTCTGTCTCTTTCTTCCCTCGCGCTAACTGTCAAGACCCGCTTTGACTCGGTCGAAGTCGACGAAATGCAGCATTGCAACTCACGCTCCCATTTTCAAGTAATATTCATAAATAAACGGATCATTCGGTTCGTGCGAGGTCGTAGAATTGACGCCGCTATACATTTCAGTGCTGGATACCGCGCGAACTTGAATAATAAGGTCAGCATATGAGAGTCGAGCCCCGAGCGGCCATTTTTTTACCCTATTTTACAGATTGTAATTTACGAAAACAAACTATTTTTCGATTTCAATACGTTTATTCGTCTACGGCAATACTTCACCATATAATACGTCGAATGCCTCTGCGAAAATCCATTCTGTGCCTTCGTCGCGAAATGCCGAGTAAAACAAAAAAAATTGGTAAAAACACCCCCCTACTTTATCGACCCCTGGCTATCACATCCCGTTAATCAAAGTTTCAGACTTCTTCTCGATACGAAGTTTTCAACACAAAATATTTCAACATAAAAACATCAATACTTTTTCTACGAACATAAATAAATTAGTAATTTTTCGGATATTAAATTTTTTCGGCTCTTCAGACGTTCTCCAGTTGCTGCAATGTCCTTGACTCGCAAATGAATATTTTGAGATTGGTGCAGTTTTCGAATCGAAGTGTTATTCCGCCTTGTGTGGTGATGGTGGATGATGGTGTCCCTGTTGTTTCTACGACATTCGTTGGTAGCACATTTTCCTTGTCTACTTCAGGTATAGTAGCTGTTGATGATGCTGTAGGGTACATTATCTTTGGTCTTTCAAGTGGTACAGTAGGAGGATTCTTGAGTGGCACAAGAGGAACATTGTTGCATGGCACATGAGGAATATTGTTGGGTGCAGGTATATGAGGAACATTGTTGTGGTTGAAGATGGCATTCGTAATTTGATGACCAACATGCAACTTTCGAGCCTCAGACTCTTCGATGTATCCTTCAGCAACTGTATCGGAATTCCATCCACCGTGTCTTTCAAGATCAGTTATACTTGCACCCGAATTTACATAAACTGTCGCCGAAGATCTACGAAACGAGTGACCTGTGTACAATTCAGGATTGGGTAGCTGGAGATGGAGTGCGATTGCCTTTGGCATTGCTCCAATACTGTGGATGCCAATGTTTTGGCGATGGCATTTTCCGTTCTGGTATTTAAGAAAAAAAATTTTTTGCTGATGATTTGAGGGACGAAGAGTCATGTATTTTTTCATAACGTCATAGAAAGGCCCCACGACTGCAAATCGTCTCGGTTTATCCGTCTTGGTCTCAGGGATATCAATTAGCAAGCATTTTCCATCATCAATTAAATCATCTATGCTTAGTTGCCACAATTCAACTCTGCGACATGCTCCCGACATTCCAAGTATCAGAACCACCCATTAAACGTTCATGTAAATTATTTTAAATTCATTCTGTAATTAATAATAGAGAGTTTCAATTTTCTCTTTCTTACCTTGACAGCCAGCCATTGCTCATCTAGAGATTCTTCAATGAACCTTCTAACCTCTTGGGCAGAGAAAACTTTAGATTTTTTCTTCCTGTATCCTTTATTTTTATTTTTCAGGAAAGCTCTCAAGTTAAGATAAGTGCTGATGTCAATTTTGTGATATAAATTTATAGTATTTTTCAACATTGAATAATTTGACACCAGACTAGTGGGTTTTATCTTTTTATCTCTGGCAAAGTAGTTGAAGTATCCAAGGAGATAATTTTCACATATTTCCGCTTTCAGACGATGTTCTTCCTTCCATTCCATAAATTTCTTATATGTAGAGTTGTACAACTCTTTCGATTTCTGAGGTTGGAGTTGATCATTTGCGTCAGAAGTTAACTCCGCAATATCATCAGGAATTGCATCCTCGTCAAGGTCAGAGAAAATACTCTCGTCAGAATCGTAGTCTCCGCTGTCTTGTACCTTCTCTTCATCACTTTTGGAGATATTTGTCTGATTTTCCATGCCTTGAAACACTTTTTATCTCAAATAATTACCTCATGTATCCACGACAAATGACTAAACGGATTATTTCGGAGTCGAGTCATCGTTGAGCTGACTTCACACTGTCCTCACGTACTGGTCGAGTAATTCACGGCCTAGTCGAGTGCCTCACAGCTGCCATGGGCTAAACGCTCCTGAAGCGCTTTCCAGCGGCCTCGCAACAGGCCGTGAGACCGAGTTTTTGATACGTCCGTGACAAAAATATTTTAAAAATATTATAAAAGTATTCTTAAGTATTAACAAACATAAAAAATGTTACGTATTTATCAAATATTCAAATTATTATTAAAAACTTGAATTTATGTTGGTTCCTATGAAATTTGGAATATTTTCAATAAAAAAAATTGATTCTATGGCTAATGTCTATATTTATTAATATAGCCCTGGAATTTTGGATAGTTACTGGATAGATACTGGTAAAAATACTGACTAGATCCTGCCCAGTTTGTCTGGCTAGGCGTTCACTAAAAAAGCGTTACGCGCCTGCCGTGGGGCCGGCCAGTCGTCCAGAATACCGCCAGCTCAGATTCGTGGAAAGTTAGCCAGGGTCTGGGCAACGCCAAGTTTGAATTTCCGCTCGGGTAATGGCATAGTTCGAACCTTTGGCTAGGGCAGAGGTCGCTTCTTGAGAAAGGAGCGTGTTGCTGAGGTTCTTGACAGTGTCTTTGAGCGGTGTCGGGGTTTTTGGCTGTGGCGCGAGTTTTTGGTATTTGTCGTTGGGTACACTGCAAGTGAGTCCGTTCAGCGTGTTCAGCTGAAACGCGGTCCACTGTTTGCCAGATGCCGGATCGTGAAGTGGAGCCGAGGAAGAGGTGAAGGCGCAGTGTCCGTTCTGCAGTCTGGTGTAGTTGGAGTTTGGTGTGTGTGATGCGTTCGCGGATAATAGCTTGGCTGGTGCACGTGAGTATCCGTTTGGATTTCTCAGTGCCGAATGGATTTTTCATCCGAAGAAATTTCGGGATGATGTTGTTGTCCCTGCATCTCTTCAGAAAGGCTAGGTTGGCTAGATGTTTTGATAGGGACGACCTGTTTTTGCTGAAGGAGTTAACTATAGCGAGGATGCCCTCCCCGAGGAGGAGCTTGATAAGGTCTTCAAGGCTTTCGCGGTGAGATTCTGAATAAGACTTGGTTTCCGGGATGGAGCTACGTTGTTTAACGGTTTGGTGCCGACGTTTCGTAAACATTGCAGTTTACTTCATCAGGGCAAGAAACAACCTGATACTGGTTGCTCCCCAACAGTTTATCCCAATTTATGCCAGGTGCGGAGCCGTCCAAGTGTGACGTCTAAGTCTAAGTCTAAGTGAAGAGTGATTTTTGAGTTAGCTGTTTATAATATCGACAGCTAGTTAGAAGTGAGTGCTCTCTTTGACGATTGAGGTGCAAGTGCTAGCATCGGCTACTGATGAGCTGTTTGATGAGCTAATTGATGAGATCATTCTTTGTTTCATTGTTCTCCCGGGCGTGAGCGTGCTAATGGAGGTGCGTATGGGTAGGGATGAAGTTCTGCGAATGTAAGGATGGGATCTCTGTCTGATTAGAGGCAGTGAGACTGGATGCATGCAGGATGTTATGTCTTTGGTATTGATAATGAGAGTATAAGAAGAGTATCGGATAGGCATAGAGTAGGTATGGAATACGTAACAAGTGTCACATCAATACGCAATATGAATCAGTGTCAAAATAATACGACATATATCAGTATTATAACAGTGAAAATGTATTCTTGGTATCTATTGGTAGTTATATTTACGTGTTTGAGTTCTGAAGCACGTGTCATGCTTACATAAGTCTAGTTTTATGGAATAGATGTGAAGAATTTGGTATGAAGAAGATTTGAACCGCCTATGGAAGTTCAGCATTCCCGTGTAGAAATTTTGGCAGGGCTGTAATCAGGGCCCGAATATTTGGCCTGATTTGGTAATAGGGCCCTGATCAGGAAATTCTGTCGGGGCCTGTTAGGAAATGTAACATTTCGCAGAGCAGGCCCTGATGAGGCCAATATTTCAGGCCCTGGTTAGGACAATACATCATCACCCTATCAGAAATATCACATCAGGCCCCGGTTGGGAGAATTTATCAGGACCTGACCAGAAATATAACGTTTCGCACACCAGGCCATGATCAGGCCCTATTTATGTAGCCCTAAACTTTTTACAATAAAAAAAAAAACTCTTTTTCAATCCGAATATATTTATTTATATTAAACAAGAGTAAGAGAATAAGAACAAACAACAAGAAACAGAACAAAAGAAAGGTCAATCCGATGCACATTCCTATTCAGGTTTGGCTTGATCCAATTCCACTGGACGAGGTACTGGTACAGGTACTGGTGGCCTGCGTAGATGTCTATGGCCGTCCCAGTCCTTTGCGTTGTATACGACACTGCCCAAAACTTTTCTATATTCCCGCTCTGAGACCGGCTCGCCATTTTTCCCAGTATGATGACGACATACGAGTTCTGAAATGAAGAAACATCTGTAGTTGCACTGAAAATTTTATCAGAATCACTCAATGAGTATGCAATGAAGGCAAATTTTGATTATCGTTTCCTGACAAATTCTATACCGATTCCCTCAATATTCTACTGACTACTCCGTAATACCGATTTTCAATTCATTGATCATCGTACATACCGAAAAGAATTTTGTATATCTTGGTGTCTTTCAAAAGGTATTTTTCCTTCATCTTTTTCACCGCTGTACATTCCTTCGCCAATCGTCGATCAAATATTTTTTTGATGATGGATGCAACGGTCTTGAGAACGTCGCCATCTGCTAAGTGCTCCAAAGCAGTTACCTGGTCAAAGAAAATCATGTTATTCGTACCTCATCATTTACATTCGAAAAAAATTGCCCATTCTTTCACTTACGAATTGGGTGTGAAGTTCTAAATCATCAGTCAATTTTGTGTTAAAGTCGTCAAGCTGGGCAATGGTTCTGAGAGGTGATTCTATTTTGTATTTCTCTGCAACACGGTCGATTGTTACAGGATCTATCTTTTTTTTGAGGACACCTTTGATGGAGTTTCTGAGAAGTCTAATATCCTCTGAATTCTTTTTTACTTCTTGGGTCAACCCTTTGATCGCAAGATAGAGTAGCCTAGTTCCTGTTACAAAGAGTAATGTAAGTAACTGAACTCATCATTAATGATACAGTATAACATACAGTACATCAGAAAGTACTCGCCTTCAGGGAGTTTATTAATAATTTGATCCAGGCTTTTTGTTTGAATATTGTTGGCTGGTTCATGCAGGGGATTGGCTACGACCTTATCCAGTTGAGTAGGATTAGGAGTAGTCAACTTGACTGACGGAGACACTGAAAGTTAGAGTCAGGCAACTATTGTTACTGTTGAAAAAGGATGCGGAATAAAAACCAAGAAATATGTAGCACTTCTGATCATACTAATACCGTTTTTTTTAGTTGGTACTTGATACATCTGTTCGGATGCTTTCGTTGGTTGAGCTTTGGAGTTCCTTTCGGTTTCTTTCATATTTTGTACCGGGTCTGCCACTGCACATATTTTCTTAACGCTTGTCAAGGGAGATTCTTTGGAATGTGTAGGTTTTTTTTGCATAGGTAACTTCTTTTTTTTGTTTTTCACAGAAGGCACTTCAGAATCCGTGCTAGAGAGAACCTCATCATGTGCTGAACATATTTGAAAGAATGTGTGTATATGTGTGCATACAGTTTATTTTAGTTGAAGATTAATGCAAGACTTACAATCGTGGTGTGAGCTGTTCATTGAGTCTGAATCCGATGAATCAGACTCTGAAACATTTCCAAAAATTTTTCGCAACTGCTCTTCGGCGGTAATCTTGGTTTGATGTTCAAATATTTTCGTGGCAGCAGCGGACTTCTGTTGAGCATGTTCTTTATTTTCCGTAGAATATGCATGGTTTTCGGTCACCAGCACCTGAGCCCTTGACGCCGCTTCGTTATACGATTCTGAGGAACAAAAGCAAGAAAATTCAGAAGCAAGCGGCTATTCACATACATGTATCTTTAAAGACGTTGAACGCTAACTATAATCCCATCGAGTTTGAAAAAAAAAAATCAGCCAGTTTTCTTAATTGATTTACTTACTTGTTTCACCCTTCAGAATCACAGGATACGATTCCCAACTCTCCGGGGCATCTGCCAAAGTTTTCCGTAGATCTTTCAATAATCTTCGTGATTCTTTCGTGAATGGCGGTGCCATAAATTTTGCGACTCATTTTCCAATTTTCGTGTCGAATGTTATCCATTTCGATGGAACGAAATCGACCGACTTTCCGTTTTCTGTCTTTTCACCATAAAATTCGACCACTTGATAGACAATATCCTCATTTCGGTGTGCCATTCCCGAAGATGGTTATAATTTTTTAACCAAAATACACGTATGAATATCAATAAATCAGAATATATGACTGTGGAGAACAAAATAGTTTGATATCTATTTCATTCCTCGTAACTATAGGTATAAAAGTTGACGATCTTGTTGTAGATCTTGTATTTTTTATAACACGTGCATGAAAAGCGGGGCATGCTTGGCAATGATATTCATAGATCACTATATTGCTGCTAAGAAAAGTTACCGCGAAAAGTGAATAAATAAAAATAAAAAATAAATAAAAGTAAATATGGACATGAACACCAGGAAACCGTGTTCACGGAATCGTGTACGAAAACACAGAGCTCTGCGTAAGATATGTGAGCCCGAAATGAGAGAAGTACTTCGCAGTCTTACAACTTCAAACACAGAAGGTATGCGTATTCTGTGTAAACGTTCAATTTTTGACCTGTACCATATAGGTATAATGCCGAATGTATATTATTTTGCTTGCTTTAGATATTGGAGATTCTCCTGAAAGTGTCGTTATCAATGCTCACAATGATCTGTGTCAGGGAATGGTGATAGATGTACAAGATGTAGACGCTCAGGTTGAATTCGTTGACGATGAAATCCAGCAGGAGATGCCGATAGACACACAGGAAGTATACGTGTATGTTCAGGATCGTCAGAATCCAGTCAAAGAAACAGATAATTCCATCGAAACAGTGGAGATAAAACAAAATGTCGTCGAGGAATTACGTAATTGGGCAATACAATCAAACATTCAACAAAATCATCTAGATAAATTACTCGAAATTTTACGTAAGGAGTTGATACCTAGTTTGCCAAAGTCGTCGAAAACATTCTTAACAACAGCTAAAGCTCCATATTGCATCACAGAAATGGAAGATGCTGGAATAATGAATACTTCTGGGAAATTTGCTTATTTCGGCATCGCAAGTGGCCTTACGCAGTGTATAAATCATACAATTCATGAGGGTGTTATAGAATTAATATTTAATGTTGATGGACTGCCGATATCTAATTCTTCTGGCAAATGTTTTTGGCCAATACTGTGCAAACCTCATCATATCCCAGATATTTACAGTCCTTTCGTTGTTGCGATTTACCTCGGTATGAGCAAACCGAAAAATATACACGATTATTTGCAGCAGTTTATAGAAGAAATTAATGATTTGCAAAGAGATGGTGTTATTATATCTGGAAGATGGTACGAAGTCAAACTCAAGTGCTTCGTAGCAGATACACCAGCTCGAGCTTATTTAAAATGCTGCAAGTGTCACGGGGGATATAGTACCTGTGAGCGGTGTCACGTTCGTGGTACATCAGAAAGTACAGGAAAGGGGTCGACAGTAGTTTACCCAGGGGTTGATCATCAACCACGCACAAATGCGTCATTTCGAGAACAAAAGGATACAGAGCATCATACCGGAACCTCCCCACTGATAGCTATAGAACTTCATCTAGATATGCCCATTATCTGCCTCTTAGATATTATGCACTTAGGCGCCGGTGTAGCCAAAAAAATGATTGTTTCTTGGACAAGTGGTCCACTTAAAGTACGACTCAGTCCAAGCCAGAGACAGGAACTTACTCGAAGACTACTATGTTCGCAGAGACAAGTTCCTTCTGAATTCCAACGCAAACCCAGATCAGCGTATGAAGTTTTAAAGTGGAAAGCAACAGAATTTCGGTTTTTTATATTATATTGTGGTCCTATAGTTTTAAAATCTCTTCTTCCATTGGATCTTTACAAGCATTTTTTGTTGTTGCACGTAGCATTCTGGATTTTGTGTAGCGATGAACTTGCACTGTCCCATAATGCTATAGCTAAAAAATGTTTGAAAAAATTTGTACTCACTTTATCATTGTTGTACGGTTCAGCGTCACTAGTAATAAATATGCACAATCTTCTACATTCGGCGGACGATGCTAGAAATATGAAATGCAGTTTGAGCAGAATAAACTGTTTTCCATTTGAGAGTGCTCTTGGAGCACTAAAAAAAAAACTGCGAACACCGAACAAACCGTTGTCTCAAATATGCCGGCGATATCACGAGCAAAATTCACTTAAAGAGCAAAACACGTCGCTTCCCCCCATTTCACAAATTCAGAATAGTTCAATAAAAAATGGCATCACAGTTGTACGTTCCCTTCGATTTCGATCCCTAGTTTTATCGTGTGCAATACCTAATAATATGGTATTGTTAAAAGATGAAGTTATAATGAAAATTGAAAAAATTTTCAATCAAGGTACTACAGTATCATCAATGGTAATTCAAGGACCCATATGGAGAGTCAAGAAGTCAATGTATAACCATCCACGCAAATCGCACGATCTTGAAATCTGGGAATTGCATAAGCCTTCGCGAGTGTCTAAAGCATACATAATAACTGAAGTGAAGCAAAAATTAGTAAGGTTACAACTATCCTTCCAACGGTATGGACCAGAAAGATTATTTGTGGATTCTTTGCTGCACTATTAAAAGGGATGTAGTCACTATAGCAAGTATATACCTATAGGGTAGTATTAATATTGTGATTCAGTGGAGATTTATATTACGATGTATATAGAAGATGATTTTCAGTTGACATGTGATGTTTATTTTGAATTAATGTATTGTAACGTGTCAATCTGTCAGACCCCAGGCCTGCTACGATTGGACGTCCAAAATCATCGAAAAACTTGTGACGTCACAAGCGACGACGATCAAGTATAAAAGGGGCTGCCGAGTTAGCTCAGCAGCGTATTCCAGGTAGAGCACCGGTGCGACTCATAACTCTTTGAGCTTAGCACGATCGAGCCAAAGCGGCCGTCGTAGCATTCAATAACATATTCTATACTCACTAAGATAGGAGATAGTCAGATCAATCAAATTCATTATATTAAATTCTCTAGAAATCTATTCTAGCTAAAATCGCAGATAGGAAACTCAATAAAATAAATAAGAAGCATTAACTAAAGCAGTACTGCTGTCTAAATCAAACCGAGATTCAGTTGCCTTTTGAGTAGGGAAATAGAAGTATAAGTTAGATAAGTATTCTTAGTAATATTATATATTATTTTATTAGGCATTTAAATATAACTTTCTCACGAAGCTTATTGAGTATTGCCTGACATTTCTGTGTCTCTATCCTGTAGATTAGCATACCACACGAAGGCCAAATTAGAGATCAGAAAAACATCAACAGATGCGTACGGCTGCGGTCTAAGCGACCTGTATCCGAGGGCCAGTTGTTGTGATTCTGAATCTGACACGCAGGCTCGGATCTAGGATCCTGGTTCTGCAAGATAGAGTTAAATTCGCAATAGCAGGGACCACTGGCTCGGAATACTACCTGGTTCAGTGGGGGTCGGCAAAACCTTAGGTTTTGTATTATTAAAAGCTTTGGCGGTTGAAAGACCTGAGAAGCATTGAATAGCGTAGAATTGTAAAATAATAAAAAATCTGTGTTAGGTGGCTTTTTGTGTGGCATTACCTATCTTTTCCCCACCCACAGTGTCGAGGAGTCCAAAATTATTCATTAATTAACTAACGGTAAAAATCCAACATCTTTTTAGAACCCGACGAACGGCTTGCCTTAAAGATCTAACGATCCAGACAACCCGTAACGTTACAGTAAATTAATGAATAAAGGAATAGTTCAAAATTTAATTAAATAGAGAGAAAAACTGGCAACTTAATTTGCGAGAGAGGAGTAAATTTGCGGAAAATATAGTAATTTCAGGTCAATTAAGTGGCTGATCTAAGAATCATTTTTCGTTGCAGTGGGCGTAAAATCCGATTTTACAACTTGTTCTGCTGAGATAAAATCGAATTTCACGCCAATTGCATCGAAAAACATCGTTCGCAACACGGGCGTAATACTTTATACCCTCGTGTGATGCCGTAATCACTCGAGCCGGCTTCGCCGACCCTCGTGCACGGCGATCACACGCGGGTATAAAATTTTACGCCCTTTATACGAAATATACTATTATAATTGTAGCATATTGAATCGTTGTAACATATAAATAATAAATAATCGATGGATCATCCGATCAGGCCCCGATCCGTTAGCCTCGTCAGAACCTCAACATTTATTCTCGATGAGGTCTTGCTATTACCCGAGCAGGCCCTGATATATTGGGTTCATCCGAACCACAAAGTTTATGGTTGATGGAATCCAAATATTACCCGCGTATCACCCGATCAGGCCCCGATCCGTTAGCCTCGTCAGAATCTCAACATTTATTCTCGATGAGGTCTTGCTATTACCCGAGCAGGCCCTGATATATTGGGTTCATCCGAACCACAAAGTTTATGGTTGATGGAATCCAAATATTACCAGAGTATCACCCGATGAGGCTCCGATCTGTTGGCCTCGTCAGAACCTCAACATTTGTTTTCGATGAAATCTTGCTATTGACCGAGCAGGCCCTGATATATTTGGCTTATCAGAACCTCAAAGTTCATGGTTGATGGAATCCAAATATTACCCGCGTATCACCCGATCAGGCCCCGAACTGTAGGCCTCGTCAGAACCTCAACATTTATTTTCAACGAAGTCTCACTATGACCTGAAAAGGCCCCGGTCGGGCAGTGATAAGGATTTATTATTTATTCATTTTCGAGGGAAACTGAATATCACCCGAACAGGCCCTGGTCAGGCAGTGATAGGGATCTATTCCTGTGGAATCCACGACTGATCCTGATAGGGGGCTTTGTGTTGTCCAGGCCTTCCCGAACAAATTTCTACACGGGTTAGTGAAGATTTTAGCTGTACGACTGGTTTCAAATTCGTGTTGCCGCCTGTCCCTTTCTCCAGATTCCACCATCCTTCTCATTACCTCTGATTTGAGACTTGGAAAGCAGCTATAACCCTACAATATTTTGATACGGGTACACAGGATATGAAGTTTCGACGGCTGCTCAGTGAAATGGGCATTACTGCGCTGATGTCAATGAATATCTGCTATTGCTCGTAGTCTGGCCCGTTTTCGCAGGGTCGAAACGAGATTGCAGTGGTGAGGAAAATTGATTTTCAGGCCCGTTCTTACCAGATGCATATATACCACCCGAATTTGGGTCTTGGTCAAAAGTTGCCAGGGTACTTCCCTGCTCAAAATTTCGTATAGAGACGGATATGGTTGCAGAAAACGCTATAGAAACGGATCGCTCGCGTATCCGTTTCCATCCATTTCGATCTGTTTCTTTAGCGTTTTCTGCACATTCTATCCGTCTGTATACGAAATTTGTAACAGGGTTGTCAGGGGTTAATAAATAGTCATGTTATATTTTTTTGGGGAATCTTATCAAATAATTGCGTCATACATATTGTTACAAAGATAGATTCTGGTTTTACACTTTACTAAGGAATCACCTTTACATTTTACATTCAAAAACTTTGCATCATCTAGCAGTCATGAAAGATAAACGAATACAAATAACTGATGTAAAATAACTGAACAAGCATTATTTCAAAAACAGTGCTGTTTCACACGTCAAACTGTAAACACGCATTTCTTGCATTTCCCAATATATTCAATTTCCCATACAATTTTATTAACTTTGATTTGAATCTCCTATTCGAACTCAGGACCCACATTTTATTTAACTCAATCCGCTTAAGGGGGTATATACACCTTTAAATGGGTTGAATTTCTGAAAAACAATTTTCCTTTTTTTTTCAACTTGAAGACTCTGATAAAATTGAAAATAATCATCATGTTTGGGGAGGGTTTGATCTTCATTATCCATATCTTACATCATGTATTACTTCCAGTCTGAGGGTGACTGCGCTGAAGACAAGAAAATACAAAATCACTCGGTTGCCGTAAAGAATCAGACCCAGTGTTAGACCGATCTTGGAATTTTTGCTTCTCAATTGTTCAAAAGACATGCCTCTATCAGATGAACATAGAACTTTTTGATATTGCAAGAATTACTCGAGTTATTGAATTTTTTCGATTTTTTTTCTGAATTTCAAAAAAATTTTTGCTTATTTTTCTAATATTTCGACTAAAAATAGGTTCATCGAAAAGTTCTATGTTCATCTGATAGAGGTTTCGATTCTACAAATTCGAAGACCACAAACGCCAGAATCGGTCCAACGATGCTCCTGTTTCTTTACGACAACCGTTCAAAATATTCATTCTCCAGAAATCAACTTTTTAACTTTTTGATTCAAATTTTTTTTTTTATTTCCTACTTTTCCAAGAGAAGAAAATGTAGTTACAGGAAATTAAGTTTTAAGATTTTGCCTATGACTAATATGCTGGATCCGCAGCAGCTCTCATATCGATGAGTTATGAGTCGAGTCGAGTCTAGACACATGTGCCAGGCGGAGGTTCGTAGTGAGCTTTGACCTGTTCTGTACAACAACAGTGTCCGTTAGGTGTCCGGTGAGGCTGTTAGAGAAATAATAAATTGCTTTAGAAAAAATCTGATCAAAATTTTTCAAAACATAAAAATTCTCTAAAATTTTTGATCTCCAATATTTTTGAGATTCAGAAGATGCTAGCACAATTTTTGTCAATACTACAGAAATTCTTTCATCTTCCATCAATCATACCGTTTTTCTTATAATATTTATTAAACTCTTGCAATTAATATATGTATTGTAGAAATACTCATCTTGTGAGAAATCAAAATGTGTAGTCTCCTGGCATCGATTTCAAACGCACTTTTTGATGGATCATCTTCTTTCGATTCTGAAGTCTCATTCCAGATACATATACACTGCGTTTATTCAATAATGGAAATTACTATTGGTTTGAATTCGTAATGAAAGCACGACAATATTTACAAACAAGTGGACACCTAACCTCGAAAAAATGTTGATCGCAGCCATGTGTTCTGTCAATGATCACAATTCAAAAGAATATTGAAAATTAAATAAGTGTAAGAATGATAATTGAAAAGAATTAAAAGATCACAAGATCAAATGCAAAATCGAAATATATAAAAACGTCATAAAATTGAGCAGTGGTGTTGGCGGTGTTGTACAATACTTATAGCACCAATCTGAGGGTTCGCGCGCCGCGCCGCGGCGCTTTTTCGCAATCTGGCACTGTCATGGCTGTAACTTTTCGAATCCTCTAGATATTTTGACACCGATTTATTTGCAGGTAGAGTAGGTCACTAGCATTCCAAATAAATTATAAAATAAAATACGATTTTTTGAAAATTCAAAGGTGTATATACCCCCTTAAGCCTTCCTTTAAATATCAGCAATTAGCCCTCAAAAACTAATTCAGTTACAATATGTTACAAATATTGCAGTTCTTAGTCTGTCACGAGTCAAGTATCTTGTAGACCCTAATTTTGTACATTATTAAGTAAGCCTTCGCGTTAGATTGAAAATCAAAAATCCTATTTTAACTTTACATAGCGTTGGGGCACTTTCACCCGATACTAACCCGTTTTCGTGTCTCATTCAGCTTACTACCGTTTCTTGTATTTTAATTTATCATTCATTTAATTCAGTTCCGTTTTATTTTCATCAAACAACTATTATTTCGATAAATTGTCAAGATTAATTATCGGTTCACTGTATTGTTACCGTATACTTCAGTTGAGTTTCGTGTCTCGTTCTCGTTACACGCAGTTTGCTCAATAAATGTACAGTTCCAAAGGATCTTGAAAGTTCTGTAGATATTGTAAAAAAGACAATCATTATATCGAAGACTGTTATGCTTGAAAAAGGAAGAATAAAATAAATTCGAATAATCCTCAAAAGAACGATAGTAATAATTCCAATTTTAATTCTAATTCCAATTCCAACTCCAATTCAAAATTTTTTTTTTGTCAGAGTTTCATCAATATGTCAATAAATTTCTTCGAAATGGGACAAAAATGAACTGATTTGATGGTTGAAAACCACAGAAAATGACTACCGGCTTAGGGGGCCGTCTTGTCCCACCCTCCCCCCCTAAGTTTATCGGTTCTTTACCGCAACCACGACATTGATGACGCTGATTCGTAGGTTAATACGTATACATCTTCTATCGGCTGACTTATTCTATTCCATAACCTGAAACATTAATGAGAAATATTGTTCCGTCCGTCGCCACCTATCGGCGGAGTGGAACTCGAAAAAGTCGAATCTTATTCGCAATATTCGCAAATCAGTCTATCGGTTCTTGACCGCAATCACGACGTAACATACACATAATTCTATGAGCAGTATCCGGAAATAAGCCTATCGGTTCTTGTCCGCAATCACGACAGTACATCCACGTGATTCTATGAGCAGTATCCGCAAATAAGTCTATCGGTTCTTGACCGCAATCACGACATTACATCCACGTGATTCTATGAGTAGTATCCGCAAATAAATCTATCGGTCCTTGTCCGCAATCACGATAGTACATCCACGTGATTCTATGAGCAGTATCCGCAAAGAAGTCTATCGGTTCTTGACCGCAATCACGACATTACATCCACGTGATTCTATGAGTAGTATCCGCAAATAAATCTATCGGTCCTTGTCCGCAATCACGATAGTACATCCACGTGATTCTATGAGCAGTATCCGCAAATAAGTCTGTCGGTTCTTGACCGCAATCACGACATTACATCTACGTGATTCTATGAGCAGTATCCGCAAATAAGTCTATCGGTTCTTGACCGCAATCACGACATTACATCCACGTGATTCTATAAGTAGTATCCGCAAATGAGTCTATCGGTTCTTGTCCGCAATCACGACATTACATCCACATGATTCTACGAGAAATGCCGCAAATAAGTCTATCGGTTCTTTTCCGCAATCACGACATTACATCCACGTGATTCTATGAGCAGTATCCGCAAATAAGTCTGTCGGTTCTTGACCGCAATCACGACATTACATCCACGTGATTCTATGAGCAGTATCCGCAAATAAGTCTGTCGGTTCTTGACCGCAATCACGACATTACATCCACGTGATTCTATGAGCAGTATCCGCAAATAAGTCTATCGGTTCTTGACCGCAATCACGACATTACATCCACGTGATTCTATAAGTAGTATCCGCAAATTAGTCTATCGGTTCTTGTCCGCAATCACGACATTACATCCACATGATTCTATGAGAAGTATCCGCAAATAAGTCTATCGGTTCTTGACGGCAACCACGACATTACATAGAATTCACAGTTCATAAAAACGTGCATTAACAGATAGAATCATGAGCGTGTAAATACGAATAAAAACTGTTGGCGTCGTCTAGCTCTCCGATTCAATGTTCGCGAATGCGGGTGGAAGCGGATAGAATTCACAGCTCATTGAATCTTACATTACCAAATAGAATCATCATATTGTGAATACGGATAAAAACTGATAGCGTCATCTGGCTCTCCGATTCTACAGTCACAATTACGGATAGAAGCGGATAGAATTCACAGCTCATAGGAACTTACATTAACAAATACAATCATCATATTGTAAATACGGATGAAAACTGATAGCGTCATCTGGCTCTTTGATTCTACACTCGCAAATACGGATAGAAGCGGATAGAATTCACAGCTCATAGAAACTTACATTAACAAATAGAATCATCATATTGTAAATACGGATAAAAACTGATAGCGTCATCTGGCTCTTTGATTCCACACTCGTAAATACGGATAGAAGCGGATAGAACTCAAGGCTCATAGAAACTTACACTCACGAATAGAACCATGTGCGTGTAAATACGGATAAAAACTGATAGCGTCGTCTAGCTCTCCGATTCTACGATCGCAAATGCGGGTGGAAGCGGATAGAATTCACAGCTTATAGAAACTTGCACCAACAAATAGAATCGTGTTGTTCAAATACGGATAAAAACTGATAGCGTCATCTAGCTTTCCGATTCTACTATCGCATATGCGGGTGGAAGCGGATAGAATTCACAGCTCATAGAAACTTGCACCAACAAATAGAATCATATTGTTCAAATACGGATAAAAACTGATAGCGTCGTCTAGCTTTCCGATTCTATAGTCGCAAATGCGGGTTGAAGCGGATAGAATTCACAGCTGATAGAATTTTATAGTAACAGATAGAATTGTTATCAGTGAATAACGACTTGAAACTTATATCACTATCTCACACATAGAGTCAAATACATATGCTTTCTGGCGATTCGGTACGAAAACGATTCGGTGTGGAACAATAAGCATTTTATAAGAACGGATACATTTTGCGTATGCGAATGTGTAATAGAAGCTTGTATCGGATTCGCTGTATAGAATACAATAGTTGCAGAGACTTTTAGTATGCGGATTTGCAATACAGACCTGATAATCATAAAATCGAATTTGAACATCTAAATAACGAAACTTTTTCTATTGTGAATATCTTATAGGATAATATACTTGAGAAATTGCGTATAATACTTTATAAAAACCCATTGCTTTTCTATCACGAAAGTCGTATAGAAAAAATGTATAATAGAAACACATAAAATCTTACACATATTTTATGTGAGCAGTTGTCGGGTACAGATTGGACATATCGAATATTGTAGAAATTATATACGTTACTATAAATTCCTATGAGAGATTTATAGCAGGGAGCAGAGAGATTTGAGCGAGCGAGTGTGGTTGTTGTCTTTAACCATGACCTTTTCCCCAGGAATTTAGGTCTTTTTCAGATTTCTTCAAATTAGTACTTGGATAATCGATCCCCGATATTTTCCCAGCTCGTTAAAACTATTTAATTCCGTCTTCATAACGTATTTGTTATTACAAACGCCTCGATATTCGTAAAACTCATATTTGTTCTCCCAAATTCGGTCGTTTGATTAATTTCGAAGAGGCTTCAAGCTGGTCTATTCGTGAACAGTAACTCGGATCGATGATGATTCGCATGTTCCTGTTTCTTTCTGGCCCGCTCCTGCCCATTTTTCCAGTCCGCAGAACCCTACCTTACCTGTTTCTGATCCATGAGTCTGAAGAAGAAACATTTTTATACTCATAATTACCCTTTGATAAAAATTAAAGCTCAACTATCTGCTCAAGGTTTTCTATGGTTTACCAGGCAACTCGAACATCAAGCAATTAGGTTTTGTTCCCACGTAGCCAATGGGCACGCAATATTCGAAATAAATCCTAATCACTTGACTCCTGAGTTGCCTGAATGCAGACGTTTTCACTTCCCTATGAAGCGTTTTCACGAATATTCCCGGTATGTTGGCATGATTGTCCTATTCACAATTTTCGGCAATCTTCACACAAAAAGGCATAATAGTGGATTTCGATACGAGCGCGAAATGTGCGGCGTTTATAGGTGTATCCGAAGTTTTCAGCACGAACCGTAGTCGAGGCGGCACTGTTGTGGATGTGAAAAACCATATGTATGCACGGAGATAGCGCGTCGACGGGGATAAATGGGTTTTGTTTGCACGGTGTGCGTAACATGAATCTTGTTGTGCACGCTGGACATGCGCAGAACGTTGTGCGCACGTTTGGCAGGCATTATTGTTTCATGTTGGCATCGCCTACGAAAACCTCAGGAAAGTGCCACAAAATGACCGCTCCAGAGCCCAAAACAAGCGACTTTTTGATGCATGCGTTATTAAAAAAATATTACTTTTGTCAAAATATTCAAGAGCATGTCCTGGTGCTATCTTTACAGGCCGAGAAGAACACAAAAAAGTCGCAAAGAACTCGGAAACGATGATCTGAAATGATGTATGATGGATTTATTCGATGATTAGGGACGAATAGGTTCGATCCAGGACGCGAGATTCGTCGAAATCGAGAAAAAATTATTTTTTCATGTTCGTCAAGTGTGGCCGTGTCACTTATTTTGGTTAATATCAGAGCCCACGCATTAAAAACGTACAAACCAGCAACGTACCTCTAGTCTACATGCAATGACGAACATTTTTGTTCACAAATTTTGTGGTTTTACGCAACAATGGGGCCAGTCACCAGTGGATGTAAAGTAGAGCGCTAGTAAAGATGTAAATAGTGTAAAATTGTCGATTTCCGACAGCTGAGACATGGGATGGTCCTCGGCTAGGGGAACGTCCGACCGATGGCTCTACGCACGAATCATCGTGCCAGTAAACATATATCATCGTCGCTGTTGCATTGGCAGTCTTGGTACCACGTGACAGGACGACCACGCAGAGGTGATTCGAAAAATACGAAAACGTATAGGTACTTATATGATAATCGATAATACTTGGTAATGATGTATTCAATACTACGGTAAGTACAACCAATAATTATATTCTCACATATAATACCACAAGAGCTTCAAAATTATCGGGTATTTCTCGATAGGTTCGTTGCAAACAAATGAAGGAGTCAAGTTTTTCAGGTTACAAAATCACGAGCGCGAAGCGGGAATGATTTTTCTGAAAAACTTGACGAGTTTGTTTGATTGCAGGGAACCTTGAGGGAAATACTCGATTAATTTTGAAGCTCGAGTGGTATTCGGGGGATTATCTTTCCGTCCAAATTTCGGCAAAGAGAATTGCACCATATGAGACAAAATCCACAGTTAAAAATTCAAAATTCGGAAGTCACAGAATTATAATTTAATTCATATTCAAAGTGTCGCTATAAAAAATACAATTGTTATAGACATTGGAACAATTCTTCGTTGAGTCAGTATTATTGACGATGGCTCCAGAGGAATTAGAAGGCTGCAGAGGTGGAGGAGGAAGGTAAATGGAATTATTTATCGTATTCACTTCATTGGGCGGTTTTTTTTCCAATTTCGTCAGAATCGCTTCATGGTGTTCATGATCGAGTTGTAGATAAGGCTGAATTGAATACGTGCTCGCATGTCAAGTAATTTTAATAATTTGTTGTTCTCCAACTCCTGATTTGGCCAGATTAGAAACCGCTGTTGCTCGACCTGAATGATTGGTGATTTTCTTGTTTGCCACATCAAGCCTAGCCGTCTCCGCTGACTCCTTCACCCACTTTGCAATCATATTCTGGCCGAATGGTGTATCTTTATACCAGCTGCTACCTGGATTTTTCCAGTGCGGACTTGGAGTCAGGGTTAACTGAATTGGAAAATATTTTGTTTTTCATATACAGCTACATGAAAAATTACCGCAGTGAAAGCACACGTGAAATTACCAGTGACATTATCAAAATCATCAGGTAAATATCGTACAGGCCAGTGCCGTCTTCAAGCATGGGCTTGGTGGGCCCGAGCCCAGAGCCCCGGGTTCTAGGGGGCCCCCACTGGTGCGTCAGAAGACTGTCGATGTTAGTTAAATTCGAACATTTTTCGATCAGGCCACCTGTATTGATTTTATGAATTTTATGATTTTTGGATTTTTTCGAAAACACACTTTTTTTCAACTGGCTCTAACTTCAAGAGCGTTGATTCTTTTCGAAAAATGATGGAAGCATAAAATGTGTCCATAAGTCCGAGCTTGCTGAAAAAAAATCTGCAATTTTTCCAACGACAAAATTCTAAGGTTTTCGCGATAAAAAAAAATCCAATTTTTTTCAATTACGACACCTTCGATCGTCCTGAAACTTTTTACCTGAATTCGACCAGTTAGAATCAAGTTTTTTCCGAAGGAAATCATGGATTGCTGATTCGTTCGGGAGTTACACCATCATAAGTGCCGAAAATCAATCTTAACGTAAAAAACGAACCTCCGAGTACGTATTCTATATAGAACCGAACCTCGGAGTATGTATTCTGTAGAAAAAAACTTTTGAGTACATACTCTGTAGAAACGAACCTCCGGGTATAGGCCAGTCAAATTAGCTCGAAAAGTAGCAAATATCTACAAAATGGATGAACGAGCCAAATTTTTCAGGGTGAGTAAAGGGTCATTAGAGATGCCTAAATCCGCCAGAATCCAACAAAATTTCCTTGTGCCTCGTCCGCCATGTTGGAAAACAGGAACTCGTCGATATCTCGGATCCTACTGGTTGGATTTTCATTTATTTTTTTTAGTTTTGTAGAAAAAAATATTCTCTACGATTTTTATCCGAAGAATTTTTCGATATCTGGGTAGTTCCAAGATATTGCGTCTTTTGGTGTCTTTCAGAAAAAAAAACAGTGAGAATAAAAAAATTTTCAAACTTGGAATGACCTTAGTTGTTTTTCAAACTGTGTTCAATACGGTGCGCTAAATTTTGATTATAAATTATTTTCACAATTCCAGAAAATTGGGTTCAAACAGCCAAATTGTCTCTACCCTGGCATGTCCCTTCGACAAATTTGTTGATTGAGGTAGCAATCTTTGTTAACTTTTCGAATAAAATGTAATAAACAAATAGTTTTTCTCATAGCTGTATAAACGTATAATGTTATTTCGGTGACAAAATTGATTCCATATGACTATTTTTCAAAATATTCCATATTCCGTTTTGTCTCACATTTTCGACGTCTCCTCCCCTGGCATTTTTATGAACGTTATTTTAAGATAATACAATGGGGCACCCAATATTACTATGTCAGCATGTTGAAAGTTCGCCACAAAATATGCAACACATTAAGGGTGAACGCCGTTGCTTATTCGTTTCTCAGTTAGCGCGGAGAAACTGCGGCGTTCGGGTTTGTGGAGAAGAGGTCCTTGTATCTACACTGGTCAGTTGTATGTCGCCATTAGTTATCTATTCATCATAGTTTGACGCAACATCTATTGTAATACGTGCAATAGTCACCCTGTTTAAATTTAGAATCGATAACATAATTTGTCTTCATATTAATAACGATTTTCCGCAAAAATATCTCTTCCTTGGCATATCTCCCCTGGTCACTATCTATATCCTGGCCCATGTAAAAATATTGAAAATTATGAAAGTTACTCGCCCTTTCGTACGTTGCAACAAGAGACTGTTATCATTACAGCAAATATGAAATCATCTGCAATCATTACGTTTTTCGTTTTGCCAAAATGTTGACAGCTGAGACGCAATATCTTGGAACTACCCGTCTGTGAAGGAAAAAAAGTTATTCGAATGTTCATCATGGATTATATTGCCCCCTTCCGATTGTATCGGAAACTCGTTCAAACAAAACTTTTAAAACTTTTTTTCTTCCACAGATATCGAAAAATTCTTCGAATAAAAGTAGTAGACAATATTTTTTTCTACGAAACTGAAAAAAAAATGAAAATCCAATCAGTAGAAGCCACTGATATATATAATAACTGGATAGAAGATAGCCCATGCTAACATACGGCTGGCGGTGTGCCGCTTAGAAGGCCGGCGGCGGCCGTCTTTTCGGACAAAAACAGACGAAAAGCGGTGCCTAATTTGAAAAATATGAGCTGTATAACCACTCCGTTGAATACAGTTCCGTGTGGCATCATGATACGTGAGAAAAAGTGTAAACCGTGTCGTAAAAATAAAGAATTCTCTCCCTGGTCGGTATGAATGAAATACATCATGCACAAATACATAAATTCAGATCAGAAGGTAAGTAAATTATTATTATTTTTATTACCAATTTTTTTTTATTTTTTTTTATTTTTAAACATTCCATCTCAAACTTTCCTGTTACATCTGATGATGATTTTCTACGAACCGATGTCCAAGTCCTAGTGAAAATAACTGAAAGAAAGAACGATTCCAATTAATTATGAATAAATAAATAAAGAAAGAAATAAACGAATTATCAAGAGGTGTATGGTAGTAACATTTAACATTTCGTAAAAAAACAAGTAATATATAAAGAATTGGTGGAAGATTCAAAACATGCAATAAATTTATAAACATATCAACTATAACAATCTAAAGCGTTACAACAAGATACGCATAACCATAGGTTTTCATGCAAGCGTTGCCGCGCGGCAAGACACATCACCAATACAAAATTATCCTTATAGGCCTCTTGGATAACATACAGACACGCCAAGGATATTAAACTATAAAGGATGTCTGGATCCGGCCGTGCACGCTGATTGGCTCGTCAGTCTGTGACGTAGCGCTAGACCCTAACGCAGCGGCACTCTCGAAATAACAGCTACAGACCATTTATTTCTATAGTTTTTTAACTGTACTGTCGCTGTTAGATCGTATAAGACAATTATAAAAGGCTATTATTTTCGGGAAAAATATCGCCATCTGTTTTTAGATTGAATTGAATACGATATTTCTAGTTAAAGCCGTGTCAAAACCCGATTTGAATATAATATCTTCAATTTTCAACGAATTCTGTGGCATGCAAGCATAATTCAGAGGAAATTAGGTTTGGCATACGTTCTTGACTAGGTTTTGAAATAAGTATGTATATACAATTCGTATGAAACTTAGAAGGAACAGATTGCATAAAAGGATCAGTATTAAACATTGTATTTTATTCAGATAAAAGAGTTTGAAGCAAATAATTTTACATTTACTCAAACGTTATTCAATAATTTTGCGTTGTTTGTTACGAATGCGCATCCTGATTTCATTCTCACGGTTCGTAACAATAGAGAATTTACGTTTCAATGATTTTTTTTCTTTCAGTTTGTAGTTCAGGTAATTCATTCGCACAAAAGTTCTTTGTCTGATGAATGTCTTCACAACGGGTTCTGGTAATGTCGTCCGGCGCATAACTCGTTTGACTAATTTCGCCACTACTCCTTTTCCCTTCTGTAAATTTATCGAATCTCCCGAGCCACCGTGATGTTTTTTGAAATATTTTTCAAACTTTAGAGCACTTGCGGCCCATTCGGTGGATGGTACTGTCAGACCACCGTACGAAAGGTGCTGAGTCCAGTTGGGAAGCCCATAATTGTGTTCTCCTACTCGTACGTGTGAATAATCACCAAGGTTAGGATAGGTATCGCGATATTTTCTTGCCACCCAGCCAGCCAAGTAATTGATTGCATCACCTGCTGTTTCTCCTTCGAGAAAATCAGAATTACAAGAACCTTGGTCTCCATCGCTGTTACTACGATTGCTCAAATCACTAGAACCAAGAGACGATGTACTGAAACCATCAGGAGCCGCAAACGCTTCAGTTTCCAGCTCTGGTTCAGGTACATCTATCGAAGCTTGTCGAAGAACCTTTGCTACAACATATTCGTCAGGTGCAACATCGACGGTGTTTGTGTTATCTTGTACCATACCAGGATTTTTTCCTGTAACAAGAAATTTAATAAAACGTATACCTAAATTTAATATTCATCTGCACAAGTAATTCTTGTTCACTTCAAGTATGAGAAAATAATACTCACCCAGTATTATCATGCGTATTCTATATAACGCATTCATTGGGGTAGGATGGTCATCTAATCCACCGCGAGTTCTGAGTTGGGAGAAGAAATTTTCCAAGGAATCTTGATTCAGTTTATGCGTCAATATGTATGACATATCATAGCGCGCTTTTAAATCTTTTTGTATGGCTTTCAATGAGTTGATCGACATCAGCAAACCCTTTTGGAATGTTTGGAGTGACTTTTTTCCAATACAGCGCATATGGAGTACAGTTTGAAACATGTCATCGAGTATTTTAGTTTGCACTTCCAGATTCATTCCAAATCCACTTTTTGATGGGAAATTTGGTACTACAGGTCTGTATGTATTCATTATGTCGAACCATGAGTTGACTAGCTCAATAAAATTTCCAGTATTCACCGCTAGTTCCTTATCGACTCCAGGATAATAATGTTTCAAAGCAGTAGCAGTAGAATGCGAAAGAAGTTGGGATGCCAAAGATACATTTTGCCTCCGACTGTCCTTACAGGTAATGTGGGTTTCGTTCAATTTATGGCAAACACTTACTTCATGACCTGTTAATTTAATTAGTGCTACCAGCGGTTCCTTGTTTATAATCGTGCCATCTTCTAATGAATAACCTGTGTCAAGGAGCCAATTTCTGACCAATTTCAGTAAGTGGGGAGCATCAGCGAAGAAATATATATTGTTATTTGTGATTGGGTGAAGGAACCATGATTGTTCGATTGTTACATTTAGATCACGCCACAAACCAATGTTACCACCGCCACAGTCACTTACACAAGCAACGACTTCATAACCAATCGAATGGAGCTTTTTTATGATGTTATTCAGAATTTCGATTGTCATTTTCTGGTCGAAATCAAGGTATATTGGCTGCTTCCATTTTCCTATTAAGCCTCTTGCCATGATAACTTGCAATTGGGAATGTGGTCCGATCACTTCATCGTTGGCTTTGTCATATTCGTACCTGTGCGTATTTGATATGTAAAAACTTGAGGAATGAAATATTATTATTCATGAGTAGACAATGATTATCCTCACTTCTCATACACTTTCACTTCGTCAAACTGAATTACAACCAACTTTTCCCCTGCGGTCATGTCACGTCCAGCTATCGCCAGGAAATTAAAGACGTCGTTCAGAACTCCCTGCCGCATATTTATTTTCGTAGCATATGACTGTAAGGTTGATAATCCAGGCAGCGGGAAATGCAAGGTTGATCTCATGTAGACATAGCATCGCTTACTGAAATACCTCAGGGTAAAAGCAATCGAAATTTCCTCTGCAGTCCAATTGACGCGTTTTTTTTTTCGAAGGATAAGGGCGATTTGATTACTTGTGAGAACAGAGGACAAGACTTGTTTTATTTTCAAATTTAATTCCTTATCAGAATGCTTTTTCGATTTTAAATATTTGTTTTGATATTGTAATCGCTTTATTGTGGATCTTGCAAGAACTTCCTGCGATGTTATTTGTTGTTGCAAATTTTCGTTTGCAGTCTGAAGTTCTCGAATTTTTTCGCTTAAGACATTGACTTGATCTTCATTGTTCGTAACACCAACAGCTGGTTGTAAATTTGGATCTATATTTTCAGTATCCAAATTGTGAAGATGATTCGTACTTGATACACTTGTAACAGATTGATCTTTTTCGTTCAATATTTCTTCAATGAGTTTCTTATTATTTCTGGCCTTCATCCTTTGAGCACGATCTGATGAATCGGAATCTTGGAGCATTGCCAATCCTAAGTGCTGTGATGGTACTGCGTTTTCCTTCAAAATATTTCTTCGGGGTAGACCCAATACAAGATGTTTTACATCCATCTCAAAATCGTCTATCTTGAAATGTACGGAACACACATGGCAACTGCTTGGATTCCACTTTCCAGCTCGACGGCATCTATGTATCCATGTTTTTCTCAGTTTCAGATTTTTTGGAAATGTATGGTAGGATATAATTGGATCGCGCTGATCTTTTGTTTTGACATGACTGTTGTTACATACAGCCACTGCGCACGTGGTTCCAGGCATGATGCAATTGATAATGAATAATCTGAAAAACTAGAAAAATTCAGTTACAAAATATGGAATAATCACGTTTATGTTATTCATCCTACCTAGATATAAAAAAATAAGGTTTTGTATATTTTTAGAATATTATGATATTGATAGTCTCTTCCTGTATTTGAAAGTTTCAATTTTTGTTGATCTTACAGTTCGTTTCAACAATTTACTCCCGAAAGTGTCAATACTTGTATGGTTAACCTCAAATCACTGTTGTCACAAGTAAATTAACTCAAAAACCAAAGTACTTAGAATCCCATACATCATATCAGAATATTATCTTCACATGATGTATAGGATAATCAAGTTATGTTCAAGTTATTGCGACGGAAATTATGTAAAACTATGAAAAACAATACTTACCGCTATGTATTGAGGCCTGCGAGGGTCTAGCGCTACGTCATCAGTCTACCCCCACTACCGAACCCGACTGTTAACATTGCGCTTATGGGATCTAGACATCCTTTATAGTTTAATATCCTTGCAGACACGCTACTAGGCGGCGTGAGAGCTGTGTTCATATACGGCCGACAGCGCCGGCTAACGTGGACGTCTGGCGAAACTTGGACGTCAATGTTATGCATGTATACGCCACACAAGCTTAGTTTACTTTGTCTGTATGTTATCCAAGAGGCCTATTCATGTAAACCATTATTATTGATGTGCCCAAACAAGTTGTCTAGTCATGAAATGTCTAATATTAGTGCCTGTCGTAGTCTGGGAGTAGTTTTTGGTATGGGAATACATGCGGAGTTCGATAAACGCTTTAATGACTGCCTTGATGAGAATATGCACATGATTGTACATTTCTTCTGGTGCGCTATCAAAGATGTGATCGTCCAAATCCGGGAAAAGAGCTGCGTCTTGTGTGACCTTGCCGAATACTGTATTCAACAGTACTGCTGGAAAGTTCTTCTCAACTGGTGGCCGTCCCATATTCATATTACATGCATGTCTGAAGCATTTTTCTGTCACGAGGCAAACTTTGATCACACTCAGGCTAGGGATAATCAATCCACCTCTAGACTTCAGAATCGTGAGTGAAGTGCGGTTTAGACGATTCTCTGCTGGAGTACTAACTTGACCAATACAAGAAGCGATACATGTGAAACATTTAATGCATTTTTTGAGCTTCTTCCCGATAAACCCAGCTATGTAACCGACGACGTGTTCGGAAAACTCACTGGTGTTTTCGGGCAAAGACCACGCAAAATCTACAAATTCTTGGAAGTCATCTGCAGCAGTTTTTTGTGCAACCCCCAAATCATATTTCTGGTATAACCTTGTATTTTCCAATTCCGTATAAATGCTTGGATCATAACGATCTAATCTTGCTCCTCTTTGCTTTCCTGATGACACGTGCAGGATTTTTGTGTTATCCATTTCTGCAACATTTCCGTTCGATGATGAAATTTCATGACGTATCAGTAGCCGTTTGAAAGCCGAAACGAACTGTGATACAGTTGGATTTGGGCACCAGCCACCTCGTTGTCTTACAGCACAGAAAAAAAGCTCCAGATGATCCTGACTCATCTTGTAGGTGAGGAGATATTTCAAATGGGAGTCTTCGCATTTCACTAGATCATCAAATATTCCAAACACTGATAAAACGCCAGAATATAAACCTATGAATCCAGTGGCGCGCCTCGATTTGTAAATTGGCTTGGAGTCAAGAGTTTTCAATTGCAGGATGTACTGTAATTCTTTTTCCATTCTGGGACGCCAAACCCTCTCATTTGATGGTCGCATTGGGGCCTTGAATCCCTTATCAAATGGATTTCTCACGTTGAGGAAGTCGAAGATACAATCGATACTGCGCAGAAATCGTACAGTTCCCGCACTACCAGCAAACTGTGGTAAGTGGAGCTCATGGTCGCTAAACTCAATTGCATCTGCAACGCTGCTACTCAGTGTCTGAGCTGCAAGACGCACCTTCATAATATTTTTTTTAAAGTCCACGTGAGAATGTCTTAATTTGTTTCCAGCTCTAAGACCTTCAATATCCTGGAGTTTGGCCAATTCCAAAATAAATCTCCATTCAATTCTTCTTCCTTCACCATCTAATAACACTTTATATTCCCCCAGGCAGTTACGTACTAACTTCAACATGTGACATGCATCTAATAAAACATAAATCTTTTCAGAAGGATCACTTGGATGAGGAAAGTATGGTCTGGGATCTGGCAAATCTATACGTCCACCCAGCTTCCGGATCGTAGATAAGTGACAGGGTGGTCCATCCAGGGTTGAAGAAGTCACTCGTACACCAATCTTTTGAAGTCTAACTAAACTTTCTGTGACAAGATTTGTCTGGGTTTCCGCATCGATTCCATTGATCAGGAAGTAACCTATCGGCAATTTCCAGGAAGCATCAACACCCACCACCATGATAACGAGGGCATCCTTAGCTTCCGGGAGATCATCACCAGGAATCACGCCGGTACCCATGTCTACATGCCCCCGCTGTTTGCCATCTCGACCTCTTTGCGTGCCCTGTTTGATGCCGATTTCGTCCAACATGAGCGAGCAAATCGTGCGTCTGTTATTTTTTTCGTCTGACTGTACTCTGTTTTGGAGGGTTTCGAAAGCTTCATTCAGGAATCCTGGCTCAGCGTCTACAGATGAGTACCATGTTCGTAGGACGGTTGCATGAGGAAGGGCCAAGTCGAATTTTTGGCGAACATAATCATAAGCTTTAGGCGAGTAAAAATGCAGTGTCAGGGCAAAGGATCGTAATTCGGGTGGGTACTTTTCACGTGTTAGTTTTCCCTTGCTATTTTTCATCATGCGCATGCATAACTCTCGTGGAGTTTGTGAGAAGCTTTCAAGGCACTGTAGTCCGTCTGCAGAAACACGACGTTCGTCTCGTAGCGTACTTACCACCTCTGTCAAGGATTCAACCCGTTTCCTCAATTTATTGATCTTTTGCCTTTGTATTTTATTAACTGATCGGACCTTATGTAAATTTTGCTTCAGTTCAATATTTTTTTTCAGCAAAGTTCTTGGGGTACTTTCATAATTGTGGTCATGTAACAGGAAGGAATGTAGACGGCCAGTCCAGCATCCATCTGCAGTAATAGAAGTCTTTGGTGCCACATCAGATTGAACGTTAGATTCGGTAATCGCTACTACCGGCAGGCATTTTACTGAAATAAAATTTGATACTGTTATAAGTAGAAAAAATAAGCATTTAACTCGTATTGTCTTGTATTATTTATGAAAATTTAGAACGATGTATACTGTGAGTTAATTTTTCTGGTTGTTAATTGTCATCCAATTATTCGTTCATTTATTCACTTATGTTATTAACTTATTATTTATTATTATTATTATTATTATTATTATTATTATTATTATTATTATTATTTTTAGTGTCATTATTATTGTATTATAATTTTAATTACCGGGTGTGCAAGATGAAGAGACGTTAGCATTACTCCCACAGTGCTTCTTCGGACTACTAGTCTCTATACAGATCTCATGTAACGGAGATGCAGACTTTTGTTTGCATGCTCGAACTTCTGAAACTAAATATTTAACTTAAGGGCAAGGGAAAAATAGGTTTGCAAATGCCTCAACATTAACGTGATCACCAGTGAGTAATAGGATAACGCTCACCACCTTGTGTGTTATTGGGGAGAAGAATTGTTGGCACACTGTTGTTGTTCAGTTCCACACGAAAGCCGGACTTTTCTAATGTGTTCGGCGCGAAGTGATCGGAACATAAGAGTGCTCGTTCGGCAGGGAGTCCAGGAGCACTTCTTCACCTTACAAACCCATTCTACCCATTTTCGGGCAAGATCGGGATTTTTTTCAAATGGAAAACTGTCGGATAAACAGAATTAGACTCTAATCTCATCTTTCATTTATTAGTATATTGTTACATCCCCAGGATATAACCCTACCAACCAATAAAATTCTTTCTTTTTTTTTATATATACTATATTCTTATATTCATACCATAAACTAGATTAGAAGAGAAGAGAAACTCTCAATTCAGATATATAAATATATATATATATATATTTAGAAAACTAAGTCTTTGTGGAGCTGGAAAAGAGGCAACTTAACTTACAGGAAGGTAAATGCTATTATATTCAAACGCCACGTAATAGGCAACCCAACATGCAAGAAAGCAAAGAATATCACGATTTCATAATACAGCATTGTAAGCATCAAACCCTATGAGAAACTCTTTACCAGTAAAACAATTCTAATTAATTTTGACTATACAGATTTAAGATTATAGAAATGCTAGAGAGATAAAAAACTAATCATCTATATAAACATAATCATAACCTCATAGTATATAACTATTTGAGACGAAACAATCAATATAATAATCAAGTAGACTATATCAATAAACAATACACAAATAATATTATGATTCAAATTACAATAGAATCACTTATATTAAATTTATAAAGGAATGGTAATTAATATAATAAGATATGAATAGGAAACAGTAGAGGCACGTTAAATGAAACCCTCAAGCATATGAGGACAGCAAACCTTATCTACAGAAAGAGGAGCTTAGTGTAAAACCATGCCCCCACTGCTTCCTTATAGAAATAATAATTCAAAAGACAAAAGTAAGGGAATGATATCTGAGTAAGGTACCGAAGTTATAAATACGATGAAAACTTTCTTCGAGTGCTTTTTTTCGAGTAGAGAGTGGATAGGAAGTACAGAGCAGAAATTAAGTAGAGAAATTACGAGTCCAATTAATAAAATACAAATTCAATTCTAGTGCAATTGTTAAAGGAATCGAAATTAAATCAAAGTTAAATAATCTAAAGAAGTAAAGTCAAGATCGGAATTTAAATTCAAGTGAATTAGGAGAGAACAATTTTATAGTTAGAAACAAAACCTGACTTTGTCTTTTGAGCTAAATAATAATATTAATAATAAATTAGATTCATTGTTAAATCGATTATACAAGGTTTAAAGAATAAATTGTTAATAAACATAAAACAAATTCGTCATTTATTCAAAAATCATCGTAAGATACAATAATTCAATAATTAATTATATTGCTAATTAGCTTTTCTCAATCCACAACCAAACCTCCTGGTCAAAACCTGGACTCTAATGGTTTTCGTGCCAAAGATTAGGCACTTAAGTCCAAACTAAGAGAACCAAGTACATTGACTGATATTCCTAACCAAGATCTGGACTCTAATGGTTTTCGTGCCAAAGATTAGGCACTTAAGTCCAAATTACGAGAACCAAATATTTGGACTGAATCAATGAAAATCAATGCCTTTCCCAGAACCTACGAGAAAAACTAAACGAGCAAGACGAGGTGGAAAGAAGGTCAAAAGACGGATTGCTCGTGCAATTGCAAGAAAAACTCTTATTGATTTAATTGACTCATTAAGAGAAAACTTTATTCAAGAATCAATACCTATCATTGATTTATCAGTCGACGAGTTAAACAATAACTTTTCAAATCATTCAAAATCAACGGAAATAGATTCAGATAAACCAAAACCTAATACTTCAGAAACAAGTTAATTAAGAACATTAAAGAACATTAAAGAATAAGTTGAGAAGTTCTACTGGATCATCAAACATTCAACAACAGTATCATTTTAACGAAGGAAGAGGAAACACCGAGACCCAATTCGCCCAAGGATACCATTTGCAACTAAAACAGGTAGGACAAAATAACAGATACATTTATAAATAGATTTCGAAATTCCCTTCAATAAATTCTTTTTCTAAAACACTCCTCGTATCTCCGTACATGTGTACTTTAAAAGGAGTGATTGTGAGTTGCGAATCGAAGTAAAGATAGTTCAAAAGGTAGAACACTAGCGTGACCTATATGTACATTTCAATACTAATAGAGTAAACGCGGGTTTCTAATCTGAGTAACTGTTTGACTCGAGGACGTAACAATATACAATAAAACCTGAAAGATTCCACCTCACTTACGTGTGAAAACTCTTCCCAGATTGCTTGCCACTTCGATTTGAACAAATTACGCATCCTCCCATTTACACAAGAGTTGTTTGTAAAACTGCTGCGAATTAAAAGCTCTGACAGCACTGATATATATATCAGTATATATATCAGTGTCTGACAGCGATGTGAAATAAATAATTGAATTCCCCGCACTTTTTTGTTTTTTGTCCGATAAAATGGCGACGTTTCTCGGTTCAAATCGGAACCAGATTCGCGGGCCGTTCCGCCATCCAGTTATTATATATATATATCAGTGGTAGAAGCCGAGATATCAATGATTATAGCCTGTTTTCCAAGATGGCGGACGAAGCACAAGGAAATTTTGTCGGACTCCGGCGGATTTAGGCATCTCCAATGACCCTTCACTCACCCTAGAAAATTTGGCTTGTCCATCCATTATGTCATTTCAGAGTCTAATTCGAGTGGCCTAGTACAGTAATGTTCATTAATGGGTTCCCAGTGGCTAACTGTTATTTTCGGACTTTTTTGGATACCATCAATAAAATAATATTATATTACTTTTATAAGGCGTCATAATTATTATTATTATAATTTCGACTATCGGCACATGAAATACGACTAGAATGGACTTCCGTTTCCGGAAAAGTCCGAAAAAACCGTTAGCCACTGGGAACCCATTAATCAACATTACTGTACCTATGAATTCTGTAAAAACGTACCTGTGGCAGATAATTCTTCTGTAGAAACGAACTCTGTATAAACGAGAATCTATAAGAACGAACCTGTGGAAACGAACTCTGTGGAAACGAACCTGAGGCACTATTTCGACCGGGCATCTGTAGAAACGATCCCGAAATTCGTTTTGTAGCACCGGGCGTTGTGGAATTATTTTTCTGTGGAAACGAACCTGTGCGACATTTTACGCGAAAATCTGTAGGATCGACCTCATAATAATTCTGTAGAAACGAACCATGTAGGATAATTGCTCTGTAGAAACGAACTCTGTAGAAACGATCCTGTAGAAACGGTCCTCTGTAGAAACGATTTCTGTAGAAACAGTCTCATCCCAAAAATATTCAAGCATAATGAAACTATTTCAACTGCAAATTCGTAATTTTGTTTTCAACCATGAGTGAAAAAGAATACTACTATGGGGGCCCCCGAAAATATTCTGGCCCAGGGGCCCCGGTTCTTAAAGACGGCCCTGATGGAACACATACTACGCACACAGAAGTAGGTACTACGGTAGCGAAAGCATGCTACGCATTTGAAGTATCTACTCCGAATCCGAAGCATCTGCTTTAAGCATAAGTATACTTCGTTTTATTGATACCAGCCATTGACGATAAGTGCGCTCCTGTCATAGAAAGAGAGAGTTTCCCGCTCGTTTACCTCCAAGGCACAGTTACGGTTCAAATAAAATTTGAGGGTTTTGTGTCATTATCTGTGCATTTCGATGTTAAGAATGAAATTATCTCGATAATGATAACTTGGAGGTAAACGAGCGGAAGACTTCTAGACATGATTTTCGTCGGAAATTTCCTGAGCTTCCTGAAAATGAAATAAAATTTTCGAAAAACGATGGGAAACGTGGTGAAATTGACATTGAAGTTTCATTTTTTGAATTACGCATGAAAAATGACAAGTGAGAAAAATGGTCATCATTCTTGGAAAACTCAGAAAATTTCCGATCGACAACCGTGTTCTTAAGGGGGTATATACACCTTTAAATGGGTTGAATTTCTGAAAAACAATTTTCCTTTTTTTTTTCAACTTGAAGACGCTGATCAAATTTTAAAAAATCATCATGTTTGGGGAGGGTTTGACCTTCATCATCCATATCTTACATCATGTATTACTTCCAGTTTAATAGTGGCTGCGCTGAAGACAGGAAAATACAAAATCACTCGGTTGCCGCAAATAATCAGACCCAGCGTTTGACCGATCTTGGAATTTTTGGTTCTCAATTGTTCATAAGACATGCCTTTATCAGATGAACATAGAACTTTTTGATAAACCCATTTTCAGTTGAAATATTAGAAAAATAAGCAAATTTTTTTTTCAAATTCAGAAAAAAAATCGAAAAAATTCAATAACTCAAGTAATTCTTGCAATATCAAAAAGTTCTATGTTCATCTGATAGAGGCATGTGTTATGAACAATTGAGAACCAAAAATTCCAGGATCGGTCAGCTCCAATGGATATTTTTGGAGATATGAATTTTCAAACATAGCGGTGCAACAGCGGTTTACCAAAATTCACATAGCTCTAGCTCCGCGATTTTTTAAAAAATTTCAACATCCTTAAAGTTGTATTTTTTCTTTCCATAGTAATTAAGATATTTTGAATGGCGCGAAGATTCGTGACTTGACGGTTTTTTTTTGAGTGAGGTGACGTGGATCCGCTCACATACCAGTTTTTTTTTGCTATAGACTAAATTCGGAATCGATGAAATTAGCCTGCTCTTTCCTACCGAGTTGGATTGGCTGGATTCCTCGCTCGCGGATATGATTTTGTGTCAGAGTAGACATGGATAGTGTCATTTTTCTCAATTGCACATTCACTTCGAAGAAACAAACATGAAAAAACACTAGTTAGTATAATATTTCTTAGCGATCTAATTTACTTTATAACCCATATCAGTCGACTCTTACTTTTGCCACCGCGTCCCACTGAACCCACCATAAGAATATCTCCACCATGAAAGGTAACTCTCGCCGTAAAGTTCAAGAAAGCTGACGTCATCGTCGTTTCACTCACCTACTTGATGAGACGCTCTTGGCAAGGATCTGAACACGGCCATGCTCCGACCGGAATGTAATCAATAAAAGTTTTTTGTTGCAAGAAATTACCGTTACATCCAAAATTTTCTTCTTTTTATACTAAATAGCAACATACTATTTACAATATATATCAATGTCTAGTGGCAAACTAACTGACACGCCATCAACCACACTTATCACAAATCTCTATTAATATAGTGTCCCTTGCTGGGATGGATTCTAATGTATTCCACTCTTCCCTAGTTAACGGAGATGTAACGTTATCACCTCACGGAGTTGATTCTCTGTAAACTTCCTGGTGTCAAAGGCCTTCGGAATTTCTTCTTCTTTTCGGAAGTGCTGAACAGGTGAAGCAAAGTTTAAAGTAATGAATTAGTGCGTGTAGTGTATATGGGTGATTCCTTCGGGTACCAACATACCTTGAACGATTTGGTCTTTGCTCGATTCTATAGACACCAGAAACCTACTGAAGCATCAATACGCGAGCATTGCGGATAGCTTGCTGAATGTAATTTATCATAGTTTTCTGTACAGTAATGATACTGGTTTCTGTCGCACCTAAAATCTGCAACCGAGGGTACATCTTTTTTTAAGTCGGAAATACTCCAAACAAAAGCTGGCTTGACAGATGAAGCGACATGAGCATCGCCTATTCCGCAGCTCTCTATCGCGGGGCCTGTCGAGTCAACCTTTGTCTTGGGTATTGTCAACTTGAAAGGAGATGTACCCTCGGTTGCAGATTTTAGGTGCGACGGAAACCGGGATCCTGTCTGTACAAGACTAAAACAGACTCGTGCAGACCATATCATCCTCCCCCATTGGCGTAACTACGGGGGGCCGGGGGGGGGGGGGGCACGGCCCCCTCCAGGATGTTCAGTGACCACCCCAGACAGATGAAAAAAACCAAATTAAAAATTTCGGATATATATATTTGGATAAAGCGAAGTGAAGAATGGGGCCAGCCCCCCCCTCCCGAAAAAAGTCCTAGTTACGCCAATACCCTCCCCTTTTACTTCACCATCCACTAAATTTATCTGCATAATTCTGCGAAATAGCTTGATAGAACTCTGTAAATTAAAACGGAAAAAATAAATTGCAGAGATATCCAAAGAAGTGGAGCAGAGATAAGTTCTCTATAAAGCAAAGTTCCGATTTTTGCTGATAGGTTCTGCGTTCATCTCAAGAAAGTTGATGATTTATCTGCATTCTTCAACTTCAGTCTGTTCTCCTTTTCAAAACATCCCACATTGCACAGAAAGAATCATGATGGTATGGAAGGGGCAAGTTAACCGGCGCGAGCCATTGGGAATTTCAGGATCGTAGAAGTGCCAATGAGAACACAGCTGGCAGTATAGTCATAGTGCTTTTGTAAAGCAAGTATGAAAACAGGATCACAGGTGTAGTATTCTATAACTATAGTTTATCGCTGTTTTACGGACCGGCGCTGCTCACTTCTTACTAGGGCTGTCATGTAACACGTTACTACTTTGTAAAGTAAGATCTTACTATCCGTTATCATCCGCGAGATCGTTGTTTATCACTCTCTGCATTCTTATTATTTCACCCCGCATTAACCCTAGACGGGGTAACTGGGGTCTCGAGGTACCCCAAGCGAACTTCGAAAAAAGGTATTTTTAGCTCTTCACCGCACTTTTCGTTACTTTAAACAAGTTTTTCTCGACTTTCTCTTAAAGGAAAGGGCTTCGAATACATACCATCGTCTTCCTGATTCAATAACGAAGCAAATGACGTACAAGAATCGTATCTTATTGCAACTAGAAAGGCGTGAATCATTCGGAAACGCTTGGGGTACTCCGGTACCCCAGTTGCCCGATAGAAGGTGAAAAAAATAAGTTGCCCCGTCTAGGGTTAAAATAGGCTTGCACATGATCGTGGTAGGATGACGGTGGGGTCGCCACTTAAGGTGCTGCCGGACTCAATTTCACGGAACCTGACCAGAGCGGCCAACATCTTTAAAAAAGGTGCCATTAAACGGAATATCTCTGCCTGGGCACCGAAATCAACGAAACGAAATGCCCCGCGCAAATTCAGGCGCGATTACGAACACGTACGGCCCAAAACATGTCCGTTTTGAGTTGAAATAGACAAGTAATGTATGAAAAACGCTTATTTTTTACAGTCGGCGATTTTCTATAGGGTTTCTGTGGTGTCGGTGACGCTTCTGAGATGGCGTGGCGCACGAATCTACGAGTCGGATCACTGTTCGATAAATTGCACAAAATAAGCTGTCAGTGATAAATATGCATGTATTCTGAAATTGTCATAGAATGTTGTTATTGTGATCAGGATACACAGAAGACTAATCAAGCCATAACGTTTGGTAAGTGCATCAACAAAATACAGTGGTGGTATACATTACGTCATTCATACTCACCTTCGTTAGGTTGGGTTTAATTCGATTCTGTTTCATTTATTGAACACTGATCCGAGTCATGGATTCGTGCGCCACGCCATCTCGGAAGCATTACCGACACCACAAAAACCCTATAGAAAATCGCCAAGTGTAAAAAATAAGCGTTTTTCATACATTACTTGTCTATTTCAACTCAAAACGGACATGTTTTGGGCCGTACGTGTTCGTAATCGCGCCTGAATTTGCGCGGGGCATTTTGTTTCGTTGATTTCGGTGCCCAGGCAGAGATATTCCGTTTAATAGCACCTTTTTTACAGATGTTGGCAGCTCTGGTCAGGTTCGGTGAAATTGCGTCCGGCAGCACCTTAAGGAGGTTGTCTCGTGGTGCGAGGTATTAGATCGAGGGACGAATTTGAAATATTCTAGAAATTATGTAATCGTCTTTGATGTCACTGAATCCTAGGGCCTCTTATCGAACTATTTTGCGAGAAATTGAATAACGAAGATTGCTAATTCAACATAGAGTTATAGGTATGTCATGCTGAATTAGCCTTTCAAACACATATTTCACACACGGACCGATTAGATTTCTCTTATGATAAAGTTGCTGCTAGTGCATAAGTTTTCAAAGATTCTAACGAGCCCAGAAAAACATGGGGTTATCGGATATTTGGCAAAGATATTTCAAGAAAATCAAGAAAACTATAGCGAAAGCCGAGTAATTTTAAATGACAGCTGTGATGGGTCGTTGATTCCGAAATCAAAACAGTTACCGTACATAAAACGACTATTCAAAATATGTGGTTAAATTATTAAATTTAATCATTTAATTGTTCAATTTAATTATTTAATTATTTTCACATTGCTTAAAGTATTTATATTTATTAATTTTAACTCGTTCGTGATTAGACGTTCATTTGACCTCAATGCCACGAGACAACCTCCTTAACTTGCATGGCTTGCGTTGCATTCGTCAAGCAGGGTGAATGGTGGAGTGGGGGTGTCGCTTTTATTTACATTGTAATCAATCAAAAATATATTACCTTCACATCGGAGAATCGCACGGAAATATAGAGCAATTCATGATATATAAGAATTTTGCAGACAAGTTAGAGATGAAGATCTTAGTTAGAGAAGTTAAGGGATTGTTGGGAAAGCAAATTGTTGAAAGATAGGTGCTACGTTGCTCACTATATACAGGGCGACCCAGGTTGAGCGCACCATATTTGGTGGGTGTACTCCTCCCGAAAATCTGAGACTAAAGTTCCTTTACCAAAACTCCCAGGGTCTAATAATTCAGGAGCCACAGGAGATCTTAGTCGACCAATCAGAGGGCTTATGATGGACCAAGACAGGGCCGGTTCAAGAGTGTAAGGTGAGCAGTGCCCGCGTCGGATCAATTTAGGTGGTTCGCTAAGTATTTCTCGTAGTCCAGGTCGTTCGCTAAGTATTTCTCGTAGTCTAGGTCCTCGGCTTCGTAGTTCTCGTAGTCTAGGTCGTTCGCTAAGTATTTCTCGTAGTCCAGGTCCTCGGCTTCGTAGTTCTCGCTGTCCAGGTCCTCGGCTTCGTAGTTCTCGCTGTCCAGGTCCTCGGCTTCGTAGTTCTTGTAGTCCAGGTCCTCGGCTTCGTAGTTCTCGTAGTCCAGGTCGTTCGCTAAGTATTTCTCGTAGTCCAGGTCCTCGGCTACGGAGAACCACGAAGCCGCGGACCTGAACTACGAGAAATACTCAGCGAACGACCTGGACTACGAGAAATACTTAGCGAACCACCTGGACTACGAAAAATACCTAGCGAACCACCTGGACTACGAGAAATACTCAGCGAACGACCTGGACTACGAGAACTATGAAGCCGAGGACCTGGACAGCGAAAACTACGAAGCCGAGGACCTGGACTACGAGAAATACTTAGCGAACGACCTGGACTACGAGAACTACGAGGCCGAGGACCTGGACTACGAGAAATACTTAGCGAATGACCTGGACTTCGAGAACTACGAAGCCGAGGACCTGGACTACGAGAACTACGAAGCCGAGGACCTGGACAGCGAGAACTACGAAGCCGAGGACCTGGACTACGAGAACTACGAAGCCGAGGACCTGGACAGCGAGAACTACGAAGCCGAGGACCTGGACTACGAGAAATACTTAGCGAACGACCTGGACTACGAGAACTACGAAGCCGAGGACCTGGACTACGAAAAATACTTAGCGAACAACCTGGACTACCAGAAATACTTAGCGAACCACCTAAATTGATCCGACGCGGGCACTGCTCGCCTTACACTCTTGAACCGGCCCTGTCGTGGTCCATCATAAGCCCTCTGATTGGTCGACTAAGATCTCCTGTAGCTCCTGAATTATTAGACCCTGGGAGTTTTGGTAAAGGAACTTTAGTCTTAGATTTTCGGGAGGAGTACACCCACCAAATATGGTGCGCTCAACCTGGGTCGCCCTGTATATTGGTTAACAACCAAACAGCTTTTATTCTTGTTTACTAGTTCTGTAACGTTCATCAATGTATAAACATGCGTGTTAACCCTCCGTCGTCACACTGGGTGGATTCAACCCATCGACTTTTAAGCAAAATTGTTCTATCTTCACAAATTGACAAAATCACGATTTTTCTCGAACCTATTGTCTTTCAATTTCCAACAAAACGACTTCTATTGCATAATCTACAATATTCAGAGAATGTTCCGTAATTTTTTGATCCAAATCTGACAGATAGTTTTCTCACGATCGTCATTTGAAAATGGACTGGGTGGAATCCACCCAGTGTGACGGTCCGGTTATTTTTTGGTAGTGGGACAACGGAGGGTTAATTACTGCAATAAACTATCAATCCAATATAATCATTGTGTCTTATTCAATCAGCTCAGAAAACCTAACCGGTTATGGGCCCAGCAACACAGTGCAAACTGAGGTTTGATTGAATAATTTTTTCTTCGTAAAACCGAGCCGCGCAGTCGTGTTCGTTTAAAATTCGGGAAAAAGTGAATATTTGGAATCACCCAGATCACGTTAGCCGAGTGTCGAGCTCGAAAGCCGTGAGAAGATTTGCAGTGTCGCGTGTGAGTCGGGTGGGCGAAATTCGGAATCACGTCGAACAGAAAGAAGTATATTGATGCCGTAGTTCTCCAAATTTGACCACCATAGTTTCTTCAAGAGATCGCCGAGTCGTCGTAGAAAAAAAAAAAAAAACGGTTCAAAACGATTCATGTGTAATCTCAGAGTGTAAGGGATTTTTTGTTTAAAATCGTGAGTCGTGTCGCCGCAAACGTAGAATTGACTATACACGAATAAACAGAAGATTAGATGAATCTAGTAAAGAATGACGGTGTGTTAATTAATCGTTCTAATAGTAGCAATTATCAATTATGGAAATTCCATATTGAGGCAGTTCTTCGAGAACATGATCTATTAGGCATTGTTGATGGAACAGAAGTGAAACCAGCAGAAGATTCTTCTGAATGGATGAAGCGAGATGGCAGCGCAATGGCCATACTAATCTCAGCACTTGAACCGGAACAAAGGCAGTCTGTGATAACCAGCAAATTTTCAAAACAAATCTGGGATACCTTGATATCTGTTCATAGCAAGAGGAGCGAAGTGAGTGTTATGACACTATATGAGGAATATTTCGCTCTACAGATGAAAGATTCAGATACAGTTTTCGCACATGTTTCTCATGTCATGAGACTTGCAGCAGAGATAGAGGATCAAGGTGAAACTTTATCTGACAATATCAAGATGGCACGTGTAGTAAGTAGTTTAACATCATGCTATAAAAACTTTAAAACAGTCTGGTACAATATGAAAGAAGGTCGTGAACTAAACAGTCTTCTTCCACGACTAAGACTTGAAGAAGATCAGTTAAACAAAGCTACAGAAGTGTCCGATGGTGCCTACAGCGTGAATTTCCAGAAGAAGAATAAGAAGGAATGGGAACGCAAGTCAATTCCGGAGCTGAAGAAGATCACTAAGTGTCAAGCATGCAAGAAAGTAGGACATTGGGAAAAGGAGTGTCCTACCAAAACAGCCGATGCTAAACCAAAACAAGATAGCAAGAAAGACGACAAGAACTCCAGCAAGAAATATGGTTTTGTAGTAACAACCGATATTACTGTAGCGCGAGATCTGAATGTCTGGTTGGCTGATTCGGGAGCATCAAGGCACATGTCACCAAGGAAAGAATGGTTCGTCACTTACAAAGAATATCAAAATGATAAATTTGTTGTAATAGCCGACAAAACGCAAATCCAAGTCTGCGGTACGGGAACTGTAATAATTAACGCGTGGATAAATGGTCAGTGGGAGCCGCGAAAGATAGAGAATGTACAGCATCTGCCGAATTTGGGACGAAATCTTTTTTCGACAGGCATTGCTACATCACTTGGATATCGATGGCTCCTATGGATACGCCCAGGCGTATGTCCCATGTGGCACCCTATGACAAATGCTTTTCTTAACTGTTTCGCCGAGTTACGCTTCTCTCACCTGCACTGCTGAGTTACACTCTTTTCAATAGGAGCCATCGATATGTACAAATTTGTAAAGGTAACGAATGTCTTTTTATCGATGAAAAACATGACAAGACAGTAGCAATCGGTATGGAGGACAAGACACAACAGTATCGCTTGTTGTTTCGTCCAAGAGATTCTGTCAGGGCAAATACATCGAAAGTTCTGAATCTACAGCAGTGGCATGAATGTTTGGGACATATTAATCCAGCAACGATCAAGAAAATGATCGCGAATGATCTTGTCGAGGAAGTAAAGATTGACACAGCTAAAGATTTCTTCTGTGAAGCGTGTAAAATAGGAAAAATGCATTGAATATCTCATCCTATGACTCAGCAGCAGCGACAGCTGGAAACGTGCGAGGTTATTCACAGCGATGTCAGTAGACTAATGAGAATTCCAGCTATTGGTAATTACAAGTATTTTGTCACGTTTAAAGATGAAGCTACAGGTTTTCGGCTGTCAACTTACTCACGCAGAAGAGTGAAGTTGTGAGCAAATTCAGAGATTTTATTAGCTTTGCAGAAAACAGTTCTGGAAAACAAATAAAAGTACTTCGATCAGATAATGGAAGGGAGTACGTAAATAGCGAAATGGAGAGTCTACTGAAGTCGTGTGAAATCAAACATGAGTTCTCGGCGCCATACATACCAGAGCAAAATGGCACAGCAGAAAGGAAAAACAGAATAATTCAGGAATGTGCTAGAACCATGCTTTTGTCAAGTTGTCTACAGGAAAGTCTATGGGGTGAAGCTGTTTGTACTGCAGCACATATATTGAACAGGACACCTAGAAACAAATCCTCGGACAATACTCCATACGAGCAATGGTTTAAGAAGAAACGTTCACTTGGTTACATAAGAAAGTTTGGAACGTCGTCATATGTTCATATTCCAAAAGAAAAGCGAACTGAGTGGGAAGCTAAAGCAGGAAAGATGTATCTTGTGAAGAATTTCTCGAAAATGAAGGACAATGGATAAAAAATATCAATTTTCTCAACTTTGTCGACGTTTCGGCCCTAGCTGTGGGGCCTCCTCAGGACGAAGTTTATTACTGCACAGATATACAATTTTTCAAACCACCGTTATATAAAAGTCCACATCGTTAAGAATAAGTACGGCTGTGTTTTACATAAGACAGAAATTTTTACAACCAATTAGAAATTATACAAACCTTATAGAAACTTATAGAAACGCATATCTAAAAGGGTAACGGATTACAACGTTGTCTCAGAAATTAAGTTTACGTATGTCTCGCTCAATTTTTCTACGTCCTGGTTGAGGTTAACAGATTGTTTATGACCAACTATGTTACACATTTCTAGGAGTAAACGCTTCCTATAATTGGGTTCCTCGTGCAAGATGTTGACCTTGTCATAGTCAAATCTATGATCAAATTATGTATTAAATTATACTGAGTAAATATACCAGAGAACAAATGGGGTTCTTCCATGATGTGTCACTAACCTACGGGGTGGATCTTGCTAACGGTCTCCGAAGGTGGACATCATCAGCAAAGAGGCGCTCAAGACTAAAGAATCAACGCATATTTCTACTAAGATATAAGAAGTTAGATATAATTCCCCCCCATTTGATGTTCTCAAACTTACATTCCAACAGGTTAAGTTTCCATACTGCAAGGTATAAATTTTTATTCAAACGGAATTTGCAGAAGTTCCAATGTAGCATTTTGAATTTAGAAATTAGCGATGCACACGGCGAGGCGACTAGATTACAGAGAACGTTATCGGAATTAGAATATCACATCCGATCAGAGTTGCCTGAACAAATGGTAAATAAGTTTTTCGACACCCAAAACCGATCCCTAGAGCTCGATTTTACCAGGTGCAGAGATTCCAACATAGCCAAGCTTGAAAGATTAGTAGCAAAAAAAGCTAAGAAAGCTGAGCCGTCTAGTACTATAGTGGATCGCTCCACATGGTTAGTAAACCTCACTGATACACAACTTCCGGATACGGTGCAGGAGGTGATATGTCTAGGCCCGAAACACGGGGTACCTTTCCAGAAGAAGTTCTTGCCCACTGCCAAATTAATTTCCGATTTTGAGTCTCATGTGAGCTTCATTCCAGTTGAAAACAGAAACCAAGCGCGTGTGAAACTTGCCAATAAAGTAAGGAATTTCAAGTGCAATAACCTCAAGACAAAACAATATACAGAGCCCTCTAAAATAAAGTTGGTAAATGATTTTCGCTCTAGTCACCCTGATTCACTATTCCTCAAGGCCGACAAAGGCAACACCACAGTTTGTATATATCATTAACAGTACAAACAAAAAATGCTCGAGCAGTCGTCAGACCCTGACACCTACAAAGTGTCAAAATACGATCTAACGTACACCCTCCAACTAAGAGTGAATAAACTGGCAAATGATTGGTTCAGGAAGAATTTCATAACAGAACAGACTAAACGTAATATTGCGACCAACAACAGTGTCCCCGCTAGAGCGTATGGCTTACCGAAGATTCACAAGACCGGCGTACCTTTGAGAATTATTGTGTACTTTATCAACACTCCTACATACTCTCTTGCAGCTCAGTTGAACCAATGGTTAAAAACTTATACTGTCAAACCGGTATCCCACATTCAAGACAGTTTCACACTAGTTCAACAACTACGAGGCCTTACACTACCTGACAACTAAATCTTGATCTCACTTGATGTTGTTAGTTTTTTCACGAATGTTCCTCTGGACAATTAAGGGGGTACAGGACTGCTGGAGCCTTGAAAGCAATTATATTTTTCTGGGTGTGATTACAATGAGCGTACACGAGATGGGCGAATTATATTTTGGTACATGTTTATTGGACTCAAAGTGAACCCTCAAGAAAATATAGATGAACAAAATCTTGATAAATATAGAAATCCGAAGCTATTGAATGAGCATAGGTTTTTTCCGGATTCGTAGCTGGCCTGCATGATAACTCAAGAGCTAAGGCACTTAGAGAGCTGAAATTTTCAAGAAATTTTTATGATAACTTTGTGCATGGTGTGAACCAGTCTCATTAATTTACAAAAAAAAATGTCAAGAATATTCGAAAAAAATGAAATTTTTTCGAATTTATTAAAAAAAAATCCTGTTCTTCGTTCATAAAATCCCTCGCAGAATTTTGCCGTTGATGCGACTGGTTCACACTGTGCACAAAGGTATTATGAAGATCTCGTGAAAGTTGCAGCTTTCTCAGTGCCTTGGTTCTTGAGTGATCAAGCGGGCCAGCTACGAATCCGCAAAAAAACCTGTGCTGATTCAATTTCTATATTTATCAATATCTTTTTCATTCATATTTTTTTTGAGGTTCATTTTGAGTCTAATAAACATGTATTCAAATATAATTTGCCTACCTTGAATACGCTTATTGTAATCCCACCCAGAAGAACATGATTGTTCGAAAGGCTCCAGCAGTCCTATACCCCCTTAAGTCCGATTTAGATTGCTGGCGACTTCTCGCAGCCAACATAATGGTACCCAAAGATGACTTTATATCAGCCCTGTAGTTATATTTTGATGCTTCTATCTTCAAATTCTATAACGTCACCCACACTCAAACTTTTGGTCTACCCATGGGGTCACCGTTGTCCCCCATCCTGTCTGACCTGGTTATGGAAAAATTAGAGGTTGACTGTATTAAAAAACTGGATTTCAGTCCGCCTTTCTACTACCGTTACGTTGACGACATTTTAACAGCTGTTCGGGTAGATCACATGTTACAAATTTTTAATGGCTACCATCACAGACTTCAATTTACGGTTAAACTTGAACGCGATAAGAAAATTAGCTTTCTAGATGTATCAGTTATTAATTCGGCCGGGACGATACAAACTGACTGGTACCACAAGCCTACTCTGTCTCAACGGTATCTTAATTGTAACTCCCACCACCCGAGGTCTTACAAGATAGCCTCCATAAAAAAATTAGTAGATAGGGGCATCAAACTCGCGACCGACCGATATCATAATAAAAACCTGCGCCTAATTTCTGACGTCTTGACAAAAAATAATTACCCGACCGCGGTGGTACAAAAGACTATACTATCCAGGGTTCACCAAATTAAAAGCAATATCCATAACAAAGGGGTGCCGAACGTCTTGAACAACTCAGCCAATAGACAGGAATTTGTGTCCATCCCATATGTAGCCGGGTGATTTGAATCTCTCAACAGGACTTTTAGAAAATACGATGTGCAATTCGTTGGGAGAAGCCTTAAAGATCTTAAATCCATCTTTGATTCAGGGAAAGACTCTCTTAGTCTGGAAAAACATTCAAATGTGGTTTACAAGATACCTTGTAAGGACTGCAATAAAACATACATAGGCCAAACTAGAAGACAACTCCACGTCAGAGTGACAGAACACAAGAAAAACATCAAAGAGCCGGCTGATCAGCATACGGCACTGACCAAGCACATCACCGACTTTGATCATAGATTTGACTATGACAAGGTCAAAATCTTGCACGAGGAACCCAATTATAGGAAGCGTTTACTCCTAGAAATGTGTAACATAGTTGGTCATCAAAAATCTGTTAACCTCAGACAGGACGTAGAAAAATTGAGCGAGACATACGTAAACTCAATTTCTGAGGCAACGTTGTAATCCGTTACCCCTTTAGACATGCGCTTTTACAAGTGAAACACTACTTCTAATCGTTCTATGACTATCTATTTGCCTATGGACGTTATCGATCACAAGACCTGTGCCTTCTCACGTCCTTGCTTGGCGCGATCGATGACTTGCTGTTTACCCGATACGGTCAACATTAGTGTGTGACGTATACCGGGCTGTTATACCAGCCGAAATGATCTATTTTATTTTTGACTATTTTTGAGGATGATTTTATAAGTTATAACTTTAGAATAGTTTAACAATTAAGGTTTGTATAATTTCTAATTGGTTGTGAAAATTTCTGTCTTATGTAAAACACAGCCGTACTTATTCTTAACGATATGGACTTTTATATAACGGTGGTTTAAAAAATTGTATATCTGTGCAGTAATAAACTTCGTCCTGAGGAGGCCCCATAGCTCGGGCTGAAACGTCGACAAAATTGAAAAAATGGATGTTTTTTATCCATTGACCTTCATTTCCAAGAAATCCGTTGACATCAATACTGAGGTCAAGAAAAATCTGTTCAAAAAAAAAAGATGTATCTTGTTGGCTATACCTTAACTTGTAAGAATTATCGACTGTTTGATCCTGATGAAAACAAAGTTATTGTTCAGAACAGCCCACAGATGAAATAGTTGAAGTAGCAGCAGAAGAAGAAGAAAAAGTAATGTTCATCGATGGTGTCCCCGTGGCTCACTATTTTTCCCAGCTTTTCTTTGAATCGAGTTTTACTTCTACGAATATTTCATTTGTCCATGACCAGTGGAACCTTCAGGTTGTCAGGGATATGACAGCTGCGAGGTGAAGCAGAGTCACGAAGTAAGCCACTGGTCATTGGCAAATAAAATATTTGTAGAAGTGTAATTTAATTTGAAAAGAGGCTAGGAAAAATAGTGAGCCACAGGGACACCATCGATGAACATGACTGTACATGCAGAGAGACAGCAGTCATGTCCATATGATTTGCGTAAAAACGTAGCACCACCGATGCGTTTGGGTGCACTATCTGCCAAGATATTAGAACCATAAACGTCCACAGAAGCCATGAATTCATTAGAAGCCGAGGGTTGGCAGAAAGCGATGGATGAAGAACTGAAATCTCTTCAAGAAAACGAAACGTGGGAATTAGTCGAAATTCCGAATGTCCGATCACCAGTTGGTTGCAAGTGGGTTTACAAAGTCAAATCATCACCTGGAAACAACAAAATACGTCTGAAAGCAAGATTAGTGGCTAAGGGGTATTCGCAAATTAAAGGTATTGATTATAAAGAGACTTTTGCACCAGTAGTGCAATACCATTCAATACGAATTATACTTGAATTAGTTGCAATCGATGACCTAGAATTAGGACAATTCGATATAAAAGCAGCGTTTCTAAATGGGGTTTTAGAAGAAGAAGTTTATATGAAACTTCCTGAGGGACTAGATATTGAAAATGAAAATTTAGTTTGCCGTCTGGAGAGAAGTTTATACGGACCTAAACAATCACCGAGAGTATGGAATGAGAAATTTACCAATTGTCCAGCTGAAATCAAATTGTTTCAGAGTAAATCAGATCCATGCGTTTTTACAGGGTTCTCAGACAACGAGAGAATATATTTATTATTGTATGGAGATGACAGGTTAGTAGTTTCAAGATCGACAAATGTTCGCGATAAGATTTTGAAACATCTACAAAATAATTTTAAAATTACGCAAGGAGACTGTCTATATTATGTAGGTTTCCAAATAATTAGAAATAGGGAGAAGCGTGAAATATTTCTAAATCAGGAAGCTTACATTCAAAAAGTATTGGAGCGTTTTAATATGAACGACTCACATCCAATTAGTATACCTGCAGGTCCAAATGTTACATTAACAAAATCTGATAGCGAAAATCATTCGATTTTTCCTTATAGAGAAGCAGTTGGATCGTTAATGTATGCAGCTACGCTTACGAGACCTGATACACTCGAACCTCCGCTATTTGACCGAGTCGGGACCGAGCGTTTCTGCTATTTGCCGAAAGTAGGGGCCTCCTACTCCTTGTGGACGGTTTTCTGCGCAGCCAGTTCGCGCCACTCCGCGTCACTGACGGCCCCGATGTTGAGGGGAACGCTGCCGAATAGTGGGGGTTAAGCCCGTCAAATAGCAGAGGGCAAGTGTGGTCAAATAGCGGAGTCCGTCAAATAGCGGGTGGTCAAATAGCGCAGGTTCGAGTGTATTTCCTTTCCAGTGGGAGAAGTTAGCAGATCTCTAAATAAACCTGATGCGAATCATGTAAACGCAGTCAAAAGAATTTTGAAATATCTCAAAGGTAAAATATGTCTAGGACTGAAATTTAGTGCTCAAGTTGAAAAAAAACACCTATCAGGGCACACTGACTCGGATTTCGCTAGAGATGTCGATACGAGGAAATCCACGACAGGTTTTGTCTTCTTTGTTGGAGGAGCACCTGTAACATGACGAAGTCATCGACAGGGAACAATAGCTTTGTCGACTACTGAATCAGAGTTCATTGCTGGTTGTGAAGGTGTGAAAGAGGCGATATGGATTAGACAATTATTAAAAGAAATAGGTGAAACTAATCTTGAAAGTAGATAGATAGATAGAGTTTTTATTTGTCCATAACAATACTGGGCAAGCCATAGGCAATGATAGAATACAAAGAAAGTAAAACTAGATAAACTAAATAACTAAGTAACAACAAGAAAGCAAAACTGAACTATTCTAGATAATATTAGACTAGAAAATAGAGCTAGAATAGTAAACACTAGGGCTAAAAATTGAGATTAAGACTATAACTAAGACTCTAAGATAGTAACAGAGTGGCCAGTCACGACACTCACGCAGCGAGACGTTCAGGAGTGAGGCTGATCGGCAGAGAACAGATGCCTGAACAACCCGGACTTAAAGACTGTTAGCGTGCGGACCGCTCTGAGCTCCGGCAGAAGTGAGTCCCACAGTTGAACTCCCAAAATAGAGAAAGAATCCCAGAAAGTCTCAGTGCGTGAATGCGGCTGGATAAGCTCACCTCGGGTAAGCCTTACAGAGCCATAGACCAATGGACCGCGATTGACGAAAAGCTCACGGAGATAAGCAGGACGACCCGAACGAAGGGTAACATAAAGGAGCGAGAGAAGGAGGGAATGCCTCCTACCCATGACAGTGAGCCAGCCGAGACTTCGACGGAACGGGGTAATATGCTCATCGCGAGTCACACCGCAGACAAACCGGACGCAAGTGTTTTGCAGGCGCGTAGTACACCAATCTTAATGGATAATCAAAGTGCGATACAGATTATAGAGTCTTCTCAAGTTCACAGCAGAACAAAACATATTGATATCAAACTATTCTTTATGAGAGAAGCTTACGAGTCTAAAATGATAAATATTGAATTTGTACCTACTGATGAACAAATTGCTGATATATTTACAAAGCCATTGTCTCGTGACAAGTTCATTATCAATATAGGATTAATCACGAATAATTAATTCATATTTAAAATAGTGATCACCGAGTGAGAGTATTGAAAGATAGGTGCTACGTTCCTCATTATATATATATTGGTTAACAACCAAATAGCTTTAGTGCTTGTTTACTAGTTCTCTAATGTTCATCAATGTATAAACATGCGTGTCAATTACTTCAATAAACTATCAATCCAATATGATCATTGTGTATTATTCAATCAGCTCACAAAACCCGACACAAATCCAACATTTCGACAGAGTATCGTACAAAATCTTGCAGAAATTTATGGGAAATGGAAGATTCTTAGAAAAATGGAGAAATCGAAATCCTACAGAAATGTATAATACATGTAGAAAAATTTCGACCAAGAATTTTTGAGAAATGGTTTAAAATTCAAAATGAATCATACTTTTTCACAGAAAAGCAGGGACGAGAGTATAGTTTATGTATGATCATGCGTTAACTTTGGCCCATTATTATTCTGCATGATCATGTACTATACCGCTCAAAAGTATCAATACACTGGCAAAAAAAAACCATGATTTGCAAAACGTCACGTACGCAAATTTTTTAGGAAAAAGTTTGAAGAAGAGGTAAGCTTTCATTCTGTCTAGTGCGTTTGTGTTAATTTTGTTTCGACTGACTAGGAGTCGACCAGGGGC